>JAIUCV010000012.1:28755828-30005828 GCA_026724425.1 Erythrophleum ivorense | reverse complement strand
TACATTTTTATTTTTTAACTAATATGGTTTTAATTAATTATTAAATAATTAATTGTTAATTAATAAAATTTTTATTATTGTCATTAATTTATTGTTTTGTCAATTAATATTATAACCTTTTATAGTTTTAATATTAATATTTTTTAAATATTTCTTTTCCAACGATAATATTTTCCAACGTTAAAATCAAAACGCCTAATAAGTACTTCTTCTTTTCTTCTTTTTCTTCTCTTGCCGTATCTACCTATTTTCTTTCTATTAAGAATTCTTCCTACATATTTCTTCACTTTTGCATGTATGTTCTACTTGTAATTGTGAATTTAGATTCCTACCTTTTAAATTTCAGTTTTTTCTAAAGGTATGTATAAATAATTACATAATAATATTTCTTAAAAAATTATTTGGTATTTAATAATGTCATGAATTGATTATTTCTGTGATAATATATTAATATACTTAATAATATTTGTATGAAATATTATTTTTTATTTAATATTATTATTAAATATGTTTATTTATTGATTATTAGTTAAAAATAATTGTTATTTGATAGTATTTGTAAATTAGAAACCCTTTGTGATATTTATTATTTTTCTAATGATACAATAAAGAAAGTTTGTAATTTAATAATACACGTAAAATAATATTTAAATTGTATATTATAGTGAAAAATGAAAATTCCAAATAATTGAATGTGAATGATTAATAGATTGAATCCTGGATCTAAAAAAAATGTACTAATGAATTTTTACAAAGGATGGAAGAGTTTATTACATTTATTTGTGAAAAAGAACCTATATAATTCAAAAAATAGAAAAATTAGATGTTTATGTTCTACGCATAAAAATTCAGTCCATCTTACTATTGATAAGATAAAGGTTGATCTTTATAAAAGATGGTTTCAACTTAAATATTGGTAGTAAACATGTCATGGTGAGATTGAACCACAACCAACCAATATACCTACTAAAATCACATCAAGCTCATCACTAGTGTAATGTCCCACATCGAATAGGAAAATCCTGGGTTAGGTCTATATAAGTGGAAGTGGTACTCTCTCTTTCAGTGACGTGTTTTGGGTTATGACCGATTAAGGTAACCCTGAGAACAAAACCTTACCAGGCCAATGTGCCAGGTGCCGTAATAAGGACAATATTGTTGAGACATCTGTATGAAAATGGTATCAAAGTCAACCTAACTATATGTGTAACTTGACGACGAGTTAGCCTTAAAGGGGGTTGAAAAATGTAATATTCCACATCAGATAGGAGGGTCCTGGGCTAAATCCATATAAGTGAGAGTGGTACTCTCCCTCTTGGCAACACATTTTGAGTTGTGACCGATTGAGGTGACCCTAAGAACAAAACCCCACCAGGCCAATGTGCCAGGTGCTGTAATAGGAACAATATCGCTGAGGGCTCTGTAAAGAAGTGGTATCAAAGCCAATCTAGTTGTATGTGTAACTCAAGGACAAGTTGGCCCCAAAGGGGGTGAAAAATAAAATGTCCTACATCAAATAAAGGATCTTGGGCTAGGTCTATATAAGTAGGAGTGGTACTCTCTCTTCTTGATGACGTGTTTTGAGTTATGATAGATTGAGGTGACTCTGAGAACAAAACTCCACCAAGCTAATGTGCCAGGTGTCGTAATGGGGACAATATTGTCAAAGGCTCTATATGGAAGTGGTATTAGAGTCAACCTAGCCATATATGCAACTCGAGGATGAGTTGGCCCCAAAGGGGAGGAAAATGTAATGTCTCACATCAAATAGGAGGATCTTAGGTTAGGTCCATATAATGGGGAATGGTACTCTCCCTCTTGGTGACGCATTTTGGGTTGTGACCGATTGAGATGACCCTAATAACAAAACCCCACCAGACCAATGTGTTAGGTGCCGTAATGGGGACAATATCACTAAGAGCTTTGTATGAAAATGGTATCATAGCCGATCTAGCTGTATGTTCAAATCGAGAACGAGTTGGCCCCAAAAAGGGGTAGAAAATGTAATGTCCCACATTGGATAAAAGGTTCCTGAACTAGGTCCATATAAGTGGGAGTGGTACTCTTCTGTTCAACGACGTGTTTTGGGTTGTGTCTGATTGAGGTGACCCTAAGAACAAAACAGCAAGAAGTCAATGTGCCAAGTATCGTAATAAGGATAATATCGCCAAAGGTTCTATAAGAAAGTGGTATTAGAGCCAATATAATTATATGTGAAACTCGAAGATAAGTTAGCCCCAAAAAGGGGTGGAAAATATAATGTCCTACATCGAATGGAAAATCTTGGCCTAGGTCTATATAAGTGGGATTGGTACTCTCCCTCTCAACAATGCATTTTGGGTTATGACCGGTTAAGGTGACGCTGAGAACAAAATCCCACTAGGCCAATGTGCTAGGTGCCGTAATGGGGACAATATCGCCAAAGGCTCTGTATGGAAGTGGCATCAGAGCCAACCTAGCCATATGTGCAACTCAAGGACGAGTTGGCCCCAAAGAGGGGAAAATTAATGTCTCACATCGGATAGAAGGATCCTGGTCTAGGTCCATATAAGTGGGAGTCATACTTTCACTTTTGGCAACACGTTTGGGGTTATGACCGATTGAGGTGACCCTGATAACAAAACCCCACTAGGCGAATATGCTAGGTGTCGTAATGGGGACAATATCACCAAGGGCTCTATATGAAAGTCATATCAGAGCCGACCTAATCGTATGTGCAACTCGAGGATGAGTTGGCCCCAAAGGGAAGTGAAATATATAATGTTCCACATCAAATAGGAGGATCCTAGGCTAGGTTTATATAAGTCGGAGTGGTACTCTTCCTCTCGGTAACGCGTTTTGGATTGTGACCAATTGAGGTGACTTTGAGAATAAAACCCTACTAGGCCAATGTGCCAGGTGCCATAACGAGGACAATATTGCTGAGGGTCACCTCGAACATTGGCCTGCTGGGATTTTGTTCTTAAGGTCACCTCAATTGGTCACAACTCAAAACGCATCACTGAGAGGGAGAGTACCACTCCCACTTATATGGACCTAACATAAGATCCCCTTATCCGATGTGGGACATTACACTAGTCATGAGCTTGATGTGATTTTAGTAGGTATGTTAGTTGGTTATGGTTCAATCTCACCATGATATGTTTACTACCAATATCTAGGTTGAAACCATCTTTTATAAAGAAACCTTTATCTTATCAATAGTAAAATGGACTATATTTTTTATGCATAGAATATAAACATCTAATTTTTTTTATTTTTAAAATTATATAGGTTCTCTTTCACAAATAAAATTAATAAACTCTTCCACCCTTTGTAAAAATTCATTAGTGCATTTTTTTACATCCAAGATTCAATCTATTAAACATTCACATTCAATTATTGGGAATTTTCATTTTATGCTATAATAAGCAATTTAAATATTATCTTACGTGTATTATTAAATTACAAAATTTCTTTATTGCATCATTAGAAAAATAAATAAATATCATAAAGGATTTCTAATTTACAAATACTATCAAATAACAATTATTATTTCACTAATAATAAATAAATAAACATATTTAAGATATTTTGAGATACCATGATAGATTGTATATTCCGCCGCAAAGTTAGAACTAAGAGAAAGGATCATCTAGATAGTACAAAGATGTATCAGGATTTAAAAGAAATGTTTTGATGGCTTGGAATGAAGAAGGACATAGCTAAATATGTGTCTAGATGTTTAGTATGTCAGAAAGTAAAGATTGAACATAAAAAACCAATAGGGCTACTTAAAACCTTAGATATTCCTGAATGGAAATTGGATAGTATTTTCACAAATTTTGTTATAGGTGTACTTAGGAAATCTTCGGGGAATGATGCTATTTGGGTGATAGTGGACAGACTAAGTTTGCACATTTCTTGCCTATTAAAGCCACATATACCTAGATAGACTAGCTCATTTATACATAAAAGAAATAGTAAGGTTACATGGAGTACCTATTAGTATAGCATTAGATCAAGACCCTAGGTTTACTTCTATTTCTTTGTAGGAGGCTTTAGAGACTAAGTTAAGATTTAACACAGTGTACCACCCCTAAAATGGATGGTTAGACAAAGAGAACTATTCAAACTTTAGAAGTTATGTTAAGGGCTTGTGTGTTAGAAATGAAGGGAAATTGGAATGTGTATTTACTATTAGTAAAGTTTGCTTATAATAATAGCTACCATTTTAGTATAGAAATGGCCCTTTATGAAGCACTTTATGAGAGGAAGTGTAGATCCCTATTATATTGGGTTGAGTTAGGAGAAAGAAATTTTATAGGCCCTAATATAGTGGACCATACCACCAAGCAGATAGAGCTTATTAGGTAGAAACTTCTAATGACTCAAAGTAGATAGAAAAAATATGCAGATACTAGAAGAAAGTAGTTCGAGTTTAAGATTACAAAGCACGTTTTCATCAAAGTATCTCCAATAACTGATATGGGTAGGTCCACAAAGGCAAAGAAACTTAGCCTAAAGTATTTAGGTCCCTTCCAATTCTTTTTAGAGTTAGACCAGTAGCTTACATAATAACCTTACCTCTCAACCTAGCCTTATTTCATGATGTCTTTTATGTATCTCAATTGAAAAAGTACCAACCTAACCCTCAAATGTCATAAAATATGACAATGTAGCATTACAGGACAATCTTTCATTTATCATGACACCAAATAGAATCATAGACACCAAAGTTAGGCAGCTGAGGAACAAAAACATTCCTCTAGTGAAAGTGATTTGGAAAGGACTAAAACCAAAAGAAGCAACTTGGGAGATGGAAGCAAAGATAAAGGAGAAATATCTAGAGCTTTTTCAATAAGGCACGTTCTAAATTTCGAAGACGAAATTTCTATTTACGGGGGGTGAAATATAACAACTAGCTTTTTAACTGAAATGGGATTGGTATGTTAATAAAAGAGGACCCTAAAGTAAATTTAATTAAGACTAAATAAGGCTAAAACATTAATCAATATATCAAGAAACAGAGAAAAAACTAAAACAACAAAATAGAGAAAAAAGGCTTATTAGTGGCAAAATTATAATTTTGAATAAATTTTAGAAAGCTCAAGGAAAAGATTTTTAAAGTTTAAAATTAAGTTCACGAGAGTTTTCAGAGGTCCTGAAAACTATAGGGGCAGTTAAAATCAGTTAAGACCCTCCTGATGTGCTGAAAGTGTTAAACAGTGTCGAGACTTTAAGTGGAGCTATTTTTTACCATTGTAAACTACTTAAATCCTAAAAATAATGTGTTTATATGAAAGAGTACCCAAAAATTTGTAAAGAGTCATTAGATTCTGAAAAGTAAGTTCAAATGGAGCAAATGTATGAGTAAGGGTAAAATGGTCATTTAGAAAAATTATAAAATGAGGCTTCTTAAGTAAGATACACCTCATCATCTTCTTCAACCTTCCAATTTTAGATTTTAAGACCAGCCATGGTGTCACGCATGAGGGAGGAGAGAAAGAAAGTTAAAACCTTTGTTTAGGTAAGTAAAAGGTCCCATTTCATCTCGTACCAGTTAGGAAAATTGTTTCTCTCTCTAAGAACTCTCTAATAGTAGTTTTTCTTCTCTTGAAAACTTGAAGATTCAAATCTAACATAAGCAAAAAAAGAACTTCTTCCAAGAAAGCAATTGGTGAAAATTAATCTACGCTGAGAGTACTTCACATTGAGATAAGATTTCACTTGAAACAATTGCAAATCCTTGTGTTTCTAGATTATGATAGCTTCTACCAAGAGAGAGAAAGTGAGAAGGAGAGTTTTTCTTCATGAATTCTTGATGGAACCAAGGGTTTCAGCACGCAAGAATTCCATATCTAGTATTAGTTTTCCTTTAATAATAAAAAGAAGCAATTTAGGCCATGTTATGTAATGGTTAGACCTACGCTATTTCAATGGCTAACCATGTTATTTTTCATTTCTAATTAGTATATTTAAATGTTTTATGATACAAAGAACAAGAATTTAAACCTAAAATTGATTGAAAATTTAAAATTCTTAAGTTAGGGTTTTATGGAACTTAATTTAGCTAAGGATGAGTTCAAAGGGTTAGAAATTTGTTTAATGTGTAACACCATAATACTTCTAGCTTTACTTTATCCTTACATATACATTTGCAAGGATTCCACATCCTTGACAATTCTTGGAGAGAAAACATCAAACGGTGCAATAATCCACATCATAAGAAGATTAAATTATTTTCTTTCATGCTCCGTGGACCCTGTGGTTTCTCAAACATCATTCTCTACACATAATTCATATATACAAGTCATAAATATCATAAAACATTTCATGCAATTCAAATTTGGAGCCCCACACATTAGAAAATGCATGTCCAATTTCGAGTCCAGACTTCAATTTTTTGGGACAGATTTTGAAAATTCATAATTAAATATAAACAAATAGAAATCCAACAAATCATAGCTTTCTAGAAAGCCCTATATGTTAAATTTATGCTAAAAATACTTTTAGGCCATGAAAACATCGTTTGGACTACAATTGACAACAAAGAAGTATCGTAGGTCTAGCTATCCTAGAGTTCTAATACGGCTTACTGATATAGATTTCAAAAATTCATAACTAATTTCATAAAAATTCAAATAGAGTAAACTATACCAATCTGAAAAACTACCGATGTTTAATTTAAAGGAAAAATAGCTTTAGATCTAGAAAATGACATTAAGTTAATGAAAATTGATGGAACAATGCTAAGGGTACTATTGCATTACTGACAGTAAATTTCAATTTCAAAAATATATATATCTCTCTCTCTACACACCTTCAAATGAGGTGCTTCTAGTGGCTACAGGCCACTGTGAATGTCTAGTTTCTCCATGTAAAATTTTAGAACCATTGAACCTCATTTGACTCTTAGTTGACACAAAAACAATTCTAACCAATTGAACAACTACTCATACCAATACACAAAACTTGCTGAATTTTGAAAAATTATAATAAATTATATAGATCTCAAAATAATGCAGTTCTTAAACCAAAAAAAAATTCTATATGAGATCTATATGTGTGTAAAATATTAGCCTCAAAATCATCCATTTGGTTACTTTGTGACATAGAGTTGTAAGATGACACTTTAAAACCTTTATATGTGTCATTTGGGTGCCAAATGTCTTCTAATATCAACATAGCCACTTGAGCATGTGGGAAAGTATAAAAACAACTCTCTAAACCTGCTCCAAGGGTCTAAATACTTACACATCACAAATTCACTCTTTCACTTGCACTCATACAAGAAATTTTACATGCATATCTTTGCATTTTAATATCAAAAGCATCCATTCTCATTCATATGCTTTTAATTTTCATACATACATCATATATCAATGTGTATATATATATATATATGTTTAAGTGTTTATATATCATATACCTCATGAGATTATACCATTTGACAACAAAATAGTTACAAATGGCTAAATAATACAACTTTTGTGTCATTCTCTCATCTTTAAGTTTGGTGACTCCTATCTCTTGGCTCCCTTAGTTCACTTGATCCATCTAGGCATGTTAGGTAATAAGGAGAAAATAAGATTCAAAGAATCTCAATAGCCTTTCTTTCTTTCAAATACACATAAATAATGCAATTTCAATTCTAAAAAGGGCATGCATAGCTTTCTTAAAAATCATGAGCATAAATCATTTCTCTTATTCAAGAACACATGTTCATTATACATAAACATGCCAAGTCAATGGTTTGACCTCACCCATTCTCTTTGAAATTTTTGTATTTGTCTTACCCACTTTCATGAGACTTTTGACTAAGCCTCACTCTTTCTAGAGACTTTTGACTTGTCTCACCCAGTTTTAAGAACTTTTCGCTCATTTAGCCTCACCAGACTCAAACAAGCTAAGGACATACATAAAAGCATTTTCAAACACCTAAACTTAGCAACATGATACTATGGCATTCAAATACTTACAAGAAATGCATTGCATGGCTTAAACATATGCACACATATTTAAAGACAAAAAATATCCAAGTATGCATGAGAGAAAGAAGAGAAAGCTATCTTGAAGGCACTATGCACACTTTAACCCTTGACATATCTTCTCTCTCTTGGCCAAACATCCACAAGGAGATGAGACTTGATTCCTTTGGCCTAAACACATCAAATGGGATTTAATATGCTCTTGGAACCAATTTTAATATTACACATACACTAGAAAAGCTAGATGGCTTATATGATTCACTTATGGTTCCATAAGGCACCTAATGAAGTAACTTTAGGAATTTATGATTTTGGCTCTATTCTCTCCCTTAATTTATGACTCTTGACTCCATAAAAACCTCTTGGAGTCATCACACCTTTATTTTAAAGAGCCTAGCTATGTGTTGCTTCATTATGCTACAATATGAAACTTATATCTCCATCACACTTTCTAGGCCCTCTAGGCTTTTCCAAGGCTTCCTCTCGTACTCTCCCATCATATGGGATGAAATTCTAAGCTTGGAAGTACTTGAAACACTCCTTAGATGCTTCAAACCTCTTAGGCCAAGCCAATACTCTCCTTGGCACCAATGGAAGTGATTTTGTTTTTCTTGATGGGAGATGCATGTGGGAAGCTCCCTATGGATCTTGGGAGCTCATACAAATACTCACTTAGGCTTAGAAACTCTTAGATAAAATCAAATTTTAGGTTGTTGCTTTAAATCCCTAACTTTCCTATCTTGAATTTTCTTATATTTTCTTCCATTCTCTTTGCATTTCCTAGGTTCCCATTGCCTAAACCTTAGGTTTCTCACTTGGTTTTGGTTAAAAATTCCTCCCTTTTGGCTAAAATTCACTATAAGAGGAACAAGAAGGAAGAAGCATGGAAGATAAGAAATTCACCTTGATTTCTAGTTTTCCTTAGATGCTCTTTCAAATGATTAACTCGTCTTCTTAGAGCCCCACTCTTCCTCATCTAAACCAGACCCAAAACAGCACCAAATACAACATTAAAACCATACAAAGGGAGGTAAGAAGGGGGAAAATCTACTTGCTCAAGGAAAAATAATGAAATTTCTTACCTTTACTTAGTTTCTTCCTCATCTTCTTTCTCCTCCTTGGTGTGCCACTTCCAGAGCTTTGAAGGTTTATTTTCTGCCAACCAAAGTCGGTTAAAATTAAAGAGAAGAATTCTGGACCCTTTAAAGAGAAAATTTCACTTTTCACATCTTTTCAAAATAAAACTCGCTATAGCAAGAAATACCCCTCGCTAGTGTGAGTACTTATCAGTTCTAGGTCCCCTTGTTCTCACTACAACTGGCGTTATTATGAAAAACTCCCTGGATTTTGTAAGAGCCATAAAATCACTATAGCGAACTAGCATTCTTGCTATAGCGAACAAGCATCCTTGTTATAACTAACAAGCATCCTTACTATAGCTAACTAGCCTCCTTGCTATAGTTAAAAGACTTAAAAAAATTCTAAAACCTTGAGTTCTCATATTTACGAAAACTCGAATGTTACATAATGGATTCTTGGGCTATGGATACTCTTAAAATGATATAAAAGCAATAATGGAGGCATTAAATTGAATTTAGAAGCTAGATATTGGAAGTTGGAAATTTAGGGTTCTAGAAAGGGCATTATGGAAACAATTAGCATTAGGTTTGTGTGACCAAGTTTGTAATGCTTCTAATCAATCCTAATGTGACTATATAAATCATATATGATGAGATTTTGAAGCCTAGAAGTTAAATTCTTGAAGTTACTCCTTGAGGCTTAAGGTTACATAATGAGTTCTATTATGTAGAAAAGTGAAAATACTAAATGAATAATGCCAATAATTAAATGAACAGTAAATATGGAATATGTGACTTGAATTATGAATTCTAGAATCACAAGTTGGCTTAAGATTTAAGATTAGTGAAATCCCTAACCTAAAGCCTAAAAGAATCAATTATGAGGAGTTAAAAATTCAAAAGAGATTTCAAACATTTAGACCCTTGAATATGGTAAAATTTAAGCACTTTAGATGGTTTGATTGTCACCCAATAAGCATGCATTTTTGAAAGTGTGTAAAAGGGAGATTTTAAGTGCACTTAAGTGGCCTAAAATATAGATAGAAGTCATAGAGACTTAAGAGAAGTAGTTATAAACATCAGATATTGATTATATGTTTATATGATATTTTAGGACAAGCTAATAAGACTCTATCCTATTATAAGTATAGAGTTGAAAATAAGAAAGAGACGAAGCCATAAATAGAGCAGGAAATTTAAAGATTTATCTAGGTTTTATCACCTTTACAAGGTAGCTTACACTTTCCTATCTAGTTGCATGCAAATTTGTTTGTGCTTGATATGCATTGTATTGTATTGGTTGTTTTATCACAATATATGATTTATTGCATTTATACCAGGTATATGTCATGTTTTGCATGTTATGTTTAATAAGTTGAAACTAAGAGATAGATAGGGGGTAATGAGAATGTATGCAATAATTCTCCTAAGCTTAAGAGAAAAACCTAAGCTAAGTTAAGTTTTATGACCATGATTAAGTATATTGCAAAACATGTAAAGCATTTATTTTAGTTATCATATAACCATGCATACTTGCATTATTCTTGCTTGATTGTCTCATACATATTATGGGTGATTTGAGTATAGTTATTGAGATTTTCCTAAATCTCACCCCCATTTCTAAATTCTGGACCAGAAACATAACCAAATCATTCAAAAAATCCATGAAAAGAAAAGAGGAAGAGAGGAGAACAAGATTGGAGGAAGATGGAGCATGAAATTACCTAAGTTTTCCTTGGCTTTCTTCCTCTTCTCCTCCTCCTCCTCCTTGTGTGCCTAAGAGAGCAGAATAATTTTTGTATTTTGGGCATAAGATTTCGTGCTCAATAAAAGGGAGAAGAAGGGAGAAAAGTGTGGAAGTGTTTAGAACATTCAAGAAGCTTTTGTTTCCAATTTTGCCCTTCCGTAATGGAAATTTCCTTTTAGTTTCATTTTAGCTCCTTTTTGAGAACCTCCTTTTCCATCATAAAATTTATGTTTTCAATTTAATAAAATGCCTTTAGAATCACTCAATTTGGAGCTAAAACCTTTTTGAACGAATCCGTCAAAATTCAAGCTCACTGCCGTCAGAAAAAGTACACCAGAGGGGCTTTACCGCTCCCGGGGCTTTCCATGGTTTTTGAGGCCTTTGAGAACCCTAAGCAACTCAAAACTTTCATTTAAAAAACTCTTCTATGAGTATTCCAAAAATTACACATATTTACAAAATTGCCATTACGTTTCATCAATTTTTAATGAATTTTCATTTTTCATCCTAACTTTATTTTTCTTTCTGTCTGAGCTTGGGATTATTATTTTTAAAAGTCTAGGACTCTACCCAAATTTTTTGGGATATTTTCTAGCTTATTTCGATGGCTTTGCTTTTATACAGTATATTTCGTCGATTTATGGAAATTACATTTATTACGTTTTTCACCATTCGTTACAAAAAGAGCTCCCATGGTGGTGTGAAGATGGAGGAAGAGCCAAGGGAAGGAAAAGTTCCATATAGGTAAGCAAATGTGTAAATTTCATATATGATGCCATTGTAAACTCTTTTCCACTATTTTCCCTCTTTCTTTCTATGGTTTTGGTTTCTTAAGAGATGGAGGTTTGGGTTTGAACTCATGAAGGAAAGACCTCTTAAAAGGGAACTAAATACACCATTATAACTTTTATGAAAAGCCTTTTCAAATGGTATATGGCATAGTATGAAAACTTGCCTTTCCTTGTTCCTTCATGGGCTTCCATTTTCATCTAACATAAGAAGGCTCTAGTGGAAGATTAATTTTGACCTAAGCATGGTAATTTTAGGGGTTTTGGAGCATGAAGATTTAGATGGAATCAAAAGAGACAAGTACAAACCTATAAATTGTAAGTTATGAAAATTAGATTTTTGATTGCACCTAAAGATTTATGAAACTTTCTAATGATGATTTAACCATGTAAAAGCATATTTGAGTTCTTAAGAGACCTAAGAAGCTTTATAGATGCCAATTTCCCAAGAGAAATGAATGAAACTCCCTTTGTATCTTCCTTAAGTATTATCTTAGCCAAGGAGTATTACAAGAACCTAAGGAGAGCTTTCCTTGATTCTAAGGTTATGAATGATCTAGATATGAATGATAAACACCAAAGGAACCATTGGTTTGAATTTAAGAACAATATTTTGAAGATTAGAAGTTTAAGGTTCTATTTTGTATAAAGAAGCAACTTGGTGTTAGGCTCCTTAAATTTCATTTATGATGACTCGAATGAGTTTATATAGAATCATGTGACTTAGATTGAGTGAGAAATTGGAGCCAAGATAACGAATTGTATGAGTTGCTTCATTATGCTACAATATGGAGTCATATGAAAGGCTAGAACTGGAAATAGCTTATATAAGGCTTGTGTGAGTGATAAACACATATTTCTATCTAATTTATTCTCCTAACATAGGCATTTTAATAATGAAATATGGCTTTAAAACTTTAATTAGATAAGATTTTGTTTTAGAAGCCATTTCTATATTTTAGGAAATTATTTACAAAATTGTGAAATTTTAATGCATAAATTTCTTTAAAAGATTTTGTGAATTTTCCTCTTGAATTGTTCTTACTTGTTATGTAGATTTTCAATGAACAAATGATGTTTGAATAAAGATTTGAGTTGGAGGGAAGAAGGAAAGAGAGGCTTCAACTTGGGTTCCTTTTCATGAGAAGGCAAAGCAAGAAGCAAACTCAAAATAGAGGAGAAATAAAACACTACGGGTTCCCTTCCCTCTCTTGAAGCAAACAAAGAAGTCACGTAGAATCAAGTGAAGATAAGAAGAAGCTACGTCTGGACAACAGCCAATGTGCAGAACAGAGCATGAACAAAGGAAGCTTCTTCATTCATTCGGGCTGGATATCACATGCAGAAACTCGAGAAGAACTTGAACGAGCTGGGAGGACGAGCTGGAATGAGCTAAACACGAAGCATGCAAGCTATGGGTTAAGTGGGAATGAGGAAGAGAACACGAATGAAGAAGCTGCATAAGGATGATCACATGAGCTGGGAGCTGGCAGCAAAGAATACGTGGAAGGATATGGGTTCTGGATGAGAAGGAAGAAGCTACGGGTTTTTGGATGAAAAGGGGTAGCAGAACACGTAGAATTAAATAAAGCATGAGCAGCACGTAACAGAGAGAGGAGCGTGAATAATAACGCGTTGAGAGCTGGAAGGCGAGCTGAACAAGCTGCATGAGGAAGCTTTGAGCTGCAGTTCTAACGTGAAGAAGATGCACATTGATAAGAGGCTCGAATGCAGAATCTTTACGTGGCATGGAAGCTAAACACGAAGGGCAGAAAAGAACGAAGAAACTGAGCAGAAACACGAAGAGGAAGCTGGACGTGGGATTGCTTGCATGAATATTGATACTATATTCAATATAAAAAGGAAGTGGGGCCCATCATATATTTATAAAATAAGTAAACATGAATAAAGAAGGGAACACGTGAAGAAGAGCATGTAGAAGACGCTGAAACGTGAAGAAGAGCATGTAGAAGACGCATGAAAAACGCATAAGCTGAGCACGTGATTTTTAAGCGAAGGAAGCTTCAATTCAGCACGTTGCTTTCATCCAATTACACCTCTCACAGTTCCATCTATTCACGCCTCAAACTCTCAGCCAATCCTTGCCTATATATAGAACTATTCATTCGTTCATTCACCACGCCACATTCATCCATCAATCCATTCATTCTTCCATTCCATCTTCCACCACGCCTCATCCATTCCATCCAACCATTCTTCCACTCCATTCTCATCCCCATTCCATCCATCTCCACATTCCATGATTTTCTAATTCATCTTGAGGCTAGCTAGGAGGAAGTTCTTGGAGAAGCTTGAATCCATGAAAGAATAATTCAGAATTTTGGCTAATGATTTCTCTATATTCCTACACTTTTTCTCTTTCATTTATTTTCTTGGTTAAGATGTATTTGATAAAGAAATTGTGTAATTATAATTAGTGGCTGGTTAGACACTAATTAGGAAGTATTTTTGTTGATTAATTGATCCGATTAATTTCGATATTATCTGAATTCCCATGTATGCTTCGGAGGTATTCGATAAAATACATGAGTGAGCGTAGTTGTTTAAATTGAGGATTCTTTAATGTTTAGTTGGTTAATTAAATATTTAGGATGATTCAGATGTTAATCAATTAGTTAATCAATCAAATTGAGTGTTCATTGATCCTAAAATAAGAATTGACAATTTAATTTGGATGTGAGGTTTCAATTCAACATTAGATCATTGATTTCTTAAATCTTGCGTGGTTACTCAAGATAAATTGTTATGAACACATTTAGGAACTCTTAGACTAGAATTAATCATAATTGGATTAGGATAAGGATAGTGGATACCAAGGGACGAATCCAAAGCTAGTCACAAGACCATAATTCACCCAATTAGATAGCAATTAGGAATTTTAATACAATTTAGTTTTAGGATAGTTTAATTAAATCAAAACCCCCTAGTTTAGGAAATTTTAAAGTCTTTTAACATTTAGAACACTCAATTAAACATTGAACGCCAATTCCGAGGGAGATGACCTAGGTTGTGCCACTAATTACATATTTTATCAGCCTAGTATTATTTTGAGGGTTGTACGACGAGCCACTCAGTGAGACTAGAGATGATGTCATTGATACCTTTTGTGTGTTGTTTGATGTGTCTAAGGCAAGCAAATCAAGTTTCTCCTATATATGCTTATGAGACCGAGAGAGGAAAGTGAGAGACTAAGAAGAAAATTTGCGCTTCTTGAATAAAGGTAGCTCTTCATCCATTCTTGTATACTTATCTTAGTTATTGGATTGTCATTGATTACTTTTATGTGTGTTTGAATCATGAATTATACCTATTGCTATTGGTTTGATTATGTGATATCATTATAGTTCTTAAAATACATTTGGAATGTGTATGGGTATTAATGGGTGAGGTTGTGCTGAAAGTCTCTTAAATTGGGTGAAGTGAAGCTAAAAGTCTCTAAGTAAAGGTAAGACAAGGGCAAAAATCTTATGGAATGAGTGAGGCTAAGTCAAAAGTCTTTAAAATAGGTGGGACTAATGCAAACGTCTCACATAATTGGGTGAGGCTAGACCAAAAGTTCCTAGAACTTGATTTTGACTTCCATATATCCATTTGATTTTATAAATATGATGTTTGAATGAATATGATATATTCTTGCTTTTTTTGACATGAAAATATGCCATATAAATATATTGGAAGGATGATTGAGCTATTGAGATTTTTTATATCTCACTCTTTACCATATTATCTCTAACCATGGCTAGGGAAATGTGACTTTGATAATGGTTCTAGTTTTCATGCATTATATTGTCAATGAGAATTTATAATTGATATCTTTGTAATGTAAAAGCTTCACCATATGTAAAAGTATAAGATTATATTATAAGTGTCAATTATGGTTGTGGAAATGCAAGAACATGTGATTTTAATATGTGTGTGGCATGAAAAGTATGTATATAAAGCCAAGTGGATAGGTCAAATTGAGATGCATGATATTCGAGAGCTCATGGAATGGCCATACATGCTGTGTTTCATGTTTTGGACGTACTTAAATGATCACAAGTTATGTAAGAAGCCATTTGGGACCATTTGATGCTACCTTGGTATTAATTTGAGCCATAATCTATCCCTAAACCAAAATTAGATGAGTTTTGACATAAAATTTGGTAGGAATTTAGATCCCATTGAAAGCTTTTCGTAGAATCAAAGAACACAATTTTTGAAGCTTTGTAGAATTTCTTATGATTTTTCAAAATTGGCTAGAAAATGCAGAAACTGCCTGGTACTATTTATTTGGTTAGTTCTAGTTTCTATATATTTGAAGGGACAAATGAACTCTAATGCTCATAAAATTTTATAGACATATATTTAGCGTTATAAACTTTTAATAGCCACTGAAATAACTTAATTTAGAGTTATGTAACTCAAGATATATATTACCAAAATTTTAGGTTTGTATATGTACGGAATTCTGATAGTGTTAATATTCTATTAGATTTTCAAGGTCCAAATGAATTTGTTTTGATCTAAAATTTTTACAAGTTATATTTTATGTTCTAAACTTTCCATAGAGTCCTCATTTGTATGACATGAAGCTCTCTAACTCAAGATATGAATTTTTGAAGATTGTGACAAAATTATGAACATGCATGAAATGATGCTTTGATATTGGTTTGGAATGTGTGGCCTAATACCCAAATTCCATGCTTCTGTTTGGCGATGTTTATGGTTGAGCAAGTATATTAAGACTAAATTTTGAAATTGGTAAGTGGAAATGGTGTATTAAAGCTAAAATGAGATAATTGCACCTTTAATGACAATTATTTCCATTGCTAAAAGTGTAGAATTTAATGAAAAGGATGTTATAGGCAAATTGAAATACAAATTATGTGCTATTTGTAACACCATAATGATCTAGTCTTTCTTTCTCCCAAACAAGTCTCATATATGAGATTCATGGAAAAATACAATAAAATAATGTATTATTTTTGCATTACGTAAGACCTCGATTGTCCATTTTATGCCTCATGGATCATATAAACTCATTCATATCATTTGTACTCCAAAGACATTCATACAAGTCAGAACCATCACAAAACATTCCATTCTTCCCTAGTTTTAAAGCCCCACCCTAGAAAAAAAGAAAAGTTGGCCACAGGTTCCAATTTTTAGCTTTCTGTAATCAACTTTGAAAATTCATAATTAAATTTTAAAAAATAAAAATCAAGTAAAAGATAACTTTTTGGAAAGCTTTGAATGTCATCTATAGATTAAAAATCATTTTAGGCCATGAAAACATCAATTGGACCATGATTCATAATAGAAAAGTACCAAAGGTCTGGTTGCTCAGGTTTGCTGTCACAGGTTACTGATATAAATTTTAAAAATTCATAACTAATTTTTAAAAAAATCAAAACTCAGCAAAAACAAATCATTCTAGAAAGCTATGCATGTTAATTAGAGGATAAAAATAATAAGTCTAGATAAAAACAGAAGCGTTAAGGCCGTGAAAATTGATGGAACAATAATAGAGGTCCTGCTGCGCCTTTAATACTAATATGCAATTTCAAAAATTTGATTCCCCCTCTACAGAAATCCAAATGAATTGATCTTAGTGGACACAGAAAGATTATCGTGTCTAATTTATGCCTGTAAAATTTCAAAGCCATTGGACATTATTTGACCCACGGATGACACAGCACAATAAACTAACTAAATGAACAGTGCATCCTACCATTCAACATTTTTTTCCAACTTTGAAAAATCATAATAAATTCTATAGAGCTCTAAATTGGGTTTTCTCTACTTTATAGAAAGCTTTAGACAAAACCTATATGCACACAGAATGCTCAAATTTGATATTCAAATAGTTCAACATGGTACCAAATTACTTTCTTCATTGTCCAAGGCCACATGGGCACATCCAAAACCACATACACAGCTTAGGGAGACCTGCCATCTGGTTTAAATTCTCATGGAACTCATTTTCACTATGCTATTTGTTAAGATACACATGGAAAGCATCACACATAATAGGTCTTTGGTGGCAAAATCATTCATTCTCATTCATATGACTTTAAAATCATTACATACATCATATTTACATATTTTTTAGTGTGCTCAATTGTCTACATCATATATACAACTCATGGTTATAATTCTTGACATCAAAATACATTTATAAAATCCATTTTGCTATACATATGTCAAAGTATTGCCTCTTATGTTTGTTGGCTCTCACTCCTTGGCCGACTTGGCTCACCTAAACATGATTAGACATTAGAGAGGGAATAGTGAGATTCCAAGAATTCCAGTAGCTCTTAACCCTTTCAATCATACATAATAGTTATGTTTTCAAGCCACAGAATGCATATATGAACATTATGCTACTAACAACAATATATAAAATCATTTTCATGTGCAAGAAACTCATACACATCATATATTAGCTTTCAAAAGCATTAATTTAACTTCACCCCCTTTCCTTAGAACTTTTGAACTTGTCTCACCCATTTTCAATGGGCTTTTGACTAAGCCTTTATAATACCACAATTTCTTAGCCCATTACATGCTATCTCTATGCCTCATATCAAGTAATTCATATAAGAGGCAAGAAAATGGCATTTAAAGTGAGTAAATTTGCATTGTGCTATTTTCATTTGAAGTCCCGTCAATCATATGGACTCATGTATCACATTCTCATATTTAATTACATGGATACAACTCATTTCTATCACTAAAAGTGGCCTACAACTCGTGGAAAGCAAAGGGAATCATAAAATACATAGTTGCATTTCAACCAGAAATTCCTCTTTTCTGTCACAAACATTGAAAAATTATAACTAATTCTAAAAAAATTAAAATAATGTATTCTTTGCCATTCTGGGAAGCTACACATGTCTACTTTATGCTAAAAATATTTATAGACCACGAAACATAACACAAGGAATTTTTGACATTCAAAAAGGTCTAAAGGTCTAGCTGTCTATTAGTACTATAATAAGTTTCTGCAACAAATTTCAAAAATATCTAATCCATGTAAATGATACCAATCTAGAAAGTTATAGATGTTAGTTAGAGAAAAAAAATAACTTCAAACCAGTTCAGGCACGTCTAGACCTCTAAACCTAATTAAACAATACCTGAGGTTAGTTGAGGCACTTGATACTGGGCAGAAGTTTTAGAAATTTATATCTCCCTCTATAGACATCTAAATGAGGTGCTTTTAGTTGACATAAGTCATTGGAAATGTCTAATTTCTTTATATAAAATTTTATAACAATTGGACATCATTTGAGCCTTGTGTGAGAAAAATCATTTTTAGACCAAGTGAATAGTATATCAGACCAAAACTAAAGTTTTTATCAACTTTAAAAATTCATCAAATATTCTCTAGAACTCCAAAAATTTTATTTTTTAACATTCCAAAAATCCCTCAACAAGCTCTAATTTCATGCCAAATCTCATATCAAGAAGAGCGTATTTGGATAAAAAGTGATATAGGGTTCCAATATGGTTAATTGTGGCTCCATATAGGATACCAAAGTGTCCAAATATTCTCCCTTAATGTTTGGCACCTCTTGGACAAATCTAAAAGCATAATTATGACTTGTATGAGATATCCAAATAGTCCCAAATCTCATGTATCTCATTTTGGCTACTCCACTTCCATTTATACATATACTCCCATAATGTTAATTTGCCATTACATAACCAAAATGTGCATATCTATATATACAACCTTAGCTCTCATTCATACATCACATATTAACATAATTATTTATATTCAAGTAGTCATAGGTCATATACAATAATGGAGTACATCAATTGTCATCCATAAGGCCTTAAAGTAACAAAATCTAGGTATTTTGATGTCAAGCTCTCAATCTCTCATATGGTTAGCTCCCATTTTCTTGATCTCTTAGTCCACCTAGCATGTTAGATCATTGGAGAGGAGGGAATGAAATTCAAAAAATCCCAATAGCTCATCTCCCACTTCATCATACATAAAAGATGCAAAACAAGTCTTACAAATGCATGTATGGACATATGAACATGTGCAATTATTCAAGAAGCATTTTCAACATTTGGGCAAGTCATTCATAGTATACAAAGGTTTGCTAAGCAAGTGGATTAGCCTCACATATTCACTTGTGGATTTTGGACTTGCCTCACCTATTTTTCAAGAGGTTCTTGGACTCAACCTTGCTCTTAGGAGGTAACCTTACTTTTGGGAGACTTCTTACTTTATCTCAATCAATCTTAAGAGCTCATCCTCGCCATGGCTAAGGGTTCTTGACCTCATCACACTAAATCAAACCCAAGCAAACATCATAAACCTCATTTAAAAACATAATGCATCATCATGGTACCATGGCATATGAAATTATGCTAGAATACTTTTCATAACTTAAAACACACATACACACATTTAAAGACAAGTAAAGTAAACAATCATGCATGAGAGAAGGTGGAGAGAGCTACCTTGCTTACATTTACACACTTTTTCCTTAAACCTTGAGTCCTCTCCTTTGACCTCACATCCAAGGAGGTGGAGATTATTTCTCTTGACCTAGACACATCATATGGAAGCCAATTATACTTTTGGATCAAATTCTAAGGCCATACATTTATTAGAAAAGCTAGGTGATTCATATAGCTCTTTTATGGTTCCATAATGCACTTAATGAAACAACTTTAAGGAGACATCATCTTGGCTCTATTCTTTCCATCTATTTATGATTTTTGATTTTATTTAAACCTCTTGGCTTAATCTCACAATCAAATCTATGAACTTAGCTATGTGTTGCTTCTTTAAGTTATAATATGGAACCTATGATACCATCTCACTATCCATGGCTTTTAAAATTTTTTCAAGGCTTTCTCTCATCTTCTTCCATCATATATGACTCAAAACTAAGCTTGGAACAATTTAAAACTTCCTCTTGGTACTTTTTCTAGCCTAGGCTGAAACTATGCTCCATATGAGTACCATGTGAGTTTGCTTCATTTTCTTGACGGAAGATGCATATGAGGAGCCTTCTAGGGATCTCAAGAACTCATCCAAACACTCATTTAGGCTTAGGAACAATTACATCAAATCAGATTTTACTACACATTCTTGAATCCTTAGGTTTCCTATCTTGAATTTCATGAGTTTTTTCTTGAATTTCTTTGCACTATGTTATTACCCACAATCTTTTTCATGAGTTTCATCCATGGTTCTATCCAAAAACATTCTCCCCTTGTCTATCTATATGGAGCATGAAATGCATACAAGAAAAACAGGAAAAGTGAAGCATGGAGACTAAAAATTTCACCTTGATTTCAAGCTTTCCTTGAATGCTTTCCCTTTTCTTCTAGCTCTCCTTTCCAAATCTAAATTTTTCCCCTTGGGCTTGCCTTCAAAACAGCACCAAAAACCTCAACAAAACCATGGGAAAGAAGAGGAGAAGGAGAAGTTTGGTGAAGGAAAGTGTTTGAAAAATCAAGATTTTCCATACCTTTTGCCTTGTCTTTCTCCTCCCTTTTCTTCTCCTTCTTGTATGCCTAAGAGAGTTGGTATTGTTTTTTATTTTTGGGTAGAACAATTCGTGCAACTAAAGGGGGAGAAGAAACAAGAAACTTAAAGAGTGTTAAAAAAGCTTCCATTTTTCAAAAATTTTAATTTTGTACTTCGTTCTTGGCATTTTCGTTTCTAATTTGTTTTGCCTTTTTTTTTAGAATCGTCTTTTTCATTATGAAATTTAGGTTTCCAATTTAGTAAAATGTCTTGGACAACTCAAAACTTTCATTTAAAAAGCCCTCATGTCTGTTTTCTAAAAATTTTACTTATTTACGAAAATGCCATTACGTTTCATCAAATTTCATAACAATTTCGTTTCACCATCCTAGCTCCATTTCTCTTTCTGTCTAAGTCTAGGCTTATCATTTTTAGGAGCCTAGAACTCAACTCAAATTTTTCTGGACATTTTCTAACTTATTTCAAGGGACTTGCTTTTATACAGTTCATTTCGTTATTTTATGAAACTGACAGTTCTTACAATTTTCGTTGTTCGTTACAGCCTCACTCTTCTTGAAACGTTTGGCTTTGTCTCACTCAATCTTAGGGACTTTTGGCTCATCTTCACCTTTACTAAGGGACTTTTGGCTTCACCAAGCTCATTAAAGCCAAATAACATTTATAGAACACATATTATACACATAATGGTACCATGGCATGTGGGAAATAACTAGAAACATTCCTCATGGTAAAACCATACATACACACATCCAAAAATAAGAAAACAACTAGGCATGCATGAGAGAAATGTTAGAGAGCTACCTTGAATACAAATACACACACTTTTCCTTGATTGCTTTTTCCTTCTTTTGGTCAAACACTTGAAAGTGGGTGGAGTATGATTCCTTTGGCCTAGACATATCAAATAAGACCTAATTATACTCTTGAAACAAACTCTAACACCACACATACTCCATGAAAGCTTACTTTCTTATATGGTTCAAATATAATTTCACAAAACACCTAATGAAGCAACTACTAGAATTTAAGATTTTAGCTTAATTTTCTCATTCAATCTATGACTCTTGACTCCATTTAGACTTCTTGGAGCCCTCACACAAACATTTTGAAGAGTCTATATATATATGTTACTTTATTATGTCACATTATGGAACTTGTAGCTCCAACTCTTAATTTATGACTTCTAAATATTTTTCAAGGCTTCCTCTCATCTTCTTCCATTATATATAGTCCCAAACTAAGTTAGAAGATTTCAAAACACTTCCTTGGTCCTTCCTTCAAGCTTGGCCAGGACTATACATTATTTTGGGATCATGAAGTTTCAAATTTTTTCTTGAAGGAGGAGGCACTTGGAAGGCTTCCTAGGGGTCTTAGAAACTCATTTAAATTCTCACATAAGCTAGAAAACCCTTGAATAAAATCAAATTTTAGCCTATGTCTTTGAATCCCTAGCTTTTCTATCTTGATTTTCAATAGTTTTCCTTTATGTTTCTTTGCATTTCCTAACTTCTCATAGTCTAAATCCTAGGTTTCATGCTTGCTCTTGGTCAGAATTCACTCCCTTCTACAAGCTCTCAAGATAGCCAAACCAAGCACACAAAGGAGAGCAATAAAAGAAAGCAAGAAGGATAGGAAGTTACCTTGATTTCTTGGTCTCTTCAAGAGTTTTCTCACTTGGTGTAGGCTTCTCTTTCAAAGTCTAACATTCTCCCTCCGAATCACCCATATCACACATAAAAACCATGAGAAGAAAGGTGGAAAGGAGGAAAGCAACTTTAAGGAAGGAAGAAGCTTGAATTTCCTTAATTTTCATACCTTTTCTTCTTGTTTTTCTCCTCCCTTGAAGCTTCTTCTTGTGTGTCCTTCTCCCTGGTCTCTCTTTATTTTATGACCAAAAAATGGTTGGTTAATCAAATTGGGGGAAGAACATGTGCTATATGAAAGGGGTAGAGTCACTTTAACAACTTTTTACTTTTGTATTTTAGTCTATTTTCTTGGGTTTATCATTTTAGGCTCATTTCAACTCCTTTTCGAAATTTATCTCTTCCATCATAATATTTAATTTCTCGATCTTATAAATTAGTTTTGGAATCACTTAATTTAGATTTAAAACCATTCTGAATCGTTCGGTTAAAGTTTTGGTTAACTAACGGTCGATATCACTCATTGGAAGGGTTTCAACTATTTTGGGAGTTCCTATAATTTTCAGGGCCTTTGAAAACCTTGGAAAGCTCAAATTTCTTATTTAAAAAGCCTTCTTGTGAGTTTTTTAAATTTGCTAGAAATTACGAAAATACCCCACTTTCTTTCACAATTTTTTCTAACTCATTTGACTTGAGTTTCTGAACATCGTAGACCTTGGATCCTCATTTTTCATTATTTAAAATTTTATTCTAATTTTAGTTAGCCTCAACTTATTCATTTCAAGAAATTTATTTTTCAAACTGACTCATTTCGGTGTTTTTACGACAAACTGGATGTTACACTATTATATTATGGTATGACACAAATCATATATTAAACCCTCTTCCTTTCCCTAATAGCTTGATCCATAAATTTAGTCTTTGATATACTCTTCCCTCTATTTTTTGGCTCATTTTTTAGGCTAATATACTCACTTTGAAAGCAAATAAAAAGGTCAAAATCATAACATTGTAATTACATATATAAATTAAATACAAAACCATACTTATAACAATAGCTTGGGATTTTTTTTGTCAACCTAAATATCCCTATCATTTTTTATGGGTCTTAAAAAAGATTTCAGAATATATGGGTTGCCTTCCTAGCTCTCATGCCTATAAAATAAAATATTAATAGTTAAATATATATTTAAAATAATAAGAAAATATTTGAAGAAATAAAATTAGTTATCAATCTTTTAACATACTCATGCATTGAAATAGAATCTCCTATATGCAAAGATAAACCAAAATCAAAGTTAGAGGAAATATTCCTTTTCATTTACTCACGTAGTGATTAGTACTCTAAAGTGGCTCACTTTACACACAATTGATTCCAAATGAATTCTCCAATCTATTCAAGTTTTTCTTTTTCCAACTTTCCAAGCATTACCAATTATATATCTTAAACGATCAATTATTTTACACTCTATTTTTGTGTGTAGAACATGGATATAATTTTTTTTCATTTCCTGAACTAGGTCCAATAATAAATATTTCTCTACTATATTGTCACAAATCAGTAAATAATTAACACTATCATGCAATTATTTCTAATAAAAAAATAATTAATAAATAACAACATTACATGCTTCTTCTAAAAACTAAAATGGAAAATTTTATTATACACCTTTGAAAGAAACTAAAACTAAAATTCCAATCAAACAAATCTTTAGAAAAAGAAAGAAACTAAAACCAAACTCTCTGATTAAATGAATCTAATCTCCAAAGAAAAAAAAATCATCAATCAATTATACAGTAAAATAACAAAAAATCAAATAACTCAACCGAAAAGAATTGACACAAAAAGAAAAAAACAGAGAAGAGAAATAAAGAATAAAAAGTTAAATATTAAATTTATTAAATAATTTTTTTATTAATTAAAAATATTAAAATTCCAAAAATTAAAAGTAAAAAATGTAATAATAATTGAATATAAAAATATTAATTGTATGTAACTTAATTACATAAGAATAATAAATAAAATATTATCAATAAACAAATTAGTTAATAACAAAACTTATATAATTTTAAAAGATAGATATAATTATAAATCCGAGAAAAAAAGAAAAAAAAATTCCTAGGGTAGGAAACTTTCCTACCAATTTTTAGTAGGAAAATGATAAAATATCTTTCACCATAGTTCGATTATAAATAATTAGTTGAATGCAAGCAACTTACATATTTAAAAAAAAGTTTTTTTAATGTTTTTAATTTTTTTATATAAATATAAATACTTTTATAGTAATATACTAAGTATTGGTATATATTAAAAATTAATATAGATTATAATTAATTGATAAATTTTATAAACTTTATATTCTAGTTTGTTTATAATTAATACTAATTTTTTTTATATTTATTTCAATTTGGAAACATAAATATCTTTATGTTCATTCAATTTTTTTTTATCTATACATTATTTTGATTATTTCACTACATCAAAGATTATTATAAATTGCTTTGTCCAACCAAATTTAGTCGAACCATTTTGGCTTAGCAAATTTGGTAGCTTTTTATTTTTTATTTTTTTCAAAGCTTTTTATTGCTTTCTTTGTTTCAAAACTTTCACTATTGAGAGTTGAGCATTTTTTTCAACTTAAATTTAGTCAAAAGTCATGAAAAAAATTAAAACAAACAAATCATATAAGTTAGAATCAGCTAGAAGATTCTATCAAAATTTTCTAACATTGTTGTAGTGTACATATAACATTTGAACTTATCACAAATCACTTGTAAAGGTCTCTAACTTAGATTAACTAATACTAGCTCACTAAGTGCTAATTTCAGGTTCTAATCAATTGGCACACGTTATAGTTAACTAGGAGTTCTAACAAACTAGCTTTAACTTCTACAACAACTTGTATCAACAACTCCTTCAAGTTATTGAAACATCATAAAGCATGATATCTGTAACACCATAAAATTCTAGCTCATCTTATGCTTTTAAATGATATAATATCATGAAACATATAGGATTCCCATAAAAAAAGCAAGGGAAATTGGAGTATTTTCACATTGCGTTATATTTAAAATTTTGAATCCGTGTCATGCGGACCATGGGAGCTTATACTATACATCATCATATTTACAACTCATTTGTATCATAAAATGATGCCCACAACTCATGAAAACCAAAATGGAGCATGAAAAATGGAAGTTCCTTCTCGGCCAGAATTGGCCTCTTTTTTGGACAAATTTCAAAAAATCATAATTAAATCTAAAAAAATCGAAATCATGTGTTCTTAGTCATTTTGGAAATTTGAGGATGTTTGATTCATACTAAAAATATACCTAGACCATAACATATATCACAAAGGATGCTTGACATCCAAAAAGGTCCAAAGGTTCGACTGAATTTTGGAACTGTCATAGAATTCTGCAGAAAATTTTGAAAATGTCCAGTTAATTCCACAAAAATAAAAAACCAACAAACTTTACCATTACAAAAAGCTCTGGATGTCGAACCCATGGTAAAAATATTTTCAGTTCATGAATCATTAAGGGGAAGACTTTTGACATTCGAAAAGCTACTGAGGTTGCTGTTGCCTGGGCTACTGTTTTAGATTACTGATATAAATTTCTAAAATTTATAATTAATTCTATAAAAATATATATCAAAAAAATTCAATCATTATGGAAATATACAAACATTAAATTTATGCTAAAAATAAGTCTAGAATGAAATAGATACATTTAGCCATTGGAAATCTATATAACAGTGATTGAACTCCTGGGGCGCCATTACTACTGACAGCAAAATTAAAAAATGCATAACTATTTTCTCAGACCTCCAAATGAGGTGATCTCGGTGGCCACAGAAAGATTATGAGCTCTAGTTTATGCCTTAAAATTTCACAAGCATTGGACACCATTTGCCCATCGGATGACACAGAATACAAATCTGCCAGTGTAAATAGTGCACATACCAAAATCCATAGAAAATCCCAACTTTAAAAATTCATCAAATATTTTCTAGACCTCAGAAAATTATGTTCTTTAGCTTTTCAAAAATCTCTCAACAAACTCTAATTGCATGACAAATCTCAAATCAAGAGGAGCTCATTTGGACAAAAAGTGATATAAGGTTCTAAGATAGCAAATTTATGCCCTATATGGGGTACCAAAATGTCCCAATGGCTTCTCTCAATGTTTGGCTCCTCTTGGGCAAGTCTAAAAGCATGAATATGGCTTTTTTGAAGTCCCCAAGGGGTCCCAAACCTCATGCATCTCAATTTGGCCATGCCACTTCCACATATACACTAGTGCATCAAACTTTCAAGAAGCAAAAATGGCCATTTCATACTCATTTTACATTCTAGTATTCACATGCCATAATCTCTCATCCATACATGATACATCAACATATTTATACATATTCATGACCTCATAGAACATATACAACCATGGATTACAAAATTTTCCATTCATATGGCTTTAAAGTAGCCAATTCCATGGATTTTAATATCTTACTCTCTTCTCCCAAGGGGTTGGCTTCCATTACCTTGCTCTCTTAGTCCACCTAGCATGTTAGAACATTGGAGAGAAGGGGATGAGATTCAAAGAATCCCAATAGCTCATCTTCCATTCAATCATACATAATATATGCAAAGAAAGCCTTAAAAATGCATGCATGAACATAGTACAAATTATAAGCATTCAAGAAGTAAGCTTAGCATGTGAATAAGCTATACAAATCATTCAAGAGCTCACCAAGTGTTTGGATTGGCCTCACACTTCTTCTCATAGATTTTGGACTTGTTTCACCCATTCTTTGAGTGCTTTGGATTCAACTATACTCTTAGGAGCCCACTTTGCTTTTGGGAGACTCTTTACTTTGTCTCAACTAAGCTCAAGGGTTCTTGGCTCATCCTCACCATAGTGAAGAGTTCTTGGCCTCTCCACACTCAAGCAAACTCAAGAAACATCATACATTCACTTGAAAACATAACATGACATCATGAAATCATGACAAACAAGATCATGCTAGCATACTTTCATGGCTTGAAAATATACATACACACATTTTAAGACAACATAAACACACATCCATGCATGAGAGAAGGTGGAGAGAGCTACCTTACTTGCATTCACACACTTTTTCTTTAAGCTTTAACTCCTCTCCCTTTACCTCACACACCCAAGAAGGTGGAGACCATTTCTCTTAGTCTAGACACACCAAAAGAAACATGAATTACTCATGGGAACAAGCCTTGGCATTATACACACTTTACATGACGTTACTTTGGTTTATGGCTCCATTATGCTTCCATAAGGCACTTAATGAAGCAACTTCAAGAATTCATGATCTTGGCTCCCTTATCTCCTTTAATCTATGATTCTTGACTCTATTTAGACTCCTTGGAGTCATCACACAATTATTTTAAAGAGCGTAGCTAGGAGTTGCTTCATTATGCTACATTATAGAGCCTACACTTCCATCTCACTATCTATGGCTTCTAAAATTTTTCCAAGGCTTCCTCTTATCCTCTTCCATCCTACATGACTCCAAAATAAGCTTGAAACAAATTAAAACTTCCCCTTGGTACTCTTTATAACCTAGGCCGACATTATGGAAGCATTTGGGGTTCAAGGGGTTTCTAATTTTTTCTTGATGGAAGAGTTACTTGAGAGGCTTCCTAGAGATTTTAGAAGCTCAATTAAACACTTACATAGCCTAAGAAATTCATGAATCAAAACATACTTTACAAAATCTTCAAGAATCTTACACTTTGCTAACTTGAAATTCAATGGCTTTTACTAGGTTTCCTTTGCATATTCTAAATTCCCACACCCTAATTCATGTGATTCATTCTTGGTTTGGCCAAAAATGTAATCCCTCATGGTTAGTCTTACATGAGGGGGAATTGAAGAGAAGAGGAGCAAGGAGACCTAAGCTTAGGAAGTAGTAAAATATCTTGGATTCTTGGTTTTCTTGGTTTGTTCTTCACTTGGCTAGCCTCCCCTCACCAAATCCAAAAATTCCACCTCTGTTCTGCCTTCAAAACAGCACCAAATTAAATGCCAAAAACCATGAGAAGGAAGAGGAAGAAGATGGGAAGAAGTTTAACAAGGCAAGGAGTAAGAAAAAGTGCCTAAAACTTACACTTTTCAAAGCTTCTTCTTCCTTCCTTGATATCCCCTCTTGTGCGCCACTCTTAGCCCTTCTTAATTCAATTTTAACGTGTAAGAGAGTGGGTGAGGAGATATGAGCAGAGGAGGGACGTTTTTATAAGTTAGGGATTCATTTAAGCAACTTTCAGAATTTGCAATTTAGTCCCTCCTCGTAGTTTAGTTTGTTTGGACTCATTTCAACTCCTTTTTGAAATCCATCTTTTCCATCATATTTATTAGGCTCTTAATCATAAAAATTGCCTTTAGAATCACTTAAAAAGGATTTAAAACAATTCTGAACCATTCGGTCAACAATGACAGAAATTGCTCACCGGAAGGGTTTCAACTGTTCTAGGGGTTCCCATGGTATTCAGGGCCTCTGAGAACCCCGAAAAGCTCATATTTTTTGTTTGAAAAACTCTCCTATGAGTTTTTCAAATTTTTCAAAAATTAAAAAAATGCTCCTACTTTCTTCGACAAATTTTTTGAGCTCTTCTGACTCTGATTTTTGGGTATCTTAAACCTTAAATCTCATTTTCTAATATTTAAAATTTATCATAATTTTAGTTGGCCCCAATTCTTTCTATTTCGAGGATTTCTTTTTATATTTGACTAATTTCTGATGTTTACGGAGAAACCAAACATTGCGTTTCTCACGTTTACGGAGGGACCGGATGTTACAATGTCACCTTCTAGATTCTGTCTTAGAGGTCTTGACTACACCTTCTAAGATTCTTATGAATAAAGATACCATTTGTCTCCTAATTTATGCAAGTAGTTATCACTATATAAATTTCTCCACTTTCATTTTCCTAAAAACAATTCATAACCATATTGCACTCATAAATATAGCTATGTCTATTACATTGTCTCAATATGTGACATGTATAATACCACGCATTTCAAATTTACTAATTAAAATTTACTACCACTAGATCACATTTTTAACCCTATAACATAAATCATTTTAAGCAGGTGCAATATATTCCACATTACAATTTAATTTTAGACTCCTCAATTCAACCACCTTATTGTTCAAAACTAAGAATCTAATCAAATACCTATGTCTACCCTATTCATGTTAAAGGAACTTGCTTCTTTCTTAATTTTCCACATCCTAGCATGTGATTTCTAAAACACAATCCATATAATTTAAGTCTTACTAGCTACTAAGTCTTTTAGCATTATTCCACTATATCACTTTACCTGAAGTATAGAAGCATGCAAGAATGGGTTCATTACTCTGCTAAGCTAACACTAAACTAAATATGCACTATGTTTGCTAAGTATCTAGTTAGGATTCTAACCCAAAACAAGGTTTTCCTAAATTATTCTCTAATACCAAAATGTAACACCTTAAACAAGAATAAGCTAAACTATTATAGTTTTAAGATAATCAAGTAAATTAAAATCCTTGTGCAAGCATAGTGATTAAAAATACTAGATATTTGAACTTGATCAAAACCTTTAAAACTAGCAAGATTATTAAGCCAAAAAGATAATTAGTTACAATCTATCACTTCATGAACACTTAAAGGATCTTAAAAACCTCAATGCAACTTAACTACAACTTATCTTAAAGGAAAAAAAAAGAAGAGAACCCAAAGAAAAAATCACAAAATGCACAAAGTTCCACTTAGGGCATGTGCTACAACATGACCTAGCCATATACATCGTTGGCCTCCCTTACACAGCCATGTTCTACAACATAGGTAGGTTGTGTGGGTCTCTGGTCACCCCCTATAGAAGACTCTTCAACATAGGCACATGCAATAGGATGGATAGCCCATGTTGACCTACAAAAATAGTCAAATTACTTTTTAAACTTCCTCTAACTTTGTCTAATGCTTTAGGGATCCTTCCCTACTCTAAAGATCACCAAACCTAGCATGTAAGAGAATTTATAAGCAATCTAAAGGCATGCCAAAGATCATTCCACAATTCATTCATTTAGTCCTTCAAATGCACACATTTCTTAAACTACAAAATTTTTGCTCTAAGTGTTAAAGTTAGCTATTTAAGTGCTCCTTTTGAAACTCCAATCCTTTCCAAAAACATACAAATTTCTTTAAGAAAAATTCAATATGATAAATCATATCTAAAGTGGTAAAACCAAGGCCCAAATCCCTATAAATCAAAATTTGACTCAATGACTTCCCAAACAGCCTATATTACCAAAAAAGTAAAATAGCTTTAATGCATCAATGACCTGCCAATGTGGCTCACGTTGTTCCATAACATTTCATACATGTCTCAAATATAGAATTACACTAGTCTAAGCCATAAAATATTATTCCTAAGTTGAAATGCAACTTTTGACCATCTCAACCCTCCTTTATGCATATTATGGGCAAAATTGTACCTTTTGACAATAATCCCCACACATCTAGTAGGATTTATCTACCCAAAATGTGGAGTTGAAATCTAATTCATTCCAAGCCTATCCAAACACAATCCCATCATCAAAACAAACTTGTCTAAACCTTAAGGACTGCAAAGGCACTAAAAATAACCAAAAATGAGTATGCTAAACCCAAGCTTCCAACTTTAACCTGTAAGTTATCATTTTAGCTACTAGTCACAATTGCTAATAGTCTAAACATTAATATCATAATCATACATGATTGCTAGTCTACTACTTAATGCTACTCATTAAGGATCATTCATATACAACCAAAAATGATAAATTCTACAACAACCCAATTTATATTAATTAATCCTACACTTAGCAATATATGATGCAATATGGCACATTCTACAAAATAATGAACAATTACATCAGAATTAGCATTTTTTAGCTATACTAACCCAATCAAATAATGCATTAACCTACACAGCAACTGAACCACTATAATTAACTTTCGCTAGCTTCTCCTTACTACTAAAAGGTCCTACACTGAGAAAGTTAGCCTACAATCAAAGGAAGATAAAATCTCAATAACTAACAAACAATTCTATTCACATTTATATAGAACAATTAGTATTAATGCTTTACATGAGGAAATCGTTAAATATGCCATCCCTATTTAATCAAAATGAATGAGTTTGAGATCAATACCATTATTATCCTATATTAGTAGGCTATACAACACAGTCACTGGCCAATAACTCCCATTAGTGGGCAGGACACACTAATAAGGTCAACAACTTCCTACAAGTACCAGAACACACTAATAAGGTCTACAACAAAATATAATATAATTATTCAAACTCAATCATAACATTATATATATATATATATAAACATGTATGTAAAAGATAGTAAATATGATTTCATAGCAAATATGACTAGAATTAATCCCAATTATGTCTCAAAGATGTTTATGCTTCCTAATTAGTTGCCAGGATGTCTCAAGTAGACATTATCATAGGGTAGGCTCATTTAAAAAGGAGCTGAGCTCGTAAAAATTTGCAAAAAATCTAGGCTCCACCCATTTTATTGGTAGCTTCTTCCTTTTTTTTTGGGATACTAAAGCAACTATAATTAAGCAGCTTCTTCATTGGTTCTATCTTTCTCATTCCATTGATTCTCTCATCTCTGGAAGTAAGCATGTAATATGTTTATATGTATATATGAGAATGTTTTATACTTACACATACATGTTGTACACCATAATGTGCTAACCTCAATTATCTTTCATTTAAGCTTGATTCCATATAATTTCCAAATAAAAGAAGTAAAAGCATGGCATTTTAATGCGATATGTCATGGTTTAAACCTTCATACTTCACCCTATGGGTCCCATGAACCCACCAATCACATTTTATACTCAAACTCTATTCATACAACTCATACATAGTATAAAATAATCCATGAACCATGGATTTGAAGCCAAAAACTAGAAAAATTTCATATTCCTCAAGGGTCCGGAATTCATATTTTTAGTACCAAATTTGGAAAATCATAATTAAATCTAGAAAAATATAAGTCAAGCAAGTGATAGCTTTCTACAAAGCTTTGGGTGTTAACTTTATACTAAAAATAATTTCAAGTCATAATAACATCATTTGGATCACATTTGATAGTAGAAAAGCTTGAAAGGTCCGACTATCCCATATTTCTGATATAGTTTACTGATATAAATTTCAAAAATTCATAACTAAATCCACAAAAACCCAATTCGAGCAAACTATACCAATTTGGAACTCTAAAGATGTTAGCTAGGGGGGAAAAATAAGCCTAAAACAAAACAAAAGCAACTAGGGCACACAAATGGATAGAATAGTAATGAAGGTCAAGTTATGCCCTTGATACTAATATGGAAGTTCAAAAATTCGTTTCTCCCTCTCTATAAATCCAAATGAGGTGATTTTAATTTATAGGTCGCTGTGAATGTCTAATTTCTCCCTATAAAATTTCATAGTCATTGGACACCATGTGACCCACGGGAGATAGAAGTAAAGCTACTAACCATTTGTACAGTATCACTGTCAAATTGAAAAAAAAAATTTTAATTTTGAAAATTTACCAAAAATTCGCTAGAGCTCCAAACAATATGCACTTTAACTTTTCAAAAAGCTCTAGATAAGACCTATAAGCATGCCAAGTTTCGAGGCAAGAGGAGCTCATTTGGTCAGGTCTTGACATAGCCCATAAATATGACAATTTTAACACCCTCTATGGGTCAAAAAGTAGTTCAAATGGCTTCATAAATGCTTTACCACCTCTTGGGCAAATTTTAAAGCATAAAAATAGCATGTACAATCTTTCCAAACGGTTCAAACTACCATACATCAAAATCTCACTATGCTACAAGCAAGGGTACGCAACTATGAATGAGCTACCAAATAGGGAAATCATACATTCTCATTGATTTCATCACTACTTTGGTTCATAAATCACATTTACATACTTTTATACTTGTCCATATGTTTACATCTCAAAAATAATATATACATATACAATTTGATATCTCTTTACATCAAAAGAACCATACAAGCTATACAATTGACTAAGTATGATCAACTATACTCCTTGGTTTGCACTTTGGTCTCCTTGAGCTTCACCTAACATGTTAAGATGGGAGAGGGAAAGGGGTAAGGTTCAGTAGCTTATACATTCATTCAAGGAAGCAATCAAGGCATATAAATATGTCCATGCACACAAGTAGGCATCCAATACCACTAAGACTCATTCAATACATAGTTTGCATGCTATGAAAAACATATCAATGCTAAGAATAAGGTCTAAGGACTTTTGGTCTAACTTAATCCTATTTTTTGGACTTTTGGATTAGCTTCAACTTTGGTTTAGCGACTTTTGGCTTGCCCTCACCCATCTCAAGGGACTTTTGACACTACCTCACCCTTTAAGAGTAATTTTCACAACCAAAATATAACCATATTGATTCTAATACAACAAGGCAACATCAAATGGCATGTTTCACAATGCAAATGCACATACAAGCATGCAATAACCATTATACATCTAAGAATACAAACAAGAAAGAGTGAAGAGCTATCTTGCAATTAACACAAGCTTCCTTCTTGATTATTCTCTTCCTTTTTTAGTCTCACAATCACAACTAGATGAAACTTGATTTCTTTGGCCTAGACACAACACAGAGGATTCAATTACTTTCTCGGAACAAGCCAAGACATTATATACACTTAAGAAGCATATTTAGTCTATTGGTTCCACAATAGCTCCATTAATGGTCTAATGAAACAACTACTATAATTCAATCTCTTAATTTCATTTCCTTCTCATATCTAGGCTTCTTGGTTCCATTTAGACTCCTTGAAGTCATCACAAAATCAAATAGCTACTCATATAGGCTAGGGAATCCTTAAACAAATATAAGTTTTTACAAGGTGTTCAAGAACCCTTATCCTTCTTATCTTGAAGTTCAATGGTTTTTCTTCTACTTACTTTGTAATTCCTAGTTTCTCATACTCTAATTCAATGGTTACTTGCTTTTTATGGGTCAAAGCTTCTTTTCCTTTACTAGCTCTCAAGTTGGCAAAACCTACATACATAAGAAGTAAAGAAGAAGTAAAGATACATAGATATCTACCTTGAATTCAAGCCTTCTTCAAGAATGTTTCTCATTGCCTTAGCATTCTTTTTGAATTTCTACTCTCCCTCCTTTGAACCAAACTCAAAACAAAACCAAATCATCCACCAAAACCATAGAAAGAGGGAGAAAAGAGAGAAGAACAAGATTTCAAGAAGGGAAGCCATGAAAATCTCTAGTTTCTCTCACATTTTCCTTGTTTCCTTCCTTCTCCCTTCCTCCTTTTGTGTGCGCCCTTCTTGGATAAGCTCTCCCTTGGTCTTAAGTAGAGGAAATTTCGGTTAGAAAAGAGGAGAGACTTCTAGGTTCTTTAAAAAGAAAAATTTTACTTTTTCACATTTTTTCTAGAATAAGTCTCACTATAGTAAAAAATACTCATCACTACAGTGAGCACTTATGAGTTCTAGGTCCCTTGTTCTTGTTGCGGTGGGTGCTATTACGAGAAACTCCCTAGATTTTGTGTGGGAGACACGAACTCACTATAGCAAGTTGCATCCTCATTATAGCGAACCAGCACCTTCACTAAAGCAAACTGGTAACTCGCTGTAGTGAACCGGTATCCTCGCTATAGCTAATAGGGATCCTAACTATAGTCAACAGATTTAGGAAAATTTTTGAAACCTTGGTTGTTACACATGCATAAATATATAATGCATACACATTAAGAGATGTGCTCGTATCGAACTTTTATCATCTCTTGTCAGGGCTAGCACATGCTTTTTTTTTTTCCATTTTCTTTGATCTCCTTATATTATACATTGTTTATTTGATTTTCATAGGATAAGACATCTACGACCTATGAACCAATTTATAGCAATGAGAAAGCTAGGCAAGTTCCTTGATGGACCATAAAAGGCCCCATATATTGGTTAGTATATTATTAATATTATTGATGAATAATATATAAAAAAAATTAATTACAATATGGGATGAGCTCAAGCTTGGGTTGAGCTTAATAAAAAGTTTGAGTTTGACTTAATTTTTATTTGGGCTTTCTAAAAATAAACCTTTTTTGCTTGACTTATTTTTTTCTTAAGCTTGTATTTTTTTCTTAGGCCAGGCATTTTAGGTTGAGTGGGCTTTTTAGCCCATGATCAGCTCTAGTCTAAAGTAGACAACACAAGTTTAACATGGTCATATATCACCAAAAACACTCCATCAATACAAAAGAAGCTATATCTCTACTAAATTAAACACTCATTAAACCTCATAAGGCCACAAATCCTTGATCTTGAGCGCCCAAGCACCAAGCTTTGCAATTAAGTCATGCTATTTTCGCATATACATATAACCTGCACAATAAACTCAACTTTAAAAAGAGTTTTAGAAAGAAAGCAACCAAAAATGGAAGGAAAGCTCAACCATACCTTGATTCAACTTCTTCTTCATCCTCTTGCTTAAAAACCACCCAAAACCTCCAAATCTTAAACTCTGCAATTCTACAAATGGTAATAAAATTACAAGATATTTGGATCAAAATGAAGAGGAGAATGAGTAGACCAAGTTCTACAATTCTGCAAATGGTAACAAAATCACAAGATACATAGATTAAAATGAAGAGAAGAATGAGTAGACCAAATTTCTATTTAGTCAACTAAGCTAAATCTTCCAAAATCTCCCTTTTATAAGATTCAAAATGCAACACCAAGCCTCCTCCTTCTTTGCATTTTTCTCCCCTTGTGCATCTAGTTTCAATGTGTTGGATGGAAGAGAGCGTGTGTGAGGCCAAGGCTAATCTTTTTAAGTGAGTTAGGATATAAGTTATGGATCTAGGCCCTTAGGTAACTAGATTAAGTAGACCTCTACTCATTTTCTTAGATATGTACTTTATATGTTAGGTTTTCAATCCAAAATTTAAAGAAAATGGAACCTTATATTAAAATTATTTTTTTAACTTAATTTAATTTAATCTTAGGTGTAAATGATCTGTAATAAATTCTCTTAGGATAATTTTTTAAATATCCCAAATTAATTTATTTAGCCCTCTAAAATTTTAAAAATTGTTATTTCTCTATATAAATCCATCAAATTCCATTTTTCCTATTATTTCAAAATAAATCTATATTTTTCTCAAATAATTAAAATTGATATATAAATTTATTTTTTTAAAATTCCTGATTTAATTTCTTTTCTTGTATAACCTTTATTAAATATTTATGGAATATTACAGGAAGAACGTGGATGCCCCGCAAGGCAATTGTGCCATTTGAAATCATATTAAAAAACATACTTTTATTGTGGATGCCCCGAATGAGGCCCACTTGCCTTCTAATTTGGGCCACTTGAAATTAATATAAAAAAAGTAATTTTACCAAGAAGAATTTAACTATCAAGAAGAGTTTTGTTACTGTTAGGTTGCCTCAAGATCTTGTACATAGTACGAAAAAATTATTTTATACAAATTTTTTTAAAAAAATTTAATAACAAAGTACTCATCTTAAAAGTCAGGCTCTTTATTAGAAAAATCCTGACACAAAGATATTTTTACTTTTGCATAATAACTAATTTACTCACATTTCGAGGCATAACAACCGTTTGCAATTATAAATCTCGATTTTAAACAAGAAAGTTAAAGATTTAATGACCAATTATACAAGGAGCTTTTACTAACGGCACTCACGAGAGCCAGAGAAATTCTACTTTAGTCTTTGTAAAGTTCTCATTTGCAACCCTTTCATATTTTGGGGGCCATTTCTTCCAGAAGTCGTACCCCTTTACAGAAAAACATAGATGAAAGGTGGAAAAAGAAAAAAAGATACAGTAACAAAATTAACAAAAAATTTAAAAAAATTATTATTTTGATTTATATATTTTTTAATTATTAATTTGATTTTTATAATTTAAAATTTTATAATCAAGTCTTTATATTTTAAGCAATTTTTAATTTAGTTATTCTCATAATATTTTTGTCAAATTTTGTTAAAATGTTTAACTATGTAAATTAAAAAAATTGATATTTTACTCTAAAAAATTTTATAATAAAATTTAACTAAATTAACAATGGATTTAGAATTAATTACTGGATGAATTAACTTGCTGTAAATTTGTTAATGCTTTGCTAAAAGATTAGCATTGAGCACATTTTCAACCCTTGTTCATGGGAAGTTAAAATTTCTGACGCTCTTTTATCATTAAGGACAACTTGTTTTAAATAAATCAAAATCAATTTAACATAATTCAATAATATTTTATCTGATAAGTCTTTTACACAATGTCTTTTCGGAGTTAACTATTCAAAAAAAAAAGAAAAAAACCAAAAGACACATGCATCAGATCTGACATAAGATTTTTCTAGAACACTATTCACTTCGATTTTATTCAAGTCACACACTTGTACATATGATACAACAGCAAGAAGCTTAGAATATATGCAAATAAAATAAGAGACAGTGATTTATACATATGCACGTAGACACATAAATTACTTAAGGAGTTCGATCTTTCATGAGTTGTCCAATTGTGATAGTGGCAAACTGATCAGCTAAATGAGATTTTGGCCTCACAAGCTCCTTAGCTACTTGCTCCATGGTTGGACGAGATTGTGAATTTTTATTCAAGCAGGCAAATGCTAATTTTGCAATCAACATTATCTCCTCAACAATTGGTTCTGTTGGTAGAGGAAGCCTTGGGTCCAACTGTAACACATCCTTTAATGGCAAACCATAAATAGTTGACATCTCTGTCAAAGAAGAAATAAGCTCTCCTGGATGAACTCCCATTATGATTTCCAAAGTCAATACTCCAAAGCTATAAACATCACATTTCTCATTTACCTTCATAACGTAAGTAATCTCTGCAAAAATTTAAGGGTTATGATATTAAGCACAAAGCATGCACTAATAGTATTTTGTAAAGTGCCTATAAAGGGAGGGGGGAAAAAGAGCCTAACCTGGAGCAGCATAACCAATGGTGCCTGCAAATAAGGTGATATTGTTTGACTCAGGGTTTAGAAACTTAGCTGTTCCAAAGTCAATAATGCGAGCTTCTTGATATTCAGAATCTAAAAGAACGTTTTTGCTTGATATGTCACGATGAACAACAGGAAATGGGCAGCCATGATGCATATGGAATAATGCATTAGCCACACCTTTAACAACATTCATCCTCTTATTCCAATCTAGCTCAATGGCTTGTTTCTCATTCTTTAATATGTTATCCAAGCTACCACCTTCCAAGAACTCATAAACCAAAAAAGAGTATTGTGAATTTGAACAAAACCCATATAGCTTCACAATGTTACGATGTTTGATTTCTGTCAAAGCTTGAATCTCACTTGTAAAAGCTTTTTCGTTGGAGATTTCCCCATTTGGTATTGAATGAAGCTTCTTCACAGCAACAACTTGACCTGTAGGCAACTCAGCCCTATAAACACTACCTTGGCCCCCTTTCCCAATAAGATATCTATCATCAAAGTCCTTTGTGGCTTCGATGATATTTTCATACAATATTTCTCTTTCAGAATCCCATACAAAATAAAGATCTAGTGGTTGTGCTTCTTCACCTTTGTTCTTAGTTTTTCTTGCACATTGACAAAAAATGCAAGCTCCAACCACTACTAGCACCAGTATGCCCAATAGAAGCAATATTATCAATAACTTGACTATTTTGCTCTTATGACCATGTGCATCATTTTTGGAATTATTGCAAGGATGTAAACCCTTAACATTACCACACAAATCTTTATTATTCTTCAATACTTCAAATGTGCGAAAGGCTTGATTGTCTGGAAGGGGACCTTCTAATTGGTTATATGATATATCAACAGAAGTCAAGGCTGACATTCCATTAAAACTGGATGAAATGGTGCCAGAGAAATTATTATGTGAGAGGTTCAATGTTTCCAACATCTTTAACTTTCCAAGTATTGCCGGTATTGTTCCCTTAAATAAATTCCCACTAAGATCAAGTTGTTGAAGAGCTTGTAGTGTACCAAACTCAAATGGAATACTTCCCTCAAATTTATTTTTGCTCAAATTCAAGATTATTAACTTTACTAATGCCCCAAGCTCTTTTGTAATTGAGCCACTGAAATTATTTGCTGCTAACTCCAAAATTGTAAGTTGATTCAGTGATCTTATTTCTGTGAGAACCTTGCCTGAAAGTTTATTATGGCTCAAAGAGAGTACACTCAATGAGGTCAACCTCCATAGTTTTTTTGGAATTTCTCCTATCAGATTATTAGAAGTGAGGTTAAGTACACCAAGATGGATTGCCTCCCCTAATTCTGGAGGTATACCACCAGAAATATTGTTATTAGAAATCTTCAATTGTTCGAGATTTGGGCATTTCCCCCATGTGGATGAAAGGTGGCCATACAATTTATTGCCACTTAGATCGATGTATTTCAAATTTGGATATATGCCAAAAGCATCTGTTATATCTTGAGCCAATTGGTTATCTTCAAGCCTGAGTCTTTTTAGATTAGGACAATTCTTCAAGCTTGTTGGAATCGGACCAATGAAACTATTATTATTAGCAATAAAATATTTTATTGATCCACCAAAGCAAATATGTTGTGGCAAATGGCCAGTGAAATGATTCGATGCCAGTTGTAAGCTAAACAAATTGGTAAGGTTGTTGATTTCCAATGGAATTTGACCACTAAGATTGTTCGTAGACAAAAATAGCTCTTTGAGCTTTGTCAAATTTCCTATGGTGGAAGGAATAAGCCCAGAAAGATTGTTCTCATAAAGGTAAAGGATTTGCAAATTGACTAAGTTTCCAATAGAGGGAGGAATTGATCCAGAAAATTTGTTTGAGTTCAAAAACAAACTTGTGAGATTTGTAAAGTTTCCTATGAATGATGGGATTGGACCAGAGAGTTTATTAACTCGCAAGTCAATAACTTGGAGATAATGTAGTTTTCCAAGTTCATTAGGAATAAGGCCAGTCAAACTACTATTATAAAGATAAAGTAGTTGTAACATGCTCAAGTTTCCAATTGTAGAAGGGATTCTACTAAAGAACCGTGGATTTTCTGACAAATCAAGTTGTGTTAGATTGCTCATCATGCCAATTTCTTGGGGAATAGAACCAGAGAGTTTATTAGTTCCAAGAACTAGACTTTTCATATTTCTCAAGTTCCCAATTTCTTGGGGAATGGAATCAGAGAGTTCATTTGTTCCAAGAATTAGATCTCTCAGATTACTCAAGTTCCCAATTTCTTGGGGAATGGGCCCAGTGAGATTACAAACTCCGAAATCAAGTAGATTTAGAGTGCTTAATGCCCCTATTTCTTTAGGAATGGGACCCTTTAAAGGATTGTTGGACATTATCATTTTAGAAATACTAGATAAGTTGCCAATTTGGGGGGGGATATTTCCATAAAACAGGTTGGAACTTATATCAAAGTAGTTAAGGTTAGGGAAGGATGAGAAGATGAGATTTTGAAGATTACCTTGCAGCCCAAGACTTGTAAGATTGATCTTGGTGGCTAACATGGATTTGTCACATTCAATTCCTTTCCAGTTTTTACATGGACTAGTGCCATTCCTCCAAGAAGACAAGGTGTCTTGGCTTTGTTTGCCAAGGCTGGCTTTCCACTTCAACAAAGCATCTGCTTCGCTGTGAACTTCTTTAGTAGCAAATGCAACTTTGGATGAAGAGAGGTTTACACAGGCACAGAAGAATATGTAGAGAATCCACCAAAAAGCTAGAAGCTTAGTGGAATCGCATTTAGACATGATTTTTGGGCACTTGGAATTGTTGAATCAGTTATAGGTTCAAAGGCTAAATTGATGGGTGTAAATTGTAGGATTTGGTACTTATATAAGAGAAACAATTCAAAAGTCATTTATACTGTTCTCTGTAATAATGAAGTTAGGTAGAGGAAAAGAAAGAAAGAAAGGGTTGAAAGGCAAAGCTATCTTTTCATAGAGTTGTTGCGAGCATCACTGACCCCAAAAAGATAACCAAGCCAATGGTAAGAAGTACCTTTTGGTATCATGACACTTCCATTTTGAAAAAGCATCAACTTTCGTCCCCTTTCCACTTGATGTTTCACACCACTTTAGTCTTTAGATTAAAGAGTGGGTCAATACTTTAGCTACCTAGAGACAAACAGTGTGGTCTTTGGATGCTTATCTAGTGCATTCAAATACTTTAGTCTGTCCATCAAATTAGATAGTCCTTTTGCTTTTACACTTCAATAGAGAAGAAGCATGCATTGATGTAGGAACTAGTTTGTTGTATAATACTATGAAGATTTTTTTTCGTAGACTAATAATGAACATTATCCTTTCATGTGATCCCCCATATCCTCACTAACTAATGTTGAGTGAGCCAAATTTTACTGGCTACCTCACCCATTTCCGAGTTCTAGTTAATCTATTGCACACATTCTTCTTCCTCCCCCTTCTTGGATATTTTACTCAAAATTTAAAATTGGACTAAAATATATATTTTAAATATAAAGAAAAGATTTATATAATTTTAGTGAAACTCCATATTTAAAAAATTTTAGATGTATCCTTAGTCTAATTTATTAGTTTTATTTGAAAATTAAAAAAGACTAATTAGTAACTACATATTATCCATCTTTTACTAACTAAATCAAATAAATATTGTTTTTCAGGTCATAGATACTTGTAAGAGCGGTGTAACTTGAATATTACTTTTTTTTTTTCCATCCAAAAACATTTTAAATTTTGGAACTTGACTACTATTCTCGCATTTTTGACTTATGAAGCATAACAACCACTCGTGATCATGAAATATTTAAAAAATAAGTCATAAAGATTTAGTGGCCAATTATCCGATGGAGCCTTCGCTATAATGACCTTACACTTTGAAAATTCTTATAAATCTGCTTTCCTTCTAGCGGTTGTCTTTTGCAGTCCTCGTCACTTTCATATTTTGGGGGTCCGGCCATTTGTTCCATTTTTCACACCCTTCCAATAAAAGCATTGATTCGTTTATAATTTGGAAAGAGATAGGAAAACGACTTATAATTGATGATGTTTCACACACTATAGATATATTCAATATATATACATTTACAAATACTCAAGGTGAAACAGAGTCAGTGTTGCTGAGTCTTGAAAACCGAGTCAAGTTGAAAATTAGTGGAGAGACAACAGCATCACCAAAAAACTTAGAGCCAACCTCTGCTGGACTTTTCTAATCTATATATTCTTCCAACTTTTGGAAGTTATATATAAATGGAGCCATTCTGGGATTACACTTAATGATTGCCTTATCATCAAAATAAAGATGATAAATTTTGATTTAATAAGCATTACAGAATATAAATGTCATGAAATTTCAGGTCTGGCACCAAGCGGAGCATTGCTTTCTTTAGGTTTCATTTGGCCTAAAAAATAAAAAGCAATGAAAAGGAAAATGAAATGAAATGAGTAATTTTATGAATGGAAAATGATCATTATGCCCTTACATAAGAAAAAAAAAGTTATAAAAAGAAACTGATATTGTTGAATAATGATAATAAAAGTATAATAAATATTAAAAATAAAAGGGATGAAAATGAAATAACTCAAAGAAGGGCTTACTTTTTGCTGGTTGCATGCTTTCACGGTTAAATAAATTCGCAACCGAATTATAATTAATTACCCATTGGATTAATCATCATTAACTTGCATTGAATTCCTTAATGCTTTTCCAAAAGATTAGCAACGAGTGCATTTTCAACCTTTGCTCATGGGAAGTTAAAATATTTATGCTTTTCTTTTCATTAGGAACAACTTGTTTTAGGTAAATCAATTTTACTTATTTCAATGGTATTTTAAATGCATTTTGGGGTAATTGGGGCCAAAGGCCCTTAAATTTTGTTACTTATAAAATTAAATTAATTTTTTTTAAATTTTTATTTTCCTAAATTATATAATTTTTAAAATTAGGTGACAATTATTTTAATTAAAATATGATCATAATAAATTAAAATTAGGTTTAGATTGAATATAAATATAGAGTTCTAAGAAAAGAGGAACATCAACAGAGGGTGGGTGGAGAGGCGTTTAAACTTCTCTGTCTTTGCCACCATCTCTTTGTCTTTGTCCTTATTTTATAAATTCCTCATGGTAGGCGTGGAGATCCCCATAACGTAAAATTTTATTTAAAAAATAGTAAAATTTTTAAAAATTAAATAATATAATCTTGATGGCTAAAATAAAATTAGTTTTAAATTTGAATGCATTTCTAAAATAAAATAAATTTAACCTTATTATTAGAAATTATAACTGTGCAATTATTAGCATAAATATAGTAAAATAATTGAATAAAATAAACATACATTGCACCAAAACAATATGAAAGAATGTGTCTTTAAAATCGCTTGATATAAAAATAGTTTATACAAAAGTAGAGGATGCCTAGCTGTAATTAAAAAAATAATAGTAATAGTAATGACCACATTCCCAGGCTTAAGGCATATTAGTTAAATGAGGGAGACTTGAAATCAACATAAAATAATAAGATTTTGTTACGGAGAGTTTGAACTCTTGACAAGTCTAGTTTCTCCATTGTTGGATTACCTCGGTATGATAATAAAAAAACTTATTTTACGCAAATTTTGAAAAAAAATTCGACGATCAAAAGCTGGAACTCTTAAAAAGTCGAGTCTTCCATGAACAACTCAAAAAGATACTATTTTGGATAACAACTACTTTTCTCACGTTTCCCTATAACAACCATTTGCAATTATAAATCTGGATTTTAAAAGAGAAAGTTAAAGATTTTAGTGACCAATTATGCGATAAAGCTTTTACTGTAGTGGCAATTTCCCGATTCTAAGTAATCTGCTTTGATTATTCTTTGTCAGGTTGTCGTTTGCATCCTCTTACTTTCATACCATTTCTTCCCTAATTCACACCCCTTTGCAGAAAAGCATACGTTAGTTTAATGAGGAAAGAGAAAACCAAACTGACTGAAATAAATGCATACATTAGTTTAATGAGAAAGAGATGCAGCAACGGCAAAATTTAAGACACAGAACAACTGCTTGGAGTTCATGGTACATGCATGACAATAAGGGGTACTCTGAGAACAAAACAAAACTAATTGAACAGAATAAATTGAACTAAATCAGCAATTTAATTTGATTTTATTTAAATAATTCTATTTGGCATGGTTCATAAGAAGTTTTCCTTGGCATGATTTAGTTATATATATATATATATATATTACCATAGTGATTTATTGTGATAGGTAAGAAAAATCACTAACTATGATTGGATTGGAATCAACTGTTTAAGGTTGATGCAAAAATTCTTGGTGCGAAAATTGAAGAAGGGAGTTATTACATCATAAGTAATTATCTGGTGATTTTCCAATTACATTAATAGTGTTTTAATTTCAGCTATTAAATCCACTCTAATAGTAATTAACTTCTCCTTTTATCTCTATTAATAAACCAATTAACTATTGAGTTTTTTTTTTTAGTTTGTAATTAAAGAAATTAGAGTGGCATTTACCAAATCATAAGAGATGGGTTACCAAATTTCTAAACCTCTAAAATTGTTTGTCAGAATTTAGTGAGTTTTTTTTTTTGGTATGTAATACTATATGACTGGGCTTTTCAAATTACACTTTCCAAATTCCAAATAGATTGGCCTTGGCCTTTGTCTCCCCCTAGCTTCCAGTCGAATTCCATAATCTATTTCTTTTACACTCCTTTTATAGAAAGCATGCATTACGTTACAAAAATTATTTATGGTAAATTTTGAACCATATACTATACACACACACACACACACACACATTATATATATATATATTATGTTTGATGTGACAATTTTTTTTAATTTTTTTCATATTATATAGAATTCGATGACAATGATATTGAGTTCCACATCTGCTTAATTAGTAGCTAAAGTTAGGCATACAAGACAAACTTGGGTCCATCATATAAAGGTAAAATTTGCTGATATCAATAATCTAGCTAACTTTGCGTTCGACTAGACCTTTATCTTTGATCTAATACTTCTTAAAGAAAGTTTTTATTAATTTCATATTATTTTTTTATATCTCATTTAATTTTATAATAAAAAATGTTAAATTTTTTATTTATTTTTTAATATAAATTAGACGTGAGCTCTATATAATTACATAGGACTCATGTGACCTCTTTTAAATTAAAAAAAAGGTAGAAAAATTTTGAAAGAAAATAAAATAAAAAGAATTTAAAAAAAAAAGTAAGACTCATGAGTACTTTTTTTTGGCCAGCAGACTCATGCTAATTTAAGAACAATATCTACACTCTAATTCATTCTCCTTATATATATATATATATATGAAATTATTTTACAGGATAATTTTTTATTAATTTAAAAATAAATTAAAATAATTATAGTTTTAAAAGTTGTATAGATTTAAAATACAACACTTAAATTCAATATATTAAAATTTTCTTATGTTACATGTAAAAGTTTAAGATTTTTTTATTGAAAAATATATATTATATAATATGGAAGGATTACTCTGATTTCTTTATTATGTTTTTATAAATATATTTTTAATTAAATAATATCTTAAAATTTTATTATATTGCATATGAAAATTTTAATATATGAAATTAAAGTGTTTCATTCTAATTTTGTACAATTTTTTAATATTATAATTATTTTAATTTACTTTCAAATTAATAAAAAATTATCATAAAAAGTGCTGTTTATGTTAAAAGATAAAAAAAAATTTACAATTTTTTATTATAAAATTAAATGAAATATGAATAAATAATATAAAATTAATAAAAACTCTATTAAAAAAGTGTTAGACGGGAGATAGAGGTCCCCTGATCAAGCATAGAGTTGTGTAAGCTTTTGATATTAGCAAATTATGACATGACAAAGCAATAACTATCGGATGCAATAGATGGCTAAGATTTCACAAAAATGACCATCATTTTCCCTCGCAAAAATGAGGGAATCCGGACCCGCCTCTGTGTGATGGTCGCGAGACTTCTTTCATTACTAGCAAAAAAATGCTTCTTAATTCATCCTATCTGTCATGTATTAAAAAATAGAGATATTTTTAATGAAAGTTCTTTATCAGATAAGGAAATAGAAATATTATGTGCAAAAACCAAATAAATTATAGGGCTTTCTCTAAATTTTGTTAAAATTATATATGTTTTTATATTTTTAAAATATACACATATTTTTCTTAAAATAAAATATTAAATTACACTTTAGTTCAATTTAATTTAATTTTTTCACTAAAATATCATTCATAACCTAAAATACCTTTTTTTGTTAAATTTAATCAAAACAAATCTACTCTTTTTTTATTTTTACATATTTAAAATCAAAATATACTCCTTTCTACTTTTATTTGTGTATATTTGAATTCATACATATTTATATATTTAGATTAATGGATGATACTTTAGTTTAACAAATTTTAAAATTAGAGGAAAATGTATAGTTTAAATATGAAGGCGAGGTTTTTTTTTAATTTCAGCACAATTCAAAGAAATTTATATAATTTATTAAAAAAATGTTAAATATACACTTAGTCTTATTTATTAGTTTAAAAACTTAAGAAAAGAGTAATCAGCGACTACATATTATCCACCTTTTACTAACAAAATCAAATAGATATAGCTATTCATGTCTTAGTGACTTGTGAGAGCACTGTAACATCAATATACCTTTTTCTCATCCAAAAAGATTTTAAATTGAACTTGACTCCTATTCTCGTATTTTGGCTTATGAGGCATAACAACCACTTGTGGTTGAGAATAGTTTAAAAAATAAATCATCGAGATTTAGTGGCCAATTACCCGATGGAGCTTTTGCTATAATGACCGTGCACTTTGAAGAGTCTAATAAATCTGCTTTCCTTCGCGCGGTTGTCTTTTGCAGTCCTCTTCACTTTCATATTTTTGGGGTCCGGTTATTTGTTCCATATTTCACACCCTTCCAATAAAAGCATTAATCAGTTTATACATTGGAAAGAGATAGGAAAACAATTTATAATTGATGATGAACACACGATAGATATATTTAATATATATACATCTACAAATATTCAAGGTGAAACAGAGTCAGTGTTGCTAGGTCTATAAAACCAAGTCAAGGTGAAAATTAGTGAAGAGACGAGCATCAACAAAAAACTTAGAGCCAACCTCCGTTGGAGTTTACTAATCTGCATATACTTCCTACTTTTGAAACATTCGTGGGATTACACTTAAATGATTGCCTTATCATCATAATAAAGATGATAAATTTTGATTTAATAACTATTATAGAGTATAAATGTTATGAAAGTTCAGTTCTGGCACGAAGAGGAGCATTGTTTTCTTTAGATCTCGTTTGGTATACAAAATAAAAAATAAAAAAATAATTTTATTGATAAAATAATCATTATATCTTTTCATACAAAAGAAGTAATAAAAAAAATTAACATTATTAAAAAAAATAATAAGTACATAATAGATATTATAAAAAAAATAACGGAGAAGGAATAACTAAAAGAAGGGGTTACTTTTAGCTGCTTGCATGCTTTCACAGTTAAATAAATTTGCAACCGAATTATAATTGATTGCTAAATGGATTAGCCATCATTGACCTGCAGAGAATTCCTTAAATGCTTTTCTAAAAGATTAGCAACAAGTAAATTTTCAACCTTCGCCCATTGGAAGTTAAAATTGTTATGCTCTCTTTTCATCAGGAGCAAATTGTTTTAAGTAACTTAAGATCAATTTTAAGTTACTTGTTTAAGTAAATTAAAGTTAATTTACTTATTTCAATGATATTTAAATGTATTTTGGGGTAATTGGGGCCAAAGGCCCTTAAATTTAGTTATTTATAAAATTAAATTAAGTTTTCTTAATTTTTTATTTTTCTTAAATTATATAATTTTGAAATTAGGTGACAGTTATTTTAATTAAAATATGATGACAAATAAATTAAAATTAGGTTTAGATTGAATATAAACATAGAGAGTTCTAAGTAGAAAGGACAACCGTACGTGGAGGAGGTGGGTGGAGAGGCGTTTATCCTTCTTTGTCCTTGCTATCTTCTCTCTGTCCTTATCCTTATTGTCATGTGGTATGATTAAGAAAAATAAAATAAAAATAATAAATTTTATGCAATATTTATTTTTTATAATTATTATTTAATTTTTTATTAATTATTATGCAATAATTAAAAATAAAAATATTAAAATTATTTTTTATTTCCAAAATTACCTTTTTAATTTTTATTTTCATATTCAACTTTTAACATATCAAAACAACTTATTAATAGGCACAGAGATTCCAATAAATTTAAAAAGGTAAATTTTCTAAAATTAAAATAATAGAATCTTGATGGCTAAAAAATGATTAGTTTTAAATTTGAATACATTTTAAAATAAAATAAATTTAACCTTATTAATAGAAACTATAAACGTGCAATTATTAGTATAAATATAGTAAATTAATTGAATAAAAACAAAACAATAAGAAAGAATGTGTCTTTAAAATCGCTTGATATAAAAATAGTTTATACAAAGGTAGAGGATACCTAGCTGTAATTTAAAAAAGAAAAAAAAATAATGACCACGTTCCCAGGTTTAAGGCATATTCAATATAAAAGAATAAGATTTTGTTACGGAGAGTTTGAACTCTTGAAAAGTCCAGTTTCTCCATTATTGGATTACCTCGTATGATAATAAAAGATTTATTTTTCGCAAATTTAGAAAAATTCAACGATAAAAAGCTGGAACTCTTAGAAAGTCGAGTCTTCCATGAACAACTCTGAAGGATATATTTTTTACTTTTGGATAATAACAACTATTCTCATATTTCCCCGTAACAACCATTTGCAATTATAAATCTCGACTTTAAAAGAGAAAGTTAAAGATTTAGTGACCAATTATGCGATGGAGCTTTTACTAGTGGCACTTTCACGATTCTAAGTAATCTGCTTTAATTATGCTTTGTCTGGTTGTCGTTTGCATCCTTTTACTTTCATACCATTTCTTCTCTAATTCACACCCCTTTGCAGAAAAGCATACGTTAGTTTAATGGGAAAAGAGAAAAGATGAAGTAACGAACCTGATTGAAAGAAATGCATACATTAGTTTAATGAGAAAGAGATGCAGTAACGACAAAAGGTAAATGAGAGAAAAACTGCTTGAAGTTCATGGTACATGCATAAGGGTGTTCTGAAAACAAAACAAAACTAATTGAACGGAAGCTGAACTAAATCAGCAATTTAATTTGATTTTTATTTAAATAATTCTGTTTGGCACGGTTTATAAGAAGTTTTTCTTTGGTATGATTTGGTTATATATATACTAAAATAGTGATTTATTGTAATAGGTAAGGAAAATCATTAACTAGAATTAGATTAGAATTATATGCTAAGGTTAATGCAAAAATTTTTGGTGCGAAAATTGAAGGAAGTTGTTGTTACATCATAAGTAATTATCTGGTGATTTTCTAATTTCAGTGGTAGTGTTTTAATTCCAACTATTAAATCCACTCTAATAGAAATTATTTACTTCTTTTATCTCTATTAATAAACCAATTAACTATTGAGGTTTTTTTTTATAGTTTGTAACTAAAGAAATCACAGTGGCATTTACCAAATCATAATTAAGAGATGGATTATCAATTTTCTGAACCTCCAAAATTGTTTAATAGAATTTAGTGAGATTTGTGTGTGTGTGTGTGTGTAATACTATATGACTGAGCTTTGCAAATTACACTTTCAAATTTCAAATAGATCAGGCTTGGCCTTTGTCTCTCACTAACTTCCAGTCGGGTTCCATATTCTATGTCTTTTACACTCCTTTTATAGACAACATGCATTATATTACAAAAATCATTTAAGGTGAATTTTTAGCCAGATGCTATAAATATAAATATACATATATTTATATACTTATATATATATATATATATATATATATTATATCTGATGCTTAAATTTAAATAAGATTACATCTATATGCTATGATTTTGAGAAAGTCGATGAAATTGTATTTTCTTTTGGTCAAATTACATAGAATTCGGTGACATCGTCACCGTGCTCCATGTCCACTTAATGAGTAGCTAACATTAGGCATACAGGACAAACTCGGTGACAATCCTCTCTCCCAGTTTGGTAAATTACGAAGACTTGAGTGCATTCGGTCAAGATGGTGGCATGGAAAGCATGTGGTTAGCTCTTCTCATCGTTTCGTTCTGTGTGATGGCGGCGAGAATCCTTTTATTAGAAGCAAAAATGCTTTTCTTTCTTCCTATCTGTCACATATTAAAAAATAGAAATATTTTTAATGCAAGTTCTTTATTAAATAAAGAAACAGAATGAACATTATGTTTAAAGAAAATAAATTACATGAACCTCATCTAAATTTTGGTAAAATTATATAAATTTGTTTATATTTTCAAAATATATACATACCTTTTCTAAAATAAAAAATTACACTATACTTTAGTTCAATTTTAAATTTTATTAACTAAAATATCATTCATAACCTAAACATATTTTTTGGTTAAATTTAATAAAAATAAAATTTACTCTTTTTTATTTTTATTTTTACATATTTAGAATCAAAATCTACTCCTTTCTATTTTTATTTGTGGACATTTGAATTAATACATATTTATATTGTTAGATTAATGGAAAATATTTTAGTAAAAAAATTTAAAATTAGACTAAAATATATATTCTAAATGTAAATATGGAATCTATCTAATTTTAATAAAATTCAGATAAATGCCATATAATTTACTCAAAAGGAAGTGTCAAATATACCCTTCATCTTATTTATCAGTTTTATTTAAAAGATTAAAAAAAGTAATTAGCAACTATAAATTATCCATCTTCTACAGAAAAAATCAAATAACTATAGTTTTTCACGTCTTAGTGACTTGTGAGAGCAGTGTAACCTGAATGTAACTTTTTTCTTTTTTACTTTTCAATCCAAAAAGATTTTAAATTCTGGAACTTGACTAATATTATCGCATTTTGACTTATGAGGCATAACAACCACTCGTAATTATGAGAAGTTTAAAAAATAAATCATAAAAGATTTAGTGGCCAATTACCCGATGGAGCTTTTACTACAATGGCTGTACACTTTGAAGATTCTAATAAATCTGCTTTCCTTCGCATGGTTGTCTTTTGCAGTCCTCATCACTTTCATATTTTTGGAGTCCGGCCATTTGTTCCATATTTCACGCCCTTCGAAGAAAAGCATTGATTAGTTTATAATTTGGAGAGGGAGGAAAACAGCTTATAATTGATGATATTTCACACACGATAGATATATTTAATATATATACATCTAAAAATATCCAAGGGGAAACAAATTCAGCATTGCTAAGTCTTTAAAACCGAGACAAGGTGAAAATTTGTGGAGAGAGATGAGTATCACGAAACAACTTAGAGCCAATCTCTGTTGGAGTTTTCTAAACTATATTTTTACTTCATACTTTTGGAAGTTATATATAAATGGAGTCATCCGTGGGATTACACTTAATGATTGCCTTATTATCAGAATTAAGATGATAAATTTTTATTTAATAAGCATTACAGAATGTAAATGTCATGAAATTTCAGGTTTTGAGCCAAGCGGATCATTCCTTTCTTTAATGAATAACTCAAAGAAGGGCTTACTTTTTGCTGTTTGCATGCATTCGCAGTTAAATAAATCAGCAATGGAATTATAATTGATTAGTAAATGGGTTAACCATCATTAACTTGCAGTGAATTACTTAATGCTTTGCTAAAAGATTAGCAATGAGTACATTTTTAACCTTTGCTTATGGAAAGGTTAAATTTATTTTATGCTCTTTTTTCATTAGGGACAATTTGTTTTAAGTAAATTAAAATCAATTTTAAGTAACTTTTTTTAAGTAAATAAAAATCAATTTTACAAATTTCACTAATATTTTATATGATGAGTTTCTTACAAAATATATATTTTTCATTAACTATTTAAGAAAAAAAAGCAACAAATACAAACATTAGATCTGACATAAGATAACTCTAAAACAATATATTCACGTTAGTTCTAATCAAGCCACACGCTCAGTACATATGATACAATAAGAAGAAGGCTTAAAATATATACAAACAAAATAAGTAATAAAATATATACAAACAAAATAAGTGATAAAGATTTATACATATGCACGTAAAAACACAAATTACTCAAGTAGTTCAATCTCTCATGAGTTGTCCAATTGTGATGCTGGCAAACTAATCCACCAAATGAGTTTTTGGCCTCATAAGCTCTATAGGAACTTGACGATAGTTGGACAAGATCATGGATTTTTATCCAACCAGGAAAATGCTAATTTTGCAATCAACATTTACTCCTCATGCAAGTAGAGGAAGCCTTGGGTCCAACACATCTTTAATGACAAATCAAAAGTTGTTGGTGTCTCTATCAAAGAAGAAATAATATCTCTTAGGTGTTTTTCCATTTGTTAGTACCAAAAATAAATGAGTTAGACCAAACTTTATGAATCATTAAAGGATATTTGCTAGACAAGAGAGCAAAATTGGGCTTTTAAGGATGAAATGGGTTATAATGATTGTGAGCCATGAATTTAATTTATTGGGTTTATTGAATATTGAAGGGGAAAATAGCCTAATAACATGCAATTGAAATAGATGAGAATATTCGATTGATTCCAAATAGTTTACAGCCATTTAACCATCTTCCTAAAATTTAAGAATGAAGGTCATAGGATATTCTTGAGGTAGTTGATTAAGTTAGCTAGAAACAAGGGAAATTCGTGAAATTGATCATGCCAAGAAAGGTGTAGAATATGCTTAAAGGTCCACTTTCTTAATTTTAAGGATATGGCTGATATGGTCAGTTGACAAAGTAGTGAGTCAGCAAGGAGAACATTATCTTTAAATCTTCAAACTAGTTAACATGGTATAAATCACTACTCAAATTGTTAGCAATGATTCTATATTATTGCTAACATGGGCAGAGAATTTAGGAAGAGTGGCAGACAACTTTTATGGAATTAACTACTAATTTTAGGCTTATAAATACTCATTGTATATTTTTCTTAAGAACAATATCCAATCGATCAAACACAAGCCTTTACAATTTATTCTATACATTCCTCTCTTAAATTTTAGAATTTATTGCTTTGTTCATAGCTTTCTTTGTTGCATTCATGCCTTTATTTTCTTTTACTGCTTTTTCTAGTCATAGGTGTTAGCTACTTTTCAAATTATGCATTTACTTTAGAAGCTTAGGGACCCAAAGTTGACAAATTGAGTCCCTTCTTATGTATTACCTAAACATAGGAATAAAAAATGTGGATTAGCTTATCAATTTAGTTAATTAATCCAAATTCACAAACAATAGTTTTAGCATGCCCGATGGAATGAGAAGAAGGACTTCTAATGAAGTTCTCATCATCTAGTCATGATTACAACTAGCGCATGCACTTGGGGTATGGAGAAAGTTTAAGTAACATAGATATTCCACAATCAATTAGAAAAAATAATAGTGGCCAAAAAACGTCTAACCCTTAGGTTTCTTAGTCTGTAGTTATGTCAAATTCAAGTATGTCCATCTTTGCCCACTATGACATCAATAGTTGTAGGACAACTTGTTATGAAAACTCCACCACTAATTGTTGGATAAGTAGCTCCAACCACAGAGGAGGTAGCTAAACAAGGCCAATCCATGGTGATGACCACATTTTAAATTTGTTAGCAAATTGGCATGTGACTCAACGATCTCATGTATCAAATGGCTTGTGAACTTGTTGAGATTGTTAGTCCAATGGTATATAATGAGGTGTATAATGTTCGTAGAAAAAAGCAAAGGCAAGTCCAAACCAAAGAGAATTTTGTACCATCCTTTAATGTTGGTCAATCCATTTAGCATCCAAATCTAATTCTGAATGCCCCTATGGTCATAAAACCAATTGATCTCAGAGGGGAAAATACTAAATATACCAATAAAAACATTAGATAATCTTAGTTTGGTTAATCTTATAATTGTCAATACCATCCTGTTGGTAAATACGTAAGGCATTACAATATTTCCCACCACCAATTATAAGGAAATTCAATCAAGGGAACTGGGTGATTTTACTTGAAAGTAGTTATGTAATTCATTTCCACCAAAAATAGCTAATTAAACACTCTGTCTTGCAATCTTAGTGTAACCAATCTTATATTAAGTGAATCCAATTTATCCACTATGAGGGACTACACGTAAGGCATTTGGAGATTTAGCTGGGAAGTAGCCATGGAATCTAATTTCACCCTGTAGCTAATTTGTATATCCATATATGCTAAGGCAATAGAATAGTCATAAGCCAATTCAAGTTCCCCTCATACCACTAAGATAAACTAGTTTAATTTAAGTACAGTTCTCGAATGCTAACCAGTAGGTGCTTGCTAAACCTAGACTTGCTGTAACTTCATTGGTTGACCCTAATATCATTGTTGATACAATAAGGAAACACTTTGGGATACAGTTAAGGCCTCTTGATAAGCTTGTTTGCAAGAAACTATATCGTGAATGGGTGGACAAAATAATGCCCTTACTAAGGGGTTTTAAAACTCTTGATTTTACTACTTTTTTAAGAGAAGATAGTAAGTCTACCATGGAACATATAGGTAAGTTTATTGGCAAGTGTGGTAAGGTGAATGAAAATGAATATTATAAACTTTAGTTATTTCCTTCATCATTAACTAAAATTGCTTTGACTAGGTATTCATCCTTTACCACCTAACTTTATGTAGAATTAGGTAGATATGAAAAGACTATTCCATGATAGGTTTTACAAGCCAGAGCCAGAGGTTACCATACTTGATCTCATGAATTTGAAACAACATATAAATGATCCTATAGCTAATTTCTTGGAAAGATTAAGTAAGTTAAAAAGTAGATGTCATATGCAATTATCACAAGCTAAATATGCTACCATAGTCCTTAACTAAGAGAAAAGTTAATAGCCCAAGAATGCTCAGACTTGACTTAGTTAACAACTAAAGTCATTCAAATTGGGTAATTCATTCTAGAAAAAAGAGTAAAAGAGAGCCAATTGAGGAGTGAATGATCCGCATATAGTTTATATTATGGATTACACTGATGATCTAGGAGAAGCAATTGAGTATTAAGAAAAATAGTCAGCTGATGTTCTAGTAGGAAAAGTTCTGAAAGGAAAGTCGTATTCCTACCTAGCTTTAAAGCCTTAAAAGAAAAAGAAATCATGAAACCATAAAGCAAGGAGGAGCACTTGTTTGATATGTCTAAAGCAAATTAAATTTTTAACTATCTGCTTAAAACCAAATAGCCCAAGCTACCTGACAGACATAAAATTCTATCCACTAAGGAGTTAAAGAACAAAAGATATTGTAAGTTACCAAGGACTATCTCTACATATTTTGTTGGTTATATAGAGAAATCTAAGGGATATAAGTTTTACTATCCTTCACATTCCATGAGATTTGTTAAACTTAGAAATGTCAAATTTCTTAAAATGACATAATTGGAGAAAGTGATCAACCACATGACTTAGTAAGGTTGTTTGACACTAAATGAGTTTATTGAAGCTTTTGGATCTGTTTTAAGGTCAGACCTAAGAGGAAAATTTTGAGTTTAAGGAGAAGAAGCCAAGCAAAGAGAAGAGCATTCAAAGGAAGCCAAGAAACCAAAGTAATTTGCTATTCTTCAAGCTTGTTTTTCCATCACCTTCCTTGTGTGTATTTAGACCTATATATGACCAGCCAAGAGGGGTTGAATTTCTAGCCAAACCAAGAGTGAATCTTAGGAAAATGAGGGAAAAGAACAAGAATATGCAAGGAAAATAACAAAACAACTATTAGATTTTAAGATAGTAAAGTTAGGGTTTCAAGTATTCCACTAAAATTTTATTTTAATGTAAGAATTCCTAGGCCAAAATAATTGTTTAGATGAGCTCTTAAGATCTTTAGAAAGCTTCTCACATGCATCTCCTATCAAGAAAATAAAACAAACTCCTTTGGTGCTCCCTTGATGCATAGCCTCCGCCTAGAGTGAAAGTGGCACCATGAGGTAGTTTTTAATTTATTCCAAACTTAGTTTTGTATCATATGTGATGGGAGAGGATGAGAGAAAGCCTTAAAAAACTTTTAGAAGTCATGGATAGTGAGATGGCATCATACATTCCATATTATGACTTAAAGAAGTAACACTTAGCTAGACTCCTTAAATTAATTGTGTGATGGCTCCAAGAGGCTTAAAAGGAGTCAAAAGTCATAAATAGATAGAAAGAATGGAGCTAAGATCATGTTTTCCCAAAGTTGCTTCATTAGGTGCATTATGAAACTATAAATAAGCCATAAGAACAATCTAACTTTTGAAATGAATGTATAGCTCTAGAAATTGTTCCAAGAGTGTAATTGGCTTCCCTATTATGTGTATAGGCCAAAGGAACCAAGTTCCACCTTCTTGTGAGTGTGTGGCCAAGGGAAAGGAACCAAGTTCAAGGAGAAAAGTGTGTTGTTGTAACAAAGGTAGTTTTCTCTTCTTTCTCTTATATATGAGTGGATCTTTATCTTGTCTTTCAATGTGTGTATGTATGTTTTAAACTATGAAATATGTTTTAGCATGTATCTATATGCTATAGTACCATGATGTTATGTTATACACTTAAATGATGTTTTATGAACATTTTTTAGTTTGCTTAAGTATGGTGAAGCCAAAAGTCCCTTAGCTAGGATAAGGATGAGCCAAAAGTCTCCAAGAATAAGTAAGGCAAAGCCAAGAGTTTTCAAAGAGTGTGACTTAGTCAAGAACCCTTTAAAAGAATAGGAAAGGCAAATCCAAAATTTTCCAAGAGAAATGGTGAGGCTAAACCATCTTCTTGGCAAACTTATGTATGTTTTATATGACTTTTTGAATGCTAAAAATGTTCCATAAATGATTATGAAAGCATGATGTCTATGCATGCATTTTTAGACTTGGATTTGCCTTCTTTATGTATGGTTGAAAGGGAGAATAGTTAATAGGATTCCTAGAATCTTATTCCTTCCTCCCCATTGCCTAACATGTTTAGGTGGACCAAGTGAGCCAAGAAATGAAAGCCACTAAGCATAAAGGAAGGAGATTGACAACAAAGTGTGTGATTTTGTCCATTTTGTAGCCATATGAATGGCAAATGATGTAACCTAATGTTGTATATGATGTATGAGCCCATGAACACTTGTAAATATGTGGATACATTGTGCATATATGAGAATTAATGCCATGTGAGTGTTGTAGTAAGTTCATGACATTGAATGACAAGATATAGCTTATGTATTCTTGTGTATACCTTAGAGTGAGAGAATGATTTTGTGAAATCTGGGTTTGTGCACCTTTAAGACATGTTTAATAGACTATTTTGATGCTTTCCTAATTGCTCAAGTGGCCATGAAAACCTTGGAACCAAATTTGACCCTTTTGAGACCCTTCAAGGAGCATCAAGGAGCACTTTTACAACCCTATAGCACAATTTGACCAAATGAACGAATTTACCCATGAAATTTTGCATGCATATAAATCTCATCTAGAAATTTTTGGAAAGATAAAAATTAAATTATTTGGAGCTCTGTGGAATTAATTATGAATTTTCAAAATTGTCAAATTTTAGCTATTCTAGTATAAATACTGTTCATATGGTCAATTTCTTCTCCTATGTCATTTGAGAGATAAATGGTGTCCAATGCTCATAAAATTTTACAAGCATAAACTAGACATGATAAGCTTTCTATGGCTACTAAAATCACCCTAATTGGATGTCTGAGTAAGGAGATATCAATTTTTAAAATTTTATGACAGTATCAGTAATGCCAGGCAAGTTTGGTTATTGTTCCATTAATTTCCAGTGGCTATATGTCCCTGTTTTGGTATGAACTTATTTTTACATAAATTAGACATCTGTAGCTTTTTAGAATGGTATAGTTTGTTTGATTTTTATTTTTCTAGAATTAGTTATGATTTTTCAAAATTGATGATAGAAAGTTGGCACACTAACCTGAGGCTGCATATGAAATTTTTATGTATATGGTTCATGAGCTCGAGTTATTGGCTACAATTGCATTTGTGTATTTAAATAGGAGAATGAGATGGATGAGTTCATATGGTTCATGAGACACGAAATGAAAAGTTTATCTACGACGTAACACAAAAATAATCTATTATTTTAATTACATTTTCTTGAGAATGTGTGCTAGACCAAGGAAATGTGATTAGAATGGCATGAGATAGGCTAGATGAATATGGTGTTACAATATGCTATAAAACGTGTGCACATTCTTTGATAGTATGACATTCTAGGCTGATTTGTGACCATTTAAAAGGTCTAGATGGCTACGGTTATAAGGGAAAGCTCTATCCAATTTTTCCCAAAATATAATAAATAGTTTTTTAGCCACTAGTAAACAAACTTAATTAGTAATTGAGGGTTACTAATAAATAAGCTAATTAAATTGGAAAGACATGGGATCATAGCAAGATTAATGATAGTATCCAGAAATTTTAGACCTATAGGTGACTGTATGACTAAGACGGATTCATTAATGAATCATAATAACTAAGTAGAGATAGTCAATTAAGGTGTTACAAAGGATAGGCAGGAGTCAACTTTAACCAGTCAATATGAATATATAGTAGTAATCAAAAGACAATGATATATGTTCATTTATCTAAACATTGTGACAGTTCATTTGTGACTATATAATTTTATTATCATCAGATACAATTGTGTAGTTATTTAAATATAAAATTCATTTAGTGTCAAACTGCCAATGAAAAATGAAAAGTCCCTTAGAATGGATGAGACAACACCACAAGTCTCAAGAACGAGTAAGGCTAAGTCAAAAGTCCCTTAAAGTAGGTGAGAAAAATATAAAAGTCCCAAGAAAATTGGGTAAGGCTAAACCATCATCCTCTAAAGCTTATGTTTGATATGTATGAGTTTATATGATAAGGAAATTGATCTATGTATATTTATGAGAAGTTTTTATAGCATGAATGTATTCTTTGACAAGTAAATGCATCACATATGTATGTTTGAAAAGATAAAGAGCTATTAAGATTATTTAAATCTCACTCTTCCCCCACATATGTCTAACCATATCTAGATGAGCCAAGTGGAGTAAGAAATGGAGCTCATGCACCTTAAAGATTGGAACTTTGATAGTAGAATAGGAATTTTATACATTTTAATGTCAAAGTTTGTAAATACATGATGTAGTTGTAATGTAAATACCTAAACATGTTTACATGTATGAAACTATAGTGTATGTATCATTTTTTAAGCCAAATGATTGGATGCATGAATTTTTAACACCATAGACCTATGATGTATATGTATATATTAGCAACTAAGATAGTGGTTTTGAAATGTATGATAATTTAGACCATTTGAGATGCTCTCATAGGCAGTGTTTATGCTTTTGGATATGCTCAAATAGTTGTAGAATGATGAGGAAGCCATTTGGTGCATCTTGAATGCTTTATGGACTTCAAATTGACCATTTTCTTGAGCTGAATCAAAGTTTGACCAAATGGATGATTTTTTGCATGAACTTTGGCAAGAAAATAGATTTCATTAAGAGCTTTTCACGAAGCTAAAGATAACCTAATTTGGACTTCTATAGAATTTATTATGATTTTTCAAAGTTTACCAAATTATGCAGAATTGTTAAGGTTACTATTCATATGGTCAATTTGCATTCCTATGTCACTAGTAGGTCAAATGAAGTCCAATACTTATAAAATTTTATAGACATAAACTAAACATTATAAGATTTCCATATCCACTGAGAGCATTCAATTTGGATTAGTATAGAGAGAGTAATAAATTTTTTAATATCAAGGTCTGTATTAGTCTGAGAGTAAGACCCAGGTTATTGCTCTATTAATTTTCATGAGCTAAATGATTTTGTCTTGGTCTAAAATTATTTTTTGTCATTAGTTAACATCTAGAGCCTTCCAAAAACCTATAGCATATATAATTTTAATTTTTCTAGAATTAGTTATAAATTTCCAAAGCTTATATAAAAAAACTAGCCCTGCAACCTGAGAGCAAATTTTTAATATTATAAAGTATAGTCCAAAATTTAAGCTTTGTGCATTAAACTGTGATGTTTATGATATGCATGGATAATGGAATTGGTATGCCCACACAATTCCTAAAGCCAAGAATGAATTAAATTGACTTTCAATTATGCAAATACCACAGCAAAAAGTGCTAATTTCACACAAGTAAGTATCATATGCCAAGTATGCCATGAGTTAAGAGCTATATAGATATGCTATTACATTTCCCATAGAAATGAAATACCTCAACAACCGTTGCTATTTTATGAGATATTTGATGTCTAGGGCATTGATTTCATATGACTGTTTCCTATTTCTTTTGGTTTTTTGTATATTCTTCTTGTTGTGGATTATGTTTCAAAGTGGATGGAAGCTAAAGCCATTAAGACTAATGATTTTTTCTACTGTTGTGGATTTTGTTACATGTCATATCTTCTATAAGTTTGGCATCCCTAAAGCCATCATCAGTGATCAAGGCTCTCATTTTTGTAATAGAAACATGCAAGCTTTGCTCTATAAGCATGGTGTGACGTACAAAGTAGCAATCCTTACCATTCATAAATAAATGGATAAGTTGAGGTCATAAATAGAGAAACAAAGCAAATTTTAGAGAAGACAATTTAGCCCAATAGAAAAGATTAGAGCAAGAGATTGGAGAATGTGTAACGTCTGATTTTTCGTAAAACACCGAAATGAGTCCGTTTTCAAAGCAAGTCCCCTGAGATGAGTGATTCAAGGCCAAATAAAATTGGGAGAAAATTTTAAATAATAGAAAATGAGAATTTGAGCCTTGAGTTGCCCAGAAACCGGGGTCGGAGTGATTCGAACAAATTGCCGAAAGGCCAGTGGCATTTTCGTAAATAAGTGCAATTTTTGAAAGGCACCTAGGAGGGCTTTTTAAATGAAAATTTTGAGTTGCCCAGGGTTCTCAGAGGCCCCAAAAACCATGGGAAGCCCTGGGACCGGTAAAGCCCCTCCGGTGTACTCTTTCCGATATCGGTTGACCCAAACTTTGATCGATTCGCTCGGAAAGGTTTTAGCTCCGATTTGAGTGATTCCAAAGGCATTTTATTAAATTGGGAACCTATTTGTTATGATGGAGAAGAAGGTTCTCAAAAAGGAGCTAAAACGAAGAAGAAACGAAAATGCAAAGTATGAAAGGGCAAAAATGGAATTTAAGTATTAAAGGAAGCTTCCAAACTCTTTTTATAAGTCACGTTCTTCCTCTCCTTCATTAAACCGACTTGCTTCTGACCCATTTTCAGAGAGAAACTCCAGCTTCTTAGGCGCACAAGAGAAGGAGGATTTTGGAGGAAGAAATTCAAGAAAAAGGTAAGAAACTTTAAGAAATTCCATATCCTTCCTTCTTGAAACTTGCTCCCCTCCTCTCAAGCTTTCTTTCTATGGTTTTAATGGAGAGTTTGGTGCTGTTTTGAGGGCAGAACAGAGAGGGAACTTTCGAAAATTAAGGGAGCAAGCTAACCAAGTGGAAGAGCAAGCAAAGAAAAGCAAGAAAACAAGATAAAACTTCCATTCTTTGGTAGTTTCTTCCTCCCCCTCCCTCTTGCACGAATTTAGCCACCATGAGCCCAAGTCTTAGGGGCTGTTTTCTATCCAATTCATGGAGGGATGAGATGTTTTAGGTGGCAAAGATTAAGAATGAACCAAGAGAATCAAGAAAGGGGCATTAGGAAACAAGATGGAACCATTAGGGATCCAAATGCTCCTTTGCAAATCTGATTTAACATGAATGTTCTTAGGCTTAAATGAATGCTTAAATGTGCTCCTAAGAACCCTAAGAGGTCCCCCATATGCTTCTTCCTCCATGAAATCAAACAAAACCCCATTGAAAGTCATGAACCTAGAAGTTGGAAAAGTGTAGAGCACTTAAGGGGATTGTAAAAACTGATTTAATCTATAAGTTCCCTTGGCTATTTAAGTGTTCCCTTGACCTCCTACAACTCTTAACAACCTCCCTAAATGGTTCCTCCATCAAGGAAAAATCAAGAAGCCATTAAATCCCATTTATGCTCTAGGTTTCGGCCAAGTAGGGATGGCATAGTTAGGGAGAGTTTTAAATTTTTCCAAGCCCATTTTTGAGTCATATATGATGCATGAATGTGAGAGGAAGCTTTGGGAAAAATTTAGGAAGCTTAGAGAATGAGTTAGTGCTTTAGGTTCCATATTGTCACCTAAAGAAGCAACATGATGTTAGGCCCTTTGTTTTAATGATGTGATGACTCCAAGAGGCTTAAAAGGAGTCAAGAATCATATTTGAAAGGAAAGGATGAGGCCTAGAATTCATTTGAGGGGTGTTGCTTCATTAGGTGCTTGTATGGACCATAATAAGGTTTATAGGATAACCTAGTGTCTAAGCAAGTGGTGTGACTTTAGAAATTGTTTCATGAACCTAATTAGCTTCCTTAAATCATGTCTAGGCCAAGAGGAACCTTCCCCACACTTTTGTGGGTGTGTAGCCGAAAAGAGGAGCTTAAATTCAAAGGGAAAAGTGTGTGAATTTGTACAAGGTAGCTCTCTCCACCTTCTCTCATACATGGATGTGTGTTTAGCTTGTTTTATGATGTGTGTATGTGTATTTTCTTGCTATGAAAAGTATGCTAGCATGCTCTTATATACCATGACTCTTGATGCCACATTATGCTTTCAAATGAACATATGATGTGTGATTGAGCTTGCTTGAGTGTGGAGAGGCCAAGAACTCTTCCCCATGGTGAGGATGAGCCAAAAACCCTTGAGTTTGGTTGAGACAAAGTAAAGAGTCTCCCAAAAGCAAAGTGGACTCCCAAAGAGTGTGGTTGAATCTAAAGATTTCAAAGAATGGGTGAGGCAAGTCCAAACACCATGGAGAGAAGTGTGAGGCCAATCCAAATACTTGATGAGCTCTTGAATGCCTTGTATGATGTGTTTCTATGCCAAGCTTGATTTTAAATGTTCATGACTTCCATTTTTTCCACACATGCATTCATAGAACTTGCTTGCATATATTATGTGTGATGGAATGGGAGATGAGCTATTGAGATTCTTGAATCTCACTCCCCCCTCTTAAATGTCCTAATATGCTAGGTGGACCAAGTGGACATGGCAATGGGAGCCAATCACATTGAAGGAAGAAGATGGCCACCCTTATGCTTGATTTTTGTGTTTTTACTCATAATGAAACTTCATGATGTATATTATGATTGTAAATAGTCTATGACCCCTTGGACAAATGTAAAAATAGTATTATGTGATAGATAAATGAATGAGTATGGTGTGTGTATTCTAGATCATAAAGTGAGTGTTTATGCCAATATATGCAATTGAGAAAAGCTTGGTGTAATGTGTATGAGTGAGGGTGAGGAGGCCAAAATGAGATGCAAATAGTTTGTGACCATTTGGGCAGCTCCCACAAGTCTTAAATATGCTTTTAAACTTTCCCAAAAGGTGCCAGGACCAAGGGAAATCCATTTGGCAATTTTGGTACCCAATATGGAGCCAAAATTGACCATAATGGAACCCTATACCATTTTTTTGGTCAAATGAGTTAGTCTTGCCCTGAAACTTGGCATGCAATTAGGTCTCATTAAGAGCTTTTTGGGAAGGTAAAGATCATAATTTTCGGAGACCTAGAGAATATTTGATGAATTTTCAAAGTTGGGATTTTTCATGGATTCTGGTATGGGTACTGTTCATACTGGCAGTTTTGATTTCTGTGTCACCCGATGGCCAAATGGTATCCAATGCTTATGAAATTTTATATGCATACACTAGAGGTCATAAGCTTTCTGTGGACACTGAGATCACCTCATTTGGAGGTCTAGAGAGGAAGATATGCATTTTCGAAGTTCCAGCCCAGAATCAGTCATCCTACCAGACCCGAGGTACTGTTTTATCGGTTTCCGGGAGTTTGGTTCGATGAATTGATCTGGAAACATTTTTCCTCTCTAGCTAACATCCACATATTTCCATAGTGATATCGTTTGCAAGCATTGGATTTTTGTGGAATTAGTTAGACCATTTTAAAGTCCATATCAGTAAACTGTGACAGTAACAGAACCCCCCTCTGACCAGTAGATGTTTTCGGATGTCATACGCTTTGTGCATGAGATTTTAATACTTCTACATATTTATAACATGAAGTAGACGTCTTAATCTTTCTATAATGACCGAGATCATGTGCTTTCGATTTTTCTGTATTTAGTTCTGAATTTTCAAACTCTGCCCAGAAATAAGGCCAAATCTGTCAATAACGAAATTGCATGTCTCATATCCCTTTTTGCTTTCCATGAGTTTTAAGCATGTTTTGGGGATTGAAATAAGTTGTAATGGTGCAAATAAACATGAGGATGCATAGAAAGAGCTCACCCGGTCCATGTGACATTAAAGTGAATATCTACCATTGCATGAAGCTATAGAGTAAGAATATGAACCTAGAGAACATGATCTCCCTTTCATGCTTCATATATGCATATGAGTACGTAAGGCATGATGGGTATGAGTTAGAGAGTAAGGTGTTACAGAATGCATTATGGGGTCACCATATCACTTATAAAACCCCTATAGGCATGTCACCTTATAGGTTGGTCTTTGGCAAAGCACGTTACTTACTGGTAGAGATTGAACATAAGGCTTATTGGGTAGTGAAAAAGTATAACATGGATATATATCAAGTAGGTTCTCAAAGAAAACTTCAATTTTAAGAGCTCGACAAAATCCATTTAGAAGTTTATAAGCATTCCAGAACATATAAAGAGAAAACCAAGGCTATACATGACAAGATGGTTTAAAGGAAGGAGTTCTATGTTAGTGAAAAAGTCTTCCTCTATAACACACATCTCAAGTTGATGTCAAGTAAGCTATGTTTTAGATGGATTGATCCATTTGTAGTTACTTATGTTTTTTCTTATGGTGCAGTTGAAATCATGAATAAGTCAAACAACAAGCACTTTACAGTGAATGGACAAAGGCTAAAACACTTCTATAAAGGCATTTAGGAGCATACAGTAGAAGAGCCACATCTCTATAATGCCATATGCACCTGACCCACTTGGTTGTACCTTTCTCACTTCTCTTTTATTTTCATGTCCTGTACTTGACTAATAGATTGTGTTTACATTAAGGATAAAGTAAAATTAAAGTGTGGGAAGGAGGATTTGCTATTTGGTATGTTCTTTCTTATGCTATTCTTACTATTTACTTTTTGTTTTTTTCTTCTTGTCTTTTTTTTTCTTTGGTTTTATTTTGTGTGTGAAAGTTGCAAGTTGAAGCAATTTAGGCTTGAAGGTATTTCAACATGATTAGGAGTTGATTTTGCTGCTTGAATTCAAGTAAATTGGTAATGAATTTAATTTTAATGGATTAATTTTGTTAGTCTTTAAACCGTGAGGATTTTTAGCCTTATATTGTTTCTTTCTTGTTATGAGCATTCACTTATCATGATTTTCATTTTAGAACTTGTTTTGATTCTTGATTGAGATTGTAAGTGCACATGCATGTATGAAGATGATTAAGGCATTCTTTTCTTTGTTAGCCTTTTAGCCAAATAGCCAACCCATACATATTATCCTTTGTTCAACCCTTTTGAGCTTATTACCCTTTTCTTAAAATTTTAACCTCTTACCATCTAAATCCAAAAATATGCCATTACCTCCCTTAGGAATTGGACAACATTGCATTTGATTAGCAAAGAAAGAAAGGAATGTTAAATAGTGTATCAAGTTAGGCTGTTAAAAAAATAGAAAAAGAAAGATAATGAAAACAATGGTTAAGAAGGAGCATAAAATGCAACCAACTCATTTAAAAAAAGAGAAATAAAAATATATATTTATGTTTGTTTGATGAGAAATAAATGCTTGAGTAAGATGCACAGTTATACAATTATTATATTATATTTGTTTGATCAATGCTCTTTTGATTCTTGGGGTGTTTACCTACTTTTTCCTATATGTGCACCATTACTTTTACCTTAGCCCCATTACAACTTTGAATGAGTCTTTTTGATTTATGCATTGCATGTGATATAGTTAATGGAGATTGAGAAGATAAACAAGCCTAGTAGTAAGGTTATGATAGGTTGAAATTAAGCAAAACACTAACCCTTAAACGCTTAACAGAATAAAGAGCATACACACATCTAGTGAGGGGCTGCCCACTTTGATTCATTCATGTCAAATGAAATTGTCAAGCTACTTGTTCTTTTGGATTGCAGGAAAGATTGTCTTTGACTGATATGATTTTATAGAGCTTGAATTGTTTTTAAACTTACAATTTTTACATCTTTGCTTTTATTTTGGGTTTTTGTGTTTTGCCGAAGAATGCAAAAAGCTAAGTGTAAGGGGATTTGATAATATGAGTAACTACACATTTTGTACACCTTATACTTAATTATACAATAATTCAATGAGGGTAATTTGATGACCTTAGGTTCATTTTATATTAATTAGGTTAAAGTGAGATTAATGTGTTTTAATTGAATTATTATTGAATTTGGGCTTTAATTGTTATTATTATATTTTGATCAACAGAGGCCCAATTTTCTATATTTTTGTTTTTGCATATAAGCCAAACTAACAAATAGACATAGACATTTCAAAAATGAGCTTTGGACACTGGGCTTATTTCAATTAGAAATTAATATTATATTTCTAAAAATTATGGACCATCTGATGTAACCTTAACCCATTTGGTGTTTTAGATTATTCCCTTAGGTCATCTCTAGACAAAGAGATATTTTTTTACGTCATACCTCTAGAGCCTCCTCCATTCACATTTTCCTTGTGGAGCATTTTTCTTTTGTAATGGCTTTCTGAATTTTTTTTGTAATCAAACTATGAATATTGAACCTGATTTCAATATTAGAATTTATGTTTTGATAATATGTTAGTTTGATTTTAATTACAAACAAATTTTTTTTCTTCTTCTCTCTATTTTTGTATTAATCTTGATTATACCAATTAGATAATTTGAATTGCATAATTACTGTTTTGTATGCATCATTTAAGAGTTGCATTTGATTAAATCAATTGATTGATTAGTTAAATTCATTCTATTTATCACGTTGGAAGTTTTTGCGTATTAATTCTAGTGCATTCAAATAGGGATTGGTTTTATGCTATTAATCTTGCTTGGTTGCATTAGCCTTAATAACTAAAACCAATCATAACTCTAAATGGTAGCCTAGGAACTTTAGATGGTAATAACTAGCAGATTAAAATTAGACAAGGGTGATTTTTAGATAACAAGGAAGGTGAGATATCAGGAGAGGGAACTTGGGATTGATTATGTTTTGTTAAATTGCTTTATTTTGTAATCTATTTCAGTAGCTAATTTTCTGCTTTAATCAATCTTTTAATTTTGCATACAACCCCCATGAAAATAAATTTTGTTTCTAGGAATTCTTAATATGATTATTTTGACCAAAGGCTCTTTAAAAGAACATATGGAGAGCACTATATTGCAAATAAGTGATTTTTACTAATCCTAGGTGGTTTGACAATCATGTTTTCTGATTACCACTCTCCCTCAAGTGTGAGTTCATCACAGAAACATGCTCCCTCTTTTCCCTTTTTGACACTTTATCACTTGGTCTTGACACCACATCTTAACCTAAAACTTTAAAGCATTATAGGTTTATGAGCCAATCCACTTATATAGTTGGCATTTCTCAAGCTTGCTTACAAGAGCCCACTATTCCCAATCTCCACAATTCAGGGACTAATGTCAAACTCATCTTAAATTGGATTAACTCTTTACTAATCTTCATTTAAGCATATGCCTCTGAATTTCCACAATTCATGACTAGGTCCACACTATACCATCAATCTAATTAGCCCACTATCTCAATATTTGTCCCTGCCAAACCAAGCTTTTATACCACTATTAGCCTAAGGTGTTGGAATGTTTCAAAATAATATATGAAAAGAGAGTATTCTTATACTTTATTATTTGAATTCTAAAATATATCATGAGTGGTGCTCATATTTCCTAGAATTTCAAAAATGCCATTATAGGCAGTTACCAAGGGTTTATTAAGATAAGGTCAATTTATCATGTTAAAACATGATAGACTCTTGATGGGAAAGACTATTTTATTCTAACTAACCATATTTGAAAATTGAAAGGATTCCCTGATGAAAGAAATCTTCCTTGTGAGACTTCCATCACTATGATTTCTGCACTTGTCAAAAAAGGCTTTTAAGTAAATTGTTATTCTTTTCTGTTTTTTGTGTTTGTGATTTCAAGTGCTTGAGATCATAATTGTTGATTTTTAAAGTTTCCACCTTCAAATTTTAGAAGCACAGTTGAAGCTACTTATAACTTTTCTTGAATCTCTATAATGTTATGACTATAAGTAAGAATCTAAATTTGTTGTATGAATTTCATGAAAGTACTCATATAGCAATTACTTAAATAATCATTAGGTTATGTTAGTAAGTTACATAAAATTAGAAATATATGAATCAAAACTTACATAGGGACCTTTAAACATTGTAAATATCATCTTTAATGGCCCTTCTTCATTAGACTTTGTAAAGAGCTATATGTCACACCATTATATTTTACATATTCGTTCTACAGTTTATACATACTTTGGTGGCAAAATATCATTTGTTATACTTCTAGTAACGGAATTTATTATCATTAAAAGTGCCACTTTACTATATAATATTCTTACATAATTTCTTATCATTCCAACTCTCAAATTCATACTAAACCAACTTAATACATTCCATACAACTCAAAAACAAGGACCAATTCCATGGAAATAACTAAATATGCATTTTAACCCTTAAATACCTAATTGAATCCAAATTTTGAAAAATCATAACTTGAATTACACAATTCTGATTAATACAAATTAGATATCCTTAGAAAGCTTAAAATGAGAGACAATTTCAAATAAAAAAAAATTCATTTGGCCCCTCAAAAACCATGAAATATGAAACTACACTATGTGAACAGTACATCAGAATTTTCTACATAATTTAACCAACTTCAAAAATTCATAAGATATTATATAGAGTTCCAAAAATTGTGATCTTTGGCTCTATAAAAAGCTCTCAATATCCTCTAAATGTCTGGTAAATTTTAGCCCAAGATGCACTCATTTGGGCTATCAACAATGCATGGACATCTTATAGCTCAAAGGAAGTGAATTTTTTGTTCAAAAAGGTACCAAATGAGCCATATTATGCCATTTCTTATGAGCAAGTTTCAATCCATAAATGCATCATGTATGGCTGGTCTAACATGTCACAATGACCATACAATTCAAAATCACTTTTCCACATGCAAGAATACACTCGTATATCTAAGAACTCAAGGTGCAAAATTACATTCTATTACATGTTACAACTCATAAATGGTTTCTACATAATAGTCTAGTAGTCTTAAAGTTGATTGCATTTCCATACATCAAAATACACAAATACATATTCACATATTCAGGAATATGCCTTAAATCACATTCTATTGTCAAGGTTACTCTCTTTAGGCCTTTTGTTCATCATTCTTGCTTCCTTGAGAGCCATCTAGTTATGGTAAGTAGAAATAAAAGAAAAGCGAGATTCAAATAATCCAAATAGCTAATTCAACATTCAAGCATACATATATGGCCTACTTAAGATCAAAGATTCAAGTATACATGTCATTCAACCATAAATATATTACGTTCATGCATTAGGCATCTCGTGGCTTTATCACGAATACTCTCATTATTTAAGGACTTTTGGTTTAGCCTCACCCAATAATTAGAGTTTTTGATTTAGCCTCATCCTCTTTTAGGGACTTTTGATTTAGCCTCACCCATAATTTGGACTTTTGGCCTAGTCTCACCTATATCTAGGGACATTTGACCTTATCTCACCCATTCCTAAGAGATTTTGGCACAATCTCACCCATTAAGAGCTAATCTAATTCTAAATGCAAAAAAATGTTATACAATTGCTTATGATCATCAATTAATCAGCAATATACATAATTAGTAAACAATATATACAAACAATCTAAGACACTCAAGCAAACCAAGCATGCATATACAAGAATGAAAGACAAGCTACCTTGACACATGGAATTCAATTGTTTCCCCTTGGTGCCTCTCCCTTGTTCCATAGTCTTACATCCACACTTGAATGAAAAATTACTTATTTGGTTTAAACGTATCAAATGAGACACAAAATCAATAATGGGACTATATCCATACTCATATTTACTTTATACAAGTCAATTAAGGTTATAGGTACATATATGGCTTATTTGAATGCCTTATGAAGTAACTCTTATAAATCAATTTCTTGGCTGTAAAATCTCATTTGATATGAGTCATATGACTCTATTAGGGTTCATTAGAACCTTCACATCCTTGATTTAAGAAGTTTAGCACCAAGTTGCTTCTTTAGGCCTAATTGAACCCTAAGTTTTTACCTTTCAAAATAAGGCTTCTAAATTCAATCTAATGGTTCCATTACTATTTATTCATCTTATTTAGGCCTTTTAAAACATTGGAATTCATCAAAGCATTCCCTAGGCATCCTATCTAGTTCATGGCCAAAACACACCCTATACACACCACACTTTGATGTTTTGTTTCTTCCATGTAGGATTTGGTGCATATGGATTATTCTTGGCTCTTTTGTAGTTTAAATATGATCTTAGGTGGCTTGGAATGTCTTCTTAGAGTTCCAAAACTTCTAAGGTGCAAACAAAACCTAAGGTGAGCCATAAGTTATTCTTTAGGTTTCTTGTTAATTCTAATGGCGTAATATGAATCCTCACCCTTCAAAACCTCTAATTCAACCATGGTTTCCTCAAGTTTAAGTCCCTTCCTCTTCTCTCCTCTCTTAGCCTAATTGATGTAGGGCTAGGGCTCCATGCACATAAATATTTCCTAACCTAGATCTTATATCATTAAAAGTGCTTCAAATGGAGATTATTTTGATGTAATTGATTTCCTTGAAGGAGCTTCTTTCTCCATGATTTTTAGCCACAAAATTCACTCCTTTGGGAAACTAAAACTATAGAAAGAAAGAGGTGAAAGAGTAAAAAAGAGTTTACAATAGCATCTTAAAAAAATTGGCACATAAACTTACCTATACGGAGCTTCCTTTCCTTTTCCTTTGTCACTCCTCCAAGAGAGCTTTAATGACTGATATAGTTTGGCCAAATGAAGAAGAAAGAGTAAGGGTTGTTATTTATATGAAGGGGCTAGAGTTTTATAACTTTTTCAAATTTCAACTTTGCCCTTACTCTTTAATTCTACAATTTGAGCTCATTTCAAATCCTTTTTGGAAACTATCTTTTCTATAATCAAATTGAGGCTCTCTGATTTATTAAAAATACTTAATTTCAAATTTATAGGATTCAAAACAATCTAAAATAGCTCAATCAAATTTTAAGTCAATCGATGACCTAATTTGTATATCGAAAATGTCTCAGGTATTCTAATAGTTCATATAGTTTTCAGGGACTCTAAAAATTCTTAGGAGCTAAATTTTACTATTTAAAACTTTCTTCTTTAAGTTTTTAAAATTTTCTTAAAATTATGACTTTGCCACTACAATTTCAGTTTAGTTCATTTCATTTAACCATTTTGGCTCTGGTTTCAAGTCATTCTTAGTTTCTTAACTTCATTTTTAGATTCTCTATTTAGCATTCTATCCTTAATTAGCCTTAATTTATTTTGCTTTAGAGTTCTCTTTTATCAATATACTAGTTCCGATTTTGTCTTTTGGAGAGTTGGATATTACATTATACTTATGGGCACTTTCCATGTCTTGACCTAAAACTTTAAAGCATTAGGTTTATATATCAATTCACTTATATAGCCCTTTATTTCCTTTTAATATGGGAGTTCCTTTTACTTTCACTCATACTTAAACTCAACAGTCATGTAAGTCAATGTAGTTCAAATTTTGATGCGGTCTGTCGCGCAACCCTTATGATAATTGGAAGGATGATATTCTGGCTCTTGCATATAGTAGTTGTGGTATGGCTCATAATGATGGTGGTAATTAGGGTGTACTTCATATTAATTGTGATATGGTTGGTAGCTGGGATGAATTTCATAAGAATCATGGTGTGGTTGGTAGCATGGTTGTTGGACTTGTTGGTATTGTTGGCTTTGTTGCTCTTGTATTTGTCTTTCAAGGAGGCCTTGAAGCATTGACATGGCATTATCCAACTTCTGAGAAATCCTATGCTTTGCACAAGAATCATAGATACCTTGATTAGAATAATAATGATCCATTTAAAGCAAAGAAAAATTGAGAAGTTCAATTAATTTCAGCACCAGAAAAATCACAAACAAACTTAACTAAAATTAATTCAAAATCAAGAAAATAAAATTCAAATAAAGATAAGAAGTTCCTAACAATAAAAAAAACACTTAAAACAGAAGTTAGTCACACAAAATGAGCTCACAAAAAATAAAGAAAATAAATCCAGAAAAATTGAAAAATTCCTAAAAAATTCGAGAAAATAATAAAAAATTCGAAAAAGTGCTTTAAACGTTGGAATTTGGCCAAAAAATGGTGCACCAAATAGCTATGCTATTATTTTTGCTTAAAACACCCAAAAACATAGGAAAACAAAGTTTCAAAATTTTCTAGGTACTTCAAACAAAAATTCCAGCAACCAAACACTTGACGCGTAACACCGAAATGATCCAATTCCAAGTTCAAAACAGAACAAAAACTAAGTTAGAACAAAACCAAAACAGAACAAAAACATTTAGAAAACTTTCTCAAACAATTAAGACTCCTATTCCCCGGCAACGGCGCCAAATTTTGATGCGGTCTGTCGCGCGACCTTCAAAATAAAACTAAGTTAACAAGATATGCAGCTAGTGGCACAACCTAGGTCATCTCCTTCGGAATTGGAATGCAATGTTTGATTGAAATTTCTAAGTGTATGAAGATCCTAAAACTTACTAATTTAGGGGGGTTCCAAACTAATTGAACTAAGTAAAATGAATCTAAAATAAAGTTCCTAAATTCTACCTAGCTAGATGAATTATGGGTGGAGAATGGTCTTGTGACTAATTTTGGAATCGTCCCTTGGTATCCACTATCCTTATCCTAATCCAATTGTGATTAATTCTGGCCTAAGAATCTCTAATTGTATTCATGGCAATTGTATCTTAAGTTAACATTCAAGAATCAAGAAATTAACAATTTAATGTTAAATTGAGAACTCAACCTCGCATTAAATTGCTAACTCTTATTTTAGGATCAATGAACACCCAATTCGATTAATTAATTGAGTAATTAACCTCTGAACCATCATCCAAAAATGTCTAATTAAACAACTAAACACCAAGGAGTCCTCTAATTAAACAATTAAAGGTTCAACCTCTCACATGCATTTCATCAAACACCTTGATTGCATACATGGGTAATTGCAAGAAATCGACAAATTCAGAATTTAATCCAACCAATTAATCAACAAAAAGGCTTCCTAATTAGAGTCTAAACAGCCACTAATTATAATTACACAATTTCTCAATCAAATACAACTTAAACAAGGCAATATATGAAAGAGAAAAAGTATAGGAAAAATAGAAATCCTTAGCCAAAATTCTGAGTTTATCCATGGATTCAAGCTTCAACTCAAGTGCCTTCTTCCTAGCTAGTCACAAGGGATGGATTAGAGCTTCATTTTGGTGGTGAGATGGAGATGGAAAATGGAGGATGGAATGGAATATAGAGGGCGTGAGATGGTCTGGACGAAGGGGGGCGTCAGATGGTATGAATGGTGGCGTGTTTGTGGAAAATACGACGTCTCGCCCGGATGAATGGAATCTCCGAATGTATATGGCGTGAAAATGCTTCCCACGTGATTCTTTTAAGTGATTCCACGTGCTTCTCTTCAGCTCTACTCCACGTATTCATTCTTCCTTCTTGTGTATATGAACGTGGGCTCCACCTCATCTTGTTTTATAATATTTCATGCGAGCTTCCCACGTAGCTTCTTCTTCTCTTCGTTCATTCTGCTCGAGTATTCTCTAAAAGCTTCTGCATGTTCTGTAGCTTTTCATTTTCCTTCACCACGTGCTACAGCTGGTGCTTCTTCTCCTCCCATTTGCTCGAGTGTTCTTCCACTTGATCTGCTCAAGTTCAGCGTCTCACTCCAGCGCTGCAGGTGTAATCCGAGAAAAATGAAGAAGCTCTCAGTTACTCCAGTCCATAGCTCCTTCCACGTCTAACCTCATCCCTCATTTCACCATCCCACTTTGAAGTCTTGCTTCCTCCATGCATGCTCTGTTTTTCATGCTCCATCCAACCCATAGCTTCTCTTCATGTTTCTCTTCCTTTCGTTCAACTTCTTCAATTCAGATTCACGCAAAACACACCATCTTCACGTCAGCTCAACGTCTGTTCCATGCGTTTTGCTCATGGTATGCGAGGTTGCTTCTCACGAGTTGTTTCTGCGTAAACTCTCCCTGTAATTCCTCAACGTGAACTGCTCTTCGTTCATATACCCACGCCAGCTCCTTTCTTCTCAAACCAGAACCCATATTCTTTTTCTTTAACTTGTGGTTATCTTCTTCTTCTTGAACTTCTTCACGTGTTTGCTCTGTTCTTCATTCGTTTTCTCCAGCTTGCAGCGTTGTTCTTCTTTGTTCAGCTACTGCCCATGCTTCCTTCTTTCTAAACTCGTGGCTTCTTCCCCCAGGCGTTGACTCTCCCTCACTCTCAACCCAAAGCCAGATTCATGCGAGCTTCTTCATGATTTCCTACTCATCCCAACGTCCTCTTGCTTCTTGTGCTACATGTGTATGAGCTGGACCCGTGGCTTTGTGTGTGTAACCTTGTGAAGAAGCTACTCTCTTAATGTTGCTTCCTTGGACTTGGAGAGCTACCACCTCTTCTCCTTCTCTTCTTTAAATCAAATTCTCATTCAAACATCATTTAGCCATTGAAATCTACACCAAAGAATGGAAAGTGTTAAGTAGAAATAGCTACAAAATCATTTAAAAGGAATTCATGCATTAAAACTCAATGATTTTGCATATTAATTCATAAGGTGCAAAAATGGCTACTAAAATTAAATTCCCTCCAATTAAATTCATTAAGCCTCATTTAACATTTAAAATGCTTAAGTTAAGGGAAATAAAATACATAAAAATCATGTTTATCAGTCAATGTAGTTCAAATTTTGATAAAGCATATGTTATATCTTGAACCAATTGATTATCATCAACCCTTAATGCAAAAAGACTAGAACTGTTCTTCAAGCTTGTTAGATCTAAAGTAGTAAAACTATTTGTAGTAGCAACTAACTTTGTTAATAACTCACTAAGCCAAATTTGCTATGGCTAGTTGAAAATGAAATCATTCTTCAAATTGGAAAAACTTAAAATTATGAAAGAGAGAAGATTTTAAAAAGTTAATTAGTATAAATCCTTCACTTAATTTCCCCTTCACACTTTATAACAAACTTTAGGAGAAAAAAAAAAGCTTCAACAAAATATTTCTTCCCTTTTCCTCCAATCATTTACCACCCAAAGATATTAGGAATGCAATATTGTTACTTACTACTTAGCTCTTGTAACTACTTTTTTTTTTGCATTGTAACATTGATTAGGTGGACAAGTTAAATTAACATATACGGACAAGTTAAATTACAAACAAGGCCATTTACTTATCTAAATAATATAGTTTTTTCCTAATTCTTTCAATGTTCTCAGTAACCCCTTTTTCTTTCGAACTTACATTTTATAAAGATATTCCAAATTTATAAAAATTCAGCATCACAAATCTATGTATCTTTTCCTTTCTCTCTAATATTTCTCCTATTTTATCTCTTTTTTGCTATTTTTCCTTAGGATATATATTTTTTGTTTTTCTTGCTTCTTTTTTCTGGCAATTCTTCACCTAATTTTTAAAACTTTCCTTTCTATTATTTTATTTATTTATTTCTTTTTATCTTTTCTTTTTCTTTTTATATTTTTAAATCTAATTTTTTAACCTCAGTCAAATATGTGATTTTTTAATCTCTTCCTCTTCCTCTTCCATTCCAATAACTTAAAATTATTGTTAAATTTTTACTTTTCTTCTATTATTTACTTTTTCTCCAATCTTGACACAAGACAATATATGAAATTCTATTTATCTAAAACCTAAAACAAAATCGAAGAAAAATGGTATGCAATTTAAACCAAGGGCATACTTTATCAAATAATGTGAGGCTTTTTTTAAAAATATACTTTGAAATTAAGGAAAATATAATAAACAGGACATTATAGTTGTTATTAAAATTAATATTAATAACTTCAACAACAAAAAAGTATTTCTTAAGATGAGTAATTAAACAAAAAGTAAACCACTTTTGTGAAGAAAAATGATTTTATACCTAGTATTTCATTTTAAAAGAGTCACAGTCCTTCTTAGTCATATCTTATTAGGTATAGGATTGTAAAGTGAGAATATAAGAGAGTATTGACTTAACATGCACTAAATTATATTTTTAATTTCAAATATTTAATTAAAATCAAATCAATCTCATTTTGGGATTTATATAATTTACTATCAAAAGAAAGTTGGATAAAGAATGATTCATTTTTTCTAGAGTGTAAAAGGATGACTAAAGCATATCTCAGAGGGTTTCATACCCCCAAGGGGAACTTGTTATAGTTCTAACAAGTTGGCTGTGGTAGTATATGGAGAAAAGGAATTTTTGAATCTGATGCCTTAGGGCAAAATCTATAACTTTTGTGCTTGATGATATATATCCATGCTAATGAGAACATTTTTATCTAGTAAGTCATTACCAAGGATTTTTGTCTAGACTATGCATTTAGGGAAGAATTTTACACTAATTTTCTTATGGGAAATAAGGCTAATTTTGAATAATTTTCCATTAGCTACTTTGAAGTACTCTTTATGAGATATACATTCTTTTGAAAGGAGGACATTTGTCTTCATGACACTCCTTGCTGCACAAGTAGCCATATAAGCAATAACTAGGACAGACTTACAATATTTGCTCTTTAGAATCTTAACATTAATATAAGGTAGCAGGGGTTCTAACTTTTCCAACATGAGACAAAGGCAAGCAAAGTATATTGGTAGATTAAGATCACTATCAAGCCAGCTTTTTACATGTGGTAGTCATCATAAACAGGAAGGCTAAACTAAGTTTCTTTGTCTTCACCAGCCCATTTGTAATAACCGACAACTCAGAAATTGAACTGAACTTGATAAATTGATACTGGAACACCCTAAAGCAAGGCAAATAAAGGCTAAATAAGATTAGAATGTTACTTAAAACATCTTCAAATATGGTTTTGAGCCTAAGGTTAGCCTGAAATTAGAGCCAAATCGACAAAATAGAGAAATTGAAGATGTAGTGGTAAAATCATAATTTCATGCATCTTTTTGAAAACTCAAAAGAGGGAGTTTTAAAAGGAAAATTTGAGTTTGTCAGGGTTCTTAGAGGCTTTAAAAACCATAGAAACCCCTAAAATGGCCAAAACCCCTCTGATATACATTTTAAATTGTCGATTGACCAAAACTTTAACGGAATATTTCTATAAGGTTTTAAATCTACTTTAGGTGAAACAAGCATTTTATGAATTAAAGGACCTAAATTTCATGATGAAAAAGACGATTTTCAAAAATGAGTTGAAATGGACTCAAATGGAGAAAATCAAAATGAGAAACTAAATTGAAATTTTAAAAAATATCATAATTAGGCCTCCACCTCCTTAAAATCACGTCCCACTTTCTCCATTCTTCTTAACTGACATATTTCCATTCTAAAACAAACCCAAGACCAGTCCTAAGTGGCGCACCAAAGGGGGAGCAAAGGAGGAAGAAACCAAGGCTTGAAAGTGTAAGAATTTGCTACTTTTTATGCTTCTTCCTTCACTAAACTTCTTCTCCTTCTCTTTTTCCTCTCTCTTCTCATGGTTTTGGTAACTTAATTAGTGTTGCTCCATAGCTGGTTCAGTAGAGGGAAGGGGAGAGTTTGGAGGAAAACTTGGAAGCTTAAGAAAGTTCTCTTAGCAAGGTTTAAAACAAGGTAAACTTCTTCTTGAATAACTTGTTGTCTTGCCTCTTCCATGGGTGTACTATTTCAGCCAAACCTAGGGGCATATGTAAGAAGTTTGATTTTGATCCAAACTTGATAGGAATTGGGGTTTTGAAGCATGAGGAATCATAGGGAACAATTTGATATTTCAATATTATTATAGTTTATATCTCTCATATTTAATCTTATTATAGGTAATTTGATAACTTTAAGATTATTTTATATTAAGTGGGTTTAATTTAGATTAATGGACTTTAAATATATTTTTATTATATTTATTCAACAAAGGCCTAATTATTTTTTATTGTATTTTACAGGATAAAAGATTCCTAAAAGGATTAGGTTAGAAGACTCTTATAAGGATTTGGATATTATGTTATTAAGTCACTAAAGGATTTGGATATTACTTTAAGATTAGTATTAGATTCCTTATAGGAGAAGGCAACTTTGCCTATTTAAGGAGGAGAAGACATCAATACATACACTTCACCTTTTCTATTTCTCATTCTTGTTTTCGTCTTTCCTATGGTTTTTTAATTTTTTTGGTGATCAATCCAGAGTTTGAACTAGATAAAAAACTTAAGTCCATGTTTATAAAGAACACTAGTTTGAATTTTGATTTCAGAATGTATTTCATTTTTTTTTTGTTTTTGTGTAATTATTATCATTTTGGTTAGATTTGTTGCGTGAATCCTAATTTATTTAATCTATTTAAAAATGTGTTTTAATTCAATTGGTTGATTAATCAAATAAATTTATTCTGAACCATGTTAAGATTAATCAAATAAATATTTTGGCTTTATATTATTGACAGAAGCACGATTGCATTCTGATTAGTAATACGAACTAATTAAAATTCTAAACGATAGTTTAGGAACATTAATAAAAAATAACCAGAGGATTAAAATCAAATCAGAGGTATTTTTAGGTGACAAAGATAGGGAAATGTTAGCGAAAGAATTCTGGATTGGTTGCATATTATTCTGATCGAATTTCGTTTTATTACATTTCGTTAATTAATTTGCTATTTAATTTAATTAGTGCAATTTTATATTCGAACCCCTAATCATTGCAATTTTATATTTTTGTCAATCCTAAACCAATTGATTTGATTAATAACTCTATGGGAAATGACCTAGTGAGTATTATATTACAAATAAGTGAAAATTCACTAATTTTGGCCAGTTCGACAATTGTGAGTGAACAATAATTTCTTTACCAAAATTTTAGCGCCATTGCTGGGGAGCCAACTAATCATAATCAATTAGAATAGGAAATTATTTAGTTTTAGTTTTGATTTTTGCATTTATACTTAGTGTTTATGGTTAACTTTTAGTGTTTTCGGTGTTTTATGACTGTTATGGGCAATACCTATATAAGAGGTGACCAACTCTAATTGAGCTAAAACTTGGTATATAGGTTCTAGGTGTTGTGAAGAATCAAACTCACAATAAATTATGAGATAGGCTACTTTTTGGCTAAATTCCATTGTTTAGACTACTTTTTCAATTTTTTAGTATTTTTTGTAATTTTTCTAATTTTTTTTATTTTTCTTGGCAAATTTTGGACATTTTCTTTCATTTTATTTCATTTTTAGTGTATGTCAAAATCCTTTAATAGAGATTTAGTTGAGTTTGATTCAGAGATTGATAGGAGTTTTCATACACAACTTAAAAATTGTAAGATTAAAGAAGCTATGACTACTGAGTTGATTTATGAGATAATAGATAATATATGAAGTAATTGTAAATGGAATTTGGATTTTGATTTTGGTTCTGAAGTAATAGATATGCTAGTAATAATGATAAGACTCTTAGGAAATTGGCTGCACCTGATGTTAATTACTAACTATTATGTATTTAATATCCTAAACTTGGATGCTACTTTTGAACTTAAATCTGGATTAATACACTTGCTTCCAAAGTTTCATGGTCTTGCAGGTGAGGATCCCCACAAGCATCTCAAGGACCATATGGTTTGTTCCACCATGAAGTCAAGAAGAGTTTCAAAAGAACACATCAAACTTAGAGTGTTTCCCTTCTTGTTGGAGAGGGCAGCTAAAAATTAGCTTTATTATCTTCAACCTTAAGCCATAACTTCATGGAATGAATTAAAGAGGATATTTCTGGGGAAATTTTTCCCTACCTTAAGAATAACTACCATTCAAAAAGAGATTAGTGGTATTAGACAAATGAACAGAGAAACATTGTATAAGTACTGAGAAAGGCTTAAGAAACTATATGTAAACTGTCCTCACCATCAGATTAGTGACTGATTTTTAATTTAGTACTTTTATGAAGGCTTATTACTCATGGATAGAAGTATAGTTGATGCAGTTGCAAGAGAACCATTGGTTAATAAAACCCTAGTTGCTGTTAGAAACCTCATTGCAAATATGACATAAAATACACAACAGTTTGACACCAAATTAAACACACTAACCAGAGGTGCGAATGAAATCTATGCCACTCATATGGATCAACAAAGAATAGAAAACAAACTTAAGGAGTTAGCTTCTATAGTCAGACAGCTAGCACTTGAGCAAAGACTACTTCTTGCACCTCTATATGGCATTTGTTTGTTAACCACACATGTCACAAATCAGTGTCCCTAGTTATAAGATAATACAAAATCATGTGCTAGCATTTTCTCTGGTAGACCTGTACAACAGCAACAGAATAGATACGACCCTTATATAGCATCATACAATCCTAGATAGAGAGATCATCCAAATTTGAGATATGGTAGTGCGTCTAACTAACAACAACAATAACAAAAATTTAATGCTCCTGGCCCAAGCAACTAACAGCTTATGGACAACCTAATAATTGCTAGCTTTCATATATTTTAATCCTCCTAATTGGGGCATTTTAATAATGAATTGTGGTTTTAGGAATTTAATTAGATAATATTTAATTTTATTAGCCATTCTTTGCACTTTATAAATTAATTTGCAACATTATTGAATTTTAATGCATAAATTCCTTTAGATAATTTTTAAAATTTTCCTACTTAATTTTCTTTTCCATTCTTTGTGTGCAAATTCAATTGGGCTTTCTTAGTTTCATGTGTGGATTGGACTTCCACATGGACTCTCTCTTGGATGGATGATCACTTCCATGAGATACTCCATGTTCCCACATGTGGCTCTCTCTTTTGACATACATCATCATGCATCATAATCCATTTATTCACTATCAAACCTTCCACTCTCACATGCATGAAATGAATAGAAGACAATAGCTTATTCATACGTCTTTTTCACCAAGTCACACGTTTATGCATAATGGACACACACTCACGATTTTAGTGAAGAGAAAGGTAAGAAGGCAGCACCTTATGTCACTCCCACATCACAAGAAGTTACTCCAGCATCCAACCTACACATATTCCATACCTACATCCTTCCACAGGCTCCAAACAAGTAGTTTCATTCATTTGCATAGCCATTAACACACAAAAGGCACGTAGCTTCAAACATCATGTCATATACACATCCACAACGGCTACCCACTCAAATAAAGCCACAAACATCCACATAGATAGCTTTAAACACTCACATGGGTCAGCTCATTTACACACTCACTAGTCCACACACCTGCATCTACACATAGCTTTCAACTACACAAACATACACCAGCTGGGGAAAGAAGGTAGCAACTCTCATCCAGTCACAACAGAACGGGGAGAACATGAAAGGGAGCTATGAGTTTGTATAGTAGGGGAGAAATGTAGTTGCACCAAGAAGTCATGTGGATGGAGCTCTTTAAATCACACAACACGTCATTGCACACATACGGGAAAAGCTTTGCACCTAGCTTTCTCTTTCTTTACACAGGTTCAATTCCATGTAGCAACAAGAAGACAATTTAAACATGTAAAGCTACGAGACCAAAAGAAAAAGTTAACGCGAGGAGAACATGTTAGTGTAAAGGCGAAGAACGTGAGAGAACATAAAGGAACATGTGATTTATTAAGGAAAAAAATAGGCTCGGGCACGTCATTCCAATGGGCTTCATCTTATCCATTCATTTACATGATCCATCCATTCACAAACTCATCTATTCATTCAGAGAGGAAGCATGGAAGGCACGTGATCAATAAAATGATTAACACACTTGAGTAGCATCTCGAGACAGAATTCCACGTATTCATTTATCAGTATTCCACATGCTCCATTCACTCTTCTCTAAGACTGTAGCTCTCCATCCTATTTTCACTCTACCATTTTACATCCCATAAAAGCTTAATTGACTTGGTGGCTAGCTTAGATGACAACCTTGGATTGAAGCTTGAATTTATGGAGATAATCAAAGGATTTTGGCTAAGCTTTCTATTTTAGTGTTTCTCTTTTTCTACATCAATTTTTGTTTTTGAACTTGCTTAGTTGAACTTATAATTAACTAAAATTGGTGTGGTTTATAATTAATGGTTGGTTAGACATTAATTATTTGAATGATTAAATGATTGAATTAAGTGTAGGATTTTCATCTTACTACAATTATCTATGTATGCAATCAAGATATTTAATGAAATGCATGTGAGAGATTGAGTTCTTAAATATTTAATTTGAGGTTTCCTTGAAGTTTGATTGATTAATTGAACATCCTAGGGTAAAAATTTAGAGGCTAATTGTAACACCATAATGAATTAACTCCAACTCATCTCCCCATAGGCTTGATTTCATATGATATCCAAAGAAACTGACTAAAAACCGTGGTATTGTACTACTTTAAGTCAGGGTTTAATTAGTCATATTCTGCCCCGTGGGTCCTGTGAACCCATTATTCACATTCTCTACTCAAACACCATTTATAAAACTTGTACATAGCCTCAAACAACTCATAAACCACGGATATGAAGCCAAAAACCAAGAAAATGCAATTTCTCAAATGAGCCCAAAAGTCAGATTTTTGGCTCTCACTTTGGAAAATCATAATCAAATCGAGAAAAATGGGAATCAAGCAAATAATAGCTCTCTAGAACGCTTTGGATGTTAAATTCAAACTAAAAATAACTTCCAACTACAATCTCAGCGTTTGGACCATCTTTGACATCGAAAAATAGACAGAGGTCCGGCTATCCCTGGTATTGGTGCAGCTTACTGTCATGAATTTTGAAAATTTGTAATTAATTCCACAAAAATCCAATCTGGCCAAACTATACCAATTTGGAAAGATACAGATGTTAAATAGAGGAAAAAAATAAGTCCAGATCAGTTCAGGAGCTCTTGGACCTCGAAAACTAATGGAACAATAATGAAGGTTGGAAAGCTTCCCTGATGCTGATACAGAAATTCAGAAACTCATTTCTCCCTCTACAGACCTCCAATTGAGGTGCTTCTAGTTGGTATAGGTCACTGTGGATATCTAGTTTATGCTCATAAAATTTCATGACAATTGGATACCATTTGGTCCATGAATGACATTGATTTATTTTCGGACTAGTTGCACCATACCATGACCAAAACCATTACATTTTTCAAACTTCAACAATTTGTCAAATATTCCCTAGACCTCCAAATATTACCCACTTTAGCTTCTCAAGAAGCTCTCAATAGACTCTAGAGGCATGCCAAATTTCATATTAAGAAGTGCTCATTTGGCCATACTTTGACGGAGCTCACAAATTTGAAGGTTTTGGCACCCAAAATGGTTCAAAGTGGGTCCAATTGGCCTCCCACATGTTCTAGCATTACTTGGGCAAGTTTGAAAGTAGAAACATAGCATATATGAATTGCCCAAGTGATCCAAGTCATCATACATTTCAAATTCACTATGCTATGGAACAAAATGCACTATTACATGTAAGCCACAAAAGGGCCAAATTCCACATTTTCATTGCTTTGACTTGCTCTACAGTTCATACATCATTTATACATATGTTTACATTTGTTCACATATTTACATCTTAAAAATTATAGGTGCATATTCATTTTAGCACCGCTTCCTCTTTACAACAAAAGAACTAAAATAACTACACAACTCCCTAAACATGCTTAATTAGGCTCCTTGGTGTGCACTTAGTTCTCCTTGAGCTCCACCTAACATGTTAAGATGGGATAGGGAAGGGGATGAGATTCATGGAATCTCAATAGCTCATACTTATTCAAGAAGCAATCAAGAGATATAAACCAGTCAAAGCATGCAAACAAGTCACAATGACACAACATATGTGTTTCATGCCATGATATCATATCAATGCCAAGAATAGGCTCTAGGGACTTTCGATCTAACCTCACCCGAGCTTTGGGACTTTTGGATTGGCCTCACCCTTAGTTTAGGGACTTTTGGCTCCACCTCACCCGTCTCAAGGGACTTTCAGCACCACCTCACCCGAGCAATTTCCACAATTCATATCATAAGCATATTGGTACCAATGCATCAAGGCAACATCAAATGGCATGTCTTATCATACAAGCACATACACAAGCATAAAATGACTATTACACATCCAAGAATGCAACAAGAAAAAGTAGAGAGCTACCTTATCGGCTAACACAAGCCTTCCCTTTCAATTTCTCTTCTCCGTTCTTGATTTCACACTCACAACTAGATGGAGTTGCTTCCTTTGAGCTTAGGCACAACAAAGAGCATGGAATTATTCTCTCATAACTCAAATAAACTCTCATAAAGCTAAAGGGGCTCTTTATTGAAGCAAACCCCCACTACTCATGTAAGAAACTAGGGATTCTCTCTCTAGAATTCCACTCACTCTCCTTCCTCTCTCAAGCTCTCAAAAAGAAAGCAAAGAAGAAGAAGTGAAGATACATGAGTTCTACAATTCTTCAAGAGTGGTTTTCCATTTTTCCTCTTCTGAACTAAACCCAACTCAACTACCAAAATTATAGAAAGAGAGGGCAAAGAGAGAAGAACAACATGCTAAGGAGAAAAGCTATGGAAATCTCAAGATTGCTTACCTTTTTGCTCGGTCTCCTTCCTTCTCTAGGTCTCTCTCTCTCTCCACAGCCCTTTTCTCTCTTCTTGGTCAAAGCTTAGGCCTGTTTTCAGATAAAGAATGAATCTAGACACTTTAAGAAGTCAAATTCTCTTTTTTCACGCTTTTCCGGACTTACCCTCACTATAGCGAAGAATAACCCTTACTACAGTGAGCACATATCAGTTCCAGACCTCCGCTTTCGCTATGGCACGCTACGACGAGCAACGCCCTGGTTTTTGTATGGGATACACGTACTCGCTATAGCTAGAAGCATTTTCGCTATAACGAGAAGGCACTCTCGCTATAGCTAGACCATATCTCGTTATAGCGAACAGGTACATTCGCTATAGCTAGGCTATAACTAACAGACTTAAAAAATTTTCAGCTTTTGAAAATTTTCAGCTTTCTCTTTCTTTTTCTTTTCTTTTTCCCGGTTGTTACACTAATTAATTAATTAATCACTCATTTAAGTATTCAAAGATCTTAATCACAAAAATTAGTAATTTAATAGGAGTTGAAGTCTCAATTAGTATCAAATTGCTAGTCTCTTGAATCTTGAGTAGTAACTCAAGATCACTTGCCATGAACACAAATAGGGGCTCTTAGACTAGAATCAATGATAATTGAATAAGGATAATAATAGTAGATACCAATGGATGAATCTAAGGCTAGTCACAAGTCCATTAGTTACTCTTAACTCATGCAAATTAGTTAGAAGTTAAAATTTTAATTCAATTTAAATTTAGGCTAATTAGTTTAATTCAATCAAAATGCCCTTTAATTAGGTAGCTTATAAAGTTCTTTTACATTAAGAAAACTCAATTGAATATTGAAATCTATTTCTAAGGAAGATAATCTAGGTTGTACCACTAGCTGTAAATCTTTTCCAACCTAGTTTATTTGAGGTTGCTGAACAATAATCATCACAATCCATGAGGTAGATGAACAAGTGTAAGCCAAGTCTAGAAGATATATTGAAGCAGTTTGCAACAAATATAGTCTAATTCCCATAACGAATAGAGACAACAATCTAGAGTTGAGAAACCCAGATTAGCTAACTTGTAACAAATATCAATAAGTTAAGAAGTCAAGTTTCTGGCCAATTACCTTCACAGCCTGTGACCAACCCAAAAGGCAATATCAGTGCAATAACCTTAAGGAATGGCAAGTAAGTAAATAGGCTCATCACATCTCTAACAAAGGGGCTGTAAGAAAAAGAAGGTGACAGAATAATAGCCCCCTTCAATCCAAGGCAAGAATAGCACAGAAAACAGAGAGAATTGCACATACACCAAACCTCTTCCATTCCCCAACCGAATTACATAGTTCAAGAAAATCATAGAGACTAAATTAGACAGGAAAATTATATAGACGTTTAGAAAAGTAGAAGTAAATATTCCTCTTTTAGAAGCCATCACATAGATTCCAAATTATACGAAGTTTCTTAAGGAGCTATGTACGTATAAGAGGAAGTTGAAAGGGAATGAGATAGTTAGCATGGGGAGAAACATATCAACTTTGATTCAACTAGCTATGCCCACTCAATGCAAAGATCTTGGCACATTCACCATTCCTTGCACAATAGGGAATATGTAGTTCAAGAATACTATATTAGATTTAGGAGCTTCCATTAATGTAATGCCTAAATCTATGTATTCATCTTTGTAGATTGGAGAATTGAAACCTACGGGAGTGGTGATTCAATTAGCAAACGAAAGCACAACCTACCCTACAGTAGTACTTGAAAATGTTCTAGTAAGAGTAAAAGATTTAATTTTCCCTATTGATTTTTATGTTCTAAACATGGAGGATGACAATATACATGGACATGCACCACTGATTTTAGATGGACCATTTCTAAAAATTGCTAAAACAATAATTAATGTGCATGAGGTTACTTTATCAATGAAATTTGGTGGTGATGTTGTTCATTTTAACATTATTAATGCCATGAAACACCCTTTAGAAGAATACTCTATGTTGTATGTAAATATGATAGACATGTTAGTTAATGATGCTTGTATGGACATAGATACTGAATTTCTTGACATTGTTGAATTTATAGATGGAATTCAATGTTCAAAATGTTATGATGGACTTAATAAATGTACTACATGTTCTGAGATTGATTCATTCTTAAAATCTAATTCAGCTATTAATTTTGATCCTGATTCTGTCAATTCATTTGATATTACTACCTCTATTAAGAAAAATAAACAAGTAAAGGTTGTTGTAAATTTAAATTAACAAAGATCAGCACCTTCCATACAGTAACTACCCACACTTGAACTAAAACCTTTACCTGACAATCTCAAATATGCTTTCTTGGAAAAAGAAAATAAATTACCAGTAATAATAGCAAATAACCTTCCACCTGATCATGAAATAAGGTTGTTAGAATTGTTAAGAGAAAAGAAAAAAGCAATAAGTTAGACATTAGTAGATATTCTAAGGATTAGCCCTTTCACGTGTATACACAGAATTTTATTAGAAGAAGGAGCCAAACCAATAAGGCAACCACAAAGAAAACTCAATCCCATGATCCTAAATGTCATAAAGAAAGAGGTAAGTAAATTACTTTTAGCTAGTATTATTTACCCCATATACGACAACAAATGGGTGAGTCCAGCGTAGGTAGTCCTCAAGAAGACCGGCATCACTGTGGTGCCTGTAACACTCTAAAATTAATTAAGGTGTTAATCATAGATTAGGTTAATGAAAAATAATTAATATGGGATAATTGGGCAAGTTAAGTGAAAGGAGATTTTAGAAAGATAAAATTATTAATATAGGTTTGAGATTTAATTAGGATAGAAATTTCATCTAGGCCCAAATTAATGTAGGAGATCATGATAAGAGGTTAATAGAGGGCCAATAAGTAGGTGCAAACCCAATTTGATTTAATGGGTTAGAGACCCAAGACCTAACTTGCACAAGCTCTTAGGAATGGCCCAATGAATCTTGTGCAGACCCAAACAATGGAATTCTTAAAACTAAGTCTAGCCCAATGGAATTTCAACAGCCCAATGCATAAGAGTTGGTATAACAAAGCTCAAATTTGAAGCCCAAATGGAGTTGGACCTTAGAGCAACCTATGACTCACATTTGACCTAACTAAAACCTAAATACTTCAACCTCTTCCCTATTTGCTGAAACACAAACACACATCTCAAAATTCGAAGGTCCAAAGGAGGCTCTAGGGTTCTTGGCACATTTCCACATTTTCCCACTTCTAGAGCAAGATTCAGTCAAGGCAATAGTTATATAACTTAATCCTCTCATCTTTCTCTTCATTTTAGTCTAATTAGTTTTCATTTGGAGTATTTTCACCATACCCAAAATCTAAAATATGGTTGTGTAGCATTTTCTTGGTGAAATTCGTAAGTTGAGGCTAAGACTGACATTAGGTAAGTATAAATCCTTCATTTTGATGCTTTCTTTATTAGTTTGAGACCCCCATCGCTGATTTATAATATGGGTATTAATTTTGTACGAATTTGCTTAGGATTTTGGGTGAAATATTGAGGTTTTTAGTAGAGGACACTTCAATTCGAATTTCACATTTGTGGTGGCTGGGTAAGTATTCCCTAAGTAGTCATTAGCATTTTAAATTCTTTAGACACTTATTGCAACTGTTAATGATGAATTAAAGTAGTAATTCTCTAATGTTATGGTTTTAGGGAAGTTTTTGTACCATTGGTGGTTGTTGCAATTGTTTACAAGTGAGGTAACCAGGTTTACATTAATTCCATGCATATATCTGTTTTAATTTCATATTTGCTATACATAAATGATTTGAAATGTTGAATGAATTGGTTGGCTATCTATTGTATCATGATTGGACCTTGTGAGTCCATGGTGGAGCTGTGGTATGACTGCCACCCATGCATGTGCTTCGATCGAGCATTGGATTATGATAAAACACCAGATGCACTGAGCCCTGGTTGTGCTCAAAAGGGAGTAAGTGCCGTGGATGGGCCTCTTCAGTGTTATTGGCCTTTAACATATGAAAATATAATTACTAGTATGGGATAGTGATCATGATAGCCTAATTGTTTCATTTATTGATATGATTGGTGTTCTTCTAATGTTTATGTGAAATTATGCATGTATGCTAATTAAACTGGATTATATGATAAAATTGCCTTAGTTACTGAGATTCGCATCTCACCCCATTTTATGGGATTAATATTTCAGGTGAAGCTTCTTCGGGTAAGGATAAGGGAAAGTAAGTGGATGAAAATCCATGAGCTCTAACATATGTGGAGAAGGCTACACTTAGGCTGATTTGTTTAGTATAGATGCTAAATTTTGTATTCCTTTTTGTATAGCATCATCATGTAATCTTGTTGTCAAGTGTAGGCTCTTATATTTTGATTACCCATGATGTATTCATTGAGGAGTTAGACCTCATTTTAACTTGATATCAGATGTATGAACCCATAACACTTGACATATGAATTTTGCTGAATTTATGGTATGGTATACTGTTGGAAATATAATTATGTGATGTATTAGATGTAATATGAACTATTGATGTATGAAACCTCTAACGAAATGTATATCAAATTTTAATTTCTAATAATGTATGAATTCTTGTTACTATTACTCTATGGACTTGCTGGTATAGGATAGTTGGAGGAGTGGAAATTTACATTTAAGTTTTAAATTGGTAATGGTAGAATAGCTGGGTGTATAGGATAGATAAATACCATTAGAGTCATATAAAATGAGTGAGAGTGGTCCTAGGGTATTCTTAAGATGAGAATTGGAGTGTAAAAGATGAAATTTGGGAGATATAGTTATAAGAGGGAGTCACGCGTTGGCTAAGAAGGCTTCATCGTGGCCAAATAAGTGACAGAGGTGAGAGGCACTACGGCATAAGTAATCTCATTGCGGTGCAAGTGAATAAAAATTTCCTAGAGAGTAACAGTGGCAAGGAACGCTGCGGCATAAGGAATCTCACTGCGGCTCAGAGTGAAAAAAATCACCCAAGAGGGTAACAGAATGAAATCTCACCATGGCGCATCATGTACCACCGCGGCTTTAGTCGAGGGAACAAAGTAAGGGATGCCAATAGCGAATCTCACCGCAGTGCAAGGGTGTTCTGCCAAGGCGAGGATTGTGGGACGTGGCATAATTGCTCCAGGAGGAATTTTCGTCACGGCGACGGTCTAACTCGTCAGGGTAAAATTTGCCCAGTAATTCCAGAAAGCAACTTAACCACTGCAGGAATGGTATGGGCCACAGCACAAGTCCCTAAACCTCTACCTTTAGCCTAGAAATCCTAGTTTCTTTAATGGTAATGCTAGGAAATGATATAGGAACACTTATGAGAGATTTTTGTGTGTTGAAATTGATAGATGGACGAATCATAAACCCCTCATGACAGTATAATCTCTTTTATGCATTCTCCTATTCGTGATTATTTAATGATGACCCTAATATCAAGGTTCAAATTTTCCTATCTTTTCATAATGTAATAAACGGTAACGACTCCAAACCTTGATCATTAATTATTAATCATGTATTTAGCCATAATTACAATCATTAGAAGATAGGGTTGTTACAGTGCCCAATAAGAAGAATAAGTTTATCCCTATGAAAGTTCAAAATAGTTTGAGAGTCTACATTGATTATACAAAGATGAATCAAGCTACTAGAAAAGACCATTTACCTTTTCCTTTTATAAATCAAATATTAGAAAGATTGGTAGGTAAATCTCATTACTATTTCTTAGATGGCTTTTCTAGTTACTTTCAGATTCACATTACACCAGAGAACCAAGAAAAGACTACATTTACTTGCCCATTTGGTACCTTTACATATAGGAGAATGCCATTAAGACTTTGTAACACTCCAGCTTTAAAGTTCCTACTTAAGACACCTGATATGAAAACAAGACTCATTAGGTGGATGTCGCTCTTATAGGAATTTGACATAGAAATTAAAGATCAAAGTGGAGCAGAAAATCTTGTGGCTAATCATTTAAGTAGAATACCTTACTCTTCATACTCATATACTATTAGGGATAGTTTTTTAGATGAGCAGTTATATTCATTGCATGGTAAAGATCCTTGGTATACGGATATGGTAAATTTCTTCGTTGCTTCTGAATTGCCTGTTTATTTTAAAAACACAACAAATTAATAAAATTAAGAGTGAGGCAAAATATTATGTTTGGGTATGACCCTTGTAGCATATGTATAGTGACCAAATTATTAGAATATGTGATCTTGACCATGAGTTTACATCTATCTTACATTTTTGCCATACACTTGCATGTGGTGGCTATTTTGGTGCTCAACGTACTGCTAAGAAGGTTCTAGATTCTAGATTATTTTAGCCCACCTTATTTAGGGATGCATATGCTTTGTGTAAGAACTATACCCGAAGCCAACAAATAGGTAATATTTCACGTAGGAGTGAGATACATCAACAACTATTGTTATTCTGTAAGATATTTGATGTTTGGGGTACTGACTTCATAGGACCATTTCCTATTTCTTTTGGTTTTATTTATATTCTTTTAGCTATTGATTATGTTTCAAAATGGGTGAAAGCAAAAGCCACCAAGACTGATGATTTTTCTATTGTAGTGGACTTTGTTAGATCTTACATTTTGTGTAGGTTCAATATACCTAAAGCAATTATTAGTTATCAAGGCTCCCACTTTTGTAATAGAAACATGTAAATCCTCCTTCACAAGTAAGGTGTGCTCCATGAAGTAGCCACCCCCTACCATCCACAAAAGAATGGTCAAACACAAGTTTCAAATAGAAAGATAAAACAAGTTCTAGAAAAAATAGTACAACCTAACAGAAAGAATTAGAGTAAAAGATTGGAGGATACACTATGGGCTTACTATACTACCTACAAAACTCTTATAGGCATGTCACCCTATAGGTTAATTTTTGATAAAGCATATCACTTACTAGTTGAGATTAAGCATAAAGCCTATTGGGCAGTAAAGAACTATAATATGGATTTATCTCAAGTCGGTTCTTAAAGAAAATTGCAACTTCAAAAGTTTGAAGAAATTGGGTTAGAAGCTTATAAAAAATCTAGAATTTACAAGGAGAAAACTAAGGCCATGCATGGCAAGATGATTGAAAGAAAAGAGCTTCATGTTGGTGAAAAAGTCCTCCTCTACAATTCTCACCTAAAGCTGATGCCTAGTAAGTTACGTTCTAGATGGATTGGTCCATTTGTGGTTACTCATGTTTTTTTCTTATGATGCAGTTAAGATTATGAATGAATCAACCAACAAGCACTTCACAGTAAATGGCCAAAGGCTTAAGCATTTTTATGAAGGATTTCAAAAGCAAATAATGGAGGAGCTATATCTTTAGAATGCTTTATACACTTGAACCACTTAATTGTATTTCTATCCCTTCTCTTTTCCTTTCTTGTTTTCTCTTTAATTGTTGAATTAGATTACTATTTGTAATATCCAATTTTCATAAAAATAACAGAAACAAGCTAGTTATAAAAGAGAGTCCTTTAAAATGAATAATTTGAGATTAAATAAAATTAGGATAAAATTATAAATAATAAAAAATAAGAATTCAAGGGTTATGATGCCTAGAAATTGGAGCCAAAATGGCTAAATAAAATCTAACAAAAGGTAATGGCATTTTTATAATTTTGGGCACTTCTTAAAATACTCAAATAAGGGATCTATAAATGAAAAAATTAAATTTCTCAGGGTTCTCAGAGGTTCTAAAAACTATAGGAACCCCTAGAATGGTTCAAATCTCTCTGCTTTACATTTTAAAATGTTAATTGACCCGAACTTTGACCTTTATGTTTAGGAAGGTTTTAAATCTGATTTGAAAGATTCCAAACATATTTTACAAGTTAGAGAATCTAAATTTTATAATAGAAAAGATGATTCTCAAAGAGGAATAGAAATAAGCCTTAAAGGGAAAAACTAAAAATGAAGGACAAAATTGACATTTTGAAAAGCTCTTAATGAATCTCTTCCTATATATAGATAGCATCCTCCCTTCTCCCTCACTTTAGCCTAACTAATTTCATCCCAAAGCAAAAAAAGTTCTAAAAAGGGAGATGCACAAGAAGGAGCCAAGAAGGAGAAGAAAAATTAAGTAAAATGGTAAGAAAAGCCTTAGAATTTCATGCTCCTTCTTTTAGCAAACTTGTTCTCCTCCTTCTCCCCTTTTTTTCTATGGTTTTAGTATGTAATTTGGGACTATTTTAAGTCTTTTTCAGAGGGAGGAAATTAGCATTTGAAGGAGAAGCTTATAGCAAAGGAGAGAGCTCTTGAAAAGGCTAAGAAACAATGTATGAATCATGGCTTTTCTTGCTTCCTTCTTCTCGTTCCTCCACAGATGATTTTTGGACACCTAGAGAACACTTAAAAGGGAGTGAGTTCTGATAAGAATCAAGCATAAAACCTAGGTTTTTTAGGGTAAGGAACAAATATATGCAAAGAAATTCCAAAAAGAAGTGTTAGTTTTCAAGCCACTAAAACCTAAGGATTTTGTTGCACCATGGAATGTATAAAGCTTCTTAGTGGTATTTTTAGTTGTCTAAGATTGTATATGGTTTCTTGAGACACCTAGAAAGCCTCACATATGCCATTCCTTTCAAGAAAACAAAGCAAGCCCCTAAGGGCCAAAACCTTATGCTTGTCTTGGCTAAACATGGTTCTAGTCCTAGGGAGTGTTTTAAATTTTTCTAAGGGTAGAAAGGGATTAAATATGATGGAAGAACATCCAAGGAAGTCATGGAAAAAATTTAGAAACCTTGGTTTGTGAGATGGAGGTGTAGGCTCCATAATGAGACTTAAAGAAGTAACTTGTATCTAGACTCTTGGAAATGAATTTGTGATGACTTCAAGGAGTCTAAATGGAGTCAAGAGACCTAGATAGAAGGAGAAAATAGAGCCAAGAATATAAATTCTAGTAGCTACTTCATTAGGTCTTGTATGGAACCATAATGGAGTTATATGAGAAAGTGAGCTTCCAAAGAGTGTGTGTGATGTTAGAGCTTGCTTCAATGATGTAATTGTATCCTATTTGATGTGTTTAGGCCAAAGGAATCAAGCTCCACCTAGCTACAAGTGTGTGGCCAAGAGAGGGGAAGAATAATTAAGAGAAAAGTATGTAAATCTTGCTTTAAAGTAACTATCTAACCTTTCTGTCATGCATGGCTTAGATGTTTATTTGCCTTTGAGTGCTTGTATGTATTTTTAAATCATGATAAATGTTTCTAGCTATTGCTTACAAGCTATGGTACCATTATGCTTCTTGAAATGTGTTTATGTATGCAAAGTGTCTTGAATGGGTTTGGTTATGCCAAAAGTCCCTTAGCAAGGGTAAGGATGAGCAAAAGTCCCTAGAAATGAATGAGATAAAGCCAAAAGTCTCAATAAAAGTGAGGCTAATTCAAAAGTCCCTTAAAAGTAGGTGAGAAAACTCTAAAATTCTTAAGAAAGTTAGGTGAGGATAGAGCAATGCCCTTGAAAGCTTATGTTTGCTATGTATGAGTTTATATGCCAAGAAAAATGATTTATGTATGCTCACTAGTAGCTTGAATGTCATACATGCATTCTTTAACATATATATGCATCCATTATATATGTTTGAAAAGGTTAAGATCTATTGAGATTCTTTGAATCTTACTCTTTCCCCACATATACCTAACTATGTCTAGGTGAGCTAACTAGACTAAGGAATGAAGGCCAACCACCTTAAAAAGCAAGACTTTGACAAAGAGATAGAGAAAAGGCCTTTCATTTGCATTTTGATGTCAAAACGTATAATCATGTGATGTATATATGATGTAGATCTCTAAACAAGTTTAAATGTATGTATAAATGATGTATGTAATCATTTTGGAACCAAATGAATGAATAGATTAGTTTTTACCACTTATATCCTATGATATGCATGTGTATAATTGCAAATGATAAGTTAGAATGAGCTTTATAATGATTAGATCATTTGGCGTGCTTTTATATGTTGTATTTATGCTTTTGGACGTGCTCAAGTAGCTATTGGATGAGATGAAAGCTTTTTGGTGCCTTGAGATACCAATTTGGACTTCAAAATTTACCATTATATGTGTTGAACCAAAGTTTAACCAAATAAGTGAGTTTTCCCATGAAATTTGGCCAAAAAGTAGGTCTCATTTAGAACTTTTCACAGAGTTAAAGAGCACTCAATTTAGAGCTATAGAGAATTTATTATAATTTTTTAAAATTGGCCAAATTATGCAAAAATGGTATATGTTGTTCATATGGTCAATTTATGTTTCTATGTCACACACAGGCCAAATGAAATCCAATACTCATGAAATGTTACATAAATAAACTAGACATCATAAGCTTTTCATACTATTAAGATCACCTCAATTAGAGCTCTGTAGAGGGAGAACCAAATTTTTGAAATTGCATGACAGTACTAGTAATGCAACTCAACCTTTAGTACTATTCCATCAATTTTTGCAAGATAAGGCCACTTCATTAGAATTATTTTTAGTCATTAATTAACATCCAAAGCTTTTTAGAAAGCTATATATGCATGATTTCAAAGTTTATAGAATTAGTTATGAATTTTCAAAATTCATATCAAAAATCTGGCATGCCAACCCGAGAGCAAACTTTAATTTTCTAGTGCATGGCTTCTAAATCCATGATGCATGACCTAAATGATTATGTTTATGACTTGAATGGATATTTTATGGATAGAAAATGATATAGATGAGTTCAAATGGTCCCTAAAGCAATGAATCATGAATGTGGTCTTCCAATCATGCAACTTTCTATGTATAAAAACATATGCTTCCTTGTGAATGTTGTCCAATATGCTTGAAATGGATTGGGAAAGACCATAGGATCATCATGTAAGGGTAAAGAGGTTAAGGTATTACATTGTTACATTGAGGACAATGTAAATATTAAGTGTGAGGGAGGAGAAATCACTCATTCTGTTTTCTTTCTAGTTTTGTTTTTCAGAATTTTTTTTTTGTTTCTTGTTTTTCTTGCAATTTTTTTAGTTTTTCTTAAAACCAAGTTGAAGAAATTTAAGTTTAGAAATATTTCAATATGACTAGGAATCAACTTTGTTTTTTGAAGTTCAAGTAAATTGGCAATGAATTTGATTTCAATAAAGTCATGCGGTAGTTTTAAACCTGTGAGGATTTCAGGCCTTATATTGTTTCTTTCTTGTGAAAGTATTCACCTATCATAATTTTTACTCTAAAACTTGTTTTAATTCTTAATTGAAACTACATTTGCACAAGCATTCATAAAGACAATTAAGGCCTCCTTTCTTCTTTTTCACCTAAGGTAGTGATTTTTCAAAAGCTAGGCTTTCTAGAAATAGGATTCTTGTTGCTGTGACAAAAGTACTTATCTTTATCTTGACACCTGATTCTCAAATAAGACTTTCCATTCAAGAATGAATCCAAAAGACCTAACCCTTCCCAAAGGAAAATGTGTAATGTTACTAAAATAGTGCCTCATAGAACCAATAAAATCTAATTGGGTATGTCAAGCTTGTTATATTGAAAAACAATTCAAGCAAAAAAAGGGAAAGAATAGATTAGTCACTGACCATAAAGCCCTTAATATTTTCCTTTAAGATGACAAATTTCCTCTACCAAAACTTAACATACAAATCATCCATCTTAAAGTAAAGATTTTTTTTAAAATTTGATCTAAAGGTGGGATTTTGGCTATTAAGGATTGATCTAGTGGATCACCATAAGACAACATTATGTATTTCTAATGCTTAGTATCAAGGGATCATAATGCCATTTAAGATGAAATAGCCCTATCATTATTTTAAAAGGCAATGAGAAAGATTTATGAGCCCATATTGCCAAATGCACTCATCTATCTTGATGATATCCTTTTGTTCTCAAAGAGAGAAAAAGACCATAAGAAATTATTACATCAATTTTTGGATATCACCAAGCATTATGATGCCATGCTTCAAGCTTAAAAAGTCAAATAGGCTTGGCCGAAATTGAATTTTTAGGTATGAACCTCTATGAGGGACATTATCAAGCTGGTCCACATATAGCCCAAAAACTACTTTATAAAAATCTCACTCTCAAACAAATTTAGCAATTCTTAGAAACTGTTAAGTACATTAGAGGTTTCATTCCACATGTTGCTAGCCATACTAGTTCTAACACCATACTTTATTAGACTCTATATTCCAATATTTAAGATAACTTTCATATGCAAGTAAAGCAAAACCAATAAAAGGAAATAAATAATGTCATTTCTTTGTGTTACGTTGGAGTTATAAATTTAAATTTTAATCTATAGACCTCAAAAACTTACTAACAACATTCTCTACTTATTTTCCATCCATACAAATCATAAATGTTCTAAAACATCACACAATTCATGAGTCTAGGACTAAAAACCCTGAAACTAACTCATTTACCTCAAATTCCATGGTAGCAAATTTCTAGTGCAATTTTGAAAAATTATAACTAAATCTAGAAAAATAAAAATCTACTGTACTATAGCTTCCTAGAAATCTTTGAATGTTACTTTACATTAAAAATAATTTCAAGCCACGAAAACTTCATCTGGACCACATTTGACAATAGAAAAGGCACAAAGGTCGGACTGCCTAAAATTACTAATACAACTTACTAATATGAACTTTGAAAATGCACAATTAATTCTAGAAAAATCCAATTCATGAAAACTATTCCAATTTGGAAAGTTACAGATGTTAAATAGAGGTAAAAAATATTTCAGATCAATCCAAGAGCATTCCAATCCTAAAAATTGATGGAATAATGTTGGGGGTCTGACTATATGCCTAGAACAGAATAGAAATTTCAATTTTTCATATCTCCCACTCTAGACATCTAAATGAGGTGCTTCTAGTTGGCACAAATTATTCGGAAGGTATAGTTTCTTCCTCTAAAATTTTACAGCAATTGGACATCGTTTGCCTCATGAATGATGAAGATACATTTTTTAATCATATGAATAGTACCAGTGCCAAAATTAGGAAATTTGCCAACTTCAAAAATTTGCCAGAAAATTTTGTAGACCTCCAAATATTTCTCACTTTAGCTTTCCAAAAAATCTCTCAACAAGATCTATATGCATGCCAAATTTCAAATCAAGAAGAGCTCATTTGAATAGATTGTGCTATATCTCACCATTATGGTCATTTTTGCCTCTTATAAGGCACCAACTTGGTCCAAATGGCATTCTCTTGTATTTGGCACCTCTTGGGCAAGTTTGAAAACATGAATACAACTTATATGAACAACCCAAGTGGTTTCAAGTCTCATGCATCTCATTTTGGTCCTCCCACATCTAAGAATACACTAATACATACACACCATCAAGTGTCAATTTTCTCATTTACATTGGTTTTGTGCCATATATGGTTTGTACATCATTCGTATATAATATTACATTTGCTTAATGGTTTACAACTCAAAATTAAAATTTACACATCCACTTTGACATTTAAGTGCAAGAAAATTGTCAAAGTCTAGTCTCTTAAGCCCCCATTGGTTTAAATTTCTTCCTTCTTGGGCACCACCTCGACATATTAAGATGAAGGAAGGAAGGGGATGACATTTATGGAATCTCAATAGCTCACACACCCATTCACACACACATTCATGGTATACATACATCAAGGGCACAAGTATGGAAAGTAACACAACCATAAAGCATACAAAATCACATTTCCATGCCACTATTTCATATTAAATTCCAACAAGAGCTCTAGGAACTTTTGGTTTTGCCTCACCCTATTTCTAAGACTTTCAGATTTGCCTCACTCTTGGTCTATGGACTTTTGACTTGGCTTTACCCATCCAAGAGATTTTTGGCTTTGTCTCATCCATGCCTTAAGATTTTTGCTATCTTTTCACTTTTATTAAGGGACTTTTGGAATCACCTCACCCTTATGAGCAAGTTCCACAATCAATGTTATTCTAAACAACACATTGGTACCAATGCAATATCAAGATATCAAATGCCATGTTTTCAAGTCACAAAAGCACACATAAGCATACAATGACATATATACAACCAAGAATGCAAAGAAAATAAGGTGGAAAGCTACCTTAGTATTTATGTAAGCTTCTCTTAGTCTTTTTCTTTCCCTTTCTTAGTTCCACAAGCACACCTAGATGGGTTAGGATTTTCTTGGCCTAAACATTATAAATAACACATAATTAAACTTTTGAAACAAGATAAGACATTAAATTTATTCTTAAAAGCATACTTGGTTCCTTAAGTCACATAATCGCTCCATAATGGCCTATTGAAGCAACCCTCACAATTCAAGTTCTTGGCTCTATTCTCTTCTTATTTCTAGGCCTCTTGGACTCATTCAAGGTCCTTAGAGCCATCACACATTCACTTACACAAGCTTAAACACATGTTGCTTCATAAGGCTCCATTATGGAAATCATTGTCTCATCTCCTAGACTATGGCTTCTAAATCTTTTCTAAGGGTTTCTCTAACCTTCTACCATCATATGAAGTCCCAAAATAAGGTTAGAATAAATTAAAACACTCCCTAATCTAGTCATCTAGTCTTGGCTAAACCATGCACCTTAGGAAGAGTTCATGAAACTTTTGATTTTTCCTTGATAGAAGAGTTACTTGGGAGGCTTCCTAGAGGTCTTAGGTGTAACACTCCAAAATTAATTAAGGTGTTAATCATGGATTTGGGTTAATTAAGAATAATTAATATGAAATAATCGAGTAAGTTAAGTGAATAGGAATTGTGAGAGTAAATTATTAATATGATTTTGAGATCTAATTGGGATAGAAACTTCATCTAGGCCCAAATTAATGTAAGAGACCATGATAAGAGGCTAATGGAGGCCCAATAAGTTAGGTACAGACCTAATCTAATTCAATGTGATAGAGGTCCAAGATCCACCTTTTATAAGCTCTTATAAATAGCCTAATAAACCTTGTGTAGATCCAAAACAATAGAGTTCTTAAAACTAGGTCTGACCTAATGAAATTCTGCAGCCCAACACCTTAAAGCTAGCCCAACAAAGCTAAAATTTGAGGCCCATTTGGAGTTGGATCTTGGAGCAACTCATAACCTATAGAAAACCTAACTTTAACCCTAAAACTAACCTAGCCACCCCCATTCTATAAAAAACAAAAGACACACACAAAATTTAGAGGTCCAAAGGAGGCTCTAGGGTTCTTGGCATGTTTCCACCATTTCTCACTTTTAGAGAAAAATTCAGCTAAAGAAATAGTTATATAACTTAATCCTCTCATCTTTCTCTTTAATTTAATCCAATTAGTTTTTCATTTGGAGAACTTGCACTCATACCCAAAATCTGAAACTTGCCATTTGATGTTTCCATGGTGAAATTTCGTAGGTTAAGGTTAGGGCTGACATTAGATAAGTATAAACTCTTCTCTTTTAGGTATTTCTGATGGTTTGACACTCCAATGATTGGATTATAGTATAGGTATTAATTTTTCACGCATTTACTTAAGAGTTAGGGTGATATATTGAAATTTGTGGTAGAGGACACCTCCATTCCGAATTTTAGGAATTAGTAATGGTTGAGGAGATTTTTGTACCATTGGTGGCTTTTACAAACTTGTCTATAAGTGAGGTAACTAGGGCTATATTAATTTCATGCATATATCTGCTTTAATTTCATATTTTTTGTACATGAATGATTTAAAATGTTAAATAAATTGGTTGGCTATCTATTGTATTGTATTTAGACCTTGTGAATCCATGGTGGAGCTGTGGCGCGGCTGCCATCCGTGCATGTGCTTCGATCAGGCACCAGGTTATGATCAAACCCTAGATGCACTGAGCCCTGGTTATACTCATTATAGAGTAGGTGCCATGGACTGGCCTGTCCCAGTATTATTGGGCTTTAACAGGTGGAAATATGATTGCTAGTATAGGATAGTAATCATAGTAGCCTAATCATTTTCTTTACTGTTATGACTGATATGATTCTGATGTTGATTTTAATTCATGCATATATGTTAATTAAATTGGACATTATGAATCAAAATTTCCTGGGTTACTGAGATTTGCATCTCACCCCATTTCATGGGATTATACTTTCAGGTGAAGGTCCTTCGGGTAAGGATAAGGGGAAGCAAGTGGATAAAAATTTATGAGCTCTAGCCATGTGTGGAGGAAGCTACACTTGGGCTAATTTGAGTAGAGTAGATGCAATTTTGTTAGTCTTATATATATAGCATCATCATGTAATCATATTGCCAAATGTAAGCGTTTATATTTCGATTAGTTGGGATGTATTTATTGAGGAGTTAAGTCTCAATATAGCTTGGTTTGGATGTATGAACTTATAGTATTTGATGTATAAACTTTGTGGAATTCATGGTATGGTATACTATTGGGAATGTACTTATGTGATACATTAGATGTTGATATAAACCATTGATGTATGAATTCTCTAACAAAAGGTATACCGAATGTTAATTATTGATAGTTCATAAATTCTTGTTGTCATTTCTCTATGAATTGGCGGATATAAGGTAGTTGGAAGAGTGGAAATTAACCTATAAGCTTGAAATCTGATATGGTAGGATAGCTGGATAAATAAGGTAGATAAATGCCACTAGAGTCATATAAAATGAGGGGAAGTGGTCCTAAGGTGTTCCTAAGAAGAGAACTGGAGTGTATAGGACAAAATTTAGGAGATGTAGCGACAGGAGAGAGTCACGCTGCGGCTAAGGAGACCTCATCACGGCCTGGAGAGTGACAGAGGTGAGGAACACTGCGGCCTGAGAAATCTCACTGTGGCGCAAAGCGAAAATGTTACCCAGGGAGGGTGACAGAGAACAAACTCATTGTAGTGCAACATGTACCACCGCGGTGCAAGTCGAAGAAACTAGGTAAGGAGTGTCCAGTAGAGAGACTCGTCGCAATGCAAGATTTTTCCACTGAGGCGAGAATAGGGGGAATTTGAACAGTAATCCTAGAAGGCATTTACGCCAAGGCACCACGTAGGCTGGCCGCAGCGATGGTCTAACTTATCGCGATGAAATTCGCAAAATTTGTCCAGTGATTCCAAAAAGCAACTTAGCTGCAACGCAGAAGGTCTGGGCCATGACACAAAGTGGAAAACGTAGTTTTTGAGCTCCAGTACTTAACTTAGCTGTGGTAACAAGGTTCCAAGTCATGGCGCAAGTCCCCAAACTCTAACATTTAGCCTAGAAACCCCCATTTCTTCAATGATAATGCTAGGAAATGATATAGGAACACTTGTGAAAGGTTTTTATGTGTTGAAACTGATGGTTGGATGAATCACAAACCCCTCATAATAGTAGAATCTCTTTTATGCATTCTCACGTTTGTGATTGTTTAGTGATGACTCTAACATCAAGGTTTAAATTTTTCCTATAATTTCATAATGGAATAATTTGCAACGACTCCAAACCTTGATCATTAATTATTAATCGTGTATTTAACCCTAATTATCATGTTAAGAAGATAGGGTTGTCATATTAGGAGCTCAATTGAACACTTACATATACAAGGGCATTGAAGAATCAAAACAGATTTTACAAACCCTTCAAGAGTCCTACACTTTGCTAACTTGAAATCTATTAGTTTTTCATGCAATTTCTTAGCATATTCTACTTTCTTATGTTCTAAAAGATAAGTTTCTCTCTCTTTTTTTGATAGAAAATCTTCCCCTCCCTTGGTTCTGTTCTTGGCCAAAAATTACACAAAGAAAGAGCAAGGAGAAAAAGCAAGTTACTAAGACATCTACCTTGGATTCCAGCTTGTTTTCAAGAACTCTTCTTCTTAGTTAGCTTCTCCTCTAAATTTTGAACTGTCCCCCTTGAATTTGGACTCAAAATAGAACCAAACAACTTAATAAAACTATGGAAAGAAAGCTTGGAAGGAGAGGAACAAAGTTGCAAGAGGCTAAAGCATGAAAATCTTTAAATTTTCCTACCTTTCTTGGCATTTTCTTCCTCCAAATCTCTCCTCCTCTTGTGTGCCCTAATTGCTGCTCTTCTTTTCTATTTTTGGAAGAACAAAGTTGGCCTAAATGAAAAAGGAGAAGTGGCGAGATTTCTAAAGAAGGTTCAAGTAACTACTTTTCTCAAAAATTTCATTTTTGCCTTTCTATTGTGGCATTTTCGTTTTAGCTTCTTTTTAGCTCCTTTTTAAGAACCGTCTTTTTTATCATAAAATTTAAGTTCCTAATTTAATAAAATGCCTTTGGAATGGTAAAACCTTGTGTAGAAAATGTACACCAGTGGAGCTCTAACTGTCCTGGGACTTCTCATAAGTTTTGAGGCCTCTGAGAACCTTGGGTAACTCAAATTTTTCATTTAAAAAGCCCTCCTATGAGTTTTTTCAAAATTTACATATAATTACAAAAATGCCACTATATTTTGTCAATTTTCATTACAATTTTACTTCACTATCCTAACTCCGTTTTTACTATTGTCTGAGCCTGGGATTATTATTTGTAAGAGCCTAGGATACTACCCAAATATTTCAGGACATTATCTAGCTCATTTTAAGGAACTTGCTTTTATACAGCTTGTTTCGTCATTTTACATAATTTACCTTTCGTTACACTAGTTAGCTATTAAAACTCTGAAAGAAAAGTTCTCCTCTTTGAGGACCAAATCAAACTACAACTGTACAATTTCTAAAAAAGATCACTCAATATCTGCCACCTCTTAAGATTCCCAACTGAGGTAAAAGAATCTTGCAAATAGATGCTAGTGACAATTTTTTGGGTGTTGTACTTATAAAATCTTTACTGTGGATTTGTTAGTGGACAATTTAAAGAATCTAAAAGGCATTCCCATACAATCTATAAGGAGACGTTTGCTGTAAAAAAAGGAATAGAGAAATTTAGCTTTCATCTCACTCCATACCACTTTACAATACAAATGGATAATTTTTTGTTTCCTAAGTTATTGGACTTTAAGAACAATATCCTTTTGTATAAGTAAATGCCTCACTAGAAAGATTGGTTTTCTCACTATAAATTCATAGTTCAACATATCAAAGGCCATAACAATTGTAACACCATAAATTCTAGCTCATTTCATGTTATTCTTAAGCATTCTATCATGATTCATATAGGTTTCCCATAGAAAAAGCAAGGAGAATGGGATTAATTTCGCTATGCGTCATATCTAAAAATTCATTTTGGTGTCACTTGAACCATGTAGGCTCATGCTATGCATCCTTATATTTGAATACATCATTTTACTCATTTGCTCACAAAATCATGTCCACAACTCATGGAAACCGAAATGAAGCATGAAATGAGCTTTTTTATTTTCGGCCAGATTTGCTCCATTTTCTGACCAAATTTTGGAAAATCATAACTAAATCTAGAAAAATAAAAAACATGCAATATTGGTCATTCTAGAAAGTTTGAGATTTCTAATACATGTTAAAAATATGTACAAGTCATAACATCCCACACACAGAGCTTTTGACATGTGAAATACTCTGGAGGTCGAACTAGGTCCTGATGTTGTTACAGTTTACTAATATGAACTTCAAAAATGTCCAATTAATTATACAAAAAACCAATCCATGAAAATAATACCAATATGGAAAGTTGTAGATGTTAACTAGAGGAAAAAAATATCTTCAGATCATTTAATTAAGCCCAGATCTCAGAAATCGATGGAACAATACTTCTGGTCGGGCAAGATTACTAATACTAGACAGAAACTTCAAAAATTCATATCTCCCACTCTAGACATCCAAATGAGGTGCTTCTAATTGGCATGAGTCACTGTGATTATCTAGTGTCTTTATATAAAATTTCATGGCAATTAGACATCATTGGGGTCTTTTGTGATAGAAAACAATTTCAGACTAAATGAATAGTGTAGCAAACCAGAAACCATAAATTTGTCCAACTTTGAAAATTCATCAAATATTCTGTAGACCTTCAAAAATTATGATCTTTAGCTTCTCAAAAATCTCTCAATGAGACCTAATTGTGTGCCAAATTTCAGATCAAGACTAGGTTATTTGGCTAAAAAGTGATATAGGGTTCCATTATGGTCAAATTTGACTCCATATGAGGTGCCAAACTTGCCAAATGGTCTTCCCTTAGTATTGGCATCTTTTGGGCAAGTTTAAAAGCATATTTAAAACTTATGTGAGCTGCCCAAATGGTCCCAAACCTCATGCATCTCATTTTGGCCATTCAACCCATACTTATGCATATTTCCATCAAACTTCCATATTGCACATTTTGGCATTACATAGTCAAAATAAATGCTAGAGGTCATATATCATCTTCATATATCTAAACATCATATAATAGTATATTTACACATGTCTCAAGGTTCATGGTACATAGATCACATCATATACATTATGAACTATTATTATGGTTCCAAAATAGACAAAACAAGGCACAAGGTTGTCAATCTCTCTTCTTCATCGTGGTTGGCTCCCTTCATCATAATTACTTGGTCCACTTAGCATGTTAAATCATTAGAGAGGAGGGGATGAGATTCAAAGAACCCCAATAGCTCATCTCCCATTCAATCATACATAGTATGTGCAAAGCAAGTTTTACAAGTGCATGCATAGAGAAATTAGAAGTCATGGACATTTTAAAAGCAACCTTGGCATGTGAATCAATCATACAAGACATTCAAGAGCTCACTAAGTGTTTGGATTGGCCTCACACTTCTCCTCATAGATTTTGGACTTACCTCACCCATTCTTTGAGAGCTTTGGACTCAACCATACTCTTGGGAGCCTACTTTGCTTTTGAGAGACTCTTTACTTTGTCTTAACTAAGCTCAAGGGTTCTTGGCTCATCCTCACTAAAGAGAAGAGTTTTTAGCCTCTCCACACTCAAACAAACTCATACAAATATCATATGGTCATTGAAAACATAACATGGCATCAAGAATCATGGAATGTAAAGGCATGCTGGCATACTTTTCATAGCTTGAAAATACACATACACACATTTCAAAATAAGCTAAACACACATTCATGCATGAGAGAAGGTGGAGAGAGCAACCTTGTACAATCTATACACTTTTCTCCTTGAATTTCCCTCCTTTGCCTCAGCTATACATCCACAAATTGGTGGAGATGGTTTCTCTTGGCTTAGATACAATTTATGGGAGCCAATTAGGTTCATGAAGCACATTCTAAGGCTACACAATTTGCTTAAACCCTAGATTGCTCTATAACCCTCATTATGGTCCATAAATGCACCTAATGAAGCAACACTCCTCAAATAAATTCTAGGCTCCATTCTTTTCTTTCAAATATGATTCTTGACTCCTTTTAAGCCTCTTGGATTCATCACACAATTAAAACAAAGAGCCTAACATCATGTTGCTTCTTTAGGTCATAATATGGAACCTAAGGCACCAAATCACTTTCTATGAGTTCTAAATTTTTTCCAAGGCCTCTTCATTTTTATTCATCAAATATGACTCAAGAATGGCCTTAGAAAAATTTAAAACTTTCCCTAGCTAGGAGAACCCATCTAGGCTGAGGCTATGAAGCATATTGGGTTCCATGGAGCTTTCTTTGTTTTCTCAAGGGAAGAAGCATATGGGGAGCCTCTTAGGGATCTTGGGAGCTCATTTAAACTCTTACTTAGGCCTAGGAATCATCATATAAAATCATATTTTACAAGGTGCAATTGAAACCCTAGAACTTGCATATTGAAATCTAAGGATTTTTTTATAATTCCCTTTGCATATTCTTAATCTCCACACCCTTTTTTCTTAGATTCATACTTGGTTCTACATAAAAATCATCTCCTCCTAGAGTTTTCTCAAGTGGGGCGAAATGGTGCAGGAAGGCACCAAAAATGACAACCATAGGAAGAGAAATTACTTTATTTTCTGGCTTTTTCTCACTTGAATCTTGTTTTCTTTGAGCTCCTCTCTTCAAATCTGAATTTTCCCCTCAATTTCTCCCTTAAAATAGATTTATAAACTTCATTTTAATCATAGGAAATAAAGGAGAATGGAGGAGAAGAGGTTTGGAAGAGAAAGAGCATGAAAAACTATTAATTTCCATACCTTAAGCCTTTGATTTCTCCTCCTCTTTGCCTTTCTCTTGTACTCCACTCTCTCTAATGTTTTCCTCTGGTATTGGGCAAAACTTGGTCATGCATAATGAGGGGAGAAGAAGGGCTCATCATATATATAGGTGAGAGGAAGTTACACTTTTCAAAAATTCCTATTTTGTCCTTTATTCTTGGCATTTTTGTTTCTCCTTCGTTTTAGCTCCTTTTTGAGAACTGTCTTTTCTATTATAAAATTTAGGTTCCCAATTTAGTAAAATGCCTTTGGAATCACTCAAACTGGAGCTAAAACCTTCATGAACGAATCAGTCAAAATTCAGGTCAACTGACATTAGAAAACGTCCACTGGAGGGATTTTAACTGTCCCAGGACTTTCCATGGTTTTCAGGGCCTCTAAGAACCCCAGAGAACTCAAAATTTTTATTTAAAAAGCCCCACTGTGTGAATTTCAAAATTTGCTCAAAATCACGAAAATGCCATTATGTTTCGTAAGCTTTTTGTAAGAAATTGTTTCTTCATTCTAGCTCTATTTTTCTTTCTATCTGAGCCAAAAATTCTTATTTTTAGGAGTCTAGAATACTTTTCAAATTTTTTGGGACCCTAACTATATCATTTGGGGAGACCTCCTTTTGTATCCGGTGAATTTCGTTTGTTAACGGAAGAAACTATATGTTACGTTTCTCACATTTTCTCTCGTTTTCAGAAAACTGGATGTTACAACAATCTCATAGCCAATCTCCTTTTTTGACTTAAATTCACTCATCTCATTACACCTAAAAAAGCAATATCTCTTATTTTTATGGCTCATCCCACACCTATTGACCTTAGTGCAGCTAACAACAAACCATTCCCACCATGCCTTAAAGACCAAACCACTCTAATGGAAGTGGATGCCCTTGCCAAAAAGTCCCTTTTTTGTTGGCTTAATTTCCTCCTTAGAAAGACATTGTTACCGATCTTTTCTTCTTACTTTGACATTAATTCCTTTTTTTCTCCCTAACAAAGCACTTTGGTATTTATGGTCTTTAATAGTTTTATATGTCATTGCTATAGCTTTACCACCTTTTGAGACCTATAATTTTTTTTGTTAAGAAGAAAACAAATGTTCCTATCTCTAGACATCTTTGGAATAGTTCTCATCACTCCCTACGTGGCGCAAAGATTTATACAAGGTGATCATGGATAATCAACTCTAGGAAATTCCTTTTGCTCAGCGAAGGCTCCATGCACCCTTATTCTGCACAGATCTTATAACCATGGCTCAAGTGACACACCATATGTAGCAAATCAATCATACCTTTAAAGATTGGCCAAAACAACAAGCAAATGCAAAGAAAAATTTAAAAATGTTCATGTGTGATCTCAACCATTATCCAAGAAATAACAAAATTATCTTCTACACTTCTCTTAGTATGAACCTACAAGAATTCATCCATGGTGAACCATAAATGCTTGACTTTCTTATCCCTGATAATGATGAAGCCCAAATGGAACTATGGGAGAAATTGACTCTAACTCACGACTTTAAGCCCTCTAGTACTTCTCAAAAACACAAAACCCAGTTTATGGCCCAAGTCATGTAGGACTCATAAGATCCATACTCTTATGATTATGATGCCATAAACAAGTGGCTTGAAGAGCATAACAAAAAGCCAAGGATAAATGGAGGCTCTAGCAATGATGATGACCCCATTTTAAACCTCTCTCTTTCTTGAGAGCTTATCCTATTCAACCTCTTACTTATATCTCCCAAAGATACGAGTATGCTCTATCTTACCTCTCCTGAGGAACCTATGTGTTAAAAAATATTAGTCTATGATCCATAAACTCTTTGATAGATAACTAGGTAAATGATGATACTATCTCATATAATTCATATGTTCAAAGGACACACTTGAAGATCAAAAAGTTCTTGAACACTAAAAGGCCTAGAGACCCTAATTTCCTAAAGGAAAGGATTATTGTCTTGGCATACCTAGGTGAGGATTTGCTTGTTTCCAACTGGCATACTCTTGAAGAACTTTATAAACCTAGATGAAAAGGTATAAAGCCTATTCCTTATAAATAACCATGTAATTGTAATCATATGCCTTGTGTCTATCATTGCCTTTAATGGTGTTGAAAACCTTGAATGGTATCTTTAACTTCTGAGTCGAGATCTTCAAGAGGAGGTTGTGGAGTTGCCATAAAGAGAGCTACAATATCATTAATACTCCTATCATCATCATCAAAAGCAGTGTAAAAGCTTTCTCTAGATTCTAAGCTAGACTTAAAAGAAAATGTAGGAGCACAATATGGCATGGTTGTTCAAAAGGTACCAATTGTGTTTGGGTCTCTCTGTGAAGATTTTTAATCTAATTTTTAAATGGTAATGGAAGAGGTTAATAAGGAGGTGAAAATGGTAGAGTTCTAATTTTTAAGGGAGTTGTTGGCATTTGTTGTTCAATAGTTTGCTAAAAGAAGGAAATGGCTTTTGTGCTTAAGAAGATTGAGGTTTTGGTGGTTATAATGAAGTTTGAATAGGAATCTAAACCTTCTTTAGAAGACTTTATCTAAAGATAGGATAAGACATTTTAAAGACATGATCATAATATGATTCTCTAGAATATAATAGAGCAATCTAAATGGGATAATGGGAGGAATAGAAGGAGAATAATGTTGGATATGGGTTATAGACTATTTTGGATTGGTTTTTTTGCCATATCAGCTTCAATTTTACTAAGCTCCTTTTTAAGTCTAATAAGTTCTTAATCTCATTCAAAGAAATCAAGACTACTATAGTGTTCATCAACATACCTTCTTAGATATGCATCATGTAACATCTGGTTCCCTGAAAACTAAAGGAAACGTGAGAAACGTAACGTACAGTTTCTCCGTTAACGAACGAAACTTACCAGATATAAAAGGAAGTCCCCCAAGATGATGGAGTTAGGATCCCAAAAAAATTGGGAAGCATTTTAGACTCCTAAATATGAGAATCCTAGGCTCAGACGGAAAGAAAAATGGAGCTAGAATGAAGAAACAATTTCTTACGAAAAGCCTACGAAACGTAATGGCTTTTTCGTAATTTCGAGTAATTTTTGGAATTCACACAAGAGGACTTTTTAAATGAAAGTTTTGAGTTCTTCGGGGTTCTCAAAGGCCCGAAAAATCATGGGAAGCCCCAGGACAATTAAATCCCCTCCAGTGGACGTTTTCCAACATCGGTGTGCCCGAACTTTGACGAATCCGTTCGGGAAGGTTTTAGCTCTAATTTGAGTGATTCCAAAGCCATTTTTCTTAATTGGGAACCTAAATTTTATAATGGAAAAGATGGTTCTCAAAAAGGAGCTAAAACAAAGGAGAAACAAAAATGCAAAGTATGAAGGGCAAAATTGGAATTTTTGAAAAAGTCACTTTTCCCTACCTATATATATGTGGTGCCTCACACTTGCCCTCATTTAACTTCAGAAAATTTAGTCCCAAACCAGAAGCAAAACCCTAAGGGAGAGGCGCCCAAGAGAGGAAGAAGAAGGAGGAAGAAATCCAAACTTAATGCTTTCATGATGTTTTTCCTTGCTTTTCTTCATCTCCACCACCTCTCCTTCATTCTCCTTTCTTTCCTTGGATTAAAATGATGTTTATAAATCTGATTCAAGGGAGATATTCAAGGGAAAGTTCGGATTTGAAGAGAGGAGCTTGGAGAAATCAAGATTTAAGCCAAACTAAGCAAGGAAACAAGGTAAAAATGCATCCTGCGGTTGATACCTTCCATGGCCTTTCTTCTCCATTTCGCCCCACATGTGTTCTGCCCTAGGGAGTCAAATTTCAAGCCCAACCAAGCATGATTCTTAGATATTTGATGGAGAGGAATAAGAATATGCAAAGAAAACCAAGAAATAAGCATTAGAAATCAAGATGCCAAAACCTAGGGTTTTAAGTGCACCTTTCAATTTCTGAATTTGTATGATGCTTCCTAGGTCTAAGTAAGAGTTTAAATGAGTTCTTGAGACACCTTAGATGCTCCCCACAAGCTTCTTCCTTCAAGAAAACAAAGACAACTCCAAGAAGCCCTAAACCTAGGCATGTCTCGGCCAAGAAGAGTTTTAGGTGTGGGGGGGAGAGTTTTAAATTTTTCTAAGGCCATTCTTGAGTCATATTTTATGAATGAAAATGAGGGTAGGCCTTGGAAAAAATTTAGAACTCATAGAAAGTGATTTGGTGCCTTAGGTTCCATATTATGACCTAAAGAAGCAACATGATGTTAGGCTCTTTGTTTTAATGATGTGATGACTCCAAGAGGCTTAAAAGGAGTCAAGAATCATATTTGAAAAGAAAGAATGAGGCCTAGAAGTCCTTTAAGGGGTGTTGCTTCATTAGATGTGATTATGGACCATAATAGAGCCTATAGAGCAATTTAGTATCTAAGCAAGTTGTACGACCTTAGAGTTTATTTCATGAACCTAATTGGCTCCCATAAATTGTATCTAGGCCAAGAGAAACCATCTCCACCAATTTGTGGGGTGTGTGGCCGAAAGAGGAGGCTTGAATCCAAAGAAAAAGTGTGTGATTGTGTGCAAGGTAGCTCTCTCCACCTTCTCTCATGCATGAATATTGTGTTTAGTTTGTTTTAGAATGTGTGTATGTATAATTTCAAGCTATGAAAAGTATGCTAACATGCCTTATTATGCTATGATTCTTGATGCCATGTTATGTTTAAAATGATTACATGATGTTTGTATGAGTTTGCTTGAGTGTGGAGAAGCCAAGAACTCTTCCCTTGGGATGAAGATGAGTCAAGAACCCTCGAGCTTAGTTGAGACAAAGCAAAGAGTCTCCCAAAAAGTAAAGTGGTCTCCCAAGAGTATGGTTGAGTCCAAAATGCTCATGAATGGGTGAGGATGGTCTAAAATCCATGAGGAGAAGTGTGAGGCCATTCCAAACACTTGGTGAGCTCTTGAATGATTTGTATGAGTTGTTCACATGCCAAGTTTGCCTTAAAATGTCCATGGCTTTTATTTTCTCCATGCATGTATTTGTAAAGCTTGCTTTGCACATATTATGTATGATTGAATGGGAGATGAGCTATTGGGATTCTTTGAATCTCATCCCCTCCTCTCCAATGATCTCACATGCTAGGTGAATCAAGTGGATGTGCTAATGGGAGCCAACAACACTAAAGAAAGAAGATTGACATCTATATGTTTAGCATTTAGTTTTAAAAGTCATAATGAACCATAATGATGTATATTATTATTGTAGATGGCTTGTAACCCTTGAGACATATGCAATTATGCTATTATATGATGTAAGAAGGAAAGTATGTATTATGTGAATGATAGAACATGAATTGAGTATGTATGGCAAAAGTAGCTTCATGAATGACTTGATAGAAATATGCATAAGTGTGGGTTAAATGGCCAAAATGAGATGCATGAGGTTTGGGACCATTTGGGCAGCTTACAAAAGTCTCAAATGTGCTTTTAGACTTGCCCAAAAGGTGCCACAACCAAGGGGAGGCCATTTGGCAAATTTGGTACCTCATATGGAGCCAAATTTGACCATAATGGAACCCTATGTCAGTTTTTGGCCAATAAGTTAGTATTGATTTGAGATTTGGCATGCAATTAGGTCTCATTGAGAGCTTTATGGAAAGCTAAAGATCATAATTTTTGGAGGTCTACAAAATATTTGATAATTTTTCAAAGTTGGCAATTTTCATGGTTTCTGGTTTGCTGCACTATTCATTTGGTCTGAAATTGTTTTTCTGTCATCCGAAATTCAAATGATGTCCAATTGCCACGAAATTGTGTACAGAGAAACTAGATAATCACAGAGACTCATGACAACTGGAAGCACCTCATTTGGAGGTCTAGAGAGGGAGATATGAATTTTTAAAGTTTCTATCCAGTATCAATAACCTAGCCCGACTAGAAGTACTGTTCCATCAATTTCTGAGATCTGGGCTTGATGACCTGATCTGGAGATATTTTTCCCCTCTATTTAACATCCACATATTTCCAGATTGGTATCATTTACATGGATTGGATTTTTTGTGGAATTAATTGGACATTTTTGAAGTTCATATCAGTAAATTGTGACAGCACCAGGATTCAATCCGACCTCCCAAAAATTTCGCTTGTCAAACTCTCTATGTGTGAAATGTTACGACTTGTACGTATTTTTAGCATGAATTATACATCCCAAGCTTTCTAAAATGACCAATATTGCATGTTTTTTATTTTTCTAAATTTAGTTATGATTTTCCAAAGTTTGTGATAGAGAAGAGGAAATTCTGGCCGAAAATGCAAACATGGATTTTATGTGCTCCTTACTTTCCACAAGTTGTAGGCCAAATTTGATGATGAAAATGAGTTATATTCATGTGTTTAAGTATAAGGAATATGATAGATGCTTCATATGGCCTATGGGACTCCGAAAGAAAAATTTTACCCGTAGAGAAATGCATTTTAATTCATAACTTCCTATGCCACTATATTGTTTTCATAGAACAAACATAAGATGAGGCATGGGAATTGTATGGATTGAGTACTAGAAGTATGGTGTTACACATCAATTTTTTGAGCTTAAAGAGTGAGTTTTTAATGGAGTTATTGGACTTGGAATGAGAGTTCATCTATCCTTATGTTGAGATGTCCTATCTAAGTTTAAAGGCTTTCAAGTCTGGAGTCAATTTTGTGGAGAAAATTTGTTTTAAGCTGTAGCATTATGCATATGCTAATTAAGAGCTTATTTAACTTAAGACACTAATCTATATGTACCTTGAGGAGTAACCATAGCAAGTACTATGTAACATCGGTTCTCTATAAATGAAAGAAAATGTAAGAAATGTAATGTACGGTTTCTCTATAAACAAACAAAATATACTGGATATAAAAAGAAGTTCCCCGAGATGATGTAGTTAAGGTCTCAAAAATTTAGAAAGCATTCTAGACTCCTAAAAATGAGAATCTCAAGCTCAAATGGAAAGAAAAATGGAGCTAGAATGAAGAAACAACTTATTACGAAAAGCTTATGAAATGTAATGGCATTTTTCAAATTTTGAGCAAATTTTGGAATTCACACAGGAGTGCTTTTTAAATGAAATTTTTGAGTTCCCCAGGGTTCTTAGAGGGCCCTGAAAACCATGGAAAGCCCTAGGACAGCTAAAACCCCTCCAGTGGACATTTTTCAACGTCAGTGTATCTGAACTTTGACGACTTTGGTTTGGAAAGGTTTTAGTTCTAATTTGAGTGATTGCAAAGGCATTTTACTAAATTGGAAACCTAAATTTTATAATGAAAAAGATGGTTCTCAAAAAAGAGTTAAAACGAAGGAGAAACGAAAATGTCAAGAGTGAAGGGCAAAATAAGAATTTTTGAAAAGTGTAACTTCCTCTCACTTATATATATGATGAGCCCTTCTTCTCCCCTCATTATGCATGACCAAGTTCTGCCCAAAACTAGAGGAAAACATTAGGGAGAGTGGCGTACAAGAGGAAGGCAAAGAGGAGGAGAAATCAAAGGCTTAAGGTATGAAAATTAGTAGTTTTTCATGCTCTTTCTCTTTCAAACCTCTTCTCCTTCATTCTCCTTTATTTCCTATGATTATAATGAAGTATATGGATATGTTTTAGAGCAGAAATTGAGGAAAAAATTTTGATTTGAAGAGAGGAGTTCAAAGAACACAAGATTCAAGTGAAAAAAAAGTAAGAAAACAAGGGTAATTTCTCTTCCTATGGTTGTCATCTTTGGTTCCTTTCTCCACCATTTCGCCCCACTTGAGGAAAACCCCTAAGAGGACTTGATTTTTTAGGTAGAACCAAGGGTGAATCTAAGGAAAAAGGGTGTAGAGATTAAGAATATGCAAAGAGAATTAACAAAAAAACTATTAGATTTTAAGATGCAAGTTCTAGGGTTTCAATTACACCTTGTAAAATATGATTTTGTATGATGATTCCTAGGCCTAAGTAAAGGTTTAAATGAGTTCCCAAGATCCGTAAGAGGCTCCCCATATGCTTCTTCCCTTAAGAAAACAAAGAAAGCTCTACGGAACCCAATATGTTTCATAGCTTCGGCCTAGATGGGTTCTCCTAGCTAGGGAGAGTTTTAAATTTTTCTAAGCTCATTCTTGAATCATATATGATGAATGAAAATGAGAGGAGGCCTTGGAAAAAATTTAGAACCCATAGAAAGTGAGTTGGTGCTTTAGGTTCTATATTATGACCTAAAGAAGAAACATGTAGTTAGGCTCTTTGTTTTAATTGTCTGATGACTCTAAGAGGCTTAAAAGGAGTCAGAATCATATTGAAAGGAGAGAATAGAGCCCTAGAAGTTATTAGAATGGTGTTGCTTCATTAGGTGCAATTATAAACCATAATGGGGTTTATAGAACAACCTAGTGTCTAAGCAAGTTGTGTGGCCATAGAATTTGTTTCATGAATCCAATTGGCTTCCATAAAATTATGCTAGGCCAAGAGAAAGCATCTTCATAAGTTTGTGTATGTGTGGCCGAAGCAAGAGAGGGAATTTCAAAAGAAAAAGTGTGCGATTGTGTGCAAGATAGCTCTCTCCACCTTCTCTTATGCACAGATATATGCTTAGCTTATCTTAGAATGTATGTATACATATTTTTTAAGCCATAAAAAGTATGATAGCATGATTTCATATGCTATGATTTTATGATGACATATTAAGTTTCATATGATGTTTTTTATGTGTGCTTGGATTTGCTTGAATATGGTGAAGCGAAGAACCCTTAGCCATAGTGAGGATGAGCCAAGAACCCTTAAGATTGGTTAAGATAAAGCAAAGAGTTTCCTAAAAGCAAAGTGGGTTCCTAGGGAGCATGGTTGAGTCCAATAATGCATTAAATAATGGGTGAAATAAGTCCAATATCCACAAGAAATTGGGTAAGGCCAATCCACTTGCTTGGCAAGCCTTTGTATGCTATGTATGACTTTCTTAAATGATGAAAATGTTTCTTGGGTGCTTGCACATGTCTACAAGACCGTACATGCATTTATGAGACTTATTTGCATCCATTATGTATGATTGAATGGAGATGAGCTATTGGGATTCTTTGAATCTCATCCCCTCCTCTCCAATGACCTAATATGCTAGGTGGACCAAGTGGACAAGGTAATGGAAGCCAACCACCTTAAAGGAAAGTGTTTGACAATCAAGTGCTTGAGTTTTACTACTTTAGGCCATATTTGTGTCAATTGATGTAACCCTTTGATGTATATGGTCTATAACCCCTCAGATATGTGTAATTATAATATTATATGATGTATAAATATATGAGTATGAAGTATGGACCCTAGAATAGAATTTGAGAATGTAATGCCAAGATATGCATTTTGGAAAGCTTGATGTAATGTATCTATGTGTGGATGAAAAGGGCCAATTTAAAATGCATGAGGTTTGGGACCATTTGGGCAGTTCACGCAAGTCCTAAATATGCTTTTAGACTTGCCCAAAAGGTGCCAAGGACCAAATGAGCTCTTTTTTATCTGAGATTTTGACATGCACTTAGGGTTCATTGAGAGCTTTTTGAGAAGTTAAAAATCATAATTTTCGGAGGTTTACAGAATATTTGAGAATTTTTCAAAGTTGGGCAATTTTTTTGGTTTTGGTCTACTGCACAATTCATTTGGTCCGAAAATGAAATCTGTCACACAAGGCCTAAATGATGTCCATTGCTATGAAATTTTATACAGAGAAACTAAACATTCACAGTGACTTGTATGGAAGCACCTCATTTGGAGGTCTAGAGAGGGAGATATGAATTTTTGAACATTCTACCCAGTATCAAAATTTTTACCCGAACTGAGTTACTGTTCTATTGAATTTCGAGGTCTAGGTTGCCTGAGCTAGTCTAGAAATATTTTTAACCTCTAATTAACATCCACAACTTTTCAAATTGGTATCATTTGCATGGATTGAATTTTTTTGAAATTAATTGGGCATTTTGCAAAATTTACTGCAAAAATCTGTGACAGCATCAGGAGGGCAGTTTGACCTCTGGACCTTTTCGAATGTCAAACATCTTCTGTGATGGATGTTATGGTCTAGACATATTTTTAGTATGCAGTAAACATCCGTAGCTTCCCATAATGACCAAGAATGCATATTTTTTATTTTTCTAGAATTAGTTATGATTTTTCAAAACCTGGACAGAAAAGAGGCAAAATCTATCCAAAAATAAACATCCATATCTTATGCTTCATTTCGGTTTTCTTGCGATGTAGGCCACATTTTATGATCGAAATGAGTTGTATTCATGTAATTAAATATGGAAATGTATTGTATGAGCTCACACAGTCTACATGACACAGAACGAAATTTTTATACACAACGCAACGCAAGAAATTGTATTATTTTAACTCCTTTTCTTACTCCTTCATGGAAATTATGAATGTGAAACATTTAAATGTCGTGATATGAGCTAGAAATATATAGTTTTACATACTACAAATAGATGAGAAAACATCCTAGTATTTTCTCCTATTTTCCTATCAAGTGGAGGAAAGTCCTCTTTATATGTTCAGCTAACAGAGGTGAACATCATACATGGGATAGGCTTTAAAGTGGTTATAGGAATAACCAGGTCAAGCTTAAAGTTTGGCAATAAGTCTTCATGGCCAAGTTCTTTTTAAAGGGATTATTAAGAGAATTAGGCTTGGGTTATGGATTCTTGATCCATACCTAAGGTATTGGTTTTTTATTGTAGTGGTCACATCATCTTTATAAGAATTTTTATGAAAACATGGTGTTAAATAGCAAGTTATCCTCTTTGACTTCCATTTCTTAATTGCAAAGTTATTATAGGGATGATACTTGTAACACCATAAATTCTAGCACATTTTATGTCATTCATAGGCTTTACATCATCATTCCTATGAGAGTATATGAAAGAGGAAGTGAAAATAATAAACTTATTTGCATTACATCATACTTCAAAATTTTGCAATTGGTGTCACGTGAATCATATGAGCTTATGCTATGCATCCTCATATTTAATTACATCATTATAACTCATTTTCATCACAAAAACATGCCTACAACTCATGGAAACTGAATTAGAGTGTGGAATAAAGAGTTTCATTCTCAGCCAAAAATTGCTCCACTTTCTGACCAAATTTGGAAAATCATAACTAAATTTAAAAAAATCTAAATCATGCAATCTTGGTCATTCTAGAAATCTTAGGATTTCTTCTTCATGATAAAACATTTACAAGTCATAACATCTCACACACAGGGCGTTTGACATGCAAAATAATCTAGAGGTCGGACTGGATCCTGATGCTATCATAGTTTACTGATATGAAATACAAAAATGTCCAATTAATTCCAAAAAAATCCAATCCATGAAAATGATACTAATATGGAAAGCTATGGATATCAACTAGAGAGGAAAAATATTTTCAGATCATTTAATCAAGCCCAAGCCTCAGAATTCGATAGAACAGTACTTCTAGTTAGGCAAAGTTACTGATACTGGATAGAAGCTTCAAAAATTCATATCTTCCTCTTTAGACCTCCAAATGAGGTTCTTTTAGTTGGTACAAGTCACTATGATTTCCTAATTTCTCTACATAAAATTTCATGGCAATTGGACCCCATTTGTGCTTCAAGTGATAGAGTTTAATTTCGGACCAAATGAATAGTGTAGCAAACTAGAAACATAAATTTTGCTAACTTTGAAAAATCATCAAATATTCTGTAGACCTCCAAAAATTATGATCTTTAACTTCCCAGAAATCCCTCAATGAGACCTAATTCCATGCCAAATCTCATTTCAAGACTAACTCATTTGGCCAAAAAGTGACTTAGGGTTCCAAAATAGTCAATTTTGACTCCATATAGGATACCATAGTTGCAAAATAGATTTCTCTTGGTCTTAGCACCTTTTGGGCAAGTCCAAAAGTACATTTAAGACTTGTGTGAGCTGCCCAAATAGTCCCAAACCTCATGCATCTCATTTTGGCCCTTCACCCCACACTTATGTACATTTCCATCAAACTTTTAATTTGCATAACTTGGCATTACATTGCCAAATTTATTTCTATAGTTCATACATCATATCCATACATGTATATATCACATAATATCATATTTACATGCATCTCAAGAGTTATGTGCCATTTACAATAACCATATACATCATTGAACATCATTATGGTTCAAAAAGAATGAAAGCTAGGCCTAGGCTTGTCAATCTCCTTCTTTCATGATTGTTGGCTCCCTTCACCATAGCTACTTGGTCCACCTAGCATATTAGAGCATTGGAGAGGAGGAAGTGAGATTCAAAGAATCCCAATAGCTCATCTCCCATTCCATCACACAAAATATGTGCAAGCAAGCTTTTCAAATGCATGCATGCATGGAGAAAATAAAAGCCAGAGGCATTTTAAAAACAAACTTAGCATGTGAACCACTCATATAAATCATCCAAGAGCTCACCAAGTGTTTAGATTGGCCTCATACTTCTCTTCATAGATTTTGAACTTGCCTCACACATTTCTTAAGCACTTTGGACTCAACCACACTCTTGGGAGCCCACTTTGCTTTTGGGAGACTCTTTGCTTTGTCTCAACCAAGCTCAAGGGTTCTTGGCTCATCCTCACCAAAGGGAAGAGTTCTTGGCCTCTCCACACTCAAGTGAACTCATACAAATATCATGCACTCATTAGAAAACATAATATGGCATCATAGCATATAAAGGCATGCAAGCATACTTTTCATAACTTGAAAATACACATACACACATTTTAAAACAAGCTAAACAAACATCCATGCATGAAAGAAGGTGGAGAAAGCTACCTTACACCAATTCACACACTTTTCCTTTAGGATTCAAGTCTCCTCTTTCGGCTACACACCCACAAGTTAGTGGAGATTGTTTCTCTTAGCCTAGATACAATTTATGGGAGCCAATTAGGTCCATAAAACACATTCTAAGGCTATACAACTTGCTTAAACACTAGGTTATCTTATAAACCTTATTATGGTCCATAAAGGCACTTAATGAAGCAACACCCCTCAATTAAATTCTAGGCTCCATTCTTTCTTTTCAAATATGATTCTTGACTCCTTTTAAGCCTTTTGGAATCATCACATAATTAAAATGAAGAGCCTAAACACATGTTGCTTCTTTAGGTCACATAATGGGGTTTATGGCACCAATTCACTTTCTTTGAGTTCTAATTTTTTTTCAAGGCCTCTACTCATCTTCACTCATCACATATGACTTAAGAATAGCCTTAAAAAAATTTAAAACTCTCCCTAGCTATAGGAATTTGCCTAGGCCAAGACTATGGGAGGAAGAAGAGTTCATGGCCTTCTTGATTTTTCCTTGATGGGAGACACACTTGGGAGGCTTCCTAGAGGTCTTAGGAGCTCAATCAAATACTCACACATGCAAGAAAACTCATATATCAAATCAATTTTTACAAAGTGTTCAAGAGCTCTACACTTTTCTAGCTTAGAGTTCATTTATTTTTCTTGCAATTTCTTTGCTTTCTTGGATGGGAGGTGTGACACCTTGACCTCTAGCTCATACCCAACGTGCCCTCTAGCCCATATGGCAATGCGGAACTCATAAGGGAGACACTTTCTCTACCTTATGCTTACTCTCTCTATGGCACTATGTGTGGGTAGAGCTCCACTTAGAAGTAATATGGACCGGTTGAGCTCTCTCTCTGATTCCTCATGCTCAATTACTCTATTGAGACTTATTTCAATCCCCACTATATGCTTAGAACTCATGGAAAGCAAAAAGGGATTGGAGACATGCATTTTCGCTAGTGGCAGATTTTGCTTCTTTTCTGGGCTAACTTTGGAAATTCATAACTAAATGCAGAAAAATCGTATCTACATGATCTGGGTCATTCTAGAAATTTTGAGACGTCTACTTCATGCTAAAAATACTTAGAAGTCTCAATCTCTCACTCATTCTGCGTTTGACATCGAAATAGTTCACTGGTCAGAGGGGACTTCTTTGCTGTCACAGTTTACTGATATGGACTTTGAAAATGTCTAACTAATTCCACAAACATCCAATGCTCATAAACTCTATCTCTATGGAAAGATGTAGATGTTAGCTAGAGGATAAAAATATCTTCAGATCAGTTCACCTAACCAATTTCCTGGAAACCGATGAAACAGTACTTCGGGTCTGGTTGGGTGTCTGATTCTGGGCAGGAACTTCAAAATTGCATAACTTCCTCTCTGGACCTCTAAATGAGGTGCTTCCAGTTCCTACAAGTCACTGTGACCATCTAGTTTCTGTGTATAAAATTTCGTAGCCATTGGACTACGTTTGCCCCTCGGATGACATAATTTCTAAACTGACCAAATGAACAGTGATTTTCTGCAATCCGAATTTCTGATGTCAACTTTGAATGCTCATAGAAAATGCTATAGACCTCTAAATAACATGAACTCTAGCTTCCCAGAAAGATCTAAACATAATCTAACTACATGTCAAATCTCATAGCAAGAAGAGGTCATATGGCTATTCTATGACATCATGTGCAAAATGGCCCTTTCTTGGCCAAAAGTGTGGCTAATGGGGTCCCATCTTAAGTTTTCTACTTCTGTGACTCTTTGAGCACATGAGAAAGCATCTATAGGAGCTATCAATCATGTCTCAAGTATCTAATAACTTATATTGGGGAAACTCACTACCCCATGCCCACTTATGCACCCATATATACTAGGCTATCAGGAGCATTTCATATCAAAATCTACTTTCTCATTCAACCATGCTCTTTCATTCATCATAAATCTCATTCTCATACGTTTATCATCAATATATACATTGTCTCAAAACGTTTGTAAATGCTACATCATATACATCATTTACATCTCATATCTCATGTACAATTTACATATACAAGAATCCTTTACACTCTTCATTAGCTTCTATCCCTAGCTTCATGCTTGATGGTGGTTACTCCCATCCCTTATCTCACTTGGGCCACCTGGCATGGTTGGATGGTGGAGAGGGAGGGTGAGATTCGGAGAATCTCAGTAGTTCAACTCTCATTCAACCATACATATATTGCATGCAACAAGTCTCATTATGCATGTATGGCATGTTAGCATATAAAACATGATGAAAAATATTTAAAACATGTGAAATGGCCATGGATAATATTCATGAGCTCGCTGAGTACTTGGATCGGCCTCACCCCTTTCCTTATGGCTTTTGGATTTGCCTTCCCATACTTTTAGAGGTACTTAGACTCACCCTTACTCTTTGGGAGTCAACCTCACTTTTGGGAGACATGGCTCAACCAACTTAGGGCTTCGGCTCATCCTCACCTTGGCTATAGGGTTATTGGCTTTTCCATTCCCTCAAGCAAACCAAACAATCATTTAAAACATCATCTCAATCATACATATAATCATGCTAACACACTTCTCATAGCTCATATCATTCATACACACAAGCAAGACAATGTAAACACACAATTATGCATGAGAGAAAGTGGAGAGAACTACCTTTGTTGGCTATTTACTACTTGCTCTGTCAATGGTCTCCTCCCTTGTTGCTTTCACAACAACTTCTAGATGGGAGAGTTCCCTCTTGAGCCTAACCACACAAAAGCATGGAATTAATACCTTACTACTCAATTCTTAAGCTAGGGATCACTTCTAATCAGCTCTACTGAGCTTCTCACTCTAGGTTTCTTCCTCACTTTAGGGTCCATTAGCTATCCCTCTCTTTTCTCCACTCTTAAGAAAGGGGAAAAGCAAGAAAGAGAAGACTATCCACTTCTAATCTCTCTCAAGAATGGTTTCCCACTCTCTCTCCTCTGAACCAGACTCAATACCTAACCCTTTCTATCATCTAAACCGTAGGAAAGAGGGAAAAGGGGAGAAGGGTAACTTACTAAGAGGAAGCCATGAAAATTCATACCTTTCTTGTGCTTTCCTCTTCTCTTCAGCTTCTCACTCTCTCCTCCGCCCTTTTCTCTCTCCTAAGACGAGTTAGAGTCGGTTAGAAGAAGAAAGAAGAGATTTGGAAGCTTTTAAAAGTCAAATTCTCTTTTTCTCGCTTTTCTGGACCGCTCTCGCTACAGCGAATTAGTGCCCTCGCTACGGCGAGCTCGTGTCTGTTCCAGACTTCTGCCTTCGCTATGGCGTCGCTACGGCGAGATCGTGTTTGTTCCAGACCTCTGCCTTCGCTATAGCACCGCTATGGCGAGCAACTCTCTGGTCTCTATATGGAATGCCATACTCGCTATAGCTAGGAACAATTTCGCTACGGCGAGCAACTTACTGATTTCTGTATGGAGTGCCGCACTCGCTATAGCTAGGAACATACTCGCTACGGCGAAGAGGCATTCTCGCTATGGCGATTCCATATCTCGCTATGGTGAGAAGACTTAGAAAATTCTCAGCTCTTCGAAAATTTCCTAGCTTCTCTTTTCCTTTCCTTTTCTCATTTCTTTTCTATTTTCTTTTTCTGGGTTGTTACAGGAGGTGCATGTGGGAAGCTCTCTAGGGGTCTTAGGAGCATGTTTAAATATTTAATTAAGCCTAAGAATATTCATGTTAAATCAGATTTGCAAAGGAGCATTTGAACCCCTAATAGTTCCATCTTGTTTCCTAATGCCCCTTTCTTGATTTTATTAGTTCATTCTTAATCCTTGCACTCCAAAACCTCTAATCCCTCCATGAATTGCACAGAAAATAGCCCCTAAGAATTGGGCTCATGGTGTCCAAATTCGTACAAGAGGAAGGGGGAGGAAGAAACTACCAAAGAATGGAAGTTTTACCTTATTTTCTTACTTTCTCTTGGTTGCTTTTCACTTGGCTAGCCTCCCCTCACTAAATCCAAAAAATTCTACCTTTGTTCTGCCTTCAAAATAGATTTAAAAGCACCATCAAACCTATAGAAATAAGGAGGAGAAGGAGGAGAAGTGGCTTGCTAAGGAGAAAGTTAAATTTTTCATGGAATTTCCTACCTTTTCTTGGCTTTTTTCTCCCTCCAAGAGTGCTCCTTCTTGTGCACCTAAGAGAACTGATTCTCCTCTCTGTTTTGGGCAGAAGAAAGACAATGAAAAATGAGGGCAAGGGAGGGTGTGAGAAAGAGAGAGTATTAAAAGCAAAAGAATTCCAAAAATTTCCATTTCATCCCTCATTTTTGGCATTTTCGTTTCTAATCTGTTTTAACTCCTTTTTTAGAACTGTCTTTTCTATTATAAAATTTAGGTCCTCAATCTTATAAAATGCCTTTGGAATCACTCAATTTGGAGCTAAAACCTTCCCGAACAATTCAATCAAAGTTCAGACTCACCACCATTGGAAAACATATACCGGAAGGGCTTTAACTGTCCTGAGGCTTTCCACGGTTTTTAGGGCCTCTGAGAACCCTGGAAAACTTAAAACTTTCTTTTAAAAAGCCCTCCTATGAGTTTTTCAAAAAGTGCCCATATTTACGAAAATATCACTAGCCTTTTGGCAAATTTTTTGAATTACTTTGGCCTTGATTTCTGGGTAACTCAAAGCTTAAATCCTCATTTTCTATTATTTAGAATTTTATCATAATTTTATTTGGCCGCAATTCCTTCTATTTCTGGGGCCTCCTTTTGTATCTGGCCCATTTCTGACGTTTACAGAGAAACCGGACATTGTGTTTCTCACGTTTACAGGAGGACCGGATATTACAATACTCATCATCCATAGTCCTTTCTAATTTTCCTAATCATCACATCCATAGCCTAGGTCACACATGGAATGATCACAATCCCAAATAAAATGACTATTTATCTTTGCAACATAAGCGTAATGGCTATAACCATAAATACAATCAATGAGAATAGTGCTTTTCTTTATCTTTTGAGATACTACTAAAGTGATCATCATAGCTTGATAGACAACAAGTCTTACTTGACTAGCTTAATTAGCATTGAGTCTTTTGTAAAATGTTTTAACATTTCCATCAAATAGTCGGTGAATCTTTAGAGGAGCTGTTTGGTTCTAAGAATGAAACCCACATTCGTAATTAGAGATCCACTCCAAAGGGCATTAACTAACTTCATCCTTTTGTAAAAAGTTATCTTGGAATTTGGATAATTATGGAGGAGTCAAACTTATCAATAACCATATAGAAAGTGTTCTTAATGGATTTAGGAAAATGTAAATCTAGTGTATGATCTAGGAGTCAAGAAAATTTGATGATGTAATGTGGCCATGGTAGCAAGTAGATCTTGCTGAGCTTCAACAATCTAAACTTGAACTTTTAACTGAGTAAAAAGAGTTAGATTAGTTAATTTTATGTTGCAATATAAAGCCATCATCAAAATAACACTCCTACCATTTAGAGTTGTTAAAAGAGTTCCTATCAAAGAACTTTGATACTTTGTATAGGTTGTGTCTAGAAGAGAAAATCAAATAGTAATAGAGATACCTTTTCTACCATCAAGGGTCAAGACAAGTCAAATGGCTCCAACGTGGAGATATGTATGGCATTTTCTTTGCCAATTAGATTATTAGGGAATTTAAAGGTGACATATTATTCAACAACAGTAGCTAAAAGACCACATTGATCTAGCTTGGTGCTTTGTAAGATTTCTTTAACTAGAGGTTTATGGCCAAAGATCAAGGTCTTTATGCTTTTAGTGAACGTTCAATCTTAATAGTAAATGTTGTACAAACTTATAAGTGGTAGAGAGGTTTCATGGATACAAACGTCTTCAAGAAGATAAGTAATTTCTATAAGATTTTCAATTTTATTTGAAAGGATTCTAGATACAAACAAACAAAAGTACCATACTTTTATGGGCACTATGTAGTGTACCAAATGCTAGAGGTGCTCCTATATATACAATAATGCTTTCATAAATATCTCATCTTTGGTGCTACTTTATAAAAGAAAATTTGTTCAATATGTTAAGGAATATTTTGATTATGGATTTTTCTTTGAGTCCAGAATTTATCACCCCCAGATGCAAATATGCCTTATTTTTACCTTGATTAGTCACAAATATTAACGATAAAAATTTTGCTAATGAAATAACTACTTAGTTTTTCTTATAAAAGTTAAATCATATATAATAAATGTTAAACTATTGAGCCACCTACGATAGGCTAACCAAAGTTCAGAGCAAAAATCCAATAAGAAGAAAATTTCATTAATTATATTAAATTAATTAATTAAAATTAATATTGAAAATTCAAAATTCAAAATTACTTTTTTAGTTAATATTTTTTGTGGGAAAATCATAAATTGACAATCAAGAATGGGTTATCCTGAGAAATGAGTTTGACAAGAAAAACTCCTTTCTCCCTTCCTTCCCTTTTATCTTAAACTAACATAGATAGACTTGTGAAATTGAAAGAACACAAAATAGAGATGAATTCTCTCCTCCTCTCTGATAATTGTGCTATTGCTATGAAAGACAATATAGGTTTCTCTAGCAACTTTGATCAGAACCACCTAGGGCAAAGTGTTTCGGCAAAATCCACTTTCGTAACAAGTAACTACTTAAATAAAAAAATTTCCTTCATTGGTATCAAAGATAGCTTGGCTTGTAATATTTGCACCCATATGATTTTACATGTTTGTAGTAAGATAATTTCATTAAGTTGCTTCGAATATTATCTAATCTACTTAAAATTAGAGAATTGCATAATTAACCCTTAGAACTCTTCTAACGGTAGATTTTGATAAAGACCAAATTAGGCCGCATAATTCATACCATAGGTATCCTATATAGTGAGGATATTATAGTAGGAATTTAGTAGAAAACACATAAGCCACTAGAAAGAAATCGAAACTTGAATGTTTAGAAAACAGATGGTGAAACTATCATTTTTTGAAGGATGGCACTCTCACTATAGACCATTATAGGGAGCAAACCATATAAGACTAGAAAGTTTGTTGAATAAGCTTTCAAAAACCACTAATTTTATCCAATTTAGATGAAAATTGACTTAGTTATGGTAGTTTCTTCCTTAGGCTACACCTATGTGCAAGTCATATATCATTGGAAAAATCTTCTTACAAGCTTTCCAATGATATATAATTTGTCCAATTTGGAATAAAGGAGATATAGCTTCATAAAGTCAACCCTCAAAAACCCATTTCTGGAAATTTAGTTACTTTTTTTTTTAGGTTGAAGATGAATAGTGACCCTCACTCTCTCTTAAAGTGCATGAGACTTAACACCAAGGTTTTATGGCTACCTCAACATACCAATTGATAGAGTAAGATGACAGAAATCTAATGGTGATAGCCACACTGTCAAAAACACCATGGATGGTGCTGAATGGGCTTCCTTCATTTTTTTAATAATTTCCAACCTTTTTTTTTTAAACAAAACCTTCCTTGGCACATGAAGGCATGTGGATTGTCCTTTTTGTTTTATTTTTTCTCTTAAAAATCTCTAAAATCATGCTTTACATGGTAGTATATGGATTGGCTATGTTTAGGTAATGTTCAAATACACATAAAACACTTAAGAGACCTTATAAAGGGACTTAAAAAGGAAAATCCCTTCTTATAGGTCTTAAGTTTGATCAACACATTGCCAAATGATTTTTTTTAGAAAACACCAATTAATAAGGACCTTAGGGAGTATTTTACAAAAATAAAATAAAGAATTTATTCTTTAATCGATGTACATCAAAGATAAAGCTCTATAAGAACATTATGTCACCACAAATGTCGGTAAGCCAATTTGATTGCTCTTTATATATATATATATATATGAAGTACAAAAATGCTTTAGGCATAGTGCACTTGAATAAAGTAATTTATTATAAGAGATTGATCAAATATGTAAAGCATATTTTCTAAAATATGCTATAGTGACCCTTACAATTAAAATAAGCCTATGATGACCAAAGACAATTAGAAAAAGGCCTATAATGGTCGAAGAGAACACTTTCAAATTAAAAAAAAAAATCTAGCCATCACTTCAATAAAGCCAAGAAATAAATTAAGAAAATAGGCATATGTGATGAAAGAAAGCTTGACAAAGTAAAGGTCATGTATCATACATATGAATGAGTGGGGCACTTTGCTCATGATTATGCTAAGCAAAATTACTCAAAGACTATAAACCATGTAGCTAAGGATCAAGAATCATGTGTAAAACATTGTCAACTACTTTCAAAAGCATAAAACTTTTTATAAGGAGGAATGCAAAAATTAAAGTGAAAGAGGGATCAAAACATGCAAAATTGGTTTTTGGTGAAGGACAAACCCTATAAACCTCTCTAGTAAAGCTAAAATAAGTAATTAGGGTTAAGTATTAGTGATGCATAGCGGAATTGTGAGATTGAACTTTACTTATAAGCAACTACAAGTTAACTAAATTTCTTTTACTTTGATTAATCCAAGAATTAGTCAACTAAGTTTATGGAGTAATTAACTAAAATAACACTTTAGTTGGCTATAACCTAAGAGTTCCTAAATAGTTACTTGTCCACATAAGAAATAAATTCCCTGAGTAAACTTATACGCTTACTAGCTAGCTGGAAAGGTTCTCTAGTTCTACCTCATAAAGAATCCCATTTACTTATTTTTAACTTAACCTATATATGGATGCTAGCTAGCTAGAAAAAAATTCCCAAGATATCTCTTGGTAGGTCTAATCTACTTTCAATTTTATTCTAAGTTGTCCACTATATTAATTAAGATAATCTCCTTTCACATTTTTGCATCAAATTTATTATATCAAAATACCTTAGAGTGATGGATGCCTAAAGCGATAGTCACTTCTTTAACCAAATCACCTAACAAAAAAATTTACTTGACTAAGTTACTACCATTACACATTCCTTAAACATTTAAAAAAGAAGTACCTAATGTGACAACCCTACCTTCTTATCATTGTAATTATGGTTAAATATAAGATTAGTAATTAATTATGAAGGTCCGGGGTAGTTATATTCTATCACATTACGAAAATGTGGAGAAATTTGAACCTTGATGTTAGGGTCATCACCATACCACCACAAGCAAAACAAATTGACATAAAAGAAATCCTACTACCATAAGGGTTTATGATTCACCCGTCCATCAGTTTCAATACCCAATAACCTCTCACAAGTGTTCTTATATCATTTCTTACCATTACCCTTGAAGAAATTGGGGTTTCTAGGCTCAAAGTAGAAGTTTGGGGACTTGCGCCGTGGCCTATACCTTCCCTGCCGCGGCCAAGTTGCTCTTTAGAATTACTGGGCAAATGTTGCAAATTTCGCTACGGCGAGTTAGACCTTCACTGCGACCAACCTATGTGGCGCTGCGACGAAAATACCTCCTGGAACTACCATTCTCAACTCCCACGATTCTCGCCTCGGCGTAATATATTTGCGCCGCGGCGAGTTTTGCTTCTGTCTGACCCTTACTTTAATGTTTTCGACTCGCGCCGCGGCAGGACCTATTACGCCACGGCGAGTTTTGGTTCTGTTACCCTCTTGGGCGATTTTTCCCACTTCGCGCCGCAGTGAGATTTATCAAGCTGCGGCGCTCCTCGCCACTGTCACTCCCTGGGCCAATTTTCCACCCTTGCGCCGCGGCGGGATTGGTTATGCCGCGGCGCCTTTCGGCTCTGTCTCTCATTTGGCCGCGGCAAGACTCCCTCCTATAACTATATTACCTAAGTTTCGCCCCCCACATTCTAAATCTCATCTTAGAAACACTCCAGGACCACCTTACCTTAATTTTAGTGCTTCTAATGGTGTTCATCTACCCTATTTACCCTTCATTACCATTGCAAAACTTAAATGCTATTCCCTACTTGCCCACTTAGCTCATATCAGCAAATTCATAAATGAATGATAGCAAGAACTCATGCATTAGCCATAATTAACATCCCATGCATATTCCATAGAGATTTCATTCATCAATAGTGTATATCAACATCTAAGGCATCACATGACTATAATTCCCAAATGGTAAGCCATATTATAAATTCAACAAGGCTATATATATATCAGATGGTACATGTTCATACATCAATACCTAAATATAATGAGATTTAACTCCCTAACGGTTACATTTCAACTGAGCAAAACATAAGCTCCTATACTTGGCAACATGAATACATGAAGATGCTATGTAAACTAATGACAAAATTGCATCTCTACTAAATAAGCCAGCCTAAGTGTAGCCTTCTCCCATATATTGGAGCTCATGGATTTTTATCCACTTGCTTCCCCTTATCCTTACCCGAAGAACCTTCACCTAAAATGTTAATCCCATAAAACAGGATGAGATATAAATCTCAGTAACCAGGACAATTCCATCACATATTCCATATTAATAAGCATATATGCATGAATCAAAATCAACATTAGAATCATATCAATCATATTAGCAAATGAAATAATTAGGCTATCATGATTACTATCCCTACTAGCAATCATATTATCACATGTTAAAGGCCATTAACACCAGAAAGGCCCATCCACGGCACCTACTCCTCATTGAGCACAACCAGGGCTCAGTGCATCTGGGATTTGATCATAACCCAGTACCCGATCGAAGCACATGCACGGGTGGCAGCCGCACCACAGCTCCACCATGGACTCACAAGGTCCAATACAACATAACAGATAGCCAATCAATTCATTCAATATTTCAAATCATTCATATACAGCAAATATGAAATTAATATAGATATATGCATTGAATTTTGATAAACCCGGTTACCTCACTTGTAAACACTTGCAACAGTCACCAATTGTGTAGAAGTCCTCCTATAACCATAGCATCATAAAATTACTACTCTAACTCATCATTAACAGTTGCAACATGTACCTAAGGAATTTAAATGCTAATCACTATCTAAAGAACACCTACCCAGCCACCACAAATCCCAAATTCGGATTAAAGTGTCCTCCACCAGAAAACTCAATATTCCACCCAAAATCCTAAGCAATTTCGTACAGAATTAATACCCATTTTATAAATCAGCTATGGAGGTCTCAAATTAACAAATAAAGCATCAAAATGGAGGGTTTAAACTCACCTAAAGTCAGCCCTAATCTCAACCTACGAATTTCACCAAGAAAACCCCCAAACACCCACATTTTAGATCTTGGGTAGGGTGAAAATACTCCAAATGAAAAACTAATCGGACCAAATTAAAGAGAAAGATGAGGGGATTAAGTTGTATAACTATTACCTTGGCTGAATCTTGCTCTAAATGTGAGAAAATGTGGATTTCTTGCCCCAAACCCTAACCTCCTCCCCAAGCTCCAAATTTTTCTTTGTGTTTTGTGTTTCAGCAAGTGTGAGGAAAAGGCTGATGTATTAGGGTTTTAGTTGGGTTTAAGTTGGGTCAAAAATGGGTCATGGGTTGCTCCAAGGTCCATCTCCATTTGGGCTTCAGATTTTAAGTTGTTAGGCCAGTTTTAAAGGTGTTAGGTTGTTGAAATTTATTTGGGCCAGACCAAGTTTTAGGAGCTCAAGAATGTGGATCTGCACAAGGGTTTTTTTTGGGCCACCTAGAAGAGTCTATACAAGGTAGATTTTGGGCCTCCATCATACTAAATTGGGTTAGGTCTGCACCTAACTCATTAGGCCTCCATTAGCCTCTTCTTATGATTTATTAATTTAAGCCTAGATAGAATTTTTATCCCAATTAAATCTCAAACCCATATTAATAATTTATTTCTCTAAAATCTCCATTCACTCAACTTGCCCAATTATCCCATATTAATCGTTCTTAATTAACATAATCCATGATTAACACCTTAATTAATTATGGGGTGTTACACCTAACACCTTTATCATACTCTCTAAGGTGTTGCAAAAAGTTCTATCCATGTAAATAAATTTGAGTAGCTAAATACCCCATTTAAAAAGCATGTACAACTTTTAACCCTTAAAAAAACTGCACATGTAAGCCAAAAAGTATGATAAATAGTCACTTTGCAATTTCATTTTTAGACCCTAACTCTACCATTTTTTTAAAGTTTTAATTTACAAACTTTGTAAACTTTCTTAACTATCTAGGTTCACCACTAGGGTCCCAAGCTATCTTAAAAACTAGCCAAAATAGCCCTTTATATCAAAAACAGAATTGAGATAGTAAAGACAACAAAAGTGCACTTCCAAGCTCCATTTGGAGTTAGAATTGTTTCATACCATCACCATTTCAAGTTAGGACCTTTCCCCACTTTCTCACATACTTATATTCATAATTAGAACACTAAACATGCAGGATTTGACCTTAAAATAGCACCTACCATTTATGATAGCAAAACAACAACGAAAATTTTCAAGCTTGAACAAAGCATCAAATTTTGCTTTCCTCTAAAAACCTTTCACTAGGACTTAAACCCAAGTCTTTACATGCTTAATGTAATACCATCATACCATAATTCATATTTAGGTTTTAATCTATGAAACATAGGATTACTAAAAAAAAAGACATGAAAATATTCCATTTTCTTACGTTGTGTAACGGATAAATTTTTTGTTCAGCATTTCGTGGACCAAGGGAACTCATTAAACTCATTCTCATATTTAATTATACTAATACAATTCAAAACCATCCAAGGAAGTGGCTTGGAACTCATACAAGTGGGTGAAACACACCAATTTCCACGAATTAAAGATGGTCGGATTTTTCAGTTTTTCTGTTACAACTTCTGAAATTCGTAACTAAATTCACAAAAATTGAAATCCAACAAACTTTACCATTCCAGAAAGATCTAGATGTCTACCCTATGGTAAAAATAATTTTAGCTTGTGAATCATTAAAGGGAGAATGTTTGACATCTAAAAAACCACTGAGGTCACTACTATCTAGACTACTAGTTCAGAGTACTAATATGAATTTTCAAAATTCATAACTAATTCTATAAAATTGAAATCATACACATTCAGTCATTTTGGAAATCCAAAGATGTTAAATTTATGCTACAAATAATTCTATAAAGAAACAAATACTTTAGCCATTGGAAATCTATGGAACAGTAACTGAACTCAGGGGATGCTACTACTACTGACAGCAAACTTTAAAAATGCATAACTCTTTTTTCAAACCTCTAAATGAGGTGATCTTGGTGGCAACAAAAAGCTTATGATGTCTAGTTTATGCCTATAAAATTTCACAAGCATTGGATACCATTTTCCTATCAAGTGACACAGAAAACAAACCTGCCAGTGTGAACAGTGCACATACCAGAACCAATTGAAAATCCCAATTTTGAAAATTCATAACTAATTCTGTAGAGCTCTATTTTTGTTACACTTTAGCTTCCCAAAAATATCTCAATGAGCTCTACATGCCTGCCAAATTTCATGGAGAAATTCCTTCATTTGGTCACAATGTACTATAGGGTGTCATTTGGGTCATTTTGACACATTTTAATGATGCAAAAGTGTCCAAATGGTTCCTAAGGCTCTTGTGGCCACTTGGAAACATGGGAATGGCCCAAAAAGACTCTCTAAACTTGTCTTAAAGGTGTAGGAACTCAAAACACAAAATCTCATACTTCATCCTCGAGCCATATACTAAGGAACATGTACTTGAAATGGTCATTCAAGACCCAAAATTTGCAACACATTCCATTCATTATCAAATTTCATACATACATCATCTATTAAGATAATTACACATGTTCCATTCATTATCTATCAATTCTATCAAAATATTACATCATATGCCATTCCTTTAGTTACAACATAAGCAAAATTAAGAGCTTTAGGGTCAAGGCTTCATCTTCGCACTCGATGGCTCCTATTTCCTTGTTCATTAGCTCCACCTAGCATATTAGGATATTGGAGAGGAGGGAGTGAGATTCAAAGAATCCCAATAGCTCATCTTCCATTCAATTATGCATAAAGAATGTAATACAAGTCTTAAAGATGCATGTACAGCATATTAATATAAAAAATAGTACAATATACATTCTTGGCATTTACACAAAGCACATATAACATACTTAGGCTTGCCAAATAGATAGATTAGCCTCACCCTCTTTCTTTAAGGTTCTTGGCCTTGCCTCACCCTTTTTCTCAAAGGCCTTGAACTAAGCCTTGCTCTTGGGAGACTTTCTCTTGGTCTCAATCACTTCTAAGGGTTTTTGGCTCATCCTCACTGAAGGTAGGAGGTTCTTGGCTTCTCCACATTCAAGCAAACCAATGCAAACATTCTAAGCATCATTTGAATACATAATGCAACACTATGGTTCCATGGAACATAGGCATCATACCAAAACATAATTCATAACTTAAAATACATGTACACATATTCAAAGATAATGTAGACATTCATTCATGTATGGGAGAAAAGAGAGAGAGCTACATTTGGTGAAATCACACACTTTCCTCTTTGGATTTGTCCCCCTTTTCTCGGCTCCACACATACAAGGATGTGGATTGGTTTCTCTTGATCTAAACACAATTTATGGAAGCTAATTAAGGTCATGAAATCATTTCTAAAGTCATACCTCTTCCTTAAACTCTAACTTGGGCTAATGACCTCTTTATGGTTCCAAAATGCACCTAATGAAGCAACACTTCTCAAATAAAGTCTAAGCTCCATTATCTTCATTCATATATGGTTCTTGACTCCTTTCAAGTCTCTTGAAGTCACTACCCAATTAAAACCAAGAGCCTAAGTACATGTTGCTTCCTTAGGTCACATTATAGAATTTATAGTACCAATTCCTTCTCTAGGCCTCCTAAATTTTTTCTAAGGTTTCCCCTCACTTTTATTCATTATATATGACTCAAAAATAGGCTTGAAAAAATTTAAAATTCTCTCTAGGCACCCTAACTCATTTAGGCTGAAACTAGGTAGCATTTTGGCCTTCTTGTGCTTTACTTTGTTTTCATGGAGGAAGAAGCATATGGGGGATCTCTTAGGGTTCTTAGAAGCTCATTTAGACATTCATTTAGGCTTAGGGACAATCATATCAAATCATATTTTCAAGAGGGCATTTGGATCCCTAATGATCTTATCTTGTTTCCTAATGCTCCTTACTTGATTCCATGGATACATCCTTAATCCTTGCACTCTAAAACCTCTAATCCCTCCTTGATTTGGATAGAAAATAGCCCCTAGAGTATGGGCTCATTTTGGATGTAACACCATAAATTCTAGCTCATTTCATGCCATTCATAAGCTTTATTTCATCAATTCCACAAGAACATATGAAAAAGGGAATGAAAATCATGGATTTCTTTGCATTGCGCTACATTTAAAAATTTGCAATCGATGTTACATGGACCCTGTGAGTTCAAACTATATATCTTCATATTTAATTACATCAAAACAAGTCATTTTCATCACAAAATAATATCTATAACTCATGAAAACCAAAATAGAGTGTGGAATGTGGAGCTTCATTCTTAGCCAGAATTGCTCCACCTTCTGACCAAATTTTGGAAAATCATAACGAAATCTACAAAAATCAAGATCATGAAATCTTGGTAATTCTAGAAAGCTTTGGATGTCTAATTTACACTAAAAATATGCCCAGATTATAACATCCATCATAAAGGGCGTTTGACATCCAAAATAATCCAAAGGTCTAACTGAATTCTAGAACTGTCACAGAATTCTGCAGAGAACTTTGAAAATGTCCAATTAATTCCAAAAAAATATAATCCATACAAATGATACCAATCTAGAAATCTGTGGATTTTAACTAGAGAGGAAAAATATCTTCATATTAGTTCATCAAGCCCAGACCTTATAATTCGATGGAACTATACTTCTGGTCAAGCAAATTTACTGATACTGGACAGAAATTTTGAAAATTCATGTCTCCCTCTCTAGACCTCCAAATAAGGTGCTTCTAGTTTTCACGAGTCACTGTGATTGTCGTGTTTCTTTGTATAAAATTTCATGGCAATTGGACATCATTTAGGCCTTGGGTGATAGAGTTTAATTTCGAACCGAATGAATAGTGCAGCAAACTAGAAATATAAATTTTGCCAACTTTGAAAAATCATAAAATATTTTGTAGACTCAAAAAATTATAATCTTTAGCTTCCCAAAAAGCTCTCAATGAGAGCTAATTACATGAAAAATCTCAAATCAAGACTAATTCATTTGGCTAAAAAGTGATATAGGGTTCCATAATAGTCAATTTAGGCTCCATATAGGGTACCAAAATTGCCAAATGGATTTCCCTTGGTCTTGGCACCTTTTGGGCAAGTCTAAATATATTTAAGACTTGTGTGAGCTACCCAAATGGTCCCAAACCTCATGCATCTCATTTTCGCCATTCAACCCCCACTTAAACACATATCTATCAAACTTTCAATTCTCATACTTTAACATTACATACTTAAAACATATGCTAAAGGTCATACCTCATATTCATACATATAAACATAACATAATAGTGTATTTTACATGCTCAAGGGTCATGATACATTTACAACATTATATATTTTGTGAAACATCATTATGGATTCAAAAGGAATGAAAGCTAGGCTTAGGCTTGTCAATCTCCTTCTTTCATGGTTATTGGCTCCCTTCACCATAGCTATTTGATCCACCTAGCATATTAGAGCATTGGAGAGGAGGGGATGAGATTCAAAGAATCCCAATAGCTCATCTCCTATTCAATCATATATAGTATGTGCAAAGCAAGCCTTACAAATGTATGCATGGAGAACATGGAAGTCATATACATTTAAAAAGTAAGCTTGGCATATGAACACATCATACAAGACATTCAAGAACTCACCAAGTGTTTGGATTGTTCTCACACTTCTCCTCATGGATTTTGGACTTGTCTCACCTATTCTTTAAGCACTTTGGACTCAACCATACTCTTGGGAGCTCACTTTACTTTTGGGAGACTCTTTACTTTGTCTCAACCAAGCTCAAGGGTTCTTGGCTCATCCTCACCAAAGGGAAGAGTTCTTGGCCTTTCCATATTGAAGTAAACTTATACAAACATCATGTATTCATTGGAAAATATAACATGGCATCAAGAATCATGGCATATAAAGGTATGCTAGCATACTTTTTATAGCTTGAAAATACATATATATACATTCTAAAACAAGCTAAACACACATCCATGCATGAGACAAGGTGGAGAGAGCTACCTTGCATATAATTATACACTTTTCCCTTTGGATTCAAGCCTCCTCTTTCGGCCACACACCCACAAATTGGTGGAGATGGTTTCTCTTGGCCTAGATACACCAAAAGAAACATGAATTACTCATAGGAATAAGCCTTAGCATTGTACACACTTTACATGATGCTACTTTGGTTTATGGCTCCATTATGCTTTTATAAGGCACTTAATGAAGCAACTACAAAAATTCATGATCTTGTCCCCTTCTCTCCTTAAATCTATGATTCTTGACTCTATTTAGACTTCTTGGAGTCATCACACAATTATTTTAAAGAGCCTAGCTAAGAGTTGCTTCATTATGCTATATTATGGAGCCTACACTTCCATCTCACTACCTATGGCTTCTAAAATTTTTCCAAGGCTTTCTCTCATCCTCTTCCATCCTATATGACTCAAAAATAAGCTTGAAATAAATTAAAACTTCCCCTTGGTACTCTTTTTAGCCTAGGCCTACATTATGGAAGTATTTGGGGTTCAAAGGGTTTCCAATTTTCCCTTGATGGGAGAGTCACTTGGGAGGCTTCCTAAAGGTCTTAGGAACTTAAAAAAACACTCACATATGCTAGGAAATGCATGAATCAAATCAATTTTTACAATGTGTTCAAAACTTCTTCACTTTCCTAACTTGAATTTTACTTGTTTTTCTTCCCATTTCTTTGCAATTCTTAGGTGCCCACATACTAACTCAATGGATTCTTGCTTGTTTTTGGACAGAAACTCCTCCCCCATAATGGTTCTATTTTTGGCGAAGACTCTTACATACAAGAAGCAAGAAGAAGAAGCAAAGCTACAAAGATATCTACCTTGAATTCAAGCTTCTATCAAGAGTCTCTTCCTTTGGTCTTGGTTCCTTTTTGAAACTCTAATCCTTCCCCTCTGGTTCAAGGCTAAAACAGAACTATTTCATCTACTAAAACCATGGAAAGATGAATTAAGAAGAGATGAACAACTTTAAAGAAGAGAAAGCCATGAAATTCCTTGAATTTACCTATCTTTATTGGCTTTCTTCTCCCTTCTCTTGTGCTTCCCTTTGTGTGCCTCTTTCAAATCTGATTCAAACTAGAAAAACATCAGTGGAGAGCAAGGAGAAGGGCTAGATGTGATTTTAAAAGAAAAAGGGTAAAGTTAACATACTTTTTTAACTTTTCACTTTAGTCTCTAATCCATGGTTTGTCCGTTTGGTCTCATTTCAACTCCTTTTTCAAAATCTATCTTTTCCATCATATTTCTTAGGTTCTTAATTGTAATAATTGCCTTTAGAATCATTCAAAAAGGATCTAAAATCATTCTGAACTGTTTGATCAAATTTTTAGCCAACCAACCGCCGAAATCACTCACAGAAGAGGTTTCAACTATTCTAGTGGTTCCCATGGTATTCAGGACCTCTGAGAACCCCAAAAAGCTTAAATTTTCTATTTAAAAAGCCCCCTATGAGTTTTTAAAATTTTTCAAAAATTACAAAAATGCCTTTACTTTTTTCGACAAATTTTTTGAGCTCTTCTGGCTCTAGTTTTTGGGCATTTAAACTTCAAATCCTTATTTTCTAATATTTAAAATTTTATCATAATTTTAGTTGGCCCTAATTCCTTCTATTTCAAGGACTTCCTTTTATATTTGGTCTATTTCTGACGTTTATAGAGAAACCAAACATTGTGTTTCTCACATTTACGAAAGGACCGAATGTTACATTGGACGAAATAGACAAGGAAGAGGGGGAGGAAGAAGCTACCAAAGGATGAAAGTTTTACCTTATTTTCTTGCTTTCTCTTGGCTTGTTCTTCACTTGGTCAGCCTCCCCTCATCAAATCCGAAAATTCCACCTCTGTTCTACCCTCAAAACAGCACCAAATATTTCAAGAAAACCATAAGAAGGAAGAGAGGGAAGAGGAAAAGAAGTTTAATGAAGGAAAGTACTTGAAAAATTTAAGTTTTCATACCTTAATCTTGGCTTTTCTCCCTTCTCTTCTTCCACTCTTGTGCGCCTAAAATTTCTAAGCTTCCCTTCTATTTTTAGGTAGAAACAAGTTAACTAAATGGAGATAAGAAAGAGGCGTCCCATTTAAAGAAGGTTCAAGAACCATTCTTATCAAAATTTCCAATTTTGTCCTTTTCGTCATGGCATTTTTGTTTTAGCTTTATTTTAGCTCCTTTTTTAGAACCGTCTTTTCTATCATAAAATTTAGATTCCCAATTTAATTAAATACCTTTGAAATCACTCAAATCAAAGCTAAAACCTTCTCAAATGAATCGATCAAAGTTTGGGTCAATAGACATTGGAAAACATACACCGGAGGGTTTTATCGATCTCAGGGCTTTCCATGATTTTCAGAGCCTCTGAGAACCCCGAAAAACACAAAACTTTCATTTAAAAAGCCTTCCTATATGGTTTTCCAAAATTACACTTATTTACAAAAATGCCACTGGTCTTTCAGTAAATTTTTCAATCATTGTAGCCCCAGTTTCTGGGCAACTTAGGGTTCAAATCCTTATTTTCCATTATTTAGAATTTTATTCTAATTTTTGTTGGTCTTAAATAACTCATCTCAAAGGGCTTACTTTGGAAACCAACTCATTTCGGCCTTTTCTGAAAAGCCGAACATTACACTTAAGAACAATCTTTAATACTCATGGAACACCTTAAACCATGCCATAATAGTTCCAAACCAAAATGGATAGCAAAGACAATAAAAACTAGTATAAAGCATCCAAGTTGCATACCCAATTTCTTTTTCAAAAGACTACCCACTTTCAAACCTCTTCCAACAAGTTACAAACCCATAAACAAATATGTTTGGGTTTAGAGCTCCTCTATACTATGAAGATAATTGATTTGGACATGCCACAATTTATAAGTAGCTATAACACATTTATGACAATAAATATGGCTTTTCACCTACTAAGGTAAACCTAACTTTCTCTACATCATGCCAAATGCTTTCAAACCTATTCTCACATTATAAAAACACTTAAAGTCATTAAATTAAGTAATCTTAGCCTTATTACAACTCTTCATTTCTAGAACATCCTGTCATGCCTCATTTGAACCCACAATAATACAAGTGCCTCAAAACTAGTAAATTAGTACTTGTACTAGCAAAGGTCATGCCAAAATTACCTTTTTACACTACCATGGGCTTTGAAAACCTTTAGAGCAACTTTCATATGCTAAATGAAGGAGGTTAAAGCTCACAAATCCTAGCTAAATGTCATGAAACAAAATATGACTTTCCCAAACCTCATGCTAACACTTTTACTAAGGACTAGTTTTCAAATTAACCTATAATTTGGGTTCCACATACCCAAATTTTACATTTCAAAACCAATTGACTCCTAACCACTTCTAACCATCCTAATTCACAAAATTACACTTGCTAAAGTCATAAAATCCCCTAAAAGCATGCCAAAACGATCTAAGTGACCATAGCACACCCATACTAGGTTAATTCTTTGCCTTACATGAATTTTCACCTAGGTTAGGTTCCAAATCATAAACAATTCAACTCAAGGCCTCTACTACTTCATCACTCATGTAGAAGCTATAATTTCACATAATCACCAAGGAAAGGTCAAACTATACAAACTATTATACAACATTAAGATGAGCAATTCTTCCATTTCATTATAAGTAACATCAACTATATACATAGCATTTGACTACATCTATCATCACATCATTCCAACCTTTCAAAAACTATAAATGTTGAGTCCTATCTTGACATTCATCCATACATACACATAACAAAACCCAAAAGTTAGGCCAAATGGCTATTTGGTACCACATATGAACCAAATGTATAACCCCAAATAAAAATAAATACATAAAAGCTATTATGTATAGCCATATATGCATAGCAAGCTATAAAGCTTTACTTCTAATATGCTTTTCCTTTCTTTTTGTTGAGCTTCCACCTAAAAAGTGCAGAGCAATTATTTCCCTAAGAAGGGTTGAGATTGAAATCACAACAACCAATACATAATTCTAACTAACTATACACAAATGCATAATTAGATAAATCATCAAATCTCTTTGCTTGAGTGCCTAGAGTGTTTGAGTGCCTTAAAATGGATTAGTTGTGAGATCAAACTTTATATTAGTTTCAACCTTTGGGAATCTCGATGAATGAGCAGGAGAAATCTTAGGCACTGATTGAAATTGAGAGCAAATTTTATACATCTAGTAGGAATGATAGACCTTTTACTGATGGACCATTAATGAGGATATAATGTGTGCAATGATTTTATAAGATAGTTGTATGTAAGACTTGGAAACTTAGAGTAGATAACCCTATAAGAGGTAAGACCCACTTTAATTAAGAAGGTTGGGCTAAAGAAATGTGGAGATATTTTAAGTGAAGGACAAATGAAACTCCATTATGAAATAAGGTCATTTACCTATTTTGCTATTAATAGGATAAATACTATAAGGCTAACTAAGTGGAATTCTTTGTGGCTCTTGATGTTAACTATTAAGGAGAAATAGATTATGTATCTAAAAGTTATTTCTTAAATGGATTAAGAGTTAAAAAGGAAAGGAAGTTAACATGAAAATTCATTGATTGATTGTTGGTGCTCATTAAAAAAAAAAAGAGAAAGTGTAACACCTTAACCTCTTTACCCTTACACAATAGTCTAATAGGCTATCTTAATCTATGGCATGCATAATGGAGCACAATTGTAAGGAAATATATAATGTAAGCATGAATAATTACATTACATAAGCCTTCATTAATTCATTTGATGCTCCATGGACCATTTGAGTTTATCAATATCATTTCTTATCCATATCATATTCATGCATCACGGATTTGGAGCTATTGATTCCAAAAACCAAAATTTGATCTCGAGTTGGCAAGCCAAATTTCTTATATGAACTTTAAAAATTTATAACTAATTTTAGAAAAATTGAAATCAAGCAAACCATACCATTATGGAAAGCTCTAGATGTTAACTAATGATAAAAATAATTCCAAACCAATGAAGTGGCCTTTAACTCAAGAAAATTGATGAAATAGTACTAAAGTTTGAGCTATGTTACTAGTACTATCATGCAATTTCAAAATTTTGGTTCTCCCTCTACAGAGCTCCAAATGAGGTGATCTTAATGACTATAAAAAGCTTATGATATCTAGATTATGATAGTAAAATCTCATAAGCATTGTACTTCATTTGGCCCACATATGATATAGAAATATAAACTGATCATGTGAATAGTGCACATACTATTTTTACATAATTTGGCCAATTTTGAAAAATTATAATAAATTCTTTAGAGCTCCAAATTAAGTGTTCTTTAACTCTATGAAAAGCCCTAGATAAGACCTACTTGCTGGCCAATTTTCATTAAAAAATCACTTATTTGATCAGACTTTGGTTCAGCACACAAAATGGTCAAATTTAAAGTCCAAATAGGTATCTCAAGGCACTAAATGCTCTTCCTCACTTTCCACAATCATATGAGCAAGTCTAAAAGCACAAATACACGATATAAAAGCATGTCAAATGATCCAAATCATCATGGTTCTCATTCTTACCTTGCCACTTGCATACATATGCTTGGACATAAAGGCAAAAGAGTGGCAAAAACTCATGTTGTCATTCATTTGGCTTTTACATTAATATATTCACTATATATACGTACATTTAGACATGTTCAATGGTTTATATCATATATACAACCTATGGTTACAATTCTTGACATCAAAATACAAACAAAAAGGCCATTTCTCTATCTCTTTGTCAAAGTCTTGCTTCTCAAGGTTGTTGGCCTCCATTCCTTGATCTACTTGGCTCACTTAGACATGGTTAGGCATATGTAAGGTAAAATTGAGATTTAAAAATCTCAATAGCTTTTAACCCTTTCAAACATATATAATGGATGCAAATACATGTCAAAGAATTCATGCATGACATTCAGGCTATTCATAAGCATACATAAAATATTTTTCTTATCACATAAACTCATACATAGCAAACAGAAGCTATCAAAGGCATTGATCTAGCCTCACCTATATTTTTTTAGGACTTTTAAATTTCCTTTACCCACTTTCAAGGGACTTTTAACTTAGTCTCGCTCCTCTTGAGACTTTTGGCTTTGTCTCACCTATTTCTAAGGACTTTTGGCTTATTCTTACCCTTGCTAAGGGACTTTTGGCACAATCATACCCATTCAAGCTATATTGCACACATAAATATATTTCAAGAAGCATAATGGTACCATAGTTTGTAAGCAATAGCTAGAAACATTTCCTATGATTCCAATTGTAACACCATAATTCTAAGCCTCAACTCATGCAATTTTCATGCCTTATCTCATGCTAGTTCTATAGGAAGTAACATAATGGCATTGGAAATCATGGATAAAGTGGCATTTCGTCATGGGAAAGATTTTCATCTGGTGTCCCATGGGGCATATGAATTTATCCACCTTATTCTCACATTTAAATACACAAATACAACTCATAAAAAGGTCAAGAAATGGCCTATACCTTAAGCAAAGGGAGTAGATACACAAAATACATTCCAGAAAAATCAAAATTAGGCATACTATACCATTCTGATTTTTTAGATTATGTGCCTGAACTTTAAAAAATCATAACTAATTCTAAAAAAATCAAAATCAAGCACACTATACCATTCTGGAAAGATACAGATATATAATTTATATTAAAAATAAATCTAGACCACAACAAAGGCTACTAGCTACTAGAAATTGATGAAATAATACCAGAGGTTAACTATCATTACTAGTACTAACCTCCAAGTTCAAAAGTTCATATCTCCTTACCCAGAGGCCCAATTTGGGTGATCTTAGTGGACGTGAAAATCTTATCATATCTAGTTTATTCTTGTAAAATTTCATAAGCATTGGACATCATTTGTCTCATTAATGACACAATCTAAATTTCTGACCATATGAACAATGTCTGTATTAGTTCAGCAAAAAAATACCAACTTTGAAAATTCATTATTAATTCCACAGAGCTCTAAATAATATGGTCTTTAGCTTCCCAAAAATCTCTAGATAAGATCTATAGGTGTGCTAAATTTCATGGGCAAATTCATTCATTTGGTCAGATCTTAGCATTAGATTGCAAAAAGGCTCATTTTATGTCTTACAAAGGGTCCAAATAGTCTATTTTGAGCTCCAAGGCAACTATGACCACTTGGGCATGTAGGAATGCACCAAAATGGCTCTCTAAACTTGTCTCAAATGTGCACAAACCCAGAAATCAAAAACTCACTTTCCCACCCTATGCCATACACAAGATTACAAATGCTTGAACTTGCCATTCACTACCCAAAATGCACATTACCGCTCATTTGGCACTAAAACTCATACATAACATATGTTCATATGATTACATAACAATCTCATCATGAGATTACATATATGCCATGTGTATAGCTACAAAAGAGATAAAACTAGGCATTTTCATACTCTTTGATGTCAAACTGCTTCTTCTAGGCTTGGTGGCTTCCATTACCTTGCTCATTTGCTTCACCTAGCATGTTAAGACATTGGAGAGGAGGGAATGTGATTCAAAGAATCCCAATAGCTTATCTCCCTTTCAATCACACATAAATAATGCAATACAAGTCTTGAAAATGCATGCATGGGCATATTGAAATATGTGAGCATTCAAGAAACACCCTTGGCATCATGTATAGCATACATAAGCTTACCAAGCAAATGGATTAGCCTCACCCATTCTCTTATGGATTTTGGACTTGCTTCAACTATTTTCTCTAAAAGGTTTTGACTCAACCTCACTCTTGGAAATTAACTTCACTCTTGGGAGACTCTTTACTTTGTCTCAACCAATTTTAAGAGTTCTTGGCTCATCCTCACTATAGCTAAGGGTTCTTGGCTTCACCACACTTAAGCAAACCCAAGCATACATACTAGGCATTATTTAAGAACATATTACAACATCATGGTACCATAGAATTTAAGCATATGTTAGAACACTTTTCATGACTTAAAACACACATACACATATTCAAAGACAAAATAAGTGCACATTCATGCATGAGAGAAAGTAGAAAGAGCTACCTTTGCCACACAAGCACACTTTTTCTTGAAATTATGCTTCCTTCCTCAGCCTCACACACACAAGCAGGTGGAGATCATTCTCTTGGCCTAGACACATCATATGGAAGTCAATTATACTCTTGAATCAAATTCTAAAGCCATACATTCACTAGAAAAGCTAGGTAGTTCATATGGCTCTTTTATGGTTCCATAATGTACTTAATTAAGGAACCTTAAGAAAACATCATCTTGGCTCCATTCTCTCCATCCATTTATAATTCTTGACTCCATTTAAACCTCATGGAGTCATCACACAATCAAATCAAGGAGCTTAGCTATATGTTGCTTCCTTAGACCATATTATAGAACCTATGACACTAACTCATTCTCTAGGCCTTCTAAATTTTTTCCAGGGCTTTCCCTCATCTTCACTCATCATATATGATTCAAAAATGGGTTTAGAAAAATTTAAAACTATCCCTAGGTGTCTCAATCCCTTTTGGTTGAGACTATGTACCATTTGGCCTCCATAGAAGTTTGCTTTGTTTTTTTGATGGAGGATGCACATGGAGAGACTTTTAGGGATCTTAGAAACTCATTTAAATACTCATTTAGTCCTATGAACAATTACATCAAATCAGATTTTCAAGGGAGCACTTAAATCACTAAGTGGTGCATCTTGTTCTTTAATGCTTTTTACTTGATTCCAATTTTATATTCTTAATCCTTACACTCTAAAACCTTTAATTCCTCTTTGGTTTAGACAGAAATCATCCCCTAAGGATTGGGCTCCATGCTGGTCAAACCATACAAGAGAGAGGAAGAGGAAGAAGCTACCATAAAAGTGAGATTTTACCTTGTTTCCTTGATTCTTCTTGCTTGTTTTTCACCTTTCTTGGCTTCCTCATCTCAAACACGAAATTCCTCTCTCTGTTCTACCCCTAAAATAGTACTAAAACTTCATTAAAACCATAGGAAGGAAGCTTGAGAAGAGAGGAACAAGTTTGGAAGAAGAAAGAGCATGAAAATCTACGAAATTCCTTACATTTTTCTTGCTTTTTCCCATCCTTTCTTCTCCTCCTTGGTGTGCCTAAGAGAGCTGGGATTTCTTCTGGTTTTTGGGTAGAACAAGTCATGCAAATAGTGGGAAGAAGAAACAAGAAACTTAAAGAGTGTTCAAGAAGCTTCCACTTTCTCAAAAATTTCAATTTTGCCCTTCGTTCTTGGCATTTTTGTTTCTAACTCGTTTTAGCTCCTTTTTTAGAATCATCTTTTTTATTATGAAATTTAAGTTTCAAATTTAATAAAATGCTTTTGGAATCACTCAAATTAGAGCTAACACCTTCCTAAATGAATATGTTAAAACTCGAATCAACCGACATTGAAAAACATCTACGGGAAGGGTTTTAATTGTCTTGGGGCTTCCCATGGTTTTCAGAGCCTTTGAGAACCCCAAAGAACTCAAAACTTTCATTTAAAAAGCCCTTATGTAAGAATTCTAAAATTTACTCAAAATTACAAAAATACCATTATATTTCGTTAACCCTTTATTCAAATTCATTCCTTCATTCTAGCTCTGTTTTTCTTTCCATATGAGCCTGAGATTCTCATTTTTAGGAGTGTAGAATGCTACACAAATTTTTTGGGGCCTCAAATCACTCTATTTGGGGACTTTCTTTTATATTTGGTGAATTTTATGCGTTTACAGAGAAACTGTACGTTACGTTTCTCACATTTTTTCTCATTTTCAAAGGACCGAATATTACACCAACCTATACACAACCACTCAAGGACAAGTAAACATCTAAGTCATGCATGAAAGAAAGGTTAGAGAGCTACCTTAAAGGAATATTTACACACTTTTCCTTAGATTATTCATCCCTTCTCTCTACCATACACTTGCAACTAGGTGGAGTTTGATTCCTTTAACCTAAACACATCAAATGGGACATAGTTATATCATTGAAGCAAACTCTAGCATCACACATACTCTATGGAAGCTTACTTTCTCACATGGCTACATAATGGTTCCATACAAGACCTAATGAAGTATCTACCAAAATTTATACTCTTGGCTCTATTCTTTCCTTCTATCTAGATCTCTTGACTCCATTAAGACTCTTTGGAGTTATGACAAATTCATTCCTAAGAGCCTAGATACAAATTACTTCTTTAAGTCTCATTATAGAGCCTACACCTCTATCTCACAAACTAAGCTTCTAAATTTTTTTCTAAAGCTTCTTTTGATATTCTTCCATCATATTTAGTCCCCTTCTACCATTAGAAAAATTTAAAACACTCCCTAAGTGCTTGAAGGAGCTTAGGTCAAGACACCCCCATGGAAAGTAACCTATGGAGTTTGCTTTGTTTCTTTGAAAGGAATGGCACATGTGAGGCTTTCTAGGTGTCTCAAGAACTCATATACACTCTTAGACAATTAGAAATACTACTAGAAAGCTTTATATATACTATGGTGCAATAAAATCCTTAAGTTTTAGAAACCTATTTTCTAATGCTTTCTTTTAGAATTTCTTTGCATATACTTATTTCTCACCCTAAAAAACCTAGATTTCATACTTGGTTTAGGTTAAAATTTACTCCTTCTTGGTTGTTCTATATGGGGTTGAAAATGACCTATGGAAGAACAAGAAGAAGGAAGTAAGGAAAGCCATGATACATACCTTGATTCTTACCCTTTTCAAGAGCTTTCTCCTTTGTTATAGGCTTCTTCTTCAATTTCTAATCTCCTATCTCTGAACAAGACTCAAAATAGTCCCAAATCACACACCAAAACCATGGAAAGAAAAAGGAGAAGGAGGAGAACAAGTTTAATGAAGGAAGGAGCAAGAAAATCCATGGTTTTTCTTACCTTTTTCTAGGTTTTTCTTCTCCCTTAAAGCTCCTTCTTATGCACCTCCCTTGACAAAACTTTCCCCTGTTTGAGATGAAAGTTAGGTAGGCTATGTGCAAGGGAGAAAAAGGATGCCTCATATATATAACTAGAGATCTATTTAAGATATTTTAAAATGCTAATTTTGCCCTTTGTTCTTGGTTTCTTCCTTTAAGGCTTTTTTCAACTCCTTTTTTAGAACTATTTTTTTCATCATAAAATTTACATCCCCTAACCTATAAATTACCTTTGGAATTACTCAAATTGGATTTAAAACTTTCCCAAATGAAAGGGTCAAAGTTCGAATTAATTGATATTCTAAAATATAAATCGAAGAAGTTTGAACCATTCTAAGGATTCCCATAGTTTTTAGGGCTTCTAAGAATCCTGAAAAACTTAATTTTTTTCATTTAAAGATCCCTTCTTTGAGTTTTCTAAAAAGTGCCCAAAATTACAATAATGCCACTACATTTTGTCAAATTTTCTTTAGCCACTCTGGCATCGATTTTTAGGCAACTTAAGCCTTAGATCCTCATTTTCTATTATCTAAAATTATATACTAATTTTATTTGGCCTCAACTCATTCATTTTAGATGACTTTCTTTTATATCTGGTCTATTTCCATTGTTTTTATGAAAATCAGGTGTTACAGAAAGAGAGAAAAGAAAGAAAAAAAGAGAGAAGGAGACAAAATAAAACAAAACAAAAGTTAAAAAGAGGGAGAGATTGAGATTTATTTGAGCTTGGTGCCTAGAACTTGCTATAAGGTGATCAAGTGTAATGTGATGACCCTAACTTCTAATCATTATAATTAAGATAAAATATGTGATTAATAACCATAAATTAAGATTACAAGAAATTACAACTAATTACATTCAAAAAATACAGAAAAACTTAAATCGTAATGTTATTAGAGTCATCAATTAAATAATTACAAGCATTCATGTACACAAAGAAAACAAACACTCATTTATAAGCCTTTGATTCTATTACCCATTAATTTCAACTCACAAAAATCTTCTACTAATGTTTCTAAGTTATCCCTTGAGGCTACCATACGAAAAACCAAGATTTCTAGGTTAGAATAAGAGTTTAGGACCCTTAGCCGCGGCTAAATGTCCTTGCGCCATGGCCAATTGCTCTTGGGTTCACTCTTTATCTTTACATATGTCATTGCTGCTAACCTATATGGTGCCGCAGCGAGGAATCCTCCTAGATCCTACCTCGCTCATCTCTTGCTATTGGCCGCGGCCAATTCCCCCTTTTGCCGTAGCTAATTCCTCTTTAGAATGCCTAACACAATTTTACAAAAGTTAGCCACAGCTAATTCCCATTTAGCCATGGCAAATTACCCTCTAGACGACTCCTAGTTTTGCCTCTCATATTTCGCTGCGGCTAATTGCACTTTTTACCACGACAAATTGCTCTCTAATACTCTCCCTAGACAACTTTGCCTTTATTGGCCGTGACTAATGATGTTTTGGCCGCGGTGAAATGCCTTCAGATCTTACAACTCCTAAAATCTTGTCTCATATTCTCCACTCTCCCTCCAATGACACCCTAGGGCCACTCTACCCTAATTGTAGGGATCCAATAGCTTTCATTAGCCTAATTTACCTAGCTAATCTATCATTACTAGTTCAAGACTTAAGAATCAATTTCTACTCCTTTAACTACCCTATATCAACAAGTTCATAGATTAATAACAACAAAATTTCATAAGCTTCCAGCAATTATCATTCAAATATATATTCCATTAAAGATTCCATGTCACTAATTCAAATCAACAATCTAATATATCCTATAATGACATTTCCAATAGTAGATCACATCATGAATTCAACAAAGTTCATACATCAGATACTATAAGTTCATACATCCAATACCATGCTATAATGAGACTTAACTCCTTAATAGATACATTCTAACTAATCAAAATATAAACGTCTACACTTAGCAATATGATTACATGATAATGCTATATAAAAGATTAATAAATTTGCATCTACTCTACTCAGATTAGCCCAAGTGTAGCTTCCTCCACACATAGCTAGAGTTCATAGATTTTTATCTACTTGCTTCCCCTTATCCTTATTTGAAGGGCCTTCACCTGAAAGTATAATCCCATGAAATGAGGTGAGATGCAAATCTCAGTAACCAAGGCAAATTTCATTCATATATTCTAATTTAATCAACATATATGCATGATTTCACATAAGTATCAGAAAACATACTAATCATATCAGTAAATGAAACAATTAGACTATCTATGATTACTATCCCATACTGGCAATCACAATTCCACATGTTAAAGGCCAATAACATTAGGAAAGGCCAGTCCATGGCACCTACTCCCTAATGAGCACAACTAAGGCTCAGTGCATCTGAAATTTGATCATAACCCGGTACTCGATCAAAGCACTTGCACGGGTGGCAGCCACACCGCAGCTCCACCATAGACTCACAAGGTCCAATCACACATAATAGATAGCCAACTAATTCATTTAGCATCAAAATCATAATCATGTAGCAAATACAAGGTTAAAATAAACATATGCATGGAATTAGCATAAACCTCGGTTACCTCACTCTGCAGACAATTGAAAAGTCACCAACAGTGCCAAAATCTCCCTATAACCAAAACATCAGAAGATTACTACCTTAAATCGTCATGTACTATAGCAACAAGTACCCAAAAATTAAAATACTAATGGCTACTCAGAGGACATTTACCTAGCTACTGCAAATCCCTAAATTCGAATTGAATATGTCCTCTATTAGAAACTTCAATATATTACCCTAATTTCTAAGCAAATTCGTACATAATTAATACCTATACTGCAAATCAACCATGAGGGTCTTAAACCAGTAGATAATACATTAGAATGGAAAGTATACGCTTACCCAATATCCCTCCCAGCCTCTACCTCCGAAAATCCTCTAAGAAAATACCAAACAACCACATTTCAAAATTTGGGTATAGTGAAAATGCTCCAAATGAAAAACTAATCAAGGAAAAATGAAAAGAAAGAGAAGGGGATTAAGTTATATAACAAGTACCTTAGTTGATTTTGAACTTAGAAGTAAGAAATGGTAGATTTCTTGCTCCAAACCCTAGCCTCCCTCCAAACCTCCAAAAATGAGTTGTGTGTTTGTGTTTCAGCAAAATGTGGAGGGGCTGAAGTGTTTAGGGTTTTAGTTGGGTTTAAGTTGGATCTATGTAGGTCATGGGCTAATCCAAAGATCCAATACTAAGTGGGTTTCAAATTTAAGCCTTATTGGGCTAGCTTTCATATGTTGGGCTATAGAAATTTAATTGGGCTAGACCAAGTTTAAAGAACTCAATTGATTTGGGTCTGCACAAGGATTATTGGACCATTTATAAGAGCTTATACAAGTTGGGTCTTGGGTTTCTAATTCATTAAATCGGATTGGGCCATCACTAAGTGCTCTCTCTTGGGCTAAGTTTCACATAAAAAGGTTGGGTTTACACCTAAAATGATTGGGCTTCCATTAGTTCCTAACCTTAGCCTACTTAATTTAATTTGGGCCTAGATGAGATTTTTAACTCAATTAAATCCCAAACTCATATTAATAGTTTACCTTTCTAGAATTTTCATTCACTTAACTTGCCAATTATCCCATATTAATTATTCTTAATGAACCCAAATCCATGATTAACACCTTAATTAATTTTGAGGTGTTTCATGTAACTTAGTCAGGATCTCTTTAGTTGTGGACAAAGAAAGAATATGTAATATTCAGGCTGGTATGTCATTTGACCTAGGTCGTCAAAAAGGAATAGAATTGTGGATACTAAGTGAGGTAATAACATCATAAGAATGCCTTCTTCAGGAAAGTAGTAAGGAAAGGACTAAGGTCTGATGAAATTATTTAAGAAACCAAAGGAGACAAGATAAAGGATGCATGCAAAGGAGAGTGAAGGTCACTCACAGACCTACTATAAAGCCAATGATAAAGGATTACCCAGTGCTTTTGGGGAATACAATATGACTAATTTTGAGGACAAAATTCCTAAAAGAAGGGGAGAATGTAACACCCCAAAAATAATTAATAATTATTATTTAGGGATTATGAAATTATTAAGAGGGTTTAAGGAAAAATTTTGAGAAAATAGGAATCTTAAGGAAAATGGCAAATTTAAATATCTTAACATAATAATTATTAATTGGACCATTTTGGGGGGAAGTAAAATAATGCTTATGGGTTTAAGTATGATTTAGGCTCATAGTTAATTTATGTGTATCAAGAACACTATTAGAAGCCCAATCTTATTCTTATGAAGACTTAACTTCCTCTCAACATAACCTAACTCTACTCTTGTGGAAGCCTAACCCATTTTGCACTCAATTAACCCGTAAAGCCTATACCAACTTGTTAAGTAACAACCCACTGGGAACATAGGGCCTATTAGGCTAGCCCCCTTGCACTAAAACCCTAATAAGCCTATTTGCATTTCATTTGGGTGTTGGAAACATAAGGTTCTATAGAACAAGGGAAGAAAATTGGCACATATGAAAAGGGTGCTAGGGTTCCTTACCTTCTAGGCTCCGATTTACAAGTTTAAAGGGAGATTTAGCTAAGGTTAGTTATACATAATGTAACACCTTAACTTCTAGCTCATACTCATCATGCCTTACATACTCATATGCATATGGAAAGCATAAAAGGGAGACCATTGCTCTTGGTTCATGTTCTTTCTCTATGGCATTATGCATGGATAGATATCCACTTTAAAGTCACATGGACCGAGTGAGCTCTTTCTATGCATTCTCATATTTAGTTGCACTATTAAGACTCATTTCAATCCCAAGAATATGCTTGAAGCCTATGGAAAGCAAAAAGAGATGTGAGACATGCAATTTCGTTTTCGGCAGATTTCACTTCATTTCTGGGCTGAGTTTGAAAATTCATAACTAAATGCAGAAAAATCGTAACCATATGATATTGGTCATTCTAGAAATATTGAGATGTCTAATTTATTCTAAAAATATGTAGAAGTCTCAAAATCTCACATATCATGCGTTTGACATTCAAAATCGTCCACTGGTTAGAGGGGGTCCTGTTACTATCATAGCTTACTGATATGGACTTTGAAATTGCCTAACTAATTTCAAAAAAATCCAATGCTGATAAACGAGATCACTATGGAAAGATGTGGATGTTAGCTAGAGAGGAAAAATATCTCCAGATCAGTTCATCAAACCAACTTCCCGGAAACAGATTAAACAATACTTCGGGTCTGGTTGGGTGACTGATGCTGGGCAGGAACTTTAAAATTGCATATCTTCCTCTCTATACCTCCAAATGAGGTGCTTCCAGTTCCTGAAAGTTACTGTGACCATCTAGTTTCTGTGTATAAAATTTCGTAGCCATTGGACTACGTTTGCCCCTCGGATGACACAATTCCCAAACTGACCAAATGAACAGTGTTTTCTAAAATCCGAATTTCTGATGTCAACTTTGAAAAATCATAGAAAATGCTATAGACCTCCAAATGACTTGATCTTTAACTTCCCTAAAGTCTCTAGCCAAGATCTAATCACATGTTAAATTTCAAAGTAAGAGGAGGTCATTTGGTTAACTCTTGACATTCAATACAAAAAGCCCCTTTCTTGGCTAAAAATGGGGCTCATAGGGTCCAATCTTGGTTCTTCTACCTCTAAGACTCTTTGAGCACATGAGAAGGCATCTATATAGGCAATCAATCATGGCTCAAGTGTCTAACTACCCATATTGGAGAAACTCACTATCCCATACCCACTTATACACTCATGTGGCCTATACTAACATTATGCTTTTCATAATCAAAACTTGCTTCTTCATTCAAAATCATTCTAATTCTCATACATACATCATGAATACATTGATTTACAAGCATTTGTAGGTACTACATCATGTACATCATTAATTTACATCCCTTGTCTTAAGTACAACATAATTACAAGAAGTTCCTTTATAAGTCTTCATTAATCTCCCTAGCTTCAAGCTTGGTGGCTCCCATCTCTAGCCTCACTTGGTCCACCTAGCATGTTTGGATGGTGGAGAGGGGGAGTGAGATTCAAAGAATCTCAATAGCTCATCTCTCATTCAATCATACATATATAGCATGCAAACAAGCCTCACCATGCATGTATGGCACGTTAGCATATAAAACCATAATGAAACATTTGCAACATGTGAATTGGCCATGCATAAAAGAAAAACATTCTCAACATGTGAGTAGGCCATTCATAACATTTAGAAGCTTGCCAAGTACATGGATTAGCCTCACCCACTCACTTGTGGATTTTGGACTTGCCTCACCTATTCTTAAGAGGTTCTTGGACTCAACCCTTACTCTTTGGGAGTCAACCTCACTTTTGGGAGACCCTTTACTCTGTCTCAACCAACTTAAGGGTTTGGCTCATCCTCACCATGGCTAAAGGGTTATTGGCTTTTTCATTCCTTAAGCAAACCAAAACAATCATATAAATCATCATTTCAATTCATAATGTATCATCATGCTAACACACTTTTCATAACTCATATCATACATACATACAAGTAAGACAATGTAAACACACAATTATGCATGAAAGAAGGTGGAGAGAGCTACCTTATTAGCTATTGACAACTTTCTCTTTCAACTTGTCTCCTCCCTTGTGGATTTCAATACCACTTCTAGATGGGAGAACTTCTCTTGAGCCTAACCACACAAGAAGCATGGAATTAATTCCTTAACACTTGATTCTTAAGCTAGGGATCTCTTTCTAACAACCCTACTAAGCTTCTCAAATTAGGTTTCTTTCTCTCACTAGAATCCATTAACTATCCTCTCTCTTTTCTCAAACTCTCAAGCTCTTAAGAAGGGAAAGCAAGAAAGAGAAGACTACATAACTTCTAACCTCCCTCAAGGGTGGTTTCCCACTCTCCCTCTTCTGAACCAAGCTCAAGACCTAACTATTTTAGCTACCAAAATCGTAGGAAGAGAGGGGAAGGGGAGAAGAGTAACATGCTAAGAGAAAAGCCATGGAAATCCTTACCTTTCTTGTTCTTCCTTCCTCTCTTAAGCTTCTCTCTCTCTCCTCCGCCCTTTTCTCTCTCTTAAAGTAAGCTTGAGTCGGTTAGAAGAAGAAAGAAGAGATTTGGAGACTTTTAAAAAGTCAAATTCTCTTTTTCTTGCTTTTTCGGCCTTCACTCGCTATAGCGAGCCATTGCCCTCGCTACAATGAGCTCGTGTCTGTTCCAGACCTCTGCCTTCGCTATGGCGTCGCTACGGCGAGCAACTCCCTGGATTTTGTATGGAATGCCCGCACTCGCTATAGCTAGGAGCATTTTCGCTATTGTGAGAAGGCATTCTCGCTATAGCTAGGCCATTTCTCGCTATAGCGAATAGGTGAATTCGCTATAGCCGAGCTGTGGCGAGAAGACTTAGAATTTTCAGCCCTTCGAAAATTTCAGCTTTTTCCTTTCCTTTTTCTTTCTCCTTCCTTTTCTTTTCTCTTTTCTTTTCTTTTCTCTTTCTTTTTCCTGGTTGTTACACATAAGTTAATCATCTCTTCTTCCTCTACATTTTAGTTTGATTAGTTTGTTATTTAGGAAATTTTCATTTATTCTTAATAAGAAATCTGGTTTTAGATGATTATTGCTAGATTTTCAAAGTTAAAAGTTAGAAGGATGATTGAGTAAGCATTTTCCTTCCTTTTCATATGTTATTTTACTGGAAAATGCCCTCAAGGACTGATTTGCATTATGACTTCTACTATAGTGCGAAAATACAAGGAGATGGGAGTTAAGCACTATAGTTTCTGGGCTTGATGACCCAAATCAGAATTTTGAGAGTCATTAAAGGATTGGGTAAGTGATTTCTACTATTTTGTGATGTGTAAATGCTTAAATGTTGTCATTTAGATTAACTTATGGTGCATGGTCTTTGCATGTGAAAAAATGGAGATCTTAGGAGTGGCCTATTATGAATTCTCGGTATATTAACCTTAAATTGGTGTAATGAATCCTTTAGGAACTTGAGCCTGGTGTGCATTTGATATATAATGGTAGTTAGAGGAAGAGTAATTGGGTTTCATTGAAGTAATGGGGGTTAATTTTCTAATTCCATATGTATGCTCATTTTAATCTAATACTTATTGTACATATATGATTTTGAATGCTAAACAAATAGTTAACTATCTGATATGTTGTGAATGGACATTATGAGTCTATGGTGGAGTTATGGTACAGCTGCCACCTGTGCATAGTACTTCGATCAGGTACCAAGTTATGATTAGACCCCTGAATGTACTAAGCCCAGGTTGTGCTTATTGGGGAGTTGGTGCCATGGACAGGCCTCTCTTAGTGTTATTGGCCATTAACATGTTGTATGTGATTACTAGTATAGGACAGTAGTCATCGATAGCTCAACTGGTTCATTTGTTAATTGAATTGATAATTCTGGTATTTGATGATATGAAAATGCAGTATGATGATTAATCTCTCCATATATATGAAATATGCCTTTTGTTACTGAGATTATATATCTCACCTCAATTGTGGCTAACATTTTTAGGGGCTGGACCTCTTAGTGACAAGAAGAAATTAATGGAAGTCTAATGTATGGTTTGGTAGCACATTGGTTTGGAAACCTTAGCTGATTGGGTTTATATAATGAGAATATTAGTTTTTATGTATTTGTCACATTGCATCATGAATTGCTGAGTATAGGGACTGTCTATGTAATATGATTATCATGGGATTGAACATTGTGATTGTAATTGACTAATAGTTAATGAATGACTAATCTTTTGTGACCATTAAGCATTATCCCTATAAACATTTGTGGCATAACCATTTTTGCTGTCATGAATAGGAATTAACTAATATGGAATTAAGTTTTGATTGCTCTAATTCAATCCTAGACCTCTAGACAATGAGAATTAGTGAATCATGATATTTGGGAGTTTGAAGGTCTAGAAAACCATGTGTGTTAGCCACCAAGATCTTAGAATTTATTTAAAACTAGTAGGAATTGATTAGAGAGCATGAAAAAGAAAGTCTAGGTGCAGAATGGAGTTAAGTTACGGCCAAAACTCCCCAAGTCACCACAGCAAGCTTAGAGAGCTCTAAGAAGTCCTCTCGCCGCAATGCCATATAGGCTTACCTTAGTGAGACACCAACTCTCCATGGCAAGAATCGCAAAAATGTGAATAGTAGGCCCCCGAGAGCACCTTCTCCGTAACACGAAAGGCCTAAGTCATAGCACAAGGTTTGTATTTTGGATTTTGACCTCTAGTAGCTACTTATGCCATGGCATGGGTATACCAAGTCATGGCAAGTAAAACTTGGTTTTAGGTTTTAGTAACAAACTTAAATGCAGTAGGAAAGGTCCAAGTTGCAACAAAAGTTCTAAACCCTTAATTTAACTTAGAAACCTTGGATTCTCTCATGATAATGTTATGTGATGACTTGGAAACACTTATAAGGGGTTTTTGCAAGGTGGAATCAGTGGTTAAATGAATCAAAGGCTTTTAAATTGAAAATTGGAATCACTTATGGCTTCAAATGGTTTTAAGTGTTTAGTTAATAACCTTTAATGATGACAAAATTCAAATTCACTCACTTTTTCTTAATTTAATTAATTATAGTGACTTCAGACCTTGACTTACGATCATTAAATATGTAATTAAGCCTAATCACTGTAATTAAGAGTTAGGGTTGTTACACTAAGAATAGTATAGTCTAAAATACTAAATATAAGCATATTTAGGCTCTAAAAATTTGAGTTGAGCACACTTGGGCTACTAAAATCTGAACATGAGTACACTTGGGCTCTTGTGCAAACTTAGGCTCAATAATAATTCAATTGAAGCTACTGTGTAAAAGCACACTTAGGCTTTTGATAAAAATAATCACACTTATTCTAAAATAGCCTAATCAAAACATAGCAGTATTCTCAATAACACATTTATGCATAAATACAATTCCAATGCATATTTAACCACAATTAAAACACTAGTCACCCAACAAGTGAAAATTCTAAGCTTCCTTATCAATACTTTAATCCTCTAAGCAAAACAATAGGGCCTAGTTTAAATCAAATGAACAAACACATAATTGCTACTCTTCTTGTTATTCTTTAATCAATAAAGACATCAATTTCAATTTAAATAAGCATACCTAGCTCAAACTTTTCAATAATTCCAACTAAAGCTTTTCTTATCAACCATTTAGATCCTAATTTGCAAATGTCTCTACTTGTTCTTAAGTCTTTTCTTTCTTCACTTAAGGGCCAATTCCTTGTTTTCTACAGTCCCATTTTTCGTTTTCAAACTTCCTTAGTTCCTCATTCAAACTTTCAAATCTCCTTTCTCAAATTTCTACTTTAGATTGTTCCTTCACTTCTTTTAACCCTTCAATTAAAAAAAGAAAGGCATTTATTTAAATTTCCATTTCCATAAGCCTAAACAAAAATTAGAAAGAAGGATGAGTAAGGTTTACCTCTCAAATTGTCATTTCTATTTAACATATCATGAGTAAATCCCAAACTCCCACTTTTGAGTCTCTCTTCCCTTTGTCACTCCCTCTTCATAGCTAAAAACATAAAAATAACCATTCAAGGTCATAATACCACAAGACCAAAATTGTAAGAGCTAAATAATGAAGAATTTTACCTTCAATTGGTCTTTCCTTGTTTTCTCCTTCCCTTTCTTCCAATACTAGTTTCAAACAATTATCTTCTCCAATTTCATGTAGCCAAAAACTCCACCATATGAAAATCTATCTGAATCAAATGAGAGGGAATAAGAAGTAGAGAAACTTTTATGAAAGGCACCTTGGCTAAATCTCATTCTTTATCCTACGTACAAGCTCAAAAAGTGTCGTAATAAAGGCCCACTCTCTCACCGTGTCTTTTTTCTCCCCTCTGTGCATCATGCGTGTGTGTTTAGAATAAGGGAAAATGGGTTAGAGAGCTCTAGTGGATGATTGTTAAGTTGAGTTAATGAGTTTAGGTTTTAGGTAAATGGGTACAATGGGTTTAGGATAAAAGAGTGGGCTTGGAGTGCTTTAATTAGGCTTTTCTTATTTCATACATTTTAGTCACATCTCATAAGAGTTAAATCGATTTCTTTAAGGTATTCTATGTCCAAATAGTTTTCCCAAGGTATTCTCACTTAAATCCTTAAATCTCCTTCATACCCATGATTAATTAGGAAAATCAAAACCAAAGGTTAATTTACCCAATTACTAATTACTTAAACAAGACTCCTAATTTAAGTTATTCACCTAATGATTTTCTTATTTTAAATTACTTTTTTCTCTAAAATTCTCACTAACTAATTTTTGAGATGTGACAAATCCTTACCCTACATAGTGTTTTATACATTTTAAAATTCCAATAAAACTAAAACATTTATTATTTCTCTTCTTAATCTAAGATTTTAATGTTGATTTTTCATAACAACTCCATTGACATTAAAAAAGGGACAATGAATACAATTCTAATTTCCTCTAAAATGGTGTTATTATGTTGGGCATAATCATAAACATGAATGCTTTACCCTATACTTTACGTCCAATCTAGTTTTGGATATTAATGATTAATAAATTAAACTAGGTCTTATAAGCCAAGAAACAATGAGTAAACTAGCCAAAAAAAGAAATGCTAGGATTAATCTCTAGTTTAAAAATGCTTTTATGTGAACTTTGCCTAGCAAGTAATGCAATAAGGAAACCACTTGAAAAATAAAACTAGAATTGAAAATTCATTACAATAAATTCATTATGATATATGTGGTCTAAGGCAAATGAGGGTAAAACAATTATTTACAATATGATCAACTCCATCTAATTTCCTGTAAGTTAAAAACACTTAAGTGCCTTAGGTTCTATATGAACATGGTTAAGAATTAAATGGATAAAAAGATTATGACTTTGAGTGTTGATTGGGATACAAATATTTGTCTAATTAGTTCAAAGAGATCTATGAAAAGAAAGGAATCACTGAGACAATTAAACATTTCTAGCACTTTACAACAAATGAAAATGTTAATTAAAAAAAACCCTCACTTGAAATGGCTAGATTAATGATGACTCAAGAAACTTTACCCATTGAGGATAATGAGTTATAAATTGATGTATTCAAACTTAATCGAGTGAGCTCTAAATCAATTAATTCCACACCCTTTGATTTGTGGACTAGTAAGCTAGATTTGAGTATCCTAATACCACAAGATCAACTATTAATATCCATAATAATTCTCATAAGCATAGGAATTAAACTCAAAGAGTAAGGAATGTACCTTTACAAAATACTTAAAACAATCAAAGAGATATATATTCATTAGTGAAAATGAAGGTGAAAGCATAATTGAAATTAAGTCAAAGAACATCACATTTAGAGAATGAATTTCCTAGTAAAGAAGAAATTGATAGGTATACATCTCTATATGGAATACAATGTTAGGTTAACAAGGACAAGTAATTAGACCTTAATTTGCTTATTCAAGTAGAAGCTTGGTACAAGATGAAAATGTTACACAAACAACTCCATCATTTTAGAGTAATCGCGAGAGTATACCCAAACATCATTTTTTAGATTGAGGGTGCAACACTTAGAAGTACTCTATTAGTAAGTGAAAAGCCAAACATAGTTCAAAAGGCTCAATTATATCTTGTTAAAGATTTTTAAGATTGAATGAGAGCAATAGAATAAAAAATAAATCTAACGAGGACAAATCATGTCTAGGAATTGGTTGGTCATCTATTCAACTAAAAGGCAACTAAGAACAAATGGTTATTGAAATAAAGAAAAAGACAAATGGATTAAATTAAGAGATAAAAGACACATTTAATTGCTAAAAGGTATACATAACAAAAAGGCATAAATTATGAAAAATACCTTCCCATATGTTATATGATTTAATTAAATTAAACTAATCCTAGCTACAGCTACAAGTTTGGACTTGGAACTACATTAAATGGATGTAAAAATTATCCTTAAATAGAGAACTATATAAAGATAGTACATGAAACAACAATTTGGTTCCATAAAGAAAGAAGTAGAATATAGAATTTGTAAATTCTCAAAGCCCATTTACAAACTAAAATAATCATTTAAGTAGTAGTATTTGAAATTTCATCAAGTAATAATCTCGAATGAATTTCAAATAATTGAAAAAAGGCAACTATATTTACATTAGCCAATTTAAAAGAAATGTCATATTATTATCATTTATGTGAATAATATACCATTAGTTGGGAATAGACAATATTCTTTAATAGTTATTAAAGTATAATCATCCTTGATTTTTTAGATGACAGATATGGATAAAACAAAACATATCTTAATCCAAAGGAATTGTTTAGAGAAATTAATTACTCTTTTATAAGAGGATTACTATTAGAAAGTTCTTAAGTCATTTAGCATGAAAGATTGTAAACCCATCAATACCTCTATAGTAAAAAATAATAGTCTAAATCGTAAGATATGTCCTCTAATTAAGTCTCCACTAAAAAATTATGTACAAAGTCCTATACTCTAATATTGTTAGTGTATAGTATGCTATGATGTGTAGAAGGTTGGATATTTATAAGGAACTGACCTTGTGAACTAACAATAATCAAATTTCAGTCAATAACATCAAAATGATATTAAGAGAATCCTGAGATACTTGTAAGGCATTATAAACTAGGCACTATATTAGAGAGGAGATCTAGATATGCACTATTACTTGATAATGATATTATATTTTTGGAATAACAAGAAACAAACATGTGTAGTATTATTTACCATAGAAGCATAATTAATTACATGCTTTACAATAGGGTAAAAGGTTATATGGCTAAAGAGAATTATTGAAAACTTAGGGATCATTGGTGAGATGTTAAGTCCAATATTGACAAATTGTGAAAGACAAGAAGCCATAGCTTACAAGAACGTCCCTAAGTGTCATAACAAAAGTAAACACATAGACATAAGAAGGAGAGAGATCAATAACATGGAAAAGTGTTACACTAGAATATGTCTACGCATAAAAGATTGGTTGATCCACTTGAAATACCTATACCTAGAGATGTGCATAAGGAAGAAATGAAGTCTTTTGGTAAGGGTAAAACATAGAATAACAAACTCTATATACAACTTAATTGTTGACTAAATAGATGTGTTATACCATAATCATAAATAATATATACAAAATAATATATAAGTTAATGTTGACACTCTTACATGAACAACTGCCTTTGGCGCTCATGAGAAGTAAGTATAGATGAAATATTTATATTTGCCATATAAGGCAATGGAAGCACTAATATAGAATAAAAAGGAACACAAAACATAAATTTGTTACCTCAACAAAAAGAAAAGAAAAAGAAAGGTGGAGATAAGATCCAAATATATAAATATATATAGATTGAATTATAGATCTTCACCATCCACAACACATGTAGCTAGATACAATTCTATTTTAAGACGTCATGGGAGGCAAGTAGAATGGTAAAATTCAAGTTTACTATATGTGTGTAGACTAAGATCTATACAATGTTAATAAAAAAATCAAATTGATACACATTCTTATAAATTAAGAGAAATACCATAACACAAAATTCATACTACATATGCTTAATAACTGCAATTGAGAAACAAGTGAATAAATCATTGCTTTATTGTTTTGTAAGTCCTAAAAAAGAACATATCTTTTCAAATATGCCCTTATAATTTTGACAATATCATAAAAAGATAAGTTAGTATTTACTACTTCAGTATATATCCTATAGTCATAATAATTTGATCTAAAAGGAGTATTAGTATGAAAGCAACTAATTTTGATCTAAACGATATGTGGACAACAAAAAGATTATTTGAGATATAGACAATTATATTCATATGTAAAGCATACTCATTATGAAGTTTTGATAATGATAACTTCTTAAGTGTAGATACTAGGCATATAAATTACAAAAAAAAAAAAAGCAATCCAAGTGAAATTAAACATAAGGGATTAGATTTGCCATGAGTATAAACAACCTTTTGAGATTGAAAGAACACAAAAAGAGATGAATTCTTTCCTCCTCTCTGACAATTGTGCTACTGCTGTGAAACAAGATCAAAGTTCCTTTAGTGACTCTTAAATAACCTAAGTTGTATCCGGGAATTTGTAACCAAATTTTATGTTCTACACCTAAGCAACACTGGTACTCTGAAAAGGGGGAATATTAGTATCGGATACGTATCAGTAGTGATGGTCTATGGTGCCACATTTTTTACGGTTCCAGGATCTGGTTCTTGATTACCTGTTGAGCAAACTACAACTATACCTTTGGCAACTGATGGAAGGCCCCATTAGAAATCCCATCAGGCAAAAAATCTTTAGAATAGTTGGATTGGTCAAAAGCACAGAGCAAATCTGCATCATGGCAGCCTCCCCCTTCAGTTGGATTCCAGCAAGCTTCATAGGCTGCAAGACGAGCCCTCGGGGATCCACCCATAGCAGTGCCATTACCGTTATTATTGACGCTTGCATTTTGAACAAAATTGCCAACAGCAGTTGATGCAGTATGGGTACCATGCCCTACAATGTCACGTGTGCTATTATGATGTAATGGGTCAACTTTGCAAAAGACTGCCTCATAACCGTTGAGGGAGATTCTTGCTGCTATTAGCTTCCTAATTCAGGTTCATAACACAGCAAAATAATTCATAGACTATTGTGGCTCATTAGTTAATTTTGGCATGAGAATTTATAAGAATTTTGCTCTTTGAGACTATTCATTGTATTACTTTGAAATATACGTGTATAGCAATAAAAATAATTACTTTATACAGATATGGAGGAGATCTAACAATGAAAGAGCTCAATCTTTCGAAAAATAAGCTCTTATAACATAGGCCAATTGATAATTAATAAAGTAAATAGCAAATTTTCTAATTTTTTCACTAAAAGATTCCTTTGTTCTCTATTTTTTAAAGATTAAATTTCTTAATTTAATGATTCAATTATTTTTTTTCCAATCATTTACATCCTTTTGTTTGTTGATGGGGACGAAATTAGTAATTCATTCTAACAAATGGAAAGACAAAATTGATTGGGAAAAATGAATTGAGAGATCCAATTTTTAGATAATAAAATTCAGAAGTAAAAAATTTTTGAAAGGACAAAATTAGTAATGAAAACTGCCAGGAAAATAGTTAATCATAAATTGAATGACCTATTGCAGAGAGTTCTATTAGAACGGCTAGGCAAATTGTTAATCTGGCATTTGAAACCCCCACGCCATATGATGCAACAGGTCCATATCCTCTGCCATTGAAGCTCTTGGACTTTGGCCAAACAATTATTCCCTCAGAAAAGAAAAAAAGAGAATACCTCAAAAGAATATAAATAAATGATAGCAATTGTAAAAAAAAAAAAAAAGGATTTGTTGATGGAGAGTTTAGATTTTTTTATCATTTAATTATTTGGTAATTCAAGCAATCATTTAAAAATTTATATTAAGTAATATGTTATAACTATATACAAATCTAAAAATATAATTCAATCAACATGACAAATATCCAATCCCAAAAGTAAAAGAGGCTGGATCCTGCATTAGAAGACTTTACTCACCATGTGCAGTAACACCATTTTAGTTTTTTTTTCTTTTAAAGGTGATTAAAAATGATATAAGACATCTAAAAATTATAATTAGAAAAACAAAAATTTTAATTGTGAAAAATATGCTTTAAAATTTTTTATTGTATTGTACATTTAAAATTTTTAAAATACATATTTTTTTCACAATTAAAATTTCTAACCTCTTAATTATAATTTTTAAATATCTTATATTAATTTTAATTCCCAAAAAAAAAGCCAAAATAACAACATCGTGCATAAACGCTCGACTGAAGAGGATCCTCAGCGAAAAATAAGTGCCTTTGACATGTGACAGCAAGGGTGGACTTGTCAAGCTGTGGCACCGGTGAGTACAAGGACAAAAACACCTTTATTGGTTAGCATTTTTCAAACAAATTTTGGCGGACTAGGTCATCCATAAAATTTAGTTATAAATAAGTAAAAAAATAATCATAAATTTTAGATAAATTATTCCTTTTTTTTTTAACAATGGCTTAAAATGAATTTTTTCTTAAATCAAAAAATGCCTTAAAACTATACTCATTTTGATCAATTATTCTTAAAAAGAAAATTATTTTTTCAAAAAATATATAACATATAAAAATTATCTTTTAAATTTTTATTTTAATTATATATATTTTGCTTAAAAAATAATATATTAATTTATTATAAAATTTAATTATGCTTACAGCATTAACTATATTGATTCAATATGTATTTAATGAATGTAATATTGATAAAATTATATTTATTAATTATAGTCTCTTAATTGGTTAGAATTTTTAAAGATTACTTTGTGAATATGTTTTCATATTTAAAAAGATTACAGGATATTTTGGTTAAAATGATTTTAATGGTAAGATTTTTTTTTAATTTTAAAGAAAAGTTATTTCTCTTTTTTTTGCATAATAATTAAGCTATTTCTTTTTTAAAAAATAATTTATCTTAATTTTAATATAAAAAATATCTCTTGAATTATATGTGGTAGAATATTAATTAGTACCCTTACATAAGCTGAATTAATAGAGAAATAGTTGCAATAAGCAGAGGACCCATAGTTTTAAAAACCATATCAAACTGATCGATTAGTCCATAAAATTGGCAAGCCAAAAAATTGGTCAAACCGATCAAGAACTAGTTAAAATCAGTCAAAATCAAATTGGCAAAAATCAATTTGAACCAATTTGTACCAATTTTTTTTAAAGTTTTTTTTTTATACAATAGAATAATTCATCTCAAATAAATTTGACAAATTAAAAATAAAAAGTAATAAAAAAAGGAGGGAGTTAAAATATAAAGAATTTTTTAAAAAAAGAGAGAGAATATAAAAAGAAGTAAAATGTACATACTTGACTATTTTTTATATTTACTCTCTATTATATTTATATTCCATTTCTTAGTAACATTTCCCTCAAATATTAAAATATTTAAACAAAATTCATATTTATTTTTTATTATTTATTTTTTTATGATAAGTGAAATCTTAATATAATTTAGAAACTCTAAAATAAATTTTGTAATATTTTAAGAAATATTGAATTAATAATTAAATATTTAAAACTTACTAATATTTATTTCTTACATTAAAATTTTAATATATAAAATTTAAAATATATATATAATTATTACCAATTTGATCACGATTTGACCAATAAACCATAAAATAATGTTTGCACTAGTTCAATGGCAAATCCAGTTTTAAAAACATTAAAGGGACCCAAATTCTGAGGTCAGCATTTTTTCAAATATAAATTCTTTTAGTTTGATTTGAATTATTTAAATTTGATATTTTATTTTTTACTTTTCAAATTATTATTTTTATTAACAGTTAAAAGGATATTTTTATTTTATATTTTGTATATATTCAAACAAAAACAAATATATCAAAATATTAAAATAAAAATTAAATATGAATTTTCCAAATTTGATTTAAATAATCTAGATTATAAGAAGTACAAAGATGAATAAGGGATTCAAATTATGATAGACTTAAGCATCCAGTCCACTTTCTCTACACTTCAAGGTGCACATTTCTAAAATGCAATTTAAACTATTTAGATTTAATTTAGATGATTTAAAGTTTTTTTTTTTAATGTTTGTCTCAATTATTATTATTTTTTAAAATTAATAATCAAAAGATTATTTTTATTCTATATTCTTCAACATAAAAAATTAAAATATAAATATAAATTATTTAAATTTAATTAAATAATCTAAATTCAAAAACAAATGCATTCCTTGCACAACTAGGGGATGTGCAAGAGATCGAGTGCCATAAGCATCATACTTTATAGGCACTATATAGTGTGTCAAGCATGGTTTTAAAAATTATATCGGATCGGGCAGTTTAACTGAAATAAGTTTCTCGTCTAGTTCGATTAGTCTAGAAAACCAATCAATTAAAGAATCGGCCAAAATTAGATCAGTCAAAACTAATTTGAACTAATCCGTACCAATTTTTTAAAATATTTTTTTTATATAATAGAATAATTCATCCCAAATAAATTTGCAAATTAAAAATAGAAGGTAATAAAAAAGAAAATAAGAAAGTTGAAATATAAAGAAATTTTTTTAAAAAAATGAGAATATAAAAGAAGTAAAATGTGCAAAGTTAACTATTTTTTATACTTGCTCTCTATTATATTTATGTATCATTTTCTACTAGCATTTCTCTCAAATATCAAAGTATTTAGCCAAAATAACTATTTACTTTTTTTTTAAATGATAAGTAGAATCTTAATATAATTTATAAACTCTAAAATAATTTTTGCAATATCTTAAGAAACATTAAATTAATAAACAAATATTTAAAATTTAATAATATTTATTTCTTATATTAAAATTTTAATATATAAAATTTTTAAATATATATATTTAATTATTATCAATTCGACTAATGAATTATGAACCAATACCTCCATCAATTTAATGATCGATCCAATTTTAAAAGCATTGGTGTCAAGTGCCAAAGGCGCTTCAATCTATATAATAATGCTTGTCATAAATATCTTGACTTTGACGCTGCATTATAAAGGAAACTCGCTTGTTATGTTCGTGAATATTTTAATTTTGGATTTTATTTTGGGTCAAAAATTTGTTGCTCCTATAATTATGCTTCGAGTTGACCTTAATTAGTTATGAATATTAACGAAATAAATTTTTGTAATGAAATAACTACTTACTTTTTCTTATAAAAGTTAAATCATATAAAATAATTGATAATAATACAACAATATTGTTAAATAATAATTAAAATTTTAAAGTCCAATCATCTTTTGATTATTAATAAAAAAAAATTTTAAATACAATATAACCTAAGTTGTATATGGGAATTTGTAAACAAATTTTAAGTTTTAAAGAAGTAACGGTACTTCAAAAAGGGACATATCAATGCCAAATAGATATCCAGTGTCAATACTCATATCGTGTTCTAGCATTTATATCTTCGACAATTTTTTACTTTGATAAGTTTCACAAGGTTTTAAAATGCACCAAAACGACTCCAAAACACGATCATTAAGAGCCATTTGCTGGGGCTAGAGGCTTTAAAGTTGTAAGTCTGTCTTAAGATATAAACCAAAATCAAAACAAAAGCCTATATGATCTTAGTAATATGAATAAGGATGAAAATTGGCACTTAATTTGAATAAGAAATTGTAGTTTAAATTTATTTTGTACTTGTATTTGTAGCTTGTCATAGACATTTTATTTTATAATTGCATTGTTTGTTTGGAACTCAATTTTATTTTATGTTGTTTAATTTTTAATGAGTTAGTACATTGAATAAACACACCACCTTATACCCTATCTTAAAATTTAAGAAATTATTGTATCCTACATTTCATATCATGTCGTTTTAGTTGTACACTTACTAAACGAGTTGAGTGCCAATTCTAATTATTTGCATGCCCCTAGCCTATGTTTGCCTTTCGTATAGGATAGGTGGTATTTTTGTCTTTGAATCTCTGGTTAATTATCATTAAAAATAAATGATAAATTGAAAAGGGCCAAGAAAGCAGGTTCATCACCGTCTTAATTTATTCAAATACGACAAGTTCAATACATCCACGTCTGAAGCAACAAGAAACACACCAAAATACACAACACTAGTTAATATTATTTTTACAAACACACATTAGATTGTTAACATATTCCTTAGAGTGAATTGTCAAAATTCACGATCACAATAGGACTCCTGACTATGTGCTTTCCATCAGACCATGACAAGTCCCCAAATGAAGAATTCAAAGGTTGAGCCAAACTCATTGCCTTCAAAATTACTTGAAAGCTCTTCTTTTCGAGAGTTCTCTTAAAACTCAAAATACGTGGCTTAACAAGAACTTGTACTCCTTTAGGACGTTTGACACTCACTGAATACGTGCTTGGAGGCCCAACATTTGTAACTATACGAGTAACAGTTATAGGCTTTACTCCAAGATGAGACAATGAGATTGAAGGGTAGTTGAAATCTTTGATCTTGTAAGACTTTGGACATTTGTAGGGCTTGTTAAAATTAAAGGATGCAACTAATCTTTCCTCGTATCCAGAACCACATAAGAAATTCAAGTAATCAGAAGCCTTTAGATCATAAACAAGTCCAGGGTCTATTGCACGATTAGGGCGAACATGTCCTGAACCATAAGCAAATGGAGTTGCTTGTGTATTGTCTAATCCATCTAGAATTGGTCTGTTGGTATTATCAAGTATGGTTGCTGCAAGGACATAGTTTTTGATAATCAATAGGAATGCTTTTTAAGAAAAAGAAATGCATATTGTGGAAGAGAAGATAGATTTGTTTATAAAAAGAAACAAGTAAACTCGTTACAATTGAATTCCACTTAAAAAGTGTACTTGACAGGCTTTATATGTCTAATTTGGTTTACTTATCATTACCTGTAGTCATAATTGCTGATTTGATTGCAGCTGGACTCCATTTAGGATGGCGTGTTTTGAGAAGACCCACGATGCCAGCGACATGTGGACATGCCATAGATGTTCCTGATAGTACATTAAATAGAAATCGACGCTTATCGAATGCTAGATTAGTGGGACTTGCACCGGTTGAATAAGCAGCAAGTATATTAAGACCAGGTGCAGTTACATCAGGCTGAAACAGAAAATCAAAATTGTAATTGCAAAATCACAAATCTTATACTTGAAAGAAAAAAGTGAATGTATGATGGTGAGAATTGAAAACCTTGAGAAGTGATGGCTGAATGACATTAGGTCCCCTAGATGAGAAAGAAGCCATAACTGGAGCTGGTTTTATTCCTAGCAATGTTGTTGCATTATCAAAGAATGCAAGAAGGTTCCTGCATTGATATATGCGTAATAAATTAATGGAGCACCTTCATTTGTTTTTTTTTTTTTTTTTACCAACAGGTACAAGTATATTCTCAAATTTTCAATAAGATTTAAGTTGTATATGATTACTCGCTATAGCTTCCTGTTATGCCTGACCCATTCGTAGTACCAGAGGTGCCGCAAAGTTGAGCGTCAGCTGTAACTGTGTTCCCACTTAGAGCATCATTTTCCAAAATCATTCCCACTGCTCCAGCAAGTGTTGCTTGCAAGCCCTTGTCAACTGGTCTTATGCTCCTACCTCGTTGGCATATCAATATTTTTCCCCGTACTTTGGTAGGATCAAGAGTTCCAGCATTGCAAAGGTCGCTACAGGAGGAATTAATATGAATAATGTGTATTCTATGTAAATAAATAAGCATACTAAAGTGGTAATTTGAAGCAAGCCTTGAAAAATTTGTGCTTACGCATCTTGATATGTCGCATTGGGAAGCCGAGCATCACCACCACGGATCACAGGAGTTAACTGCTGCTGAGGTGTACCTGCGGTAATACTGGTTCCCTGAAATATATATATTAAAAAAAAAAAAAGCATACTCCAAGTTATTATCAAACACAGAATATATTAGTTAACAGTTAGAACTTATACAATTCTTCATTGATCTATGAAGTACGGATAGGCATTTACACAGATACATTGCACAACACTGATATGTGTGTTGTGACATCTAACACGGAGATGCAAGAAAATAGATTTGTTGATGCTTTATAGCTATTGACATAAATAGTTTTTTCCTGTTAAATAAAATGATACCTGTATACGTTGTCCATTACCAAGAGTAATGTTATCGCTGAAGTCCCTGTCTATTGAGCTAGCAGCAATAGTGAAGGTCCATGGTGCCACATTTTTTACGGTTCCAGGATCTGGTCCTTGATTACCTGCAGAGCAAACTACAACTATACCTTTGGCAACTGCATGGAAGGCCCCAATGGAAATCCCATCAGACAACAAATCTTCAGAATAGTGTTTATTCCCACCGATTGAAACTGAGATGACATCAACACCATCACTAATGGCTTGGTCAAAAGCAGAGAGCATATCTGCATCATGGCAGCCTCCCCCCTCAGCTGGATTCCAGCAAGCTTTATAGGCTGCAAGACGAGCCCTTGGGGATCCACCCTTAGCAGTGCCATTACCATTATTGTTCACACTTGCATTTCGAACAAAATTGCCAGCCGCAGTTGATGCAGTATGGGTACCATGCCCTACAATGTCACGTGCGCTATTATGATGTAATGGGTCAACCTTGCCAAAGTCCGCCTCATAACCGTTGAGGAAGATTCTTGCTGATATTAGCTTCCTAATTCATGTTCATAACACATTAAAAAAGATAATTCAGAGACTATTGTGGTTCATCAGTAAATTTTGCTCTTTGAGATTATTCACTGGGTTATTTCCAAATCTATGTGTACAGCAATTAAAAAAAAATTACATTATATAGATATGGAGGAGATCTAATAATGAGAGAGCTGGATGATTCAAAAAATCAAGCTATTCATAACATTAGCCAATTGATAATTAGTAAATCAAAATGTAAATTTCTGATTTGTTCACTAAAAGATTTCCTACTTCTCAATTTAATCTTTCAAAAATTAAGTTTTTTAATTTAATCTTTCAATTATTTTCTTCCAATCATTTTCATCTTTTTGTTTGTTGACTGGGACAAATTAGCAATTCACTCTAACAAATGGAAGGACAAAATTGATTAGAAAAATTTATTGAGAGATTTAATGTTTGGAAGACCAAATTTAGAAATAAAAGATTTTTAAAGGTCAAAATTAGTAATTGAAACTACCAAGCAAATAATTAATCAGAAATTGAATGACCTATTGCAGAGAGTTCTATTAGAACGGCGAGGCAAATTGTTAATCTGGCACTTGAAGCCCCCACGCCACTTTGATGGAACAGGGCCATATCCTCTGTCATTGAAACTCTTGGACTCAGGCCAAACACCTGTTTTGAAAAAAAAAAAAAAAAGAGAGTACCTTAAAAGAATATAAATAATGATTAGATTTTAAAAAAAAATTCAAGCTATCATTTAAAAATTTATATTATAAAATATTTTATAACTATATACGGGTTTGAAAATATAATTCAATGGTTAAAAGGTCAAAATAAAAAATATCCAAACCCAAAAATAAAAAAAGAAGTGCCTTAGAGATGTGACAGGAGGGGTGAAGTTGTCAGGTTTCTAGTGAGTACAAGGAGCAAAATACTTTTATTGGTTGGATTTTTTTTCTTTTAAGTCTGACAGACTACTTCATCCATAAATTTCAATTATAAATAAGTGAAACAATAAAATAATAAATTTTAGATAAATTATTCTTTTTTTTAAGAGATGGCTTAACATTTTTTCTGAAATCTAAAAGTGCCTTATAACTGAACTCTGATCAATCATCCTTCAAAATAGCATTATTTTTAAAAAATATATATAACATATAAAAAATATCTTTTAAATTTTTTTAATATAATTTATTTTTTGTAAAAAATATTATACCTATGAAAAAATTTAATTATATTTACCACATTAATTATATATATTTAATGCACATAATATTGATAAAATTATATTTATTAATGATTGTCTTTTAATTGGTTAGAATATTTGAAGATTACTTTGTGAATATGTCTTTATATTTTAAAAAAATTAGAAAATATTTTGGTCAAAATAAGTTTAACTGTAAGATATGTTTTAATTTTAGACAAAAAGTTATGCTATTTTGCATAATAAAAAAGAATAGCATGTAATTAAGCTATCTTTTAAGGGAAAAAAGAAAACGTAATTTATCATAATTTTAATATAACAAAACCCCTCAAATTATATGTGGCACAACACTAATTAGTGCCCTTATAAAACCCAAATTGACTTAGAAATAGAAACTTTCGAATAGTCTTTATTTATTAAAATTTAATAATAAAACTAATCATAAATAAACATACAAAATATATTGTAGTAAAACACACATCTCAAATGCTCATGTAAGTATTTATTATTAAGTTGCTCTATCAATTTTTATAAAGTAGTTCTATCTAAGAATTTACTAAGTCTACACAGGAATGGCTGGCTCCCTTGGTTGTATGAAAAATCATCCGTAGACGAAATGTAGCTAATGAATTACCAGTATCAATAACACCAATGATTGCATTTTGACCAAATCTTCCTTTGGTCCAAGCGGAGTCTGCTCTAACTCTTCCATTTCTTTCTTGTCCCAGAAATTCCCACGATCTGGTTGTGTGCAGGGTATGCACTTTGCCCAAGAACACAGATACTACATTTGGCTTTTCTGCACCAATCTCAACATTTTATCAATTTCCAAAACAGAATCTATTTACAATGAAAACAGACTTAAACCACTACATTTCGAAGATGATGATGACAAATGCTTATGAAGTAATACAAAACTCAACTATGATTTTTTTTATTAAAGTGATTATTCACTCACTTTTGATCTCTGCTGCTTCTTCCTCTTCAAGCAATGCAGCAAAGCCATTAATGTGTCTATTATAGGAGTAAAGGATAGCTTCTTTGGCCTTCTCATCGCTGTCAAACGAAGAATATATACATTTCATGGCATCAGAATCAGATTCTTCTTCCCCATAACATTTTAAACAGAAGATCATGGTTTTAGTTCTATACCTTCCCAAGACAGAGCCCAGCAAATCATAATGGGAATTTGTGGCAGATTCCATATCAGCAGAGGAAGGGTTTGGACCATGAGAATGTGATCCCAAGTATACAATGTAAGACTGCAAAAGAGAATGGAAAACCAAACAATAAGTGAAACGTGGTTGATTATGGCAAGTTCAAGATGAGAATTTCAAAGTAATTAATGCAGAAGCAAAATGTGCTTGCCTTTCTTATGGCATGAGCAGGTTGAAGCAAGCAAGTGGAAAGAAGAAATGACGAGAGAAGAAGAGGGACAATGGAGGAACCCATCATGTTTCTCGAATTGATGTTTGGGAAGTACAGAGTGAGAATACAAGCGCTGCTTCCTCTGTTTATAAAGACCTATACTCTCTACTTTCTTGGAAGGGAATAATTGCCCTTTTATTTTCTTTTTAAATTACAGACATCCTGTTTCAACTTTCAATTAATGACAAATAAGCGGTTAAAATTTCGATAAAAATCGGTCTAACATTTTTTATTTAACTACAATTTTATTCTCTTCTTTTTTTAAATGTCTTTATGAGTATTAGCAAGAAAAGAAAAAAAATGCACGCCCAAAATCATGAAATTGAGAATTATTTTTAAAAAAATACATCGACCGGATCAAATTTGATCAAATTCTCAATTTATATGGATGTTGTCGAGGATGACACTATCCATTCTAATACTCTTAGCCTCCATTTAGATTGTGTGCGAATAGTCATGATCATCAAAGGCTTCTCCAAACTTGGCTCACTATTGGTGAAATTGGACTAAGCTTGTAGTCAATTGCCATGTTTGTTTTCAATGACATGTGACAATCTGATTTTTACTCTTATCTTTTGATCACTGTTGTCCGATAGTTCTTTAGCTTCGATTAAGAGATTTGGTAATTTGACTGTTGCTTAAATATCTCTTTGTGTTGCAAAGACAATGAGCCATTTTGATTGAGTTGTAATGCCCCCATCTTGGCTAACAACCCACTTATCCCAAGATGTGTTCGTTCCTTTCTTTCAAATAATGTTATTCAGTGCATATTTTTATGTATTTGTGGACCCCTTTATAAGTCTTTTATTGTGTGGAATATTTTCATTTAATTGGCCAAAAAAAATATTCAATAAGTCCTTTTTTTTCTGCCAAACATTGCTCAATAAGATTTTATATACTTTCCACCACTTATTTTTCGACTTCCACCACTATCTTCCATTAAAAAAAAAAAGACATATACAAAAGTAATATTTTTATATTATTCAAGATATATATAATACATAAAAGTTATATTTCTTATATTTAAATATTTTATTATTATGTTTATATGTTTAAATTTTTTGGAACATGCTGAAAAATTTTCACATAGTAATGTTTACCTTAAACTTTGATCTTATCAGAATGTCGAAACATACTCTTAACTCATTCACATGTTTGTTAGAAAAATATTAAAATAGAAATTATGATATTAACTGTATATATTTAAAGTAAAATAAAGTCATTTTGAATGATTACACTTTATTATTAAACCAATATATAATAACAACCCACTTTAGAAAGCAACCTCATGACGAAGTGAAATGATTTCTCATTCAACAGTAATGAATCTTTTGATTTGTTGAAGAGATTATATATATATATATATATATATATATAATGCACAAGCGTACATACACCTATCAATAATAGATGGATCTCTTCTGTTGAAGGGAGATTTGTTATTGAAAAAAAAAAAAAAAAAGACATAAAGTGTGAGCACGTGCGCACATACACCCATATCTCATAAAATGAGTAATTTTATGTGAAATGTAAAAAGAGAAAATAATTATTTTTAAATCATAAATTTAATTAATTTTATCCAATGATTTAGAATTTGAAGGTGTTTATTTACTTTTCTTTCTTCTCATTTAAGATCATTTCTCTCACTTAATTTATTGCATATATAATGGTATAAGAAGAGGTAATCGAGATCTCTTACTCATCATTTTCTTGCTTATATTAGTATTTTTCTTAATTCAAGTTGGATAATTCAATTTTTTTGGGTACTTTGATTTTTTTTATTTTAAAGGATATATAATGTAAAATAAAAATAATTTTTTAACTATTAACTTAAAAAATCATTAAAATTAAAATTAAAAAATAAAAATATCTGCAAACTAAATCTGGCAAAGAAGCGAAGGGGAGCCAACTGTCTTTCTATTGAAGTATGCCGTGTCGGGAAATTTAAAGAACTTTCCGTTTTAGCCTTTCTGCGTTTCACTGTTGAGCCAATTACTAGCGGACTTTATGACAGCAGGCATCATTTTTGTCAATTTTTGAAGATTATCTGTTTTACATAAATTCTGATATCAAATAAAGTTTGAAATTTTTTGACATGTAATGATATACATTCCAATGAAAATAAAAATTATTAATGATGCTACTAAAAGTTTTAAAATTTTTGTTATATTAATGTAAAAAAATATAATATTTTTTCCTCTAATATCTCTAAAAATATGGGAGGTAATAATGATGCTTCAAACTAATTGAAGACATATTATAATTAGAGGCAAAAATAGAGTGGATGATTGTAATGTTTCGGTAAAAATTCCTAAAGTGGTAAAAACTGTTTAGGTGTGTGTTCTTTAACCATTAAAATCATCAAATGAAAATACACTAATTAATTCTCTTTTATAGCATCAAATTTTTACTTTTTTTTTCTCAAATCTAAAATTTTTTTCTTGCATTATCGTAAAGTAAGTATTATATAACAATAGTTTCTTTTGCAATTTATTTTACTTATTGGTAAGAGAACATTTATTATATGCATGATTTATTTTATATATATATATATATATATGAAAATTTATAAGAACCTCTGTTTTTTTTCTTTTTGTTGTAACTTATCTGAGTCAACTCAAGTCATCCTTTTTATACTTAGGATGCTTCTGGCACAAATTAAAGTACTATCAGCATAATTGTACGGCAAATGTTATAATATGCACAGACATCGATGCTAAGCTATTAGCACTATTAATAAAAATATAATGAATGTACGGAGAGACAAATATGATATATTAAATTCTTTGTTTAATAAAAAAATAAAAAAATAATTTTAATGATAAAAAATAATCTTCATATTTTTATTTTAAGAAAATACTAAAAATAAACAAAATTATTAAATAATAATTATAGAAATATAATAAATATTAAAAAAATCAATCGAAGGATCAGGGATTTGAATTCTTAAAGTAAAATAACACTATTATGACCCTCACTCCTTTTCTATTACTTTGATTTTCTTGACTTACTTTCTTCCTTTTTTTTTCAACTTTTTCTTTGTGTTGATCACTTTCTGTTTCTGAAATTATTTCTTTAAAAACGAATGTGCCCAACTTCTAATCTTTTGGAAAAGCAATCTCCTCGCGAAAGAAAACGATGTATTTTGTGAGTCACTCAACTCAATCATTAAGCATCACAGCATCCCCAAGAAAGCTTCTTTCTTTTATTTTCTTTTAATCAATTTGGAAAGATCTCAGAATGACAAGGGAATGTTTGGGAGAGAGTAGATGTTTGAACAATTTTTGGGTCCTTTTCCATTTCACTGTTGAGCCGATTTACATCCACCATTTAATTTCTAGGAATCCCATTCCTTCTGATTGCTTTCCAAAGTAAGATGACTTACATGTTGGTAGTGAGCTGTAAAGTTTAATGCATCTTTTGTGCTTTGCTTTCCTTACCAATCTCTGCAAGCACATGTACCAAGAGTAATTTGTGTTAGAAGTATTGATTTATTTTATTATTATAATAAATTAACTTAAATTAATTAATAAATTATATTTTACTAATATGATAATAATTATTTTAATAATGATTATTATATAAACTAATTCTCTTGATAAATTCTAATGCATCTTTTGTGCTTTGCTTCCCTTGTCAATTTCTACAGGCACATATACCAAGAGTAATATGTGTTAGAAATGTTAATTTATTTTATTATTATAAATTAATGTAAATTAATTACTAAATTATATTTTATTAATATCATAATAATTAATTTAATAAAAATTATTATATAAATTAATTCTCTTGATAAATTCTAATGCATCTTTTGTGCTTTGCTTTTCGTGTCAATTTCTACAAGCAGATGTACCAAGAGTGATATGTGTTAGAAATATTAATTGATTTTATCATTATAAATCCATTGTTAAGTTAATTAGTAAATTATATTTTATTAATATCATAATAATTAATTTAATAACAATTATTATGTGAATTAATTCTCTTAATAAACTATAAATAGATTGTAATGGATAAACTACCTATAAATTCATTTAAGAAATATAGATTTAACTTATAGTTAAACTAAAGCTAATTATTTTATTTATATTAGTTAAGTCTTATAATATGATATAATTTTACCCTACCTTCTAAACCTATTTGAATATAACAAACTGTATCCTCTCCCATTTTGTCTACTGCCACACCTCCAAAATAATTATGCATTCAACCATCATGTCTAATATATCAGGTCTGGTATTTCTTACTTAGTCTCTCATTATTTTTTTATAACAATTTTTATCTATTCAGTGCCACTGTTTATTGCGTTGATCTATGAAAATTTAATCGCATTCAAATATGTATGCATAAATGAGTTGATCTAGACTTTTATTCTTACTTTACAATTTTTAATATGATGTATTCCATACCTCTTGAACTCTGGTGTTGTGCTAAAAATTTTGCATCTTAAAAGGTTGAACCTTGAACCGAATGTGTGTTGGTATTTTGAATGGTTTTTTTATCTTTTTTAATCCCTTTTGTTGGGGAAACATTAGAATACCACGCGCCACGAAGTGCGCGGGTGCATGCACTTTTGCTGCAGAAGCATCTTTTTGCTTGCTCCTTTTATTCCTTTTTGGTTGTGAAATAGTGGCTGTTAACGCACTTGAGAAAAACGGCAAAAGAAACTAATGGTAAATTAGTTTTTTTTTTTTTTTTTAGGGTGTGTTTGGTTCAACGGAGGGGAGAGGGGGGATTTTAATGGAGGGGAGAAGAAGAAAGGGGAGGGATTTTAATAGAGGGGAATAAGGGATTTTAATGATACATTGTTTGGTTCAGGAGGGGAAGAGAGGAAAAATAATAATATATAGACCATTTCACTCTTATATATTTTAAAAATAATGATAATATAATTAATTATTTTTTATTTTTAAAAATTTAATATTTTTATCATCAAATTAAACAAATGTCAGAAATTATTTATAATTATAATTATTTAAAAAAATTGTAAACAAATGAAATTAACTAAATAATTAAACAAATAAAGATAAGAGCATTTTAGTCTTTTTTTTTTTTTGCAACTTTCTCTCACAATCCCCCCAAATTGGAAGGTAAAGAGAGAGGAGTAGGGGAGGAAAAATTTCATTTAAATTTTTTCTCCTCTCTCCTTTAAAAATACATTCCAAATAAGAGAAGAGGAGGAGAATTCTTCCCCTTCCCTTCCCTCCTCGCTTCAAACCAAACAAGGGGTTAAGGTAATAACCACATTTGACCAACTGGCGTGGCTCACGTGTTTGGTCCAAAGGTATTTAGGAAAACGTTGTACTATGTTTTATAAATTGGATTTTGCTAGAAACATCAAGTTTTTTATTATTAAATTATTTTCCATAATTTTGAATTCGAAATATGAGTTTTTGAATTTTTATAATATTTCACATTATTTTTTGAGCTTCACACTTTTTGAATTTTGGATTCAAAATTTTGTGTATAATCTATATGCATCTTTATTCAATATATTTTTCACATTTTTAATAATGATATATTTTGGTATGTCAAATAATTTCTTATTGAATTATGAACTTTATATTTTTTTTATTATGCTAAAACTAAAATTTGAATCCAATTTTTGCATGGATCTTAAGAATTTGACTATGGTAATTTTGGGTATAGATTTTTTATATTTTGTGATTGTGTGCTCATCTATTATGAGTTCATTTATAAAAGTGTCATAATAATCCTAATTGAAATAATTGATTATGGGGTAGTTAAAATTTTGGACAATTTAATATTCTAGGCCTTTAATAAAAATTAATTTTGATCTTTTGTTTATTATGGTTTATATTATAAATCTTGTGATAATATATACTTTCCAGTCTCAAATAAAATTTTGTTAATATTAATGTAAAATATTACTAAAAATTCGACTCTTTGCATTGTTGGACACATATACATTTCATGGTCATTAAGGTGATAAAATCTTATGAATATGAAAGTAATTTGTTATGATCATATTTTCAGGAGAAATATGATTAATATTGGAACTCTTTTGAGAATATTTTTCTTTTGGTGATATAGATTCAATGTGAAAAATTAAACAAATTATTTATCAATATGAGAATTTTGTTGATAACGGATTGTTCTCCTTATTTTGTTGGAGCATGGTTTATTTTCACACTCTTAGCAATAATAATGTGTATTTGGTATACCATGTCATCCAATTACATGTTCATACTTTTATAAACTGTTGTAAAGAGATATTAAATATATCAATTTTTTGTTAAGTATGATATAGCATGTCTTTTATTTGTCTATAAGATAATTTTGACTATTGACACTTTGTGATTATATACTCACTTATCATGGGACCAATGGGGTTTTGGTTAATTTGATTAAAGCATTTTATTTTAATTGATATGTATATTTTTACATATATATGGTAATACCTTTATTAGTTTATATACATTACACAATAATTGTTGGATAAATTATATTGACAATAAATATATCTTACCAATGTAGCATTGTCAATGTGATCTATTATTAGATGGAGCCCTTATATATTTTGTAAAAATTTAAGGACATTTAATTGTATACTTTTTCACATATTTAGTGCCTTATAATATTTTAAATTGTGAAATTTTATAAGAGGCACATTAGCTATTTATAACAAAAATCATATAAATTGTGACTAACTGTTAATCATGAATATTTATTCATTAGCACGTCCCCTTGCATTTTTTCTATTGGTCCTTTAAGAAAAAAAGGAAATGTAGGGCCCATAGGAAAAGAAAAAAAGAAAAAATTCTGGTCTTGATAGGACAAAAAAAAAAAAGAAATAGTATAGATGAACAATGCATGAACAATGTAACAATAATGTGATGTTATAAAAAATGTGCGAATAGTGCAAAATAAACAATGGGAAACCGTGGCTTTTATATATATATAATTGACTTTTTAACTTTAGTTATTGAATTGTATAAAATTTATTATATAAGTAATGGGCATATCTTGTCAATGTGATATTATTTGGTATATTTTAGATAGTACAAGAATTATGATAAATAAGGGATTTTACAAATATCAAAAGATTGATTGCATAAATTTTTTATACCATGGGTATATAAGTTTTTTTTAGTATATAACATTATTAATTTATGTTGTTGGTACTATGGTATATTTCATTTGATGTTTTAATATAATTTTTTGTACTCTATTGGTATAAAAGCGTTAAAGATATTATTTTTTTATATTATCCTTAAGACCTCTATTGAGTTTTTTTGGTTTACTATGATCTGAAGCTCTTAGACAAAATCATAATAAACAATAACTTTGTATATATAACTACATTAGTTGAATCTTGAAGGAAATTCTTATTTATGATTATGTTGTATGTAGAATTCATGTTTCCCTATATTGTTACTAATCTAGCTACTTCTCTTAAACTTATAGAAATTCCATGTGAACTAAATTTTGATATTAAGTTTTTGTTTTATTAGAGAGAATAGTCATGAATTTTAGACTCAAATTATATTTTTTTACAAATAATATGTTAAAACTCGTTGGAGTTTTATTGAGAAACATATAACTTTTGAGTGTTGTGAATTTTTTTTTGGTTAATGCCTTAGTTTAGTAGGAGTCTAAGTTGTATTATTTAAGGGCACTGTTGTTTTGGTTAATTTATATAATTTTGGATATATTTCTTTTGATATTCCATTTTATTTATATATTTTTTTTTCTTTATTTGATATGTTCTTGGTTTGCTTTTCATGTTTGAATTTTTTGTTATGGTGTGTATATTAATTATTTGAAATTATTAGAATTCTTTCATGCGTTAATCGACTTTTTTTATATCTAACAATTGATTAATACTATCTATATAGGATATTGTTGGAAATATTAATTTATTTTATTATTATAAATTAGTGTTAATTAATTATTAGACTAACTAATAGATTATATTCTATTAATATCATAATAATTAATTTAATAATAACCACCATGTAAATGGATTGGTTTTCTTAGTAAATTATAAATAGCCTATAATAAATGGACTATCCATGAATCTATTTAAAGAATATAAACCCAATTCATGACCTACATAGAGTTTGCTATCTTATTTATGCTAGACAAGGATAAGTTTTATGATATGATGCAATTTTAACCTACTCTTTGAGCTTATTGAGATATTGTGAGTTGTATCATGTTCTTTTTGTCTATAACCACTGTCTGCTACACAATCTCTAAAGTAATTATGGATTCAAACATCATGTTTAGTATAATCTTACTTAATATCCCATTATTTTTTATAATAATATGTACTAAAGTCTAATGCTCAAAAGATCTCAGATATAAAACCAATGCTTTCCATAAAGTCACGAGGTTATGATGTTGTGAATTATATATATATATATATATATAACATCAAGAAATTAACCTCACTTTATGATATAAAACAAATGCTTTCCATAAAGTCACGAGGTTATGATGTTGTGAATTATATATATCTATAACATCAAGAAATTAACCTCACTTTATGGAGAGTGAAATTGTTGTTTTTACAGCTCATACGGTCCTGTTTTTTGTTTTAAAGCAAAATTAGTTTGGAAAATGAAGGCCTAAATGTCTGAAGGATGAAGAAGTAAGTTTGTGAAAGGGACGGGGCTGAAAAGATGTAGCTAATTCTCCGAGCACATATTGCCCCACCTTATCTCAAAAGAAGGTGCTCTTCATTGCTATCGTACGGAGGAAAATTTTGTCAATAACCTCACTTTTATTTTGGTCTGTTTGTATACACTCAATTTTTATAATCAAAAACGATTTTTTTTGGGATTATTATTTTGAAAAATTATATCATTTTGTCTAGTTTGTGATTAATAATATTGACTGATATGTTATTTTAGGCTATTTCAAGTTTACGTAATACACTCTTATTGATTTGCAACTCAATTTTTTTGGGTCAAAATTTCCTCCACTTCTGAATTAATTAAAAACAAATGTTGGATGAAGGATGCACTTGGACTGATTTTGTGATCTAAAGTTCGGTGGGATTTTATTGCACAAAGCATGGTATAGCATCCTAGTTGACAATGTTAGTGAAAATTGAACAAAAAAATCTAAATCTTCAAGAGTACTAATTTTTTATTATACAAATTGAGAAAAGTATTTCCAAGAGACTATTTGTATTTTTCTTATTAGCTAAATGAACGGAGCTAAGCCCAAAGCAATAAGGCACAAAAGAAACCAAACAATAACAACTCTAATTAAGGACAGAAGTCCCTCCTTTTTTTTTGGGTAAATTAAGGAAACAAGTTCCGAATTTCTCTCTCTTTCTTTTAGCCCCTGAAGTCTGAGCTACTATTTTCTTTTGCCAGTAGAAATCAACAGCTATCAAGGTATTAACTTCCACACTTAATAGTGGGCTCAGATATACACAATTGTGGTTAGTTTTGTTAAGCTAATTAATTTCTATGTTTTCCCTAATGGAATGAAGCAAATAGCTTCCTTCTTTTTTATTATTAATCCTTAAAAAAAAACTTCATAGCCCCATGCGAAGAGAGAAAACGATGTAAGGAAAGGGAAAAGAAGTCTTTCTCAAGCGTCACAGACACAAAAAATGCCACCTGAGATAAAAATCTGACGTGTAGGCTGTCATATCATAACAACCAAGTTGAGGTATTGGAGGACGAGTTGAAAATTTGTTTAAAAAGTTAAGGGTTGTTTGAGTGGAAGAAAAAAGTCGTGAAGCAAAAGGACAATTTGGCCTTATAAATTTGGCGACTTTTCTCAATTACATATTTGTTTTGTTTATTAATCAAGATGATGTATATTGATAGCCAAAATAACTTCACAAATTTTAAGTTTTAGGTTAATTTTTTTTATTCTTATGACTTTACTCAATTTGTTGTTTAGTCCCATCTATCAGATTAGTGAGAGCGAGTTAGTTTGTATGCACATGGATTTTTTAGTATGTTTTCATTTTAGGTACATAGATAGTAAAAATTATTTTATTTTTGGTTTATTTTATAAAACTTACATTTGATAGGATATTATGAGTAGAATTTATATTCTTTATTTCTTTTGTTAATATTATGTATCTATTAATTAAATAAAAAAATTTGTATACAAGTCTTTACATCTTCATTATTAAGTTTTTTTAAATTAAAATATAACAAATGTATGGTTCACAAATAATATGAAAAATAAATGTGTGATTTTTATAAATAATTATATAGTTTTTTAATTAAATTATATATTTGTAATGGTATTATTAAAAAATTTTCATACTTATTATATTTTAATTAAAAATTTTAATAGTAGAAATATAAAGAATGACATAGAAATCTAATGCTTAATTAAAAGGAAAGAAAGGCTCAATAATTTTTAATATTCTCAATGACAAATAAAATATATCACATTTACTTCCGCTATATTAATAGCCTTATTATGTCTTCAAGCAAGTTTGTTGGTATTTTTCCTATGTAGTCATGCGCTTTTTTTTTCCTTTTTCTTTTTTTCCCCTATGTGATCTTTAAAATGTCTTATGCTAAGGAGGAAGGGGATACAAATGTGATTTTTCTTTCATTCCATTTATCAGAATCCAAGGGGTTCCATAGACATCCCATTTTCTCCTCTTTTCTCTTATATAAAATCACTTTTTCTTAATTATAATGTCAGGTTGGGGGGAACGAATGCGAGTGACCTTAAGTCTTTCTATTAAATTATGCAGTGTTGGGCTTATTTATATATGTGTATGTGTGTGTCTGTGTGTATATTTAGCTATCTATATGAAGAACTTTTTGCTTTAGCTTTTCTGCGTTTCACTTATGAACCAATTACTAATGGAGTTGATGACGGTAGGCATCATTTTTGTCAATTTTTAAAGAATATCTGTTTACATAAATTCTGATATTAAAAGAATTTAAAACTCGTACCATAATTATGTTCAGGAACAAATTTTAAAATTTTTGACATATACATTTCAATAAAAATGAGAAATAATTAATCATGCTATTAAAAGGTCTAAAATTTTTCCCAAATATGATAATATTCTTTTTCTAATATCTCTAAGAGTATGGGAGGCAATAAGATGCTTCATAAAAAACTAACTGAAGGGATATTATAATCAGAGGCAAACATAAAGGTGAATAATTGTGATTTCCGGTAAAAATTTCTAAAGTGATACATACTGTGTAGGTGTGTGTTTTAATTACAACCATTAAAATCATCAAATGAAATTACACAAATTAATTTTACTTATTGACTAAAAAGATTTAAGCTCTCATGAACTATTTTATTATAATATTTTATTTTAACTTATTGATGTGCCCCACTATTAGTACTATCAATAAAACTATAAATTGCTTGACACATAGGTAAATGTGATTGAATAGTTAAAGTAAAATAACAATGTTATAAACAATATGATACCTAACTTCTTTTCTATTTTTTTGATTTTTTTGACTTACTTTTTTCATTTTTTTTCCAACTTTTTCTGAGTATTGATCACTTTTTGTTTCTGAAATTATTTCTTTAAAAACGAATATGCCCAACCTCTAATCTTTTAGAAAAGCAACCTCCTTATTGAAAAAAGAAAAAAAAAAAAAAGAGAGGGATTTTTTGAGTTACAGAGTATCAGAGCATCCCTGAAAAAGCTCTTTTTTCTTTTCTTTTTTTTTTCTTTTCTTTTTTTCTTTCTTTCTTTTAATCATTCTGTAAAGATCTTAAAATCATAAGGGAATGTTCGGTAGAGCGGATCAAAACAATGACCCTGCTGATGTCTTTTATGAATTATGCAGTCTTGGAGATGTTCAAACAATTTTTTGTTATAGCCCTTCCGCGTTGCACTCTTGAGCCAATTAATTGTAAAATTTAGATTTTTTTTTTCTTTTAAGAGATGCTCAAGTTATATATACATTCTTTCTATTTTAAAGGTCTACATTCTCCTATCCTAAAATCAAATTATTTGCTACACTTCCTTATAATAAAATATGGTTTATAGTCATATCTAATTTAACCAAAATATTATTATATCTATTATTTATATAGTATAATAAGTAATAAATATGTATTTGACCAATAAAATAATTCTTAATTTTTTAATTTTAAAATAAATTAAGGTTATGATTTCTAACATAAAATAAATAATATTAAAATAGAACTTTAATAATATTTTTAATAAAAAATAATATTATTGCTAAACATGTTTTGGTCAAATTTTAGCCTCAGGAAAAACTGTTTATATTTTTATAATAAAAGAAAGAATTATATGATTTAAACATTTGTTAGAGAAAAAAATAGTTTACTCGAAAATTTAAGATAGCCTAATTTCTCAACAATGAGATTGGGTATCCCAGTCCTTTTGAATCTTTTAATTGTGTTCCAAAGTAAGATGGCTTACGTGTTGGTGGTGAGCTGGGAAGTCTAATGCATCTTTTGTACTTTGCTTTCCTAATCAATTTCTGCAAGCACATGTACCAAGAGTAATACGTCCTAAAGTCTAATGCTCTAAAGATCTCTGATATAAAACAAATGCTTGCTATAATGTTATGGGGTTATGATGTTGTGAATTATATATATTAAAACTTCACTTTATGGAGAGTGAAACTGTTTTTAATAGCTCATATGGTCTTGTTTTTCGTTTTAAAGAAAAATTAGTTTCGAAAATGAAGAGCCAAATGTCTAAAGGATGCAGAAGTAAGTTTGTAAAAGGGACAGGGCTGAAAAAATATAACCAATTCTCCGAGCGCATACTGCCCCACCTTATCTCAACTTTTTCTGCGTCTTGATCACTTTCTGTGTTTTTAAAAGTATTTCCTTAAAAATAAATATGCCCAATTTCTAATCTTTTAGAAAAGCAATCTCTTGAGGAAAGAAAACGAGGGATTTTGTGAGTCCCTCAATCATGAGTACCACTGCCACAGCATCCCCAAGAAAGCTTTTTCTTTTTCTTTCTTTTAATCACTTTGGAAAGATCTCAGAATGACAAGGGAATGTTAGGTAGAGAGGAGATTTTTAAACAATTTTTGGGCCCTTTTGCGTTACACTGTTGAGCCAATTAACAGGAGAATTAGGATAGCCTAATTCCTCACTAATGAGAATGCTTGTACACCCACTATTTAATTTCTTGGAATCTCATTCCTTTTGATTGTTTTCCATAGTAAGATGACTCACGTGTCGGTAGTGAGCTGTAAAGTCTAGTCCATCTTTTGTGCTTTGCTTTCTTTATCAAATTCTGCAAGCAAATACCAATAGCAATTTGTGAAAAGGACAGAGCTGAAAAAATGTCGCCAATTCTCGGAGCACATATTGCCTCACCTTATCTCAAAAGAAGATGCTCTTCATTGCTATTATACGGGGAAAAAAATTGTCAATAACCTTATTTTTATTTTGGTCAGTTTGTAAACACTCTCAATTTATATAATAAATAAATATTTTATTAAAAGTATTACTTTTCAAATTTTAGATTATTCAGTCTAGTTGTGGTTAACAACATTAATATGTTATTTTAGGCTATTTAATTGTCACATAATACACTCTTACAGGTGTACAACTCAAGTTTTGCATTGCATCTCAAAAGTTCTTCCACTTCCGAAGTACAATAAAAAGATGTTGGATTAAAGTATGCACTTAGAGTGATTTGCTATCTAAAGTTTGGTGGGATTTTATTGCTGACCAATGAAAGCATGTTGTGGTATCCTAGTTAACGATGCTATCAGAAATTGAACAAAATGATCTAAATCATAGAGAGTAATAATTGAGAAGATTTTTTTTTTCATATTAAAAATTAAAAAGAGTATTTACAAACAAGAGAATATTTGTATTTCTTTCACTTTCCTTTCTGGGTGAAAGAACGGAACTAAGCCCAAAGCAAAAAAGCACAAAAGAAACCAAACAGCAAACAGTATCAATCCTAATTAAGGATAGAAGTTCCTACCTGTTTTTTGGTAAATCAAGGGACGTTCCTGTTGCCCAAAGAAAACAAGGAAAAAGTTCTTAATCTCTCTCTCTCTTCTTTTTACAAAATTGCCTCCATATTTTCTAATTTTTATGGCACAAATCTCTGAACCACTCAACGGCAATTAACTAGCACACCTAATAATGGGATTATATATACACAATTGTGGTCACTTTTTCTGTTTTGTTAAACTAATTGATTTCTATGTTTTTCCTCACGGAATGAAGCAAGTTGCTTCCTCCATTTTTTATCTTCATCCTGTTAAACGTTTTGAAGAAAACCCATATGCGAAGAGAGAAAACAATGGAAAGAAAGGGAAAAGAAGTCTTACTCAAACGTCACATAGACACAAAAAATGCCACCTCAGATAAAAATCTGACACGTAAGCTGCCATTTCATAATAACGAAGTTGAGCAATTGGGGGACGAATTGAAAATCTGTTACAAAGTTAAGAGCGGAAGAAAAAGGTCGTGGACCAAAAGGACAATATGGCCTTACATATTTAGCGACTTTTCTCAATTAGATATTTGTTTTGTATATTAATCAAGATGATGTATATTGATAGCCACAGTAACTTTATAAATTTTAATTATTAGGTTAATTTTTTTCATTCTTATAGTTTTACGCAATTTTTTGGTTAGTCCCAATTATAAATGAGTGAGAGCAAGTTAATTTGTATGAACGTTGATCTTCTGATATCCTATCATTTTAGGAAGGTAGATCTATTGTAATAAAAATTATATTTTTGGTATAAAACCTACTTCCGGTAGGATATTATATGGGTGGAATTTACCTTCTTATTTCTTATGTCAATATTATGTGTCTGTTTAATAAATGAAGAAAAAGACTCAACAACTTTTAATATTCTCAATTACAAATAAAATTAGGTCATATTTGCTTCCGTTGCATTAGTAGCCTTGTCGTGTGTTCAAGTAGGTTTGTTGGTATTTTTCCTATGTTAGTCATGTGTTTATATCAAATATTGGGCTCCTTTAAAATGTCCTATGCTAAGGAGGACGATAATACATCTTTGATTTTCCTTTCATCTCTTTTACCAGAATCCAAGGGATTTCATATGGACATCTTCCTAGAGAATACAGGAGAGTGTTAGAGATTATAGAAAAATTATTCACAACCAAAAATCTGTATTTTGGCAATGGTATATTAAAGATGGTTACAAAAACCGTCGTTAAAACATTGCCATAACAATAATTCTAATAATCATCATTAAAACAGTAGCCTAATAACGATTAAACTCTGACCGTTGCTAGGACCGATTATAATAACCATTATTAAACTCACTAAATAAACCTTAACCCTAACCCCCTACCCCTCTCCCACACCCCTCCGTCGTGCAGCCCCCCAAGTCCCAGAACAACGTCCATCTTCCCCTCCCCGTGCATCTGATCTGCCACGGAATCCGAGACGGCCGTCACTCTCTCCAACCCACCACCATCGTCTGATCTCGATCGGCAGTCCCACCACCACTGGCTTGTTCGTTCATTTTGGTGAGGACCCAGATCTCCTACTCTGTTTAGAGTTCCTTCGACTGGAATATATATATATATATATATATATGATGGCTGTGTATGGTCTTGTTTTCAGTGGATTTATGATGACTGCAATGTTGGTGATTTGTCTCTGTTTTTAGACAGTACTCTAATTCTACGAAACACAAAGCATTAGATATAGAGCTATTGTTTCTTTGATTGGCTATTGGCTGTTGGGAAAAACGCAGTTTTGCTGCAGTACCTACTAATAATTATTTAGTTGCGAGCTTGATCATTTTCTTTAGTTACATATGTTTCAATTCCTTGGTAAATTACGTGGTTTCCAGCCCATTCAATGGGAAAGACAAAGGCTGCAAATCAAAAGTGAATTGATTGAATCATTTAGATACACTCTTGTGAATATCAAAAGGATTGCATTATTTAAAATCCATCTCATCTGTCCTTCAGTCCTTGGCTTCTAGTGTGCTTAGTCAATATAGTAGGTACGTGTTATTGATGCAGTGATTGAGTCCTCATCTGATGATCTGATTGATTAGTGTAGCAAGAGGGCCTTCTTGATTTTATTTGTCGAATTATATCCCTTGAATTGTCGGCATCATATATGTATTAATTATGACATCTGTTCATTTATCTATTTGTTTATTTATTTTGGATAATTGAAAAATCAGCATATATAGTGCCTGTTTACTTTCGGTGGGACTTCTCCTCCCACCTGCAATGGATGCACGTTGAGCTGATGAGATCCGAAAAATTCTTAGTGTAAACTTTTTGCCGAAAGGATTTGAGAAGTGAGTGTAATTTCCTTGCAGTTGTTGAATGTAATGCCAGTGATCAGAAATGGGAGCTCACAAGAGCATCCATGCTGGCAAAGGTCCTTTCACCCACTAAATCATTAATTTTGTTTTTTTCCTATAGTCACATATCATTATTGACGGTGATTTTTGTGCAAAACAGCAAAGCTTGAAATTGGAGTTAATTTCTTTCTTTTTTCTATGTTAGGTCTCTCCATTTCTTTTGTCTATCTTTTCTGTTAATTTAAAAAAAATGATAAATATAAAATATATTAGATATACGTAAGTGATGAATCTCATTTAAACGTGTAGAACAGTTTTGTACATTTTGTGTCTATCTCTTTTTAAAATTAACAAAAAATAAAGAAAAAATTAAAGAGAATCTAAACTAATTTTTATTTACTCCCTCCCCTCAGGTTTTCAAGTTCTTTTTACTACTATTTGCTTCAAAAAATTTCCATATTTAAATTCTTTATGTCAAGAATGTTTCACTTTAGTTAATTAATGCTGACGATTTTCTCTATTTCTCTAATAGTACATGTGCTGCTTGTCCGCTTTCTATGGCTATGGACAGGTATATGGAATTTGGTTTAGTTTCTATTAACAATGATGCCCAATTTGGGTTCTTGGTTCTCTAGGTTCTCTTATTTCCATCAATGAGAGGAATAATGAACTTGTTCATTTGGTTTATTGCAGATTTTGCGCGAAGCACAATAAACTGTTGGGCAGGAGTGGAATGCTTGACATATCGTGGCACAAGGGACTGCATGATTCAAACCTCTTGATAGCATATAGGAGGCCCCTTCCCCTATACCTTGGCCAGCCGTGTATAACCATTCAGGCTAATTAATTTTCATTTACCACTTTGTTTCTGGCTTGATCATAAATTAGAACCAACTGATTAGAAGAAATGAAAGGATTTGGTGGCATTGAGCATGGAACTCTTTATTATTTCATTTTCAGCATTCAGTTTTACCTGTGATAAGGATTCTTAATAAAGTGGAATTCTTTTTAAAGTTTGTCAAATAGTAATTCATTGATTGGCTATTCGGTAATTTGAGTATAATGTCCTGGATATGTGCATTATTTTTAATACAAATATGTAGTGAGCTAAAATAGGGTGATGTAGTGAACCAACTGGTAATTTGAGTATAACGTCCCTGTTTGATCCCATTGGTATTCTCCGACTCACTCTATGGCATAAGGCATTGGCACGTGTGGACTCTTTTACCATCACTGTCAAATCTGATTTCTTTTTATATTAAATTAAAATGAACCAATAGAATATAGATTAGTGAAAAAGCTTTTTTGACCAGTATATTGATCAAAACAAAGATTGGTATGTGTTGGAATGTACGAATCAGATTTAACTTGATCAAAATATCTATTAAAATTATATTTTTATTTTATGATCACTCCTTGGGTAATTAATTAAAGTATAAATTACAAATTATGTTCCTTTTGATATGTTTCAAATACTAACCTACCTAAGTGGAAACTCAAACACATGGTCAACAAACACAAGCTTAGCAGTGACCCACACATACGAGATCTCAACGAAGCGGACAATAAGATGCCGAAGCCTGGTCTTAGCGTTGACACGACGATTTTAGTTTTTGCACAAAAATCAAGTGTTTTTTCTCACAATTTTCCCTTTGATAATTATGGTAACTTCTCCCATGCATGGCAAGCTACGTATTATATTATGATTCTTTCTTTCTTAGTCTCATAATTCGTTCAGCATTTGGAACTTGCTGAGCGCCAGTGTCTCTAGGCTTACCATTCTGTACATAGAACTTGAATAATATATATATATATTATTGTTTGAATTGCTATCGTTAAAAAGATTCTCAATTAGATTCAGGTTGTTATAGATAAATGATTAAGTCAATTATAACATATAAGTATACATTAGTATAATTTTTAATGAAACCTACTTTTAGCATGTATGTCTTTTTATGTTTAACTTTATTAATCATTTTTGTACCCCTTTCCTATTTTTACTTCCTTCACCGTGAGATCATATGTGTTACACGATATATGGAGACCAAAAAGAGAAAGAAATTTGAACAGAAACCTATACTAGTAAAAAGCAAGTTAAAAGGCAGATATATGAAATAATAATATCAAGACCAATGCCCACAGATAAATAACAGGATGGGATATGAAGGATTTGGGAACTAAGATAAAGACATGTACTACCTATATTTTTTAAATGTGAATAGGGGATACGGTAGCTGAAAATGAAGGTTTTTAAATTTTTTTAATTTTTTTCTATTTTTTAAGGTTTAAAGTTTCATATAAGAAATAAAAATTACAACTGAGGAGAAAAAAATTGCCTATGAAAAAAATTATATTTCAAAAGAATTAAAAAAAATTAAAAAAAACACTATTTTCTACCTACTGCACCAGGCGCAGTATCCTACTGCGTTTAAATGCATCATCGAAGGGAAGAAAGCTTACGTTGCAGCCTACAAAGCTTGCTGTTACATGAGTGGGAGGCTGCCTTGATGATAACTGGCTATCTGCTTTTCACCAAGCCACCAGTGATGGGGCTGATATGCTCGGTGAAATGAGATCCTCTCTTTGTTTGTTTTTTTTTTTTTCCTCTCTTTATTTTTTGTTTTTTTTTTTGAATAGAAATACATATAAAATACTTAAATAAATCCCATTTGAATGTATAAAATCTATTTAAATAATAAGTTCTACATATTTTGTATTTATTTCTTTTTAGAATTAATAGTAATTAAAAAGGATTCATACCCTAGTTTGACTTGGTGGGCACAATACTTGATCCTGTACTAGACCCAGTGAGGCCTTGGGCTAAAGCCTTAATGGTTATAAGTATTAAGTTTAAACCCATGCCTCAGCCAATGCAACTTAAATTAGGAAGGCCTATCATTATAGGAAGTTGTTCAAGTGTCATAAGTAAAGTTTAATCCATTTTTTGTTATAAAAATAAATAGTCAAATTTTATAAGAAATTAGTTAAGTGAATATAACAAATTTTGCATTTGTTAATAAGGTTTAGTTCAGTACCATTGGAATTGTTTCTGGAGCTAGTTGGAACCAAAATTAACCCAAAAAAAAAAAAGAAGAATTCTATATAAAACAATGAAATTACAATATATAATTTTATAATTGACTTCGTAGCACTTTTATAATTAAGAGCATTTTTTTCCAAATAATTATGTTTTAATCATGCTTTTATAAATAATATCTTGTCATTTCTTTACATCTAGCAAGTGAAGCTTTCCCTGTCCACTGCAAAACGAGGAGGGCTCCCACTTGTTGCTTGAATCTTACAATTATGTCCCATAATTTTTTTCATTAATTGCTTAAATTTCATATTATGTAAATTGATATGCGGCGATTGAAAATATTTTTTTATATCCAACAATAAGCACATTTCTATTATCAAGTTTATCAAATTAATTGTATATGTAAATCACCGCATCACATTTCATATTTTATTTATTTAAATTGTCCACCCCACTAATTTAATAGGAAAATCATAAATGATAAAAATTAGAAAAACTTGTAGTTGAAAATTTCGATTTGAAGATATTCATATTCAAAAATTTTAATATTTGAAATTATTCTGAATGATTTAAGAATAAAATATTAATTTGAGATCTTCAATTGTAAATTTTTCTATCTAGACTAAATTTTTTGTTCTTCCTTTCTTTATAATAATTTCAAATTTTAAAATTGTTTTAATATAAATATTTTTAATTGAAGTTCTCAATTATTTTTTTTTTCAAAAGCTGTCCTTGGTAATACACTAAAGCAATCTGGAAAAAATTTTGGTCCAAAAAATAGTAAACCATTTTGAAGGCCCAACGACTCTCAGCCTCTTTCATCTATCCCTCTCTCTCTACGCTTTATGGGTCAATTTGGTTGGGTCGAAATGGCTTATCTTTCTTGAACCCAAAAAAAAAAAAGAAAAGGCCATGAAATACAAAGAGAATCAACAAGGTTCACAAATCAACCAAATAAAAACAAGCCTCCGGAGGATGGAGCAAAATACAATACTAGAAAGCAACACCTTTAGCAAAATTTGAATTACGATTAACAATACCAAAAGATCAATAACACAACTTGACCAGGATTACAACTATACAAAAATTACAAGAAGAAAACTTGAAAATCTTAACGGAGAGAGAAGGTTTCATTAGTTTAGTTATTTTTACTGTTATATTAATAATAAAATTACAATTTTATACTGTGGAAAAATTCCCTTTTTGATAAAAAAATTGAAAAAAAGATTTCTACAATATATATCAAAATATTTTAAAAAGTAAATATAATTTTTAAGACATGATAGATTTCAGATGTAATTTAACCTAACCTAGTAAGAAATCAATATAATTTACTTAAACTGTAAAAAAAAATATCCCTAAATGACGGTGCTTTTTGAGTGATCAAAACAAGCTAGCTAAACATGCTTCTTGAATTATTGATAAAAACGAAAGAGAAGGGAATAGTGACAGGTTTTGACTCGTGGGTCACCCCATGTCTCCCAGTGAAGTCTAATTTTGGGTTCGTAAGTCGAACGCATTATTTTTATATAATATATGTAATATTTATTATGTTTTTGTTTTAATTTATTTTATCTATTAAATTATTATTTTTAATTATTAAATTATTTTTAAAAAATAAATAAAAAATAAAAAGTTATTTTTTATTATATGTGTCTATATTTTATATTTTCTTTTCTATTTCGTCACCGATAATTATCAGAGTCTTACATCTTGACGGTGCATTTTGGGGTGTAAGCATCTTGACGATGCCCTGGTGGAGCTTTGTGGAATGAAGTGAAGTTTTTCAACTAGCTTTAGGCTTCCTAGCTTCTCGTGCGACACAGCCTTTCGCTTTCAATTTTGGAGTCCAAATTGATTAGTCTCCTTCAAAGGGTCACACCCAATCCCAAAAATCTAGGCATTACTTTTTCTTCCCACATGGAGCATGCGTTCTACTTTAGTTAAAGACAAAGAGTGACTCAATTGATTGAACTAACCTGTTAACTTCAAAAGGGGAATCATAAGAGCACATCGGATATAGATAGAAAAAAGTTATGTCATGAGAAAATAAAAATGAAACTTAATTCATTTAAATAACTAATTTAATATATGTAAATATAACTATATATAAGTATTGAAGAGATTAGTAATCTTTACATTTATGTTTTGAATAAAAGGGTCTTTACTGTAAGAATAAAATTTTTTTCAATTTTTTTTAAATTAAGTGAATATATAATATATTTTACAAATATTAAGGAGTTTTGACTCATTAGCATTAAAATCCTCTCTAAGCCCATTTGAAAGCAAAATTAAATAAAAAAGAACATATATTACAAATAAATAATATTTCTATACAGAACAATGAAAAAAATAAATCACACTTTTATAATTAAAAACATTTTTGTCCAATTAGTTATACTTTAATAAATAGTATCTTTTTCTTTCTCTCCGTTTAGCAAGGGAGCTTCCCCTTTCTGCCACACAAGAGGGCTCCCCCTTGCTGCTTGAACCTCACAATTATGTCCTTTTTTATATATTAATTGCTTAAATTTCATATTATTTGAATTAATGTGGAATAATTGAAATATTTTATTTATGTCGAACAATAGACACATTTCTATTATCAAGTTTATCAAATTAATTGGATATGTAATCACCTAAATGCAAAATATCACATTTTCATATTTATTTATTTGATTACCCACCCCACTAATCTAACGGGAAATCTGAAAAAAAAAAAAAAAAGATTCATCCTAGAAAAGACCTTTTGGAATGGATCAAACATTTCGGAGGCCGAAAGGCTCCAACCCTCTTTCACCGACACTTCTTTCAAAAATAATTTAACCAATAATCATAAAAAATTAGCATAATTTACTTTCATATATAGGGTGGGTTTGGTTAATTATAAGGTAAACATAATATATTTATATAATTTATGTAATATTTATTTTATTTATAAGTTTAATTATTAAATTATTTTTTAAAAATATAAACAAAAAATTATTTTTTATCTTATTTAATTTATTTATTTTTTTATATCGCCTGATCATACTAATCCATATAAAAAATTGAATAGTGATATTTATAACTCAAAAGTAATAAAAACAAAGTAGTTAAAGATACTTCTTAGACATTGATAGAAGAGAGAAAGGGGGGGAATTAAGACAGGTCTAAACGCATAGGTCACCGCATGTCACTCACTAGGTCGACCTTTGGTACGTTACCACAATTGTACATGTAAGCATCTCGACAATGCTCCGATGGAGTTTTATCTTTATCCCGTTTTGCTAATCGATCTCCTTCAAACGGTCACATCTCATCTCAAATAATTAGGTATTACTTTTTCTTCCCACATAAAACATGCATTATACTTTGGTTAAAAAGAAGAAGTGACTCATTTAATTGGCCTTATTTGTTAATTATTAAATGTTATAAATTTTATTGTGTTGAAATTTTGATTTACATAAATAAAAAAGTAAAAATCAGTTTTCAATAGAATCAACATAAAAAATATTCAATTTTTATAATTTTTAATTTATTTTTTATTTCACTGACTTTTGGAGTTAATCATACTAAAATCATGATTAATTCATCCATTTTCTAGTTCATCTAAATAATTTGGATTAATTTTTTCAACTATGTATATATATATTCCAATGAAATATAAAAATAATTGATGATGCTATTAAAAGGTTTAAAATTTTTCGTTATATTTACTTAAAAAAATGATAATATATATATTTCCCTAATATCTCTAAAAATATGCAAGGTAATAATGATGCCTCATAAAACGCTAATTCAAGACATATTATAATTAGAGGCAAAAATAAAGTGGATAATTGTACTTTTTCGGTAAAAATTTCTAAAGTGATAAATACTGTTTAGGCGTGTGTGTTCTTCAATCATTAAAATATCAAATGAAAATACACTAATTAATTTTCTTTTATAGCATCAAATCCTTTTACTTTTTTTGGGGGGCCCAAATCTCAATTTTTTTCCTTGCATTATCGCAAAGTAAGTATTATGCAACAATATTTTAATTTGTTTTTCTGTTATTTCATTTATTGGCCAAATTATATATATATATATTTATATTATTTAATATACCTAATTATATATATATATTATCAGTCTTTTTTTTTTTTCAATTTATCTAAGTCAACTCAAGTCACGCTTTACACGTTAAAATATTGCCTGCATAATTGAACTGAAAATATTAAAATATACACACACATATAGATGTGCCAGCTGTTAGTACTATCTATAAAATTATAAATGACTATACGGAGAGGCAAAACTGAATGAATTGTTAAAGTAAAACAACACTATTATGACACCTCACTACATTTCTATTACTCTCATTTTCTGGACTGAACTTCAATTTGACATTACTCGTCGCTATAGATAAGGGAGAATCACAAGAACTCATGTGTGAAGAGTTGTTTGCTTTGTAGAATTATTGAAAATAATAATAATAATAATAATTTAATAAATAAAAAATTCTCATACTTATATTTTAAATTAATAAAAAATAAACATTATTAAATAATAATTATAAACAAAGGTCTATACAGGTAATTGTTCAAGTCCATAGGTAAAATCTACTCCATTTGTTCTCATAAAAATAAAATTTTGGTCATATCTTCAAAGAAATTAGTTAAGTGAATATAACAAATTTTGCATTTATTAATAGGGTTTCGTTCAAAACTATTAGAATTCTTTCTAATGCCCGTCGGAACCAAAATTAACCTAACCAATAAAGGAAAACAAAGAAATAATATTTCTATATAAAATAATGATAATACATAATTTTATAATTAATTTAATAACACTTTTATAATTAAGAGCATTTTCGTCCAAATATTTATGTTTTAATCATGTTTTTCTAAATAGTATCTTACTCCTTTCTCTGCGTCTAGCAAGGGAGGCTTTCCCTTTTTGCTCCACAAGGAGGGCTTCTACTTGCTACTTGAATCTTACAATTATGTCCCTAAATTCTTTTTATTAATTGCTTAAATTCATATTAGGTACATTGTTATGGGGTGATCGAAAATATTTTGTTTACGTCGAACGATAAGCACATTTCTATTATCAACTTTATCAAATTAATTGTATATGTAACCAACCAGATGCAAAGTATCACTTTTCATATTTATTTATTTGAATTGCCCACCCCACTAATCTAATGGAAAAATCATAAATGACCAAAACTGGAACATATTAAAGTTGAGAAGCCCAACTTAAAAATATTTATACTAAAAGATCTTAAATTTTAAAATTATTTTAAAATATATGGGAATAAAAAATTTTAACTTGGAATTGTAATTTTTATTTCGTAATTAAAATTTTGGTCTTTAAATTTTAAAAATAATTTCAAAATTTAAAATTTCTAAATATAAATATCTCTAATTTAAAATTCTTAATTGTGTTTTTTCTCAAAAACTGTCCTCAATCCTATTACACTAGAGTAGTCTTGAAAAAATCAGCCCACAAAAAGTCAACCATTTTGGAGGCCCAAAGGCTCGCAGCCTCTTTCATCAATCCCCCTTTCATTACACTTTTGGGCAATTTGGCGGGCCCAAGTGTTACTCCAAAAAAGTTTGGCAAGGCAAACTGGCTTTTCTATCTTGATCCAATAAGAAAACAAAAATCTCGGAATATTTAGGGAAGATTTTTTTTTTGGGGGTCAGAATGACATTTCTCAATTCAAATCCACATGGGCAAAAGCACAAATGCCATAAAATACAAGAGTCTCAACAACCAAGTTCAAAAATGAAGAAAAGAAAAACAACATACAAGACCAAAAAGCAACACACTATTTAATAGAAACTGAACTACAATTAACAATACCAGAAGATAAACAACACCCTTGAGCAGGATCACAACTATAAAAAAAGTTAGAAAAGGAAAACTTGAAAATATTAAAGGAGAGAGGAAGTTTCTTTAATATCAATTTAATTATTTTTATAGTCATTAAAAGATAAATCACAATCTTATTTATGTAAAAAGTTAATTTTTTGACGAAAAATAAATTTTAAAAAATTTGCAATATATATTAAAATGTTAATTAAATTAAACGTAATTTTTTAAATCAAAATTTTCAAATGTAATTTAACTCAGCTTTGTAAGAGTACAGAATTGACCAAAATTTTACTTAATTTAAATCAAGATAGTATCACATTTCGAAATTTATTTAAAATTCTTTTAGCTTATTATTGACTAAGACTTGCCGACCAAAGATTTTTTTTAGATAATGATAAGAAAGAAAGGGTACGGAATTGACAAAAAATTTAATTTAAATTAAGATAATATCAAAATTTATAATTTATTCAAAAACCTTTTTATTTATAATTGACCAAGACTTGCCAGCTAAAGATTCTTTTTAGATAATAATAAGAACGAAAGAGTACGGAATGGCCCCATGTCTTTGACTCAAGGGTCATTTCATGTCTCCCACTAAAAGTCTAAAACATGGTGTCTATTATCCCAGTTGTACATGCAAGCATCTTAACAATGCTATTAATAAGTAGTATCATTTTCTTTCTTTACGTCTAGCAAGGGGGGGCTTCCCCTTTCTTTTGCACAACAAAGGGGCTCCCCCTTGCTGCTTGAATCTCACAATTATGTCCTTTTTGTGTTTTGTATTAATTGCTTGAATTTTATTTTATTTAAGCTGATATGGGATCATTGAAAATATTTTGTTTATGTTGAACAATAAGCACATTTCTATTATTAAGTTTATCAAATTAACTGTATACGTAATCACCTAAATGCAAAGTATCACGTTTCATATTTATTTATTTGATTGCCCACTCCACTAATCTGATGGGATGAGATCCTCCAGTGAGGAAAGTGAAAAAATGAGAGGTGGTTCCCACACAAAATGTGACTTACCTATAAGAGGTGGAATCCACCTTTTTCTCTCCTTTTCTCTTTTCGCTTCGGCTGAATTTTCCCTTCAATGGACCCGGACTCCTAAATTCTGATAAGAAGATTATAAATGACAAAAGTTGTTAGCAGCCTTGAAAAAAAAAAAAACAGCCTAGAAAGCCTAACGGGTCCTACCCTCTTTCGTAATCACCTCCTTATATCCAGCCTGATTCACTGCATTAGATGATTTTATTCCATCATGTGCGTCAATGCGTTTTTGGTTTTCGTTAGCGATTAAAAATAATACAAGATATCTAAAAATTGTAATTAAAACAATAAAATTTTAAAAATTGTATTTTAAAAATCTTAACTGTATTTTACAATTAAAATTTTTAAACTATAATTTTTTTAATTAAAATTTTTATTCTTCTTGTTATAAGTTTTAGATATTTTACATCATTTTCAATCTCTTAAAAAATAAAACCAAAATGGTATTACTACACATTGGTGCGATAAAATTATTATTGTAGAAGATCTTTGCTTTTATAGATTAGCGTAATCTACTTTATTAAAAAAAAACTGAATAGTGATATGTATATATATATATATATATGGTAAGTGATTCAAATAAGGTAGCTATAAGATACTTCCTAGATATTGATAGAAAAGAAGAAGGGAATTATAACAAGTCCTGACTCATGGGTCACTGTGTGTCTCCCACAAAGTCTAATTTTTGAATAATCTATTATCACAAAGTTTGTGCTTGTAAGCATCTTGCTAATGGTACGATGAAGCTTTTTCGTGTAATGGAGTTTTCTTACTCTCTGCTTTCGATTTTGGAATCCATATCAATCAATTTCCTTCAAACCATCACACCTTATCACAAAAAAAAAGTAGGCATTACTTTTTTCTTCCTACATAAAGCAATTACTTTAGTTAAAGAGAAGTAACCTTACTTGTTGACTATAAATAGGGTATCATAAGAGCAGCACATGGTATGGAAATTTAAAAAAAAAATGTAAGTTGTTTAAAATAATTAATTTAATAGGCAACAAAACAAAAATTACAAAATAAAAAACTTTAAAATTTACATAACCTTTCCCACGGAAATGGCATGAATCATAAAATGACAAAAGTTGTTAGCTGTCAGGAAAGAAGTTCATCCCAGAAAAGGACCTTGACAGAAAAGACGGCGGAGAGAATTGTTGACAGGAAAGAAAGGACCTTTATATATTTAAGTTATAGCTGAATAGTGATGTTTATAACTCATAAGTGATAAAAACAAATACTTGGACATTGACAGAAAAGACGGCGGAGAGAATTGTGACATGTCTAAACTTATAGGTCACTGTATGTCTCCCACTAGGGTAGCCTTTTGGTCTATTTCCACGATTGTACACGTAAGCATCTCGACAATGCTCCGATTAAGTTTTGTCCCGTAATGAAGTTTTTGAATCCATATTAATCATTCTCATTCGAACGGTCACACCTCATCACGAAAAAGTTGGTATTACTTTTTGATTATAAATGTTATAAATTTTTATTGTGTTAAAATTTTGATTTAAATTTAAAAAAGTAAAAATCAGTTTTCAATAGATTCAATATCAAACTATTCGATTTTTATAATTTTTAATTAATTTTTTGTTCAATCTATTTTTAGAGTTAATCATACTGAAATTATGATTAATTCATCAACTTTTTAATTTAATTGAATGATTCAGATTAATTTTCTCAACTATGCATATGTATTATGATGAAATTGAAAAATAATTAATGATGCTATTAAAAAGGTTTAAAATTCTTCCTTATATTTACTTAAAAAAATATGATAATATATTTTTTCACTAATACCTTTAGGAATATCGGAGATAATAATGATGCCTCATAAAACGCTAATTGAAGACATATTATAATTAGAGGCAAAAATAAAGTGGATAATTGTAATTTTTCGGCAAAAATATCGGAGATAATATTGTGTGGGTGTGTGTGTTCTTCACCCATTAAAATCATCAAATGAAAATACACTAATTAGTTTTTTTTATAGCATCAAATTATACTTTTTTTAGGCCAAATCTCATTTTTGTTTCTTGCATTATGTTAAAGTTAGTATTATACAACAATATTTTAAATCTTTTCAGTTATTTTATTTATTGGCGAAAAATATTTTATTTAAACTCTCATAATATGCATAATTTAATATATATATATATAATTATCGCAATCTTTTTTTTCCCCTTTCTATTTAGTGCAACTTATCAGAATCAATCAAGTCATGCTTCACACATTATAAAATATCACCTGCATAATTGTACTGAAAATATTAAAACATGCACACACATCGATGTGTCAGCTGTTAGTACTATCAATAAAATAATAAATGACTGTACAAGAGAGGTAAAACCGATTCAATTCTAAAGGTAAAATAATTATGACGATTTTTTTACACACACATATATAAAATAAGTATTATTCTCTCCTGTTCATATTACAAGTTACTTTCAATTATTTCATACAATTTAATAAAATTATTTAATTATTTTAAACTCTTTAAATTTATCACTTTTTTTTATTTTTGTCCTTATTTATGAAAAAAAAAATTAAACTAACATTTTTTAAAAATATATATATATATTTTTAAAAAGTCAACACAAAAGATTATATGGTACCTTATATTTTGAACCAAACAAACCTTTTAAAAAATATTTTATATATTGGACTGGAAGGAGTATATAATAATATTATTCAACAATATTTAAAAAATTTTCAATTATTTTACTTATTTGCCAAAAGTATTTTATTTTAACTCTTCTAATATACATAATTATATATATATATATATATATATATATTATGTGTGTGTGTGTGTGTAAAAGAAAGTTTTTCAGAGTTTTTTTATTTATTGCAACTTATCAGATTGATCATGCTTCACACATTAAAATATTACCTGCCACATTGTACTGAAATATTAAAATATGGACACACATCGATGTGTCAGCTGTTATCACCATCATCAATAAAATTAGAAATATGATGAGAGGTAAAATGACTCAACTTAAAGCAAAATAAAACTATTATGACGACATTTTGATATTTATATATAAAAGAAATAAGTATTATACAGCCATGGATGTATACTGTCAAGTTATAAATTCTATTTAATAGGATCATATTTAAACAGTCGCTAAAAATATATTCTATTTAAACTCTTATAATATATATAATTTAATATATATATATGGATGAAAAAATTTATTAGAGTCTTTTTTTTATTGTAAGTTATTATAGGCAAGGCAACTCAAGTCGTGCTTCACACAATAAAACATTACCTGGATAATTCTACTGAAAATATTAAAATATGCACACACATCTATCTGTCGGCTGATAGTACTATCAGTAAAATAATAAATGACTATACAGAGAGGTAAAAATGATTCAATTATTAAAGTAAAATAATTATAACGGTTTCTTTCTCTCTCTCTTCTCTCTCTCTCTCACACACATAGATATATATATATATATATATAATAAGTATTATATTATAATATTATTCAAAAATATTTTAACATTTTTCAGTTATTTTATTTATTGGCCAAAAAATATTTTATTTAAACTCATAATATAGATAATTTAATATATATGTACATATATATAAAATTATCGAAATCTTTGTTTTTTCCTTCTATTTATTGCAACTTATCAAAATCAATCAAGTCATGCTTCACACATTATAAATTATCACCTGCATAATTGTACTGAAAAAATTAAATCATGCACACACATCGGTGTGTCAGCTGTTAGTACTGTCAATAAAATAATAAATGATTATACAAAGAGGTAAAATTAAAAATATTTTATTTAAATTTTTTCCGTTATTTTATTCATTGGCCAAAAAATATTTTATTTAAACTCTCATAATGTACATATTTATATATATATATATATATGAAAGAAAATTTTTTAGATTTTTTTTATTACAACGTACCCGAGTCAACTCAAGTCATGCTTGATACATTAAAATATTACCTGCCAAATTGTACTGAAAATATTAAAATATGCATACACATCGATGTGTCAGCTGTTATTACTATCAATAAAATTATAAATGACTATACAGGGAGGTAAAATGACTCAATTCTTAAATCAAAATAAAACTGTTATGACAGGCTTTTGGATACGTAGATATTAAAAAAAAAAGTATTATACAATCATAATTTAAATTTTTTCAGTTATTTTACTTATTGGCCAAAAAAATATTTTATTTAAACTCTTATAATATACATAACTTAATATATAAATATATATGTATAAAAAAATTTATTAATCTTTTTTTTTCTTCTTATTGCAACTTATTATAGTCAACTCAAGTCATGCTTCACATGTTAAAATATTACCTGCATAATTGTACTGAAAATATTAAAATAACACACACATCGATGTGTCAGCTGTAAGTACTATCCCTGAAATTACAAATGACTATACAGAGAGTCAAAAATGTAGGATTTCTCAAAGTAAAATAACACTGTTATGTTACCTCCCTACATTTCAATTACTTTGATTTTCTGGACCTACTTTGTTTAACTTTTTTTTCGACTTTTTCTGCGTTTTGGTCACTTTAAAGAGAAGGAGTGACTCAATTAATTGACTTTACTTAGTAACTAAAACCAAAGGGAGAATCGCAAGAACACATGTATTGAGAGTAATTTGTTATGTAGAATTATTAACAATAAAAAATAAATCTTAATATATATTTTAAAAAATAATAAAAAGGAGATACTCATATAAAAATATAATAAATATTACACAAAATTTAAAAAAATATTCTCATAATCATACGAAAAGGATTATAAAGGTGAAAAGAATCAGTGAGTTTGTAATATAAAAAAATCATTGACTCCAAAACGATTAATTTCCAAATCTGCGTCCTAGCTTTCTAGTCTAAAACACCGCCCTAATTTTTTTTCATTTCTTTCACACGTCCCTTTGGTAACTTTGGATGGGGGAAGAGAAAAAGAGAAGGAGAGAAAAGAGAGGAGAAAAGGCGAGAGAAGAGAAAATTAAAAATCTCACATGCGTTTGGATAGAAGGAGGAGTGAAGGGAGAGAAAACGTATAAATATATATATATATATATATTAATTTAATGTGATAATAAATTTATTATTATTTTAAATTTTTACATATATATTTTTTTAAAAAATAAGAATAATAAAAGATATAAAAATTAATTTAAAAAATATTTAAATAATTTTAAAAAATTATTTTGAATAAAACAATAAATTTTAATAAAAAAATATATATTTAAATTTTAAAAATATTTGTTCTTTAAATTAATTAAATTAATTTTATAAAAACTATTTATAAATTATTATTTTAAAATTATAAATATTAATATTATTTTAATATATATTAATTAATTTAAATATAAAATATTTTTATATTATATATATTATTATAAAATATAAATATATACATATATGTCCGATTGAAATGCAGTCAGAATTTTTTTTATTATAATTTTTTAAAAATTATATATCATCTATTAATTTTTATATTACAAAATATTATTATTTTGTAAAATATATTAATTAATTTAATAATAAAAATTAATTATAACATTAATTTTTTAATTAACTAATTAAAATATTTTAAAAATTTTATTAAATATATATATTATTATTTTACGCAGTGATACCTGTTTTCCTCTCCAATCTCTCCATTTCGAAAAGGAAAAAAATACATGAGACCCACTGTACTTTTCTCTCCATTTTTTCTCTTTTTCCCCGCTTTCTCTCTAAACCAAATGAGGGAAAATTTCGTTTTCCTCTCCCTCCCTCCCCTTCCCCCCACTTTTCTCTCAATCTAAATGCACTGTAAAGGTCATATCTACTTTCCAGTTGTTTTGTGGAACACAGCACACGTATCATGTCTTTTTTGTTTAATTACAAAATAAAAAGATATTTTAGAATTACCTTATAAGATTTTAAACGAGAGAAATTATATCATTTTTTACATTTCTTGTAAAACCCTTCTGTTGAGAAGAAAGTATAATTTCGTCTTATTGCAAACTAGTATTATTAAAATGAGACTGAACTGATTAGCTCGATTGAGAGCCCATCTATACTCTAGTGTGGTTAATCCACAAAATCAATCAAACTTAAAACTAGTAAAAATTAAGAAAATTGATTGAGTCAAAATTTGAATTAATTTAAAAGAATTTTTTAAAATTATTTTGTAAAAATAAGAGTAAAGACTTAAAAATACGTCTTTTCATTAAATATCAAATATTTTTGTTATCTAATCTAAGTCACAAATTTCTATCATTAATATTATACATTATTTAATATATATAAATATTTTAATAAAATAAAATAATAAATAATTATATACATCATACGTATACAATATAAAAATATTTAAATTAATATATATACCAATTATAACTATATTTTAGAGTTGGTTAAATTTTTTTATTTGATAAACTAGTTTTTTAATTTATAATTTTTAAACCTTTTACCTTTTTGTTTTTTAATCACAATTGGGAATTCCAAAAATCAAAATTACATATTTTTAAATTTTAATCATGAGTTATTTTTATTTTTTAATTACAAAATAATTCCTCAAATATTTTAAGAAATATAAAATTAATAATTAAATATTTAATATTTATTAATATTTATTTATTATATTAAAATTTTAATATATAAAATATAAAAATTATATATTTAAATCATCAATTCAACTACGGTTCAATTTACAAATAAATTAATTTAATAATTAGTGTGATTTTTAAAATATTGATATAAACAAAGACCAAACTGTCAATGAATTTTTTTTCCATGTCATTTTATGATGATATAATGATTATTAAATAAAATTAAATATAAAACACAATTTGTTATGTTGATAGATTTATTAATATAATTATATTCATTAATTACATAACAATTAAAATTTTGATAACTATTTATCATTAAATAAGTTAATAATTTGAATAATTATTTAATAAATATTATTTTATATTTAATAATTATTACATCAAGCACAAATTATAAGTAATCTATAATAAGGACAATGATATAACATTTAAAAATATAATTTTATTTAAAAAATACAAATAATATGAATGAGAATGATAGTTTTAAATCTATCAAAATGTCATTAATGAATTTATCAAGTATTCTCGAAACTTCACATTATAGTTGCTTCCATTTTTCTGTTTTAAAAATGATTTCATAAAGTGCTTTAAAAACGTACATTCTTAAAACAACATTCTAAACGTATTCTTTTATTATTTTAGTTGTTTTTGAAAACACATGCCAAAAGTTTCATCCAAAATTAAAGGCTGTATTTGGTTAAAGATTTTTGGAAGGGAAGGAATAAAATGGTTGGTTAAAAAAAATTGGAGGAGAGGGGAGGGAAAGAAGGCAAATTTTCCTCCTCTCTAACTTGAGGGGTTTTGGAGAGGAGAGAGGAATTTTTTGATTTATAATTTATTTTTTTACCCCTTAATTTTTTAATATATTAACATTTAATAAAAATTAAGATAAATTTTTTTATCAAGAATTAAAAATAAAAAAGATTAGAATTCATAATTCTTTTAAAAAAATATTGATATAAATAAATTTTTTATAAAAAAAAATTAAATTAATATAAGAATAAATTTGTCTAAATATAATTACCTCCCCTCCCCTCCACTCCCTTCTGAACCAAACAATAATCTCCCTTTCCCTTCTCTTTCCTTCCAACAAATCAGAATTTATTAGACTCACTCCCCTAACTTCCGTTGAACCAAATAGAGCCTAAATTTTATATTATATCTGTATGGAATATATCTACCCCCTTGCTTCATGGAAAAATATCTCCTATCCCCACTCACACATGGCACAAATTACATGTAAAGTTTTCTATCATGTTGATCATTGCAACGACTTGCAATTATGAATCTTGAGCTAAAGAAGAAGGTTAAAAGATTTATGGCATATTATGCTAATGGTACATTCCAAATTCTAAGAAATCTGCTCTCTTATTTGTGAGGTTATCATTTGCATTCGTTTGCTTTAATTCATTTGGGGTTCATTTCTTCCATAATTCACACCCTCTTTTAGAAAAGCATACAGTAGTTTAATTATGATAGAGAGGGAGATGCAGAAAAGCAAACAGATGCATGCAACAACCTCTGGAAATCTTTTCATAACAAACATCATTGACCATTGATTTACAAAAAAAATCATTGTTCTAAAAAGAGATTAACTATGGACCACTAAATATGATTACATTTTCAAAATTCTAAATTCCAAATAAAGTGGTCGGTTGCTTAGGTTGTTTGCAACAATTCTTAAGATTCAATTCTTCCTATCACCATGTATTTGTCCCGTAATGAAGTTTTGGAATCCATATTAATCAATCTCCTTCAAACCGTCACGCCTGATCACGAAAACTAGGTATTATTTTTTCACCCTACATAAAGCAGGCATTACACTGGTTAAAGAGAAGTGACTCAATTAATTGACCTTATTTGTTGATTATAAATGTTATAAATTTTTATTGTGTTAAAATTTTGATTTAAATTTAAAAAATAAAAATAAGTGTTTAACATATTTAATGCCAAATTATTCAATTTTTATAGCTTTTAATCATTTTTGTCTAATCAACTTTTAGAATTAATTACACCAAAATCATGATCACTTTATTGAATTTTTCCTTTAACTAGATGATTGAGCTTAATTTTCTCAACCATGCATACAAATTCCAATGAAATTGAAAAATTATTAATCATGCCATTAAAATGTTTAAAGTTTTTAGTAATATTCACTTAAAAAATATATGATAATATATATATTTTCATAATATCTCTAAAAATATGGGAGGTAACAATGGTGCCTCCTAAAACGCTAATTGAAGACATATTATAATTAGAGGCCAAAATAAAGTGGATAATTGTAATTTTTCGGTAAAAATTTCTAAAGTGATAAATACTGTGTAGGTGTGTGTGTTCTTCAACCATTAAAATTATCCAATGAAAATACACTAATTAATTTTCTTTTATAGCATCAAATTTTACTTTTTTTGGAGGTCCCAATCTTAATTTTTTTTTCTTGCATTATCGCAAAATAAGTATTGTACAACAATATTTTAATTTTGTTCAGTTGTTTTACTAATTGCCCAAAGAATATTTTATTTAAACTCTTATAATATACATAATCTAATATATATATATATATATGTATGTATAGAAGAAATATATATATATATATATGTATAGAAGAAATTTTTTCAAAGTCTTTTTTTTTTATTGCAATTATGTAAGTCAACTCAAGTCAAGCTTTACACAATAAAATATTATCTGCATAATTGCACTAAAAATATTAAAATATACACACATCGATGTGTCAGCTGAGTAATGCCACTAAATCTTTAGCCTTCTTCTTTAGCTAGATTCATAAGTGCAAGTTGTTATTATGCTTTCTTCTTCTTGAGGTTGTTGCATTCCTTTTCTTTAATTTATTTGGGGTTCATTTCTTCCATAATTCACGCCCCTTTTCAGAAAAGCATACATTACAGATGCATAAAAGCACACAAATGAATGTAATATCATCTGGAAATCTTCGCATAACAAATATTATTGAACTTCGATAACCAAAAATAAAAATAATCATTGGCCTGAAGAGCAATTTACTATCCAATAGTATATATGATTACATTTTCAAAATTCCAAATTCCAAATCTGTGGGCTTGGCTTTTGTCTCCTAGCACCTCCTAGTTGGGTTCCACAATCCATTTCTTTCATCCTCTTTTACAGAAAGCATGCATTACCTTTGAAAAAGCATTCGATTAAGGCGGTAGAGTGGTCCGGTGTTTAGATTATTTAGAAGACTGAAAATATAGTAAGAGTACTTCTGGTCTCCATTTCTTTCATAAAAGATTAATTAATCAAGAACAATGAACACATTTCTATTATCAAGTTTATCAAATTAAGTATATATGTAATCACCTAAATGCAATGTATCACATTTCATATTTATTTATTTGATTGCCCACCACACTAATCTAACCGGAAGTCTGGAAAAAAACAAGGGCCTAGAAAAGACCTTTTGGAATGGATCAGACATTTCAGAGCCCCAAAGGCTCCAACCCTCTGTCACCAACACTTATTTCAAAAATAATTTAACCAATAATCATAAAAAATTAGCATAATTTACTTTCATATATAGGGTGGATTTGGTTAATTATAAGGTGAACATAATCTATTTATATAATTTGTGTAAATTTTATTATATTTATTATATTATTTTTTTAAAAATAAAAACAAAAAAATTATTTCTTATCTTATTTATTTATTTATTTTCATATTTCTTTTTTTTTTTTTATATCCCCGATCATACTAATCCATATAAAAAATTGAATAGTGATGTTTATAATTAAAAAATAAAGTAGTTAAAGATACTTCTTAGACATTGATAGAAAAGAAGAAGGGAATTATGAGAGGTCTAAACTCCTAGGTCACTGCATGTCTCCCACTAAGTCTAACTTTTGGTCTATTACCACAATTGTACATGTAAGCATCTCGACAATGCTCATGGAGTTTGATCTTCATCCCGTAATGAAGTTTTGGTAATCAATCTCCTTCAAACGATCACATCTCATCTCAAATAATTACGTATTACTTTTTCTTCCTACATAAAACATGCGTTATACTTTGGTTAAAGAGAAGAAGTGACTCATTTAATTGGCCTTATTTGTTGATTATTAAGTGTTATAAATGTTTATTGTGTTAAAATTTTGATTTAAATAAATAAAAAAGTAAAATCAGTTTTCAATAGATTCAATATCAAAATATTCAAGTTTTATATTTTTTAATTAATTTTTTGTTTCACCGATTTTAGAGTTAATTATACTAAAATTATAATTAATTCATAAAATTTTTAATTCAACTGAGTGATTTGGAATAATTTTTGTTAACTATGTGTTTGTGTGTGTATATATATATATTTCAATGAAATATAAGAATAATTAATGATACTATTAAAAGGTTTACAATTTTTTGTTATATTTACTTAAAAAATTATGATAATATATTTTTTTCTCTAATATCTCTAAAAATATGTGATGCAATAATGATGCCTCATAAAACACTAATTGAAGACATATTATAATTAGAGGAATGGATAATTGTAATTTTTTCGGTAAAAATTTCTAAAATGATAAAAACTGTTTAGGTGTGTGTGTTCTTCAATCATTAAAATCATCAAATGAAAATACATTAATTAATTTTCTTTTATAGCATCAAATTTTTACTCGTTTTTGGGGCCCAAATCTTAATTTTTTTCTTGCATTACAGCTAAGTATTATACAATAATATTGTAATTTTTTTTTCAATTATTTTACTTATTGGCCAATATATATATATATATATATAAATTGTAGTGGAATCTCACTCTAACTAAGTCAATTACTGTACGACTTTCAACGAGCTTGCGTGTTGGCATTGTTTATATACTATTTGTATTTGCACATATCTATATAAATATTATTCATCTACTTTTTTTTGTTTTTGATTTTTTTTATGAGATCCACAAAAACATTTTCTGAATCCTTACAAAATGTAGGAGAAAACACCTAATTTAATATTTTATTTAAACTCTTATAATATACATAATTTAATATATATATATATATATAGAAAAAAATTTATCAGCCTGTTTTTTTTTCTTTTTATTGCAACTTATCTAAATCAACTCAAGTTATGCTATACACATTAAAATATTATTTGCATAATTGTACTGAAAATATTAAAATATGCACACACATCGATGTCTTAGCTGTTAGTACCATCAATAAATTCATGAATCTCATACAGAGAGGCAAAAATGATTGAATTCTTAAAGTAAAATAACACTATTATGACACCTCCTTACATTTCTACTACTTTGATTTTCTGGATTTACTGTCTTCAATTTTCTTTTTTCTTTTTCGACTCTTTCTGTTTGTTGATCATTTTCTAGTTAAAGAGAAGAGGTGACTCAATTAATTGACCTTTCTCGTTCTGGGATTGGATCGTTTGTAGTGAGGAATCTATAAATTTTCTCTACGTTATCTCACAATCAATTTTTTATTTATTTTTTGTTATCTTTTTTTATTTTTTAAATTTGGTATCTCCTTACAAAGTTTCACGAGAAATTTATAACATCCTCATTGCAGAGGACTCCAATCGTCTCATTCTTATAAATAAGGGAGAATTATAAGAACACATGTATTAAGAGTTGTTTGCTTTGTAGAATTATTAAAAATAAAAATAATTCTCATATTTTTAATTTTAAATATGAGCAAATCTCTAATCCGATTTGGTTAATCTACAAATTAATCAAGCACAAAACTAATGAAAATGGGGAAAATTAATCAGGTCACAATTTGAATTAATTTTAAAAAATTTCTTAAAATTATTTTGCAAAGGCAAGAGCAAGGATACAAACATACAACCTTCTATCAAATGCTAAATATTTTTGTCATCTAAGTTACAAATTTTCATCAATAATATTATACATTATTTAATATATATATATATATACATTTTAATGAATTCATATAATAAATAATTATATATATGTCATATATATAATATAAAAATATCTAAATTAATATATATACTAATTATAACTATATTTTAAATTTGGTTAAATTTTGTTCATTTGATAATTTTCTTTTCTAATTTATGATTTCTAAGCTTTTTGCTTTTTTATTTTCTAATAACAAGTTGAATAAGTTGGGAAGTTCAAAAGATCATAATTAAATACTGTTAAATTTTAATCATGAACAATTTTTATTTTTAATTAAAAATGATTTTTTAAATATTATAAAAAATATGAAATTAGAAATTAAATATTTAAAATTTATTAAATTTATTTGTTATATTAAAATTTTAATATGAAAAATAATATATATATGTATAAATATATATATTTTAATTATTACTTATTTAACTGTGATTTAATCATAAATAAACTAATAAATCGTAAACTAATATTTTTATAATTCAATAATTAGTTCAATTTTTAAAACATTAATATATTCAGAGATCAAACTATCAATAAATTTTCTCCATGTCATTTTATTATGATATAAAAATTATTAAATAAAATTAAATAAAAAACAACATTTGCTATTTTAATAGATTTGTTAATATAATTATATTCATTAATTACATAATAATTAAATTTTTTAATGAATATTTATTATTAAACAAGTTAATAATTTGAGTAATTATTTGATAAATATTATTTTGTATTTAATAATTATTACATCAAGCACAAATTATAAATAATCTATAATAAGTACAATGATATGAAATTTAAAAATATAATGTTATATAAATATATAAATAAAATGAAGGAGAATGATAGTTTTAAATATATCAAAATGTCATTAATGAATTTATCAAGTATTCTCGAAACTTCACGTTATAGTTGCTTCCATTTTTTTGTTTTAAAAACAATTTTAACAAGTGCTTTAAAAACGTACACTCGTAAAACAACATTCTAAATGTATTCTTTTATTATTTTAGTTGTTTTTGAAAACACACACCAAAAACTTCACCCAAAGCTAAATAATGGATTAGGGATCCAGATGGAAAGTGGAGTGGGAGTAACCCTTAAATTTTATATTATATCTGTATGGAATATATCTACCCCCACTTGGCTTCATGGAAAAATATCTCCTATCCCCACTCACACATGGCACAAATTACATGTAAAGTTTTCTATCATGTTGAGCGTTACAACAACTTGCAATTATGAATCTTGAGCTAAAGAAGAAGGTTAAAAGATTTATGGCATATTATGCTAATGGTACATTCCAGATTCTAAGAAATCTGCTCTCTTATTTGTGAGGTTGTCATTTGCATTCGTTTGCTTTAATTCATTTGGGGTTCATTTCTTCCATAATTCACACCCTCTTTTAGAAAAGCATACAGTAGTTTAATTATGACAGAGAAGGAGATGCAGAAAAGCAAACAGATGCATGCAACAACCTCTGGAAATCTTTTCATAACAAACATCATTGACTATTGATTTTAAAAAAAAGATCATTGCTCTGAAAATAGATAAATTATTGACCACTAAATATGATTACATTTTCAAAATTCTAAATTTCAAATAAAGTGGTCAGCTGGTTAGGTTGTTTGCAACAATTCTTAAGATTCAATTTTTCCTATCATCATGTATTAAAAAGAAAAAGAGAGAATTATTTACAATTTTTTTAAATCGAATAACAAAATAGAACAAGAATGTATGTTAAATTAGTTCTATCCTATATTTTTAATAGTTGTTTGACTTCATTGAAGTTAATGTATTTTATTAATTTATTTAAAAGACAGAACATATTAAGAGTACTCGGGATCCGTTTCTTTCATAAAAATTCAATCAACCACAAGTTTGCAACTCTTCTTTATAAATAAGGTTTAAATGCAATTTTAATTGAAAAAAAAATTATTGATAGAACCGGAGAAACTAAATTAATTATTTCTAAGAACACTATATTTTTAATTTATTGTAATGGACTAAAGGAATTAAAATGCAACATGCTCTTATCAAAATACTTTTAATAAAAGGACATATATAGTTGTTATGAATTAAAAATATCTTTTTATTATTATTAATTTTAGGTATGTTATTATTAAATTTTAATGATTTTAACTGTAACAAACTTGTAACTTTTTCTCAAGAATGATTTTAACAGCATTCTAAATGTATATTTTTTATTCTTTTAATTTTTAAAAGTAAAAAAATTATTTCTGGCAACTTATACCAGACATGCTTTTAAAGTCTGTTATGCATGCTGTCATCCGAAGTTGTGCGAAACAAAAATAAGTTCTTTCATCTTGAGCATAACAACGACTTGCACTTATGAATCTAGCTAAAGAAGAAGGCTAAAGATTTAGTGGCATATTATAAGTTCTTGGAAGGTGCCACTAAATCTTTAACCTTCTTCTTTAGCTCGATTCATAAGTGCAAGTTGTTGTTATGCTTTCTTCTTCTTGAGGTTGTTGCATTCCGTTGCTTTAATTCATTTGGGGTTCATTTCTTCCATAATTCATACCCCTTTTTAGAAAAGCATACATTACTTTAATTACGAAAGATAAAGAGATGCATAAAAGCACACAAATGAATGTAACATCCTCTGGAAATCTTCGCATAACAAACATCATTGACCTTCGATCCCAAAAAAAAAGAAAAAATCATTGGCCTGAAGAGCAATTTACTATCCCATATTATATATGATTACATTTTCAAAATTCCAAATTTCAAAGGCTTTTGTCTCCCAGCACCTTCTAGTTGAGTTCCACAATCCATTTCTTTCATCCTCCTTCACAGAAAGCATCCATTACCTTTAAAAAGTCATTCAATTAAGGTGGTAGAGTGGTCGGGTGTTTAGATTATTTAAAAGACTCAAAATATAGTAAGAGTACATGGGGTCTCCATTTCTTTCATAAAAGATTAATTAATCATAAATTTATAACTTTTGTTATAATAAAAATTTTACATACATTTTTAATCCTCTAATTTCATGAAAGATTTAATTTGACGCCTGTACTTCAAAAGTAGACAATATTATTTTCTTATTTTTTTAAATATCCAATTTTGCCCCATTATCACATCATTTTACCAAAATTTAACACTAAATTAACTTGACAATTTTTTTGATTATAATATTTTTCATTTATTTAATACCGTCAACTCATATTTATATTTGACGTTCAAGTTAATATAATGTTAAATTTGACAATTTTGGATGGAAATATGACACAGAGGCAAAGCTGATTCATTTTTTAAAAATAAAAAGGTAATATTATCTATTTTTAAACTACATGGATCAAATTCAAACTTTTATAAAATTAGAGTGACAAAAATGTATTTAAACCTAGAAAACCTAGAAAGCAAAAATTACAAAATTCTCAAGCAGGGCCCTAGTAATTAATTGTATATTTTATCTAATTGGAGCAGTCTCCCAATAGTCCAGTCTCTTGCTTTTTTGCAAATATATATACCTGGTTATGTTTTATTAAGAGTAAATTAACTAATTTCTTTTAAAATATGACTATATTATACCTAATATTTTTCTTATTTCAAAAATTATATTCAATTTCTTTTACTTTTTGTTAATAATATTAACTTTTTACATCATATATTTTTTTAAAGATAAAATTGCTTAACTATCTTTACTAACATATTAAAAATAAAATTATATGTAGTCTTATATTAGATTTTAAAGTCAACTCAATTATTTTTATTGTCATATTAAAATAAAGTGACAGCCTTATATTATGCAAAAAATTAACTTCATTAACAAAAAATAAATTGGACAAGAAATTTCTACAATATATATCCAAATATTAAGGAAATTGAGTGTAAGTTTTAAAATAAAACAGATACAAAATATAATTTAACAAAATCTCATATATATAAATAAATATTTTTTTTGTCTTGTCTCTATAGCACCCAAAATAGGGGCAAAAAAGATGCTTTATTGTTTTTATAAAGTAAGTGTTCGTCTTCAATAACTTTAGTAAAATAAGATTATGGACCATCAGAGTAATTATCATTTTTTTTTTCTTTAGCATTTGAATTTAACATGAAATAAATCATGAAGGTTTTTTTTTTATTTGAGAAAAGTATTACTATTTTAGTTGAAAATCTTCACAAAAATTTAAAAATATTTAACCTACATGTGTATTTTCTTTTATAGTTATTGTAAATAATTTATACATGTGAATTTTATTGTTTTCATTGTGTTCATAAAAATTTATTATTTAGGATCAATTATTAATTAACAAATAAGAATAATGATGGTAATATTTATACTGAAAAATTAATAAATTAGAGATGGAAATAATTGATTCCTCACAGAATTATCCATCACCAACTGGCAATAAATTTCTTAATGCATTGCAAAAAGATTATCAATGAATGAGGACATTTTCAACTTTGTTCATAGAAGTCATAATCTGCGACGCTCTTTTTTCCATTAGATACAACTCGTATTTTAAGTAAACCAAAATCAATTTTACCCAAGTAAATAATTTTTTATATGATGAGTTTCTTTTTAAAAAAAGTAAAAAAATATCAGAATAGAAGTTTGTGTATTGAGTATGGTATCACGATATGTTACACTAATCTAAATTTTTTTTGCCTCATTAATATATTTTTAAAATTAACATTATATATATAGTAAACATATGAAAATAATTCTAATTTAATGTAGTAAAGAAAATGCTTGACGCACTTTACAAGTTCAAATTCTAATTTTGTTAGGTCAGAAAAAATTCTAAAACTTCTACTAATTAAAAGAATGTAATAAAAATATATTCTCTAAAAAATATTAATATTAAAATTATATTCTTTAATAAATTATTGTCATGTTAGTGTGTCACCTTTTACTTAATATATTTAGAGTGTACGTTACCCGTCAATTCATTTCAATCCGATTGAACTCAAAAAAATAAATAATTTTACATGGATTAGTCAATTTGGGCAGATAAAATTTTTTGAAAAAATCAAGTTTGTCCGGTTTAATCAGATTTAGAGTTCTAAAAGTATATAATGTTAGGTATGACAAAATAAATATATTTTATGATGTAATTAACCCTGACGAACTCAAACCGACGAAATCAAAGAAATCCGAGTTCACAATAAACAATGGTGGATTTTAAGTGGTGTTTTTTTCCTATTCAAACTATAATAATCGGATGTTAATCATTCAATCTCACCCGACCGAAGCTTACCCCTTGTCCCTACTCGCTACTTTGCAGAGGTGATTGGGAAATTTCCTTTTAATAGAAGAACAGCTGAAGACTTTAGAGTTGGATCCAACTCGGAGGATACTGGTCTTCCCATTTTGAAAAAGATAAAAAAATCCACTTACAATAGTAATAATAATAATAATAATTTGACGGCTTATGAATGTACAGTGACGTGGGATGAGAAAGCCAAAAGTGAAGGTCTTGTTTATATCCGTACCGTAATTGATAAAGGTGTTTGATCCTCTGTACCTAAGATCATAAGACCATTACAAGACGATAAAAAGCTTTTTCTTTTTCGAGGATGCTTAGTGATCGAATAATTCTCATCAACAGGTTGCTTTTTCCATTGCAAAATTCTCAGCTACAGTATTATTCTATTAAGGAGTGTATTTGATTAAATGATGTAAACAAAATATAAAAAATAAGTAGACAAAAAAATAATTTATATATTTTTATTTTAAAAATTTTTTTGATGATTAACACAAGAATTTAATAAATAAAATAAAAAAATAAAACTTTTAAAAAATTACATAAACTATATAAAAAAATATATATTCATCTTGAATCAAACGAAATCTTAAAACTTTAGTGCCAATTATTTAACATTAGTTACATCCCCCTCTATAATCTCCCGCTATTTCTTTTTTCTGCCCTAACAGCGCCCAAAAGCATGAATGTGAATCACACTAAGGCTGACGCTAAAACCCTTTTTTTTTATTTGGTGAGAGACAAAAATTCTCTGATTAGAGCATAATATTTCAAAATTTATTATAAAATTTTAAGGCTAAAACATATAATAGGCTACAAAACAATACAAAAATTAAATCTGACATAAGATAATCATAGTCATCTATTATGCTAAAAGAGTGAAAATGATAATACCAAACCAAACATTCGCTACAGTTTTATTCAAGCCACGAACTGATCATACATATGATAGAAGAACCATAACCTTACAATATGTACAGCAGAATGTCAAGGGCAACACAAATGACTTGATTAGGGAGTTCAATCCTTTATGAGTTGTCCAATTGTGATGGTGACAAACTGATCCACTAAATGAGATGTTGGCCTTGCAAGATCTGTAGATACTTGTTCCATGGTTGGACGAGATTTTGGATTTTCATTCAAGCAAGAAAATGCTAATTTTGCAACTAAGATCACCTCCTCAACGATTGGTTTTGCGGGTTGAGAAAGTCGTGAGTCCAACACATCCTTCAATGGCAAATCATAGGTAGCTGATTTCTCCACCAAAGATGAAATAAGCTCTCCTGGATGTATTCCCATTATGATTTCCAAAGTCAATACTCCAAAGCTGTAAACATCACATTTTTCATTGGCTTCCATAATGTAAGCAATCTCTGCAATAGGTTTAATGTTAAATCCATAATAGAGCAATGGAGTAGAAGTTAGTGTTTGATTATTGAAGCAAAGAGTATTATTTTGTAAAGAACAAACAAAATGATGTTACCTGGAGCAGCATACCCAAAAGTGCCTACAAATGAGGTCATATTGTTTGAGTTAGGCTTCAAAAACTTAGCTGTTCCAAAGTCAGTGATTCGAACTTCTTCATATTCTGAACTTAGAAGAACATTCTTGCTTGATATGTCGCGATGAACTATAGGACACGAGCAGCCATGGTGCATATGGAATAAAGCATTAGCCACACATTTAACAACATTCACTCTCTTATTCCACTCAAGCTCAATAGCTTGTTTCTCATTCTTTAGTATGTTATCCAAGCTGCCACCTTCCAAGAACTCATAAACCAAAAAAGAGAATTGTGAATTTGAACAAAACCCATAAAGCTTCACAATGTTACGATGTTTGATTTCGGTCAAAGCTTGAATCTCACTTGTAAAAGCTTTGCGATTGGAAATTTCACCATTTGGCATTGAATGAAGCTTCTTCACAGCAACAACATGACCTGTGGGTAACTCAGCCTTATAAACACTTCCTTGGCCCCCTTTTCCAATGAGATATTTATCATCAAAGTCCTTCGTAGCTTCAATTATATTTTCATACATTAGTTCTCTCTCAGAACTCCATACAACATAAAGATCTTGAGTTTGCGCTTCTCTATCTTGGTGTTCTGTTTTTCTTGCACATTGACAAAAAATGCATGAAACTCCAACTAGTACTAGCATTAGTGTGCCCAAAGTGAGGAATATTATCAGTAACTTGACTTTTTTGCTCTTATGGCCATGTGCTTTATTATTGGGATTATTGCAAAGATCTAAGCCTCTAACATTACCACATAAACCTTTATTATTCCGCAATGCTTCAATTGTAATATTACGAAAGGCTGAAATGTTTGGAAGAGAGCCTTCTAATTGGTTGTATGATATGTCCACATAAGACAAGGCTAACATCCCATTAAAACTTGATAAAATGGTGCCAGAGAAATTATTATGTGAAATGTTCAACATTACCAACATCTTTAACTCTCCAAGTGTTGATGGTATTGTTCCACTCAATAAATTCTCACTAAGATCAAGTTGTTGAAGGGCTTTTAGTTTACCAAACTCATAAGGAATGCTTTCCTGAAATTTATTTTTGCTCAAATTCAAGATCGTTAACCTTTCTAATCCCCCAAGTTCTTTGGTGATTGAGCCATTGAAATTATTTGCTGCTAACTTCAAAATTTGAAGTTGACTTAGGAATCCTATTTCTATGGGAACTTTGCCTGAAAGTTTATTGTGGGTCAAAGAGAGTCTATTCAATATGGTTAACTTCCCCAGTTGCTTTGGAATTTGTCCCGTGAAATGATTTGAAGAGAGGTCAAGTTCACCAAGATTGGTTGCTTCTCCGAGTTTTGGTGGTATACTCCCAAAAATATTGTTATTGGAAATCTTGAAAGTTTTAAGACTACGACACTTTCCCCATGTGGATGGAAGTTGGCCATACAATTTATTGTTACTCAGATCCGTGTAGTTCAAATTTGGATATACTCCAAAAGCATATGCTATATTATCAACTAATTGGTTATTGTCAAGCCTGAGTCTTTCTAGACTGGAACAATTTTTCAAACTTCTTGGAATTGGACCAGTAAAATGGTTAGCAGATGCGACAAACCTATATAATGTCCCACCATGGCAAATCTGTTGTGGCAAATGGCCAGTAAAATGATTATTACCTAGTTGTAAGTTAAACAAACTTGTCAAGTTATTCATTTCTAGTGGAATGTGACCATTGAGATTGTTGATAAATAGCATTAAGACGGTCAGCTTTGTCAAATTTCCAATGGTGAAAGGAATAGGTCCAGAAAGATTGTTATTTTGAAGTTGAAGGGAGCCTAAATTGACCAAGTTACCAATGGATGCAGGAATTGGACCAAAAAGCCTGTTTTCAGACAAGCTTAACTTCTCGAGATTTGTGAAGTTTCCTATGAAGGGAGGCATTGGCCCATGGAGTTGATTTTTGTGCAATTGAATATTGAAGAGAGAATAGAGTTTCCCAAATTCATTAGGAATAGGACCAGAGAGATTGTTGGTATGGAGATAAAGTTCCCGTAACTTGCTCAAGTTTCCAATTGAGGATGGAATTCTACCCGATAACAGTGGGTTTTCTGACAAATCAAGTTTCAAAAGACAGTTCAACGTTCCAATCTCTTTGGGAATGAGACCAGAAAGGGAATTTTTATTAAGCACTAGATATGTCAGATTCCTCAGGTTCACAATTTCATGGGGAATTGTCTCTGTGAGATTACATTCGCTAATATCAAGTTGATTTAGAGTACTCAATGCTCCGATTTCTTGGGGGATAGAGCCACTTAAATTATTACGGTTCATGTTCAATGTCAAAATACTGGGCAAGTTACCAATTGTGTTGGGAATTTTTCCATGAAATTGGTTGGTACTTATATCAAAATAGGCGAGGTGAGGGAAGGATGCGAAGTCGAGATTGTGAAGTGTACCTTGTAGGCTAAGATTTGCCACACTTATATTGAACACAAGCATGGACTGATCACATGAAATCCCTTTCCAGCGTCTGCAAGGATTAGTGCCATTCTTCCAAGAAGACAAGGTAGCTTGGCTTTGTTTGGTAAGGCTAGCTTTCCAGTTCAACAGAGCATTTGCTTCGCTATCTTCAGCAGCAGCAGCAGCAGATGCCAACGAAGCAAAACAGAAGAATATGCAGAGAATACGCCATAATGCTAGAAACTGAGGGGAATCAACCATGGTTTTTGGTTACTTGGAATTCTTGAATCAGGAATATATTCAAAGGTTGAGTTGGGCGGGTGGGTGCGGCTGGCTGTAAGTGGTGGGTATGGGAAGCTTGGGACAGAGCAAGGCGATGATTCGGAACTTCTTATACTACACGTGGCGTTGGGCCTCGAAGGCAGTAATATCTGAATCTACAATTTTATTGTCGACTTGTCAGGTCGTTGCGACATCATTGACCTCAGAAAAGTTTAACCAGCCAATGCTTCAATGGAGCTTTGTTAATGATACTTTTTTGGGTATTATCCTCGTGTTAGGGATATATATGGACACAGGATTCTCTTTTATCTTCACATTTATCTATATCAAATTACAATAGTACTTATTTTAACTTATTAAAGTAGTGACTTTCAAATGGTCTTATACTGTGTATTAGATTCTCTTTTATTTTCACATTCACATTGTTTAAACTCAATATTTATTTTTGATATTTTAATGTAAGAACCAACGTTTGGGCAAAGCTATACACGACACTTATGTTCAACATTTTAATTCAAGGATCAAAGCAAAGATGAAGCGTAAATTTGTTGCTACCTATTCATACCTATAATTAGCTAGTAGACATTTAATGAATTATGTGGATTCATTGACATTAGTATGATATAAATATAATTAAACTTTACAACTGTATTAAGCATTTGCATGTATAAAAATTTATATTCCTTTTTTTTTTCCATGATAATGCAAAGTTAATTTTGAAAGATAGGAACTCATGAATTCAAAGCGTATAAATATTATAATTAAATAATAAAGGGAGGTAGAATGCATTTACATTAAATGTTTTTTTCCCTTAACAAATCAATGTAACAACCTCTCAAACTACCCAAAAAGTTTTGCTAGCCAAGGGAGCTTTGCTTATGACGCTTTCCAAATTTCGAATAGATGTGCTTGCTTTTGTCTGGTAGTTATCATCACTCATCACACTCATAATCCATTTGCTTTTCTCACACTCTTTCATAGAAAAAGAAAGCATTACTTAACGTCTCCTAATCTGAGAGGATTTTTTTCATAGAATTAATTAACGTCAGGCATCACTTCAGATGCAATTAACATTTCTTTAATTGACTGTGCCAATGCAGAAGAAGATAATGGCCTTGTTAGGCTCTGCTCTCAACTGTGCTTTGGTTGGATTTCAAATCGCTTTCTGAATAAGGTTATCCTGCTACATAAAGCCAGCATCTATGCTAATCTAGGTTTTTCTTTTCCTCTTTTGCTTATTTTTGCTCCCGTTGGTTGTAACTAATCAATTTGGCCCTCTCTCTCTCTCTCTGTGGTTGGCTATGCTGTTTGGATTTTTTTTTTCTGGGTGCAGTTTAAATGATTTGCTCCTGCTTTCATTTTCAAATGAAATTGGCGAAAAGAAGGGGGGGGGGGGGGGGGAATTTGAGGTCCCTCGTTTGTAGTAAAAGATAAACAAGATGCATATAGATGAATGCTAAATCTGTTATCATTTCAAATAACATTTTACGTTATTTTAGTAATTCACTTAAAAGGCATATTAAATAGTTTAAAATTTTAACTTGTAAAAAATAAATATTAAGAAGATAATACCCACGAATAAAAAAAATTTCATAGGTTTTTTCACAATAGCCATTTTTCTTCTATAGATAGACTATAACCAATTTTCAATCCAAAGTTTATCTGTTATGAATATAATCCATGGTCTGAAAAGCTATAATAATCGAAATTGTTTCACACATCGATCTAGCAAAATATTTTACATATAACTTACTTTTCAAATATAAATAATATTAACTATTTAAACATAATTAATTTTTTTTGCTGTTGAATTAATTAAAATTATATGACAATATATTCACATAGTAGATTTTGGATTAGGGAACAGAAGGATTACGGGCCTAACAACTTTGTATGATTGAGGATCATGGCACAAGCAAGAAAGAACTATTCCAACAAAATGCATTCTAATTGTTGCTATCAATTAGAGGTGGTTATTTCTATGGTTAGACAATAACCGCCACAAGCTGAGAACCTACACTTGCAAAGGTGGCAGTTGATCAACTGCTGTTGAATCATTTAGCCACGGCTCAAAATCATTGCTAAATGCTAAAAAAGGCCAATAAATCCATCTTCTTCTTCTTCTTCTCATTTTTTTGAGTAGTGATAGTGAAATTACATAAAAAACTTCATAACAATTTTACTACATTCTAGTCCCCATTCCCATGGCCACTAATTTCAAACCTATATCACTAAAAAAAGAAAAGCCACTTTTAGCTACAGCTTTTATTGACAACTAAATAATGTTGTTACTAAAGTATAGATTTAGTGATGACTTTTTCTTGTCGTTACTAAAAGTCATTGCTAATATGAACAAGAAAAGTATTTTTAGTGACAACATGAAAAGTTGCTATTAAAAGGATTAGTGTTGTCAATAAAAAAGTTTTTATGGCAACTCTTAGGGTTGCCACAAATAATCCTCTAGGTTGTTGTGAAAATGTCTCTTTAGTGGCAACCTCCCAGAGTCACCATAAAATGGGATTAATAATTAATAAATAATTAAAAATATTAATTAATTGATAACATTTTAAATTCTAATTATTAACGTAAAGTTATTATAATTATTAAATTGTAAAATTTAATATTTTGATTTTTAATTTTAATTTTTAATTATTAAAGACTAATTAATTATTAATATGTAATCAATAATATAAATAAAAAAATTGGGATGAAATGTAAGAAATCCCTATGGTTCTTTCCTTTCTGTATTTCCCTATACAATCCTAATTTTTAGGCTTAAATTGATTGAGTAGTCTTTGAGAGTTGAAGCAAAGGAGAGAACCAGTAGAGAGAGACATAGAGAAGAGAGTGAGTGGAGAGCAATGTAGAGGGGAATGAAAGAGACACACCTCATTGGACATAAAGGGGAATGAGGGTTTGAGAGAGAAAGAGACATAGAGAGAACAAAGAAGAAGAAGAAGAAGAGAAAAGAGTTGCAGACACAAAGGTAATTGCCTTTGCTTGAGTTTTGTTTGAATCCCTTATTTTTTTGTTTGTTTTATTAATCTCATTGTTAATACCTAAATGGTTGAATCTACTTTTGTGCTTGTGTTTTTTTCATGAATAAACTCTACCTAGATTATGCATTCTTGGTGTAGTTGTAATTGGGAGTATGTAATGGGAATTGTTTGGCATTGTTGAAGTTTTTCGTTGGCTTATTTACTTGTAATGATTATTAACATGTTGAAAAAGGTGTGATTGAGTTCTTACACACTAGGTGGGTGTATTAGAGATGTTGACTAGAATATTGGTGGAAGTTATTTGTCGTAGCTAAAATTAAAAAAAAATGGCTTCTTATGATTCCTACCAAACCATGTGTGCTTTCGTGTATTTAAGTTGATTATGCAACCTAAAACCTTCAAATGCCTTACTATTGCATTTTGTATCCCTTCTTTGTAAAGTTGGCTCCAAGAAAAAAAAAAGAACTTTTCTTGTGCAAAAACACATGTCCATGAATCATTATTTGGTTCAAAATCCTAATGAAACTTATGGTTCAACATATTATACAATGGGTACTAGTAATGCAAGGTATTGCTTTTGTGTTCCATGTTATAATGAACCTTATGGACACACCATTGTTGTTGATAGGACTGTTTTCCTAAGGCATGGCTTTAAAAGAGAAAAAATTATCGAGAAATTGAGGAACAAGTTTACCAAACATGTCATTTTGTTTTCAACTATTTGATTATATTCTTTAATCAAGTATCTGGGTTAGTTTAGTGAGATCTATGTGAAGCTTGTCAATTGTGCTTTTAATTTAATAAGGAATGGTGTTGATTATGTTTAGTGAATGCCTAAAGTTGTTTTTTGTTTGTTAATGTGTTTTTTAATCTTTTTTAACTTAAGAAGTAGATATTGATAAAGATACAAGGCATGATAGCCACTTAAGGTTCATTTTGGGTGAAGGTTTAGATAAAAGGTCACATGCTTAGTCCTTCTTTTATATCTAAACAGAAATAAAAGGCATGATATGAATAAGGACACACAATGACTTAGCAAAATTTTAAGTACCATTTGATGCATTGTTTCATGTTTGATATAAATTTCTAAAATGAGTTGATACCCTCATTGAACTAGTGGGTCTTGAATGTAGTGGTAAAAACACATGTCTATGAATCATTATTTGGAAGTTTTGGTAGAAAATCATTTTCTCAACTTGTGTAATTATCTAAAATCTTTTGTCACTTTCCCCAACTGCTTGTGCAATTATCTAGAAATCTCATTATGAATTGGCTCCTACAATATTGACTATTGCAAATTTCTTTATTTTAAGAAAAACTATATAATAATGATGAGTACATATAACTTTCCTTAACATATTTTAGATAAGGCTATTATAACTATTATATATGTGGCATATGTTTACTTATTTCTATTTGGGATGACTTGGTGCATTCATGATCCTCAATTGTGCTTGTTTATGTTATATGCTCCCTTTGATATGTTGTGGATCCTTTCTCATTTGGCATTTTCTTATTTTTCCTTTTTGTGTGTGGACATCCTATTGCATTTCATAATTCTTTTCATTACTTGTTTCAGTTGTTTGGTTTGATTATTTCTTAAGCCTAAGCCTTACTTATGTTGTTTTAAAATCAATTAGTTTCCTCTAATTAAGATATAAAATTAAGAAACAAATTCAACTTCTAATTTAGATAGAATATAAGCTTTATTAATTGTTATGGATTTGTTAAATAGCACAACTGATTCATTTTTTCTTTTATTTTTTTAATGTAATTTTGTTTAATGAGCAATGACCATTGTGATAGACTAGTTTATTCATTTGCTTAATGATACTTTTGCTTTCTCTTCATTGCATAAGTAGCTAATTTGTTTCTCTAGTTAGGCCTTTATTGCATGAGATGTGAGGCCTATTGTTGTATTTACTTCGTAACTTTAATTTTTTTTTTTGTTCTCTTCTTAACCCTTTTTTATGTCTTGAAATACAATGCCAACAAAGAATAATGAACCAATTAAGGCCAATAGCCTTCCAATTTTTCTCAAAAGGAAAGAGTTGGATGGAGAAGAGTTTGGTGGAAGATGGTTATGGTTGGGAGCTGGGAATAATGCCTGGAAAAGAACAACAATGAAACTTATTCCAATAATTGATTTAAAAGTGATGGCTGCCAAATTTGTAATGGTATCTTCATATTAGGTTTAGGATTTATGTTTTGATGTTTATTAGGATTACAAACTTTATAGTTGCCAACTACCATTATGAAATAAATTTTTAAAAAAAGTTAAAAGAATTTTTAGAATTTTTTTAGGAAAAACAACTTTTGGTAGCGATTATTGTTGCCATTGAAAGAAACTTTTAGTAGTGATGTTAAGGTCACCATTATAAGGGTAGTTTTAGTAGTGATAGAGGTCATTATTAAAAGGTTACCTTGAGCTAGGTCTTCTGTTGCTACTAAAATTCCCTTTTAATGGTGACACTTAACATTGCTACTAAAAGGGACTTTTAGTTGCAATATAAAAGAACCCTTTAGTCGCAATCTTTTTAAAAGCCAAATTAACAGGGCTTTAATGGCGATAGTTGTTGCCATTAAATACTTTGAGTGGCAACTTTTTTTGTCACAAAATGCCATTTTTAGAGGTGACTTTTTTGTCATCACCAAAGGCCTTTTGCTATGGAGGTTTTAATGATGACCACTTGTTGTCACTAATAGTTTAGTAGAATTTTTAGATTATTGCCACTCCTAAAAGTAATCTTTTTTTGTTGTATATAATAAAAGCACCAATGAACTAAGCTGTTTACTTTTAGTCTCCCCTCACACTTCACATAGTGTATGGTCCCCTACATACATCAAGAATAAGAGGCAAAAAATTTGAATTATTTTATTAATAAAGAAAAAGAACTAAAACTTTCACACAACCCTATATTCAAATGAGCTGTAACTATAATTGAAATCATGTTAGTGTTTAGTCACAATGGTAGCTAAAATTATATGGAATGTTTTATAATTAGAAAAGAAGGGTTATAACTAGAATCAAATGGGTGAGTTGCAACTACAAAGGAGTTTGTCACTTACTAAAATTTGTTGCCATCCAATACCAGTGGCTAGCATCAAAGCCTTTCCTGTCATTGAATGAGCAACTTCCTTTGTGTAACGTTTGATTTTTCGTAAAATATCGAAATGAGTCAGTTTTCAAAGCAAGTCTCCTGAGATGAGTGATTTAAGGCCAAATAAAATTTGGATAAAATTTTAAATAATAGAAAATAAGGATTTGAGCCTTGAGTTGTGCAAAAAATAGGGTCGGAGTGATTCGAAAAATTTACCGAAAGGCCAGTGGCATTTTCATAAATAAGTGAACTTTTTAGAAAACATACAGGAGGGATTTTTAAATGAAAGTTTTGAGTTCTCCGGGGTTCTCAGAGGCCCTGAAAACTATGGGAAGCGCCGAGACCGGTAAAAACCCTCTGATGTAATTTTTTTAATATCGGTTGACCTGAATTTTGACCAATTCGTTTGGAAAGGTTTTAACTCTGATTTGAGTGATTCTAAAGGTATTTTATTAAATTGGGAACTTATTTGTTATGATGAAAAAAATATACTAGTGTGCCTTTATATTCTATGATCTTTGATGCCATGTTATGTTTCAAATGAGCACATGATATTTGTATGAGTTTACTTAAGTGTGGAGAGGCTAAGAGCTCTTCCCTTTGGTGAGGATGAGCCAAGAACCCTTGACCTTGGTTAAGACAAATTGAAGAGTCTCCCAAAAGCAAAGTGGGCTCCCAAGAATATGGTTGAGTCCAAAGTACTCAAAGAATGAGTGAGGCAAGTCCAAAATCCATGAGGAGAAGTATGAGGCCAATCTAAGTAATTGGTAAACTTTTGGATGTCTTATATAAATTGTTCATATGCCAAGTTTGCTTGTAAAATAGCCATAGCTTTTATTTTTCTATGCATGTATTTGTAAAGCTTGCTTTGCACATATTATGTATGATTGAATAGGAGATGAGCTATTGGGATTCTTTGAATCTTGCCCCCTCCTTTCCAATGATCTAACATACTAAGTGGACTTAGTAATTATGGTGAAGGAAGTCAACAACCATGAAGAGCAAGGATTGATAAGCTTATGTATTATTTTGCCCATTTTGGAATCACAGTGATGATTTATGATGTATATAATGTTGTATATGTACCATAAACCTTGAGACATATGTAAATATACTATTATGTAATATTTAGATGTATGAAAATGATATATGACCCATAGCACTTATTTTGAGTATGTAAGGCCAAAGTGTGCAATATGAAATTTTGATGAATGTATGCATGAGTATGGGTTGAATGGCCAAAATAAGATGCATGAGGTTTGGGACTATTTGGACAGCTCACTTAAGTCTCAAATGCACTTTTAGACTTGCCCAAAAGGTGCCAAGACCAAGGAGAATCTATTTGGCAACTTTGGTACCCTATATGGAGTCAAAATTGACTATTATAGAACCTCATGTCACTTTTTGGCCAAATGAGTTAGTCTTGATTTGATATATGGCATGTAATTAGTCTCATTTAGAGCTTTTTGGGAAGCTAAAATTCATAATTTTTGGAGGTCTACAGAATATTTGATGTTTTTCCAAAGTTGAAAAAATTTATGAAAATGGTCTGATGCACTGTTACAATGGTCTGAAAATGTTTTCTGTCACATGAGACTCAAATGATGTCCAATTGCCATGAAATTTTATACAAAGAAACTAGAAAATTATAGTGACTCGTGCCAACTAGAAGAACCTCATTTGGAGGTCTAAAGAGGGAGATATGAATTTTTAAAATTTCTATCCAGTATCAATAACCTTGCCCAACCAGAAGTACTGTTCCATTGATTTCTCATATCTGGGCTTGATGAACTGATTTGGAGATATTTTTCCTTCTAGTTGACATCCACAGATTTCTATATTGGTATCATATTCATAGATTGGATTTTTTTAGAATTAATTAAACATTTTTGAAGTTCATATCAGTAAACTGTGATAGCATCAGGACCTAGCTCGACTTCCAAACCATTGCGCATGTCAAACGCCTTGTGTGTGAGATGTTATGACTTGTACATATTTTTAGCATGAATTAAACATCCCAAGCTTTCCAGAATGACCAAGATTGCATGATTTCTATTTTTTTAGATTTAGTTATGATTTTTCAAAATTTATCCAGAAATAAGGCCAATTCTAGCCAAGAATGAATACCCATTTCCCATGTCTCTTTTCGGTTTCTATGAGTTGTAAATATGTTTTTGGGATACAAATAAGTTGTAATAATGTAATTAAATATGAAAGGGCATAGTATGAGCTCACATGGTCTACGTGACACCGGAATGAATTTTTAGATACAACGTAACACGAAAATATTCATTATTTTCCTTGCCTTTCTATGAGAAACTTACATCTTTCATGATATTAAGTCATATGAAGGCATGAGATGAGCTAAAATTTATAATGTTACATTTGTACCCTAGTACATCATAAGTTAGTCAAATTAAGGGAGGATTGTGGGACAACAACAGTGGTTGCTTTTTGCTTTTCATGAATTTGATCTTTTTTTGGGCTAATAAGTGCCACTTTAGCATTAAAAATATTAGGAGAAAAACACATGGTTGCCTCATCAACATGAAAATAAGCATGTGGCTTCCATGTTAGTGGAAAAGTAAACGCAATTAGCGACTTAAGGAATTTCATTTAAAAAGACTTTTTATAAGACAAAATAAAACTTAAGGGATCATTTTAAAATACTTCAAACCTAAGGGGCTATTTGGAATGATAAATAAAGTTAATGAATCAAGTTGCTATTTTAAACTTTAATTTTTTTTTAAAAATAATCATGTAGTGTTGATTGTTGAATTATAAAAGATATATACTTGTTAGATATTTTTTTAGGAAACTTAATAATGATTACTTAAGTAGCTAAGTTAATTTATTTATTTCCAAATTCCAAATAGATGTGACATGCTTCATCTCCTGCCACTTTCCTATAGGGTTTATAATCCATCTTCTACCTTCCTTTGTGGAAAACATAGATCATATGATCTAAAAATTAATTGCTTTTTCATAGTAAAAGTGCCACAACTAGATAGCTCATAACCTAATGAGAATTTTGCTTTATGTTCTACTCCTACTTTCCATTTCATGTTACTGGGAGATGCTAAAGGTATTAATTATTTAAGAATACTATTATTTGACATTAAACTGAGATCGTGTATAAACTTTCATTGATAATTTATTGTGTGAATTTTACTAATCTACTTTAAAGTTTAACTAAATTACTTTCTATACTCCTTTTATTTTAAAAGTATCATTTAGCTTTCCTGACATTGATATATGTTGCAAGCATCCTTATCCATTCCAATTTATTTTTTGTCAATAAAGTTAACTTTCTATACGATATATAACCTTTTCAAAAATAAAATTATTTAATTGCTTTTACTATCATATTGAGAATAAAATGATAGTATCATGTGGAGCTTAATGTCAACTTAGTTCACTTTATTGTCCTATTAAGAATAAAGTTATAATTCTTATGCTGTGCAAATGTTAGCTTCATTGATATTAAGTAAATAGTAGAGAGAGAGTTTTACAATATAGATGAAATATCATGAGAGTTAAATGATATTTTTTTTAAAAAAATAATGTTAAAAACAATTTAACTAAATTTATGAAAAATTAGTGCAATTTACTTTAATTTATATATCTTGGTAATTGTTTTAGTTATTAACTACTTTACTCATATTTTAAGGCATAACAATCTCTTGCGATTATGAATCTTGAGTAAACTAAAATAAACAAACAAATAGATGTTGTAAAACTAATAAGAATATGAAAAATATAATAAGAGCAATAAAAAAATTGAGAAAAGAAAGGAGAAGATAATTATCAGTCACTTGAATACTTCATCTTAGTATATAGTTTCCATTTATAAGCCTTCAACTATAAAGGTAAACCTATAAGTTACAATAATGTAAATAAGAAAATTAATCTATATAATTATACAATATAAATACTTTGGGAGTCATAGGATAAATGCCATTAAACATGAGAAAGGTTCCTCAAGCATTATTTTTTGAGCGATATGGACATTCACATAATTATATCATTTACAACATTTTCCCTTCGAATGTCTATTAACAAATAATATGCCTTGTTAAAACTTTACTAATAGTGAGATAAAAACCTAATGAAAGAAAAGGAATACACAATATTTATAATATCTATTGTGAAGTTGCCTTATTAAGAATCTTACTAGGAAAACCTAATGGGATATGACCTTAATTAAGGAACAATAAGTATAGCATGGCTTTAATGACAATTTCACTTAATGTTTTTGAATTGGCACATCCCAATATTATACATTAACTTCTAAAAGATGACAGTTAGTAATACCTTAGTGAATAGTTAAATCTACCATATTATCACATGATCGAATTGTCATTTTTTGAAGATCATGAGTGAAAAAGAAGTTTGGTGAATTACATTTTTTTTATCTCCTTTAATGTACCCTTCTTTGAGATAAGCTATACATGCTATATTATTTTTGTACAATACTATTGGAATCTTTTTCTCTATTGGTAAATCATACATCTCCTAGTATGTTAGGTCATTAACTTAGCCAAACAAACTTTCGACTTATCTTATGTGCTATAATTATTTCTACATGATTTAATGATATAGTAGCTAAAATTTGTTTTGTAGAGCACGATCATATAGCTGTACTCCTACATGTAAATAAATAACTTGTTTAAGATTGAGTATTATATGAATTGAATAAGTATTTTGCATTTGCATAACTAATTAATTGTGATCTAGATTCAATTGAATAACATAACCCTATATCAATAGTCCCTTAACAATATTATGATAAATGTTTAACTATATTCCAATGTCTTTTTACTAGAAAATGAACTTAATCTTGCCAATAAACATCAAGCGAATGCAACATTAGATCATATAATATTGGCATGATACTTAATACTCCTATAACAATAAGATATGGCACTTCAAAACCAAGAAGTTCTTTATCATTCTCTTAAGGACTAAAGGGTCTTTATTCACTTGTAACAATTTTACAAGCATTGGGATATTTTGTGGATGTGCTTTACTCATATAGAATCGCTTTAAAATCTTTTCAGTATAAGTTAATTAATGAAGATGAATTCCATTTGTCAAGTGCTTGATCTTCAAGTCGAGATAAAACTTTAATTTTTAGAGATTTTTCATCTTAAATTCTTTCTTTAAATAAAGCTTTTCAAAAATTCTAATAATATTTAAATCATCTACATATATAGTCATTATGACAAACTCTTATCCAGATCTTTTTATAAAAGCTTATGGGCAAATCAGATCAATTTTATAACTTCCTTTAACAAATATTTACTAAAACTATTATACCACATGTATCCAGATTATTTTAATCCATATAAGGATTTGTGTAAACTTACTAAACAATTTTTCTAAAAATCTTTATATTCTTTTAACATTTGAAATCATTCAGGGATCTTAATGTAAGTCTCACTATTTAATAAGTCATATAAATAAGTTGTAACAATATCCATTAGATACATATCAAAATTTTCATTTACTACCAAATTAATAAAACATCCAAAAGTAATTACATCTACTATAAGAGAATATGTCACTTCATACTCAATGTTAGGTCTTTGCAAAAATCTTTTTACTACAAGTAATGCTTTGTATATGATGACTTTATTTTTTTGCATTTGGTTTTTGCATAAACCTTAATGGCATTACACCTCCAAGTGTTTGGAGTACATGTCTAAAAAATTCACATTTTAAAGGTGAATTTAATTATGCTTGAAATGTATCTTTCCACTTTGGCTAATTATATCTATATATTCTTTGACAAGTTTAAATTCAAGATCCTTATTATTATTGTATTATTTCAACAGCAATATTGTATGAAAACACATTGTTGACAACTATATTTTTTCAGTTCCATGTTTTTCTCATAGTGATATAACCTATCAAGATCTCTTCATTATTTTTTAGTACCTAAACATTTTATGAGGTTTTATGATTAGTTATGGCTTGGATATCTTCTCAAGTTCCTACCTTTTCAATATGACTATCGTAATTATTTTCTCTTTTTATTTTTTTTTCAAGGAGTTGTATCTTTGAAACTGATTAATCTATCATGTTTCACACATAGGTTACTTTCATTTGCATTAACAAAATGTCCTATAGGACATCAATTCAAATTGGAACATTTTCAATTGTTATATGAGACTTGGTGATTCTCTTTAGATTAGCAAATACATCTGGTAGTTAATTTACAATAGTTTGTAAATGCATTATTTTCTAAACTTCTAGTCCACATTGCTTTATTCAAGGATTTAGATAACATAATGATAATTCATTTCATATAATTTCTTTCCAGCTACATATTATCTCTCCTTAATGTTAGGAAAACTATTTCATCAAAATGACAATCAACAAATCATGCCATAAACAAAAGGAGACTCATAACCAACATATATTTCTAACCTTTTTTGAGGACTCATCTTTATGCATTATCTTGGAGTAACAAAATATATACAGCACAACCATAAATTTTAAGATAAGAAATATTTGGCCCTTGACCAAAAACCAATTTTAATGGGGAGAATTTATAATAACTTATTGACTTGATGCATATAGTGCTACTACATATAAAATTACATATCTTCATATTGAAATAGGAAGCTTTGTTTTCATAAGCATTGATTTAGGTATTAATTGTGTAATGTCCAGTTTCTCTGTAAATGTAAAAAATGGGCCAAATATAAAAGGAAGTCCCCTAAATAGAAAGATCTTTCACCAACTAAAATTAGAATAACATTTTAAATAATAAAAAATGAGGATTTGAGTTTTAAGTTGCCCAGAAATCGATGCGTAAGTGGTTCAGAAAATTTACTGAAGAAAATAAGGACATTTTTGCAATTTTTGAAAAATTTTGAAAAATCATTGGAGGGCTTTTTAAATGAGAAATTTGAATTTTCTGGGATTCTCAGAGGCCCTAAAAATCATGGGAACCCTTAGAACTGTTAAAACCCCTCCGGTGAGCAATTTTGACTGTCGGTTGACCAAAACTTTGACCGAATGGTTTGGAATAGTTTTAAATCTAATTTGGGTGAAACCAAAGCTATTTTATGAATTGTAGGACCCAAATTTTATGATGAAGAATATGATTCTCAAAAAAGAGTTTAAATGAGCCCAAATGTACAAAACTAAGAAGAGGAACTAAATTGAAATTTTAAAAGTTGCTTAAATAAACCTCTAGGCTTATAAAAATGTCCCACCTCTGGTTAGATCTCCTCACCAACTTTCCCACACATTAAAATAGAATTAAGAAGGGTTGAGAGTGGCACACAAGAGGTGAGGCCAAGGAAGGAAGAAGAAGCTTTAAAAATTGTAAGTTTTAGCCACTTTTTCCTACTCCTTGCCCAGTTAAATTTCTTCCCCTCTTCTTCTTCTTTCTTCTCATGGTTTTGGCATTTAATTTGGTGCTGATATGTGGTTGGTTTAGGAGAGGGAAAAGAGGATTTGAGAGAGTTCTTGGTATAAGGAAGCTCCCTTGGAAAGCTTGTAAACAAGGTAAGCAAAGTGGGACTTTATCGCTTCTTCTTAAATTTCTTTTCCTTTAGGGTTTTAGTCAGAATAGGGGCTGTATAATGGATGTCCAATTCTGGTCTAAACATGTGAGGTTTTAAGGCATGGGGAATCTAATAAAACAATTAGGGATCAAAATGAACCATTAGAATTTAAGATAAAAAAGTTAGGGATTCATGGAGACATTGTGAAATCTGTTTTGATCCATAAATTTTCTAGCCTATGTGAGTATTTACTTGAGCTCTTAAGACCCCTAGGAAGCCTTCCAAGTGTCCCTCCCATTAAAGAAAAATCAAAAAGTTCATGGGCTCCTTCCTCCCCCATAGTTTTGGCCAAAGCTAGAAGAATAGGCTAGGGACTATTTTAATTCATTCTAAGCTTAGGTTGGGACTTTGTATGATGGAAGAAGGTAGGAGGAACTCTTGGAAAAAATTTAGAAGCCATAGATTGGGAGATGAGACAATAGTTTCCATAATGTAGCCTTAAGAAACAACATGTACCTAGGCTTCTAAAAGTGAGTATGTAATGGCTCCAAGGACCTTAAATAAGGTCAAAAGGCCTATATATGGCAAGAGAATGTAGCCAAGAACTTAAATTATGGTAGTTGCTTCATTAGACCATTAATGGAACCAATATGAGACTAATGGGACAAAGTATGCTTTTTAAGTATAAGTTTAATGTTTTGGATTGTTCCAAGAGTATAATTGAGTGTTATTTGTTATTTTTAGGCTAAGGAAATCAAAGCTCATCTAGTTGTGATTATAGAACTAAGAAAGGGAAGGAATAATCAAAATAAAACTTGGATTTCCATCAAGGTAGCTCTCCGCCTCATTCTTCTTACATTCTTGGTTATATATATGTCATTGTGTATTTGCGTGTGCTTTTGTGTCTTGTGAATATACCACTTGATGTTATGATGTTGCATTGGTACCAATATGTTTTCTTAAATGCTATTGGTTGTGAAAATTGCTCATAAGGGTGAGGTGATGCCAAGAGTCCCTTGATGTGGGTGAGGAGATGCCAAGAGTCTCTAGACATGAGTGAGACAAGGCTAAAAGTCTTATGGATGGGTGAGACCAAATCAAAGGTCCTTAGGCCAATGGTGAGGCTAATTCAAAAGTCCTAGAAATGGGGTGAGGCTAAACGAAAAATCCTTGGAGCTTATTCTTGACCTTGGTGTGACCTTATGGCATGGAAATGTTAAATTGAATTCTTTATAGTTATGTTAGATTGAATACTTGCACTTCTTGATATGTTACATGCCTTGAAACTTGCTCAAAATGTGGTAGAGGCCTTGGGAGACCATTTGGACCAAATTGGTACCTTATGAGATGCAAAATGGATCATAGTTGGGAGTTATGAAAAAATTTGTCCAAAAGAGCTCTTCTTAGTCTGAAGTTTGGCCTACATTTAGATCCTGTCTAGAGCTTTTTGGGAAGCTAAAGTGTGTAGCATTTGGAGCTCTAAAGAATATTTAGTGAATTTCCAAAATTGGTAAAATTTTCCATTTTGGTACTGTCACTGTGCATTATGGATAAAGATTTCATCTCTGTCATCCATGGGGAAAATGGTGTCCAATAGCTATGAAATTTTACATGGAGAAACTAGACAATCACAATGACCTATGCCAATTAGAAGCACTTTAATTGGAGGTCTAGAGAGGGAGATACATTTTTTTTGAAGTTTTAGGTCTGTTCCAAGTGCGTAGTCAGACCCCTGGTATTGTTCCATCAATTTTTAAGGTCTGAATGCTTTTGAATTAGTCATGAACTATTTTTTTCCTCTAGTTAATATCTTTAAATTTCTAAATTGTTGTATTTTTCTAGAATTGAAATTTTTTAGAATTAGTTATGAATTTTTAAAATTTATATCAGTTAGTTGTATCAGAGATGCTGGGCAATCCGACCTCTATCTCTTTCCTATTATCAAACATGATCCAAATGATGTTTTCATGCCTTGGAATTATTTTTAGTATAAAGTTAACATCTAAATCTTTCTAGAAAGTTATAAGTTGCTTCATTTAATTTTTCTAGAATTAGTTATGATTTTTCAAAGTTGCTAGCATAAAATTGAATTGTAGACCTGAGGCTAAAACGTTGATTTTTCTGGTTTTTGGTCTCTAGCCCGTGGTTTATAGATTTTTTTTATGATATTTATGATTTATATGGATATAATATGACTAAAGAATGTTGTGAGTGAGCTCAGGGGGTCCATGAGACATTAATTTAATTCTTGAACCCTGACATTATGCAAGGAAATTGCATTGTTTTATTCCCTTTTCTTGATTTTTCCTTGTTTGCACATGAAAGTTACCTTGAATATGGGAACATAGAGCCTAATAAATCATGATGTGACAAATTGGAGGTAATTAATGAATGATTATGCTAAACTATCACATGCAAACATGAGTAACAGGCTTTTCAACCATTATTTTAATAGACATATAATAGCCATTAAAAGGTTGAGATGTAAACTTACTAGCATTATCAAGATGAATTATCTTGATTGCATAATTTGGAGATTGTGCACTTCATTGAATTACTTGAGCAAATAATCTTGAAAATGTCAGGTTGTAAGTTGATAACAATCCACATGTGACCATCTTGTAGATGCATCTATCAAAACCCTATAATATCTAAATGGTTTGCATAGTGAATGAATAGGCCCAGATATATTACTTTAGATGTGTTCTAAAAATGTAAGGGATTCAATCGCAACTTAAGTTAGTGACTCTTTAGTAATTAATTTACTTTGAGAACAAGTAGCACGTAATAATTCTTTGAATTAAATAATCTTTTGGTTCTTCAACAGATGTCCATGTAAACTTTCAATAATTTTTTGCATCATGATTTATCTGAGACAACCTAATCGATCATGCTAAACAATAAATATATCTAGATTAGTAAACTTCTAGTTTACTTTTACATATGTTTTAATTATACTAATCTTGGTATAGTACAACCAAAAGAGAAGGTAGGCAATTTTTTATTGCTCATTTCTTTCTTGATATGATAGTTGTGATAAATAGACATTCATAGTTTTTATCATTTACAAACTTAATATGATATCCATTATAGTAGATATATTTGAAGTTTCATAAAATTTTTTGAAACTAAGTTAAATAACAAGTCATCAATAATAAACTTTGTCTTCCTAGATAACAATATAATAGCTTTGTTAAACTCTTCATTGGTTTTGTACTATTTGATATAGCATTGACATTGATATCACCTAAATTAGAAAAATATATTTTTTATCTATAAGTACTATTTGTGAGATATATGTTTTCACTATAGATCTTGGGTTCAACTATAAAATAGGAAATATATATATTAGTTCTTTAGAAACTACATCATATTCTATTATAGGTACATTGTTCTTTAAGAACTAACACTCATTCTATTTTCATACATATTATCACTATACATGTTTACTATTCTTTAACAATATATTTCAATATTGTTATTGGAGGGGCATATTCTAAAGTATGAAATATTGAGTAATTAAGTTTATGTATGCATACTTCAATAATATCCTTCCTTTGGAAAAATCATCATTTTTGGTGCATGTATTCTTCCTTAAATTATTCAAGGAATTGCAAGTTTATTTATAGAATAGTCTATGTCCAATTGTTCATGAAATTGGCTAAAAATAAAGATAAACACTTCACACATTTTGCAAGAGTGCTTTATTTTTTTCCTTTAAAGTATTTTCAAGATTGATGAAATGAGCTCAACATCACATTCTTAAGTAAAATGCATTCAAGCTTTGCAATTCTTGATATTATACAATCAATATAAGAAAAAATAATTTAATTAATAGACAAATAACAAAATCCTAAATAATGAAAATACATAAATTTTCTTAATTTAAGTATCACATGTATATAAAAGACATTTTTTTTTAATGTCTAGTTTTCGTAAAAATGATGAAAACAAATACATTTTAAGAGAAAGTCCTTTGAAATAAATTGGTTAAGGTCTAAAAAAATTAGAATAATGATTTAGATATCAAGTAATGATAATAGGAGGTTAGAGGTACCTTAAAACTAGAGCCAAAATAACTAGATAGCATTTAACGAAATAGTTACAAAATATAATGACATTTTTGTAATTTTGAGCAATTTTTAGAATACTCACAAGAGGGATTTTTAAATGAAAAATTTGAACTTTTTGGGATTCTCAGAAGTTCTGAAAACCATGGGAAGCCTTAGGATAGTTAAAACTCTCCCAGTGTACATTTTTTAATGACGGTTGACCCGAACTTTGACGCTTTCGTTCGGGAAGATTTTAGCTCAAAATTAAATGATTCTAAAGGCATTTTATAAGATTGAGAACTTAAATTTTATGATGGAAAAGACTATTCTAAAAAAAGAGCTAAAATAAATCAAAAACAAAAATACCAAAAAGATAAGACGTATATGGAATTTTCTTAAAACAATTTTATTTCCTCCTTACTTAAGTGGTGCGTCCCCTGTCCTCCCTTCATATGAACGAATTTATTTCTGCCTAAGAATAAAAGTGAGACCAAGGGATAGAGGCACACAAAAGAAGGGAAGAAGAAGAGGAAAATAATGGCAAGAAAGGTATGAAATTTATGAATTTTCTTGGTCTTTCCTTTAGTAAACTTAATATCCTCCTTCTCCTTCTTCTTCCCATAGTTTTGTTGAAGCATTTGGTGTTGTTTTAAGCTTAGACTAGAGGGGAGAAGTTTGAATTTGGAGAGGAGAACCAAAGCAAGGGAAAGAACATCCAAGTAAAGCTTGAATCAAGGTAGAAACCACTTCCTTTCATGCTTACTTCTTCTTGTTCTTATGCATGTGTATTTTCCCTACTATATGGACAGCCAAGAGGAAGTTATTTTTGATCCAAACCAAGGATAAATCTTAGGAATTAGAGTGTGGGAAACAAGAATATGCAAAGAGAACAAAGAAAGAACTATGAATTTGCAAAGTAAAAAAGTTAGGGATTTGTGAATATAACAAAAAATATGTATTAATCCAAGAATTTTCTAGCCTATATAAGTGTTTGTATGAGTTCCTAAGACCCTTAGGGAGCCTCCCTAGTGTCTCCCTCTTCAAGAAAAAATTAAAAACTCCTGGGGTGCAAATGAGGAGCATAGGTTCAGCCAAGGAGAGTTCATAGACCAAGGGAGTGTTTTAATTTCTTCCAAGCCTAGTTTTGTATCATGGATGATGGGAGAGTATGAGAAGAAACTTTAGAAAAAATTTAAAAAGCCTAGAAAGTGTGATGGAGGTATAGGTTCCATATTGTAGTATAATGAAGCAACACATAGTTAGGCTCTTTGAAATGAATGTGTGATGGCTCCAAGGAGTCTAAATAGAGCCAAAAGTCATAGATTAAGGGAGAGAATAGAGCTAAGATTATGAATTCTCAAGGTTGCTTCATTAAGTTCTTTATGAAGCCATAATTGAACTATATGAGCAACCTAACTCTTCTAGTGTGTGTGTGGTTTTAGTAGATGCTTCAAGAATATAATTAGATCCCATTTGATATGTTTAGGCAAAAGGAATCAAGTCCCATCTCTTTGTGAGTGTTTGGTCGAGGGGGAGGAAGAATTTCTAAGAAAAAAAGTGTGTTCTTGCATACAAAGTAGCTCTCTCTCATTTCTCTCATGCATCTTTGGATGTTTTCTTGTTTTTGAATGTGTGTGTGTATGTTTAAACCATGAAAAATGTTTCTGGCAAGTATTTATATGCCATGGTACCATAATACTTTAGTTATGTGCTTGAATGATATTTTCATGAATGTGTTTGGCTTGCTTGAGTGTGGTAATGTTGAAAGTCCCTTAGTAAGGGTGAGGATGAGTCAAAAGTCCCTAAGGTTGGGTAAGACAAAGCCAAAAGTCTCTAGAAAGAGTAAAGTTTAGTCAAAAAGAGGCTTAGTCATAGGTCCCTTGAAAGTGGGTGAGGTAAGCTAAAAGTCTCAAAAAAGATGGGTGAGGCTAAATTATGATCTTGGTAAGCCTGCGCATGATAAGTATGTCTTCTTGAATGTAAAACATGTTCCATGTATGTTTATGAATTTCAAAATAGCCATATATACATTTTTGGACTTGAATATGCATTCATTATGTGTGTTTGAAAGGGAAAAGGATTATTAGAATTCTTAGAATCTCATTCTTCCCTCTCTATTACCTAACATGTCTAGGTGGACTAAGTAAGCAAGGAAATAGGAGCCACCAAGTTAGAAGATAAAATATTGACAAAGAAATGTGTTATTTTTTTTTTTGTAACTACTTTATTGTCTCAAGATGTAATTCAATGAAGTGTATGATGCTCACCCTTTTGAACATGTATAAATACATGGATATGTGATGTATATATGAGAATTGGAAGCAAATAAATGGAATAACATGTTTTTGACATTGAATGGAAAAGTAGAACTTGTATGTTCCATGTGTATGTTATCAAATGGGAGAGTGAATGTAACACCTTCATCTCTAGCTCATACCCCTTATGCCTAACATACTCATGTGAAGTATAGGAAGAAGACGAAGAAATCTTCCTCATTGGGTTCATACACTTTGACAAGGCAACATGCATGCTTAATTTTTCACTTTGGTGTCACGTGGACCGAGTGAGCTCATTATATGCCTCCTCATATTACATTGAATCATTACAACTCATTTCAACCTTAAGAACATGATTTAAACCCCTAGAAACCAAAAAGTGGTATGAGACATGTAGCTTTATTTTCGGCAGACTTGGCCTCATTTCTGGGCTGAGTTTGAAAATTCAGAACTAATTACAGAAAAATTGAAAACATATGATCTCAGTCATTCTAGAAAGCTTAAGACGTCTACTTCATGCTAAAAATATGTATAAGTCTTAAAATCTCATGCATAAAACGTTTGACATCTGAAAACATCTACTGGTCAGAGGGGGTTCTGTTACTGTCACAGTTTACTGATATGAACTTCAAAAATGTCTAACTAATTCCAAAAAATCCAATGCTCGTGAACGATATCACTATGGAAATATGTGGATGTTAACTAGAGAAAAAAATATCTCCAGATCAGTTCATCAAGCCAAACTCCCGAAAATCGATGAAACAGTACCTCGGGTCTGGCTGGGTGACTGATGCTGGGCAGGAACTTCGAAATTGCGTATCTTCCTCTCTAGACCTCCAAATGAGGTGTTTCCAGTTCCTACAAGTCACTGTGACTATCTAGTTTCTGCATATAAAATTCAGTATCCATTGGACTACGTTTGCCCTCAGATGACACAAATTCCAATCTGACCAAATGAACAGTGTTTTCTGAAAAATCCGAATTTTCGATGCCAACTTTGAAAAATCCTAAAAAACTCTATAGACCTCCAAATGACTTGATCTTTAGCTTCCCAAAAATATCTAAAAAATATCTAGTCACATGTCAAGTTTCAAAGCAAGAAGAGGTCATTTGGTCAAGTCTTGACATCATATGCAAAAAGGCCACTTTCTTAGTTAGAAAAGGGACTAATGGGGTCCAATCTTAGTTCTTCTACCTCTAGGACTCTTTGAGCACATGAGAAAGAATCCATATGGGCTATCAATCATGGCTCAAGTGTCTAACAACTTAGATTGGAGAAACTCACTATCCCACACCCACTTATACACTCATGTGGCCAATGCTAAAATCATGCTTTTCATAACAAAACTTGCTTCTTCATTCAAAATGATCTCATTCTCATATATACATGATAAATACATTGATTTACAAGAATTTGTAGATACTACATCATGTACATCATTAATTTACATTCCTTGACTTAACTACAAGATAATTACAAGAAGCTCTTTTACAATTCTTCATTAATCTCCCTAGCTCAAGCTTGGTGGCTCCTATCTCTTGCCTCACTTAGTCCACCTAGCATGTTTGGATGGTGGAGAGGGGGGTGAGATTCAAAGAATCTTAATAGCTCATCTCTCATTCAATCATACACACATAGCATACAACAAGTCTCAAAATGTATGCATGGACATGTTAGCATATGAAATCATAGAAAAGCCTTTGCAACATTTTAATTGGCCATACCTAAAAGAAAAAGCATTTTCAACATGTGAGTAGGCCATACATAACATATAAAAGCTTGCCAAGTAATGGATTAGCCTCACCCACTCACTTGCGGATTTTGGACTTGCCTTACCCATTCTCTAAGAGGTTCTTATATTCAACCCTTTCTCTTTGGGAGTCAACCTCACTTTTGGGAGACTCTTTACTTTGTCTCAACCAACTTGAGGGTTTTTGGCTCATCCTCACCATGGCTAAAGGGTTATTGGCTTTTCCATACTCAAGCAAACTTAAGAAACACATAAAACATCATTGCAATACATAAAACATCATTATGCTAGCATACTTCTCATGGCTCAAAACATACATACACACAAGCAAGACAAGTAAGCACACACTCATGCATGAGAGAAGGTAGAGAGAGCTACCTTATTGGCTATTCATAACTTTCTCTTTCAATTTGTCTCCTCCCTTGTTGCTTCCACAATTACCACTAGATTGGAGTACTCCCCTTGAGCCTAGACACACAAGAAGCATAGGATTACACTCTTAATACCTTATTCATAAAGCAAGAGGATGTCTTCTAAGAAACCTTACCAAGCATGTACAAGCTAGGGGTTCTTTCTCTCACTAGAAACTCATCAACTCTCCTTCCTCTCTCAAGCTCTCAAGAAGGAAGCAAGGGAGAAGTAAAGATATGTGAGTCTTGGTCTTCTTCAAGAGGGGTTTTCTACTCTCCCTCCTCTGAACTAAGCTCAAAACATAGCTACTTTAACTACTAAAATTGTGGGGAGAGAGGACAAGGGGAGAAGAGCAACATACTAAGAGAAAAGCTATGGAAATCCTTACCTTTCTTATTCTTCCTTCCTCCTCTAGGCTTCTCTCTCTCTCCTCCACCCTTTTCTCTATCTTAGAGTGAACTCAAGTCGGTTACAGAGTGAAAGAAGGAGTTGGAACGCTTAAAAAAATCAAATTCTCTTTTTCCTCGCTTTTCCGGACTAACCCTCGCTATAGCGAGCCATAACCCTCGCTACTGTGAGCTCGTGTCTATCCCAGACCTCTGCCTTCGCTATGGCGTTCGCTACGGCGAGCAGCTCCCTGAATTTTGTATGGGATGCCCGCACTCGCTATTGCTAGAAGTATTTTCGTTATAGTGAGAAGGCACTCTCGCTATAGCTAGACCATTTCTTGCTATAGCAAATAGGTACATTCGCTATAGTCGGGCTGTAGCTAGTAGACTTAGAAAATTTTCAATCATTCGAAAATTTTCAGCTTTTCTTTTCTTTTTCTTTTTCCTTCCTTTCTTTCTTCTCTCTTTTTCCTGGTTGTTACAGTGAATTTGTGAAATCAGGATTTTTAGACCTTTGAGACATGTTTAGTAGACTATTTTCATGCTTTCCCATGTGCTTAAGTGGCCCTAGAAAGGCAGAAGTTAAATGGAACCATTTGTGACTCTTAAAGAGACCAAAATGTGACATTTTGTAACCTTATGACACAAACTAACCAAATAGATGAATTTTTTCATAAAATTTTACATGCATATAAATTTCATCTAGAGATTTTTGGGAAGCCAAAGACCAAATCATTAGGAACTCTAGAGAATTAATTATGAATTTTTAAATTTTCTAAAAAGTTGCTAAATTGATGTGATTACTATTCATATGGTCAGTTTCTTCTCCTATATCATTCAAAAGTCAAATAGTATCCAATACTCATAAAATTTTACAAAAATAAACTAAATATAATAAGCTTTCCATGGCCACTAAGATCACCTCATTTGGAGATCTGATTAGAGAGATATGAATTTTTGAAATTTGGAGTCAGTACCAATAATGTAGTAGTACCTTTGGTAATGTTCCATCGATTTCCAATAGGTAAATAGTTTTAGTATGGACTTAATTTTAGCCTAAAGTTAACATTTATATCTTTCTAGAATGGTATATTGTGCTTAATTTCTTTTTTTCCAGATTTAGTTGTAATTTTTTAAAATTGACACTAGAAATTTGGCAGTAGAACCCGAGGCTGATTGTATTATTTTATGTATATATGATTCAAACTCAGGATTTTTTTGACATTTTAAGATGACTTTGAGTTGTATGAATGTATTGTAATTGGACAATGATATGAGTGAGTTAATATGATCCATAGAATTTGAAATGAAAAATTTAAGTACTATGCCATGCAAAATATTCTATTATTTTAATTGAGTTTTTCCTTGAAAGTTGCTATCCTAAAGGAAACAGCTAGAAATGAAATGAGACTAAGGTTAGATGAATATGGTGTTACATTTTTCTTTTTCTTAACTATCACATATAAAACATTTAATGGACAATAAGGAATAAGAATTTAAAGTAAGAATATATATATATATATATATATATATTGGTTTCCTTCATGATGAAGGAAGCTTAGCATTAGCTTCTCTCTTAAGATCTTAAAAATTTACAAATAAATTGTCACAATAAAATACATTATTATAACAATATGGCTGTTTAACATCTTATAGTTTTCTATGCTACATCGTTACTTTTAGCATTTTTAATTTTAGAAGAATTACATTTGTTTGTATGACTTTTACCCATAATATTGTCATTGCTTATACTTTTATTTTAATAACCATGGTTGGTCATCATTCACCTTTGATGTCTAGTTTACATATGGGTCATAAAATGGTTATTAACTTGCTTATAACCATGTTGAATTTAGAGAGTCTCTAAACCTTTTTGGTGGGATGAAGTAGATAAACCATTAGTCCTTAGAGCTATAGTAATTTTTTTTTAATAATTACTAATTTATCCAAATATGCCATGAATTTTTTTTATATTTATATCCATGATTCATTTGGATAATGAAGTTATTAGTTATAAAATAACCAAAACTAAGAGTGATATGACTATTGGCCATCTAATCATATTTAGCCTTTTAATTTCTAAGACATTTGTCAATATCAAATTGATAATCATATTATGAATAAGAATAAGCCTTGAATTTCTACCATCTTCTCTTAGTTTTATCAATTTGAAAACATGTTATAAAACTAATGAAAATTTTAAAAAAATAATAAAAGCAAGAGAGAAAACTGAGAGGAGATAGTAAAAATGTGTAAAAATAAGAGGAGAAAGGAAATATAAAGGGGCTTGATGAATATGCCCATAAGTAAAAATGCATCATTCTATCTTTATCTTAGGGATTTATCATCCAAATATATAGTGGCTTACATTTTAGGTAAAGATCATAATAGAATCCAATTATGCCAACAGGGATAGACCAAGGGCCTTTTAAAGAGGTACCTAGAAAACTTATAGGGCTTTTGGCTAAAAGAGGTGAATGGGTCACCTTTGGAAGAATCCTTGTTCTATAAATATATAGATTGGTATTATTTCAGTCACTTGTTGGAATGATTGATCTATAGACTATAAGTGTTCATGGATCTTGGAAAATCATCACATAAATCTTGTATTTGTTATTTTAGCAAAAACATTTTTGACAATAAGCTTTTGCAATAATAAAAAAATGAGGGAAGTTGAATTATTGTTTGCAACTCTTCACTATATGGATTATCAATGACATATATAAGAGGAAGTATCAAAAATCTTGGAGACATGACACCATACACTCTTTGATTAGGGATTTCAATCGTTGTGAATGTTTTGTATCATCATCCTCTAGTAATGGTGAAGGGTTAACAAAGATGAGTAGTGATAATTAGGCTTGGTTGTTTGGTTTGTTGAATGAAGACACAGTCTAATGGAAGTTAGCTTGGTGGGAAATCAAGGAGATTATTTATTGCCATGGGAATTTGAAGACATGCCTCTTATGAGTCATCATAGTTGAATTAATTACAATCCCATACTCGTGTACAAATAATTTATGTATAGGCAAGGTGTTACATCTGAATAAGCAATGTGTCTAATTCATTTTTGCCACATTAACCCAAAAATTAAAGGGATAAGCCAAAGCATAAGAAACATGTGGAACAATATTATGCATAAGGGGAAATTCAACTTGGGTAAGTGCATTCTTGCAATGACCAAGGAATATCAAGTATGGCTTTAGGAAAGGACTGAGGGTGTTGATTTCTCTTTTAGACCTCATGATCCTTAACTAGGTAATGACTTACAAAAAATCATTAAGTAATTAGCCTAATAGTTGAGGATTAAAAGGCAGAGTTGAAAAATCTGGAAGAAGAAAGTTGAAAAATGTTTGGAAGGCTTAACTTATATACAAAATGACTGCACAATCTTGCAAGGAGAAGCTACTAGAGTAAAGAGACAATAAAGACACATAGAGAATGCAAAAGGAATTAAAGTAATAGAAGAAAACATGAAGTAGAAAGATGCTATAAAGGATGCATAAGAACAAGTAAAAGAGAATAAGAAAAGGATGTAGAATAATTAAGTTAGACTAATGAAAATCATTAAGGAAAAAGATATACTTGAAGGACAAATGCAAAAACTCAAGTCTAGTGAGCTTTACAAGAAATTAATATTTTGATCAAGTAGTTAGAATAAAAAGACAAATGAGTTAGCTACGGTTAAGGGTAGTAATATAGCAACAATTCAAAATATGATAAATGAACTCAATTAACAAGCTGAAATCACAAAAATTCAAGAGGCTCTCCATGTTAAACAAGCAATAAAAAAGGAAAAATGCATTGAGTGACTAAGGAAATTTGTCTTTTTAACTAATGCATCCATCCCTAAATTTGCAAATGTATTTAAAGAGGCTAAGAGTATGGCCAATCCATTGAATTTGCTACAAGAAATATTTAAGTTCCTTTCATATGTAACAATATTGTAACAGTGTTAAAAAATGTTACCAATTATTAGCTTTACAAGGTGTTACTATAATTCATTTAACACCATAATACTTCTCACCTTTACTTTAGCCTTTCTCATACATTTGCAAAGATTCCACATCCTTAGCATGACACTTCATGGAGAAAAACACTAATAAAATGCCATATTCCATGTTATGTGGGTTCAAAAAAATCTCCTTTTATATCTCGTGGATCCTGTGAGTTGTTAAACATCATACTCTACTAAAAATCACATGCAATTTGGATTTGGAGCCCCACATCAGAAAAATGAAGTTTTTGCCTTGGGTCCAAAAGTCAAGTTTCTGCCACCAAGTTTGGAAAATCATAATTAAATTTAGAAAAATTGAAATAAGGCAAATGATAGCTTTACAAAAATCTCCAGATGTCTACTATAGGGTAAAAATGATTTCTAGGCATGAAAAACCCAGTTGGACTACATTTGACAATAGAAAATCATGAAAGGTCTGGCTGCCTTAGTTTGTTGTCATAGATTATTGATATGAACTTCAAGAATTCATAACTAATTTTTTTTAAAAAATAAAAACCTAGAAAACCATACCAATTTGGAAATATACAGATGTCTACTTTAAGAAAAAAATAGCTCTAGATCCAAAAAATAGCATTAGACTAGCAAAAATTGATGGAACAGAACTAAGGGTTTGGTTACGTTACTGGCCATAAGTTCCAACTTCAAAAATGTATATCTCTCTCTACACACCTCCAAACAAGGTGCTTCCAGTGGCTACAATGTGAATGTCAAGTTTTTCCATGCAAAATTTTAGGCCCATTGGACCTCATTTGTCCCTCGAGTGACACAAAAAAGATTCTGACCAAATAAACAGTAACCGATACCAAAATGCAAAATTGTCTAAATTTAGAAAAATCATAATAAATTCTATAGACTCCCAAATAATGCAATTCTTAGGCCAGAAAAAAAAATGAGATCTATATGTTTGTAAAATCTTAGCCTCAAATTCATTCATTTGGTCACTTTGTGACATAAGGTTGTAAAATGGCACTTTTAAGCCTTTATGTGTGTCATTGGGGTACCAAATGCTTTTATAATATCATCATTGTCACTTAAGCATGTGGGAAAGCATACAAATGACCCTCTAAACATGATCAAAGGGTCCAAAGACTCATACATCACAAATTCACTTTCCCACTTGCCCTCATACAAGAGATTTTACATGCATATCTATGCATTTCAATGTCAAAAACATTCCATATCATTCATATGCTCCCACTTTTCATACATACTTCATGTATCCATGTATATACATATGTTCAAGCATTTACACATCATATACATCATGAGATTATATCATTTGACAACATGTTTACAAATGGCTAGATATACAACTCTTGTATCATTCTCTCATCTTCAAGCTTGGTGGCTCCCTTTTCTTACTCACTTGGACCACCTAGATATATTGAGATAGGAAGGGAAGAGGGTGGGATTCAAAGAATCTCAATAGCTCTATACACTTTCAATCATACATGATGGATATAATTTCATACAAATGAATGCCATGCATGGTCTATGAGCTCCATATGTATATCAAGAACATGATTTCCATATCATAAGTTTTAAATATATCAACGTAGACTCTCAAGACCTTAGTTAGCCTCACCCACTTCTCTTGGGACTTTTGGACTTGCTTCACCCATTTCTTTTAGGACCTTTGATTAAGTCTCATTCCTCTTGAAACTTTTGGCTTGTCTCACCCATACTAAGGGACTTTTAGCTCATCTTCACCCTTATCAAGGGACTTTTGACATTACCAAGTCTATTCAAGTCTTATATACACATAAAAGCAATTTAAGACACATAAGTGACACCACATATATCTTTACTAACTAGACATGCTTTTCATAGTTCAACACACATACAAGCATCCAAAGTAAGAAAACATCCACACACATATATGAGAGAAAGGTTGGAGGGTTACCTTATAATGAATCATAATGCTATTCTCTCATAATTCCCTTCCCCCTGTTTAGTCACACTCTTGCAAGGAGCTGGAACTCGTTTCTTGTAGCCTATGGACACAAATGGAGTATAACTAAGTCATTGAAAGAAAACTTAGCTCCTTACAACTCAAGACTAGGCTACTTGACTCAAGGACCTCATTATGGTTCCATAGTGCACACAGTGAGGCAACACATGGAGTTCTTGCTCTTATCCCCTATTTCTTGATCATTCTAGATCTCTTGACATAAATTAAACTCTTCGGAGTTATCACAACTCAATTCCAAGGGTGCTAGACTCATAATGCTTCTTTGGATACCCATGGAAGTGGTTTTACTTTCCTTGGTAGGAGGTGCATATGGGAAGCTCTTTAGGGGTCATAGGAACTTATACAAATATTTACATAGGCTTAGAAACTCTTGGATGAGTTTAGATTTTTAGCCTATGTCCACTACCCCTTAATTTTCTATCTTGCAAATTTTTATGGCTATTTCTTGGTTTTCTTTACATATACTTATTTCCTATACTCCAGTTCCTAAGATTCATACTTGGTTTTGCCCAAAACAACTCCCTCATGACTACTCCTATGAAGGGAGAAACTCACCCATACATGAACAAGAAAGAAGAAGAATGGAGGCTAATGTTCTTACCTTGAGTTTAAGCTTTCCTTGCATGCTCTTCCTTTTCCTTTGGCTCTCTTCCTCTAATTTGAACTTCTCCCCTCTAGTCTAAGCTTAAAATAGAACCAAACGCTTCCATAAATTCATGAGAGGGAAGAGGAGAAGAAGAAGGATGGGTTTGCTAAAGAAAGAAGTATGGAACACTACACTTTTCTTACCTTTTTTCTTAGATTTTTCTCTTCTTCTTCCTCTCTCCTTAGACGCCCTCCTCAACTAGTCTTTCTCTCTCCTTTTAGTGAGCTAAAAGTTAATCTAGAGGTGGGGGAGAGTTCTAGATGTTTTAAGAAGTGATTCCCCTTTTTTCACACTTTTTTGGACTAAATCTCACTATAACAGGAAATAACCCTTACTATGACAAGCACTTATCAGTTTTAGATGCCCTTGGGCTCGCCACAGCTAGCATTATTGTGAAATTTTTTCTAGATTTTGTATTAACCCTGAACTCATTACAGCGAACTGGCTTCTTGCTATAGTGATCAGGTTCCCTCGCTATAGCTAGTAGCATTCTCGTTATAGCTAACAGGTGCACTCGCTATAGCTAACAGGCATTTTCGCTATAGCTAGGGGACTTTAAAAAATTCAGCAATTTTAAGTTCTCATGTCTATGGAAACTCGAATGTTACAATTCAAATGTTCAAATCACTTTTAGGATATTTTGTAATCTCATTATGTTCTTTATATGACATTTTTCAACTTGCCCAAAGACATTAATCATATGGAATTCATATTTCGTTAGATTAATTGTCAACTTCATTTTTCTTATAATACAATAATAATTTGAAAAAAATGAAGGGCAACTCAAATATATCTTATAAATAGGGCATTAAGCATGTAGGGATCCAAATTTCCTTTTATATCGATCGTGAACTTTGATTCTCTATGTAACCCAATAAGCTCTCTTAAGAAATCAAACAACTCAATATTCTTTATTTGTTATCCTAAAATCAATGCATCTATTAATTCAAACAAAATAGAATTACATTCATGCATATTCATTTCATGTTAAAAATCTTAGAATTAATAAAAAGGAAGATTCCTAGTACCTTATAATAAGAAAAGTTAGCTTGAAGTGAAGAAGGATAAAAAATCAAGCTAAAGATAAGCCCTATTTGAAAAAAAAAACTTTAAATATATAAATACATATCCCACAAGTAAGATATGCTCAAAATATGAGGCATCTTTTGTCCTTCCAAACACAAATATGTTATCCTTAGTCTCCTCAATTATGTTATGATTAGCGTTTATTTTTCTTCACCTATAATCATTTAATACCTTAGATGGGTGTTCTTTAACAAATTTTTATGCTAAATGTTCAAATATTAAAAGAAGGTCAAGTTCTTTTAGTTATCCAAACACTACTTAACTTTTGCCAACCATTTTGAACTTGCAAAATCCTCTAAATGTCCAAATATGGATTATAGAACAATGAGAATTTAATACAAAGTAGAGCACTCTTGGCATTAATATAAGTTTTCTTAAAATGGAAAGGATAGATATAAAATGCAAAAGAGATTGAAGAAAAGTTGAGAGAGAGAAAAAGAGAGAATCGAAAGTGCAAAGTCCTAAAAGAAGAGGTCTTATTGAATAAGAAATCAAAAGAGAAAAATCCTTTAAGATAAAGGATTTTACTAAACTTCAAACCAAATGAGCAAAATCTTTCAAACAAAAGCTCTAAGAGGCAATAAGTCCTACCACGTCTACATGGTTACCAAAGCAAAATTCTCATTATGATCTTATATGAATATTTGGGCTTTTACATCCTTTTTTCTTAAGCCACAATTTTATTTGTTACACCACATCATAACCTTAAGGCATCCTCTCTTGTTAAGTTAATTTTATTATGAAATCATATTAGAGAAATAGCCAAGGAAGATAAGGGCATGGTAATTTTGAGCATAATGTCATTTTATTTCATAAACCCATTTACCAAGGCCAAAAATTACAACCATTAAAAGTCCTTATTGAGGTTTAGCTTATTTAGAAATAATTAGGCCATATTTTCTTGTAAAGAATGATTTCAAAATCAAAATAATTGAAACAGAGGCAAAAGGCCTAACTCATAGCTAAATCTTTTACTCATTTCAATTATGCTCTTTCTAAAAGGAATATTTCAAATCTAGAAATAGGCTTTTCCCTATTCCATTATATTAACTTTCTTAGCATTTCATTTCTTTATTGTTCAAAGGGAATACTTCGAGTCTATAATTAGGGCATTTTCCCATTTTGTCATATCATATCCATTCTTTAGACATTTTATTTCTCTACTTCAAATGATCCAACATGATCATATATTTCTCTACTCCCTACATTCCTCTAATCTTGGGGGTTTATGTCTTTTCCAAAATCATAACTTTATGTCCTTTAATATATATCTGCATTGAAACTATTAAATAAAGTAAAAGTAGATTGTACTTGTTGACATTTCAAACATTAACAATGAAAAGTTGAAAAGAAAAGTGTTTAATGTCAAGTGAATAATCCTAAGTAGGGTCAACAAAATTACCATAAGAAAACTTAAAAGGAAGTAAGTCAAAGCAATAATCTTGGATATTTTAAACTATGAATACTAGCATTTTTATTTGGCCAAAGGCACTCTTAATAAATCATTCATTTAAGTAACAATCCTTACTAGGGCAAGTAAAGATTTTCTTATATGAAATGACCAAGAAAGTTTTACATTTTATAAATTTCAAGCATTCACATACATTACGTGCTTGCATGAGCTTTGTGTGCATCAAGGGACACACTTTTCCTTTCCTCTTCAACTTAAAAGACTTCTCAAAGACTAACTCTCAATGCTTTCAACATCTCAAGGAGACCATGGCTCTTAAAAGTAATGTCTTTAAATTTTGAATTTTCTTAAGAAATGTTTTTAATTGATACCTTTAGAAAATGATCCTTCCACTCAAATTAAGGTGAATAAAGAACAAAGCCTTCAAGTATAAAGAATGAAAGGTCTTGCATTTTACAAAGTTAAGCAGCCCACATACATTGTGCATTTCATATGTGTGCATACATTACATGAAAAAATGTTTTTTCTTATATTAGGGCGAATGAGGAACAAAACTTCTAAATATATAAGCCCAAAAAAATATTGCTTCTCAAAATAAGGCATTGCACATGCATTGTGCACCCCACATTCCATGCACTACATATACGTTCTTTGCTCATAGGGCATTCATCATAACAAGGATCATATTCCTATTTTTCCAATCCAATTACTTTTCATTCAAAGTCCCACTTAAGCCTAAGACCCTTTCATTTGTTTATTAAAGCCTTATTACGTAGGCCCCTAACAAAGCCTTATATGCATGATCCCTAAAAGCCCTCTTATGCAAGCCTTCTTAAAAGCATTATTATGTAGGCCCCCTTCCAAGCCCTATTACGTAGTCCTCTTTCAAAGCCCTCTTACATAGGCTCCCATTCAAATACTATTATGTAGGACTTCTTTAAAGCCTTATTACATAGGCCCCATTTGTAACATCTGATTTATTCATAAACAATGAAATAAGTTAGTTATAAAAGAAAGTTATCTAAAATGAATGATTTGAGACTGAATAAAATTAGGATAAAATTTTAAATAATAAAAAATGAGGATTTGAGGTTTAAGATGTCCGGAAACCTAAACCAAAAGAGCTAAGAAAATTTGTGAAAATAAGTTGAGGCATTTTCATTATTTTTGAAAAATTTAGAAAACTCATAGGAAGGCTTTTTAAATGAAAAATTTAAGTTTTTCAGGATTTTCAGAGGCCCTAAAAATCATTGGAATCCCTAGAACAGTTAAAACTCCTCCAATAAGCGATTTCGATAAAAGGGTTGATAGAAACTTTGATCAAACAGTTTAGAATAGTTTCAAATCTAATTTGGGTGAAACCAAAGATATTTTATAAGTTAGAAAATCTAACTTTTATGATGGAAGAGACGATTCTAAAAAAAGAGTTGAAATAGGGCCAAACAGAGAAACCATGATTTATGGACTAAAATGAAAAGTGAAAAAGTGTGTTAAATTTACTTTTATGCTTCAACTCTAAAATAGAACCAAGGTAGAAGAGAAAGGCATACAAGATGGAAGGAAGGAGGATAAGAGAAACTTAGCAAAAAGGTAAGAAAATTTTTAGTTTTTCATACTCCTTCTTTCACCAAACTTGTTCTCCTCCTTCTCTTCTTCATTCTTATGGTTTTAATGGTTGATTTAGGACTGGTTTGTGGTTGATCTAAAGGAGAAAACTCAGAATTTGAAGGAGGAGCTTATAACAAGTAAAAGATCTAATGGAAAAGGCTTGGAATCAAGGTAACTTTTATTGTTTTCCTTGCATCTCTTTGTCTATTCCTCTTAGGTGATTTTTGTCCAACCTAGAGCCCATCCAAAGGGAGTTGAATTCTGATCATATCAAGGGAAGAACAAGTGCTTTAGAGCATGGGGATTTATAATAGGTAAGTGAAATAAAAAAGAGAAGTAAGAAATTCAAGTTGGCACAATTTGGGGTTTTGAAACAAATAATGAAATTTGATTTCTTTTTAGAGGTGTTCTAACTTATGTAAGACATGGTATGAGTCCCTTAGACCCCTAGGCAGCTTTACATGAGCTATTCCCCTCAAGAAAATGAAGCCAACTCCATGGGTACTTTATGCTTGCATAGTCTTGACCTATATTGTTTCTTATACCTAGGAAATGTTTTAAATGATTCTAAGGCTAGAATGGAACTAGATATGATAGATAAATATCAAAGGAAGTCTTGAGAAAAATTTAGAAGCCTTGATTTGTGAGATGGAGGTATAGGCTCCATAATGAGACATAAGGAAGCAACTTATAGTTAGACTCCTTAAAATGAATTTGCAATGACTCCAAAGAGTTTAAATGGAGTAAAAAGACTTGGAGCCATATGAGAAAATAGCATAACATAGAGTTATGAAAAGCTTAAGCTTGTTCCTATGAGTGATTCATGTCTCATTTAATGTGTTTAGGTCAAGAGAATTAAGTGCCACTTGATTCCATGAGCTTGGCCAAAAAGCGGAAGACAAATTCAAGAGAAAAATGTGTGATATTGGCTCCAAGGTAGCTCTTTAATCTTTCTCACATAAATGCCTTAGATGTTTATTTGTGTTTGAGTGTTTGTGTATATGTTTGAACTATAAAATATGTTTCTAGCTATTACTTACTTGCTATGGTACCATTATACATATTGAAATGAGTTTATGAATGTATTTTTTGTTTGAATAGGTTTAGTGATGCTAAAAATCCCTTAGTATAGGTGAGGATGAGCCAAAATTTTCTAAGATTGGATGAAACAAAGCCAAAAGTCTCAAGAAGAGTGAGACTTAGTCAAAAGTCTCTTGAAAGTGAGTAAGGCTAATTTAAAAGTTCCTAGAAAGTTGGGTGAGACAAGACCAATACCTTTGAGAGCCTATATTTGACATGTATGAGTTTATATGATAAAGAAAATGATTTATGTATGTTCATGACTAGTCTAAGGGACATGCATGCATCATTTAACTTGAATTTGCATCCATTATATATGTTTGAAAATGTAAAGAGATATTAAAATTTTTTGAATCTCACTCTTTCCCTCCATATGTCTAATTATGTCTAGGTGAGCCAACTGGACCAAAGAATGAAGGCCAAAAGTCTTAAAGCATGGCACTTTGACAAAAAAGTAGAGAAATAAACAATTTAAGATCATATTAAAGTCAAGAATTATATCCATGTGATATATATGAGATGTAACCATTTGAACAAGTTTAAATTATACAATTATGATATATGTATCAATCTTGAAGCCAAATGAATGTATATGTTAGAGATTGGCATTCTAGCACCCTTATATGCATGTATATAAATGTGAATGGCATGGTGAGTTTTAGCGCCATGGTGATTTGGATCATTTTGCATGCTTTTTGTATGTTATAATTATGCTTTTGGATATGCCCAAGTGGTTATGGAATGAGAAGAAAGTTTTTTGTTGCCTTGAGATAAAAAATTATACTTCAAAAGTAACCATTATGTTTGTTGAACCAAAGTCTGAACAAATGAATGGGTTTTTTCATGAGATTTGACCAACAAGTAGGATCTAGAGTTTTTCACAAAGCCAAAGATCACTCAATTTTGAGTTCTAGAGAATTTATTATAATTTTTCAAAATTAGTTAAATTATGCAAAAATGATATGTGCACTATTCAATTAGTTAGTTTTCTTCTCTGTATCACATGTGGGACAAATGAAGTTTAATACTTATGAAATTTTATAGACAAAAACTAGACATCACAAGCTTTCTATAGCCACTAAGATCACCTTATTTAGAGCTCTGTAAAGGGAGAACCAAATTTTTGAATTTGTATGACAATACTAATAATGTAGCTCGACCTTTAGTATTATTTTATCAATTTTTGCAAGTTAAATGCCATTGTATTGGTCTATACTTATTTAAATCATTATTTAACATCAAAAGCTTTCCAAAAAGTTATCATATGCATGATTTTAATTTTTTTTAAAATTAGTTATGAATTTCCAAAGTTTATGTTAGAAAACTGAAACAGTGAACCCGAGAGTAAACTTTAATTTTCTGGTGCATGGCTTCTAAGTCTATGATGCATGAGTTAAATGATGATTTTTATGACTTGAATGGATGAGTTCACATAGTCCCTAATGCCATGAATCATGAATATGGCCTCCCATTCATGCAACTTTCCATGTATGAAAACATATGCTTCCTTGTAAATGTTGTCCAATATGCTTGAAATGGATTCGAATAGACTATGGGACCATTGTGTAAGGGCCTATTACGCAGGCTTTTATCAAAGCCATATTATATAGGCTCCTTTAAAGCCTTGTTAGTCAGGCCTTCTTAAAAGCTTTGTTATGTAGGCCCTTATTAAAGCCTTGTTACACAAGCCCTCTTTAAAACCCTATTACATAGGCTTACTTTAAAGCCCGGTTATGTAAGGGCCCATCAAACCCCTATCATGGAAGTCTCTTTTAAAGCACTGTAATATAGGCCCCGATTAAAAGGTTGTTATGTAGGCCCCCAATAAAGCCTTGTTATGCAAGGTCCGATCAAAGCTTTATTACATAAGCCCTTTTCATAGCCCTATTATGTAACCACCCTTTCAAAGCACTATTATGCAACACCCTATTAAAGCCTTATTACAAAAACCCCTTGAAAGCCAGGTTATACAAACCCCTTTCAAAGCCCTATTACATAAACCTCATCGAAGCCTTATTACATAAGCTCCTATCACAACCCTATTTATATAGGCTCCCTTTAAAGTTTTCAACTAAAATACATATTTATATCTTTATTTATTCTTAAGTCAAGGATATTAAACATTAATATTTTTCAATTTTCTCACTTAAGGAGTAAATAAAGAAGGACAACCTACCAACAATGTATTTTGTTTAGGTAATTTCTTTTATTCATCTTTATTTTAATTAAATTAAGTAGTTTAGTCTGTCTGTAGTCCAATCATGCTAATGGGTTCATTAAGCCTAGTTCAGTCTAGTTTAGTATAATCTAGGTGGGTTTATAAAGTTAAGTCTAGCTTAGTCAAGTTGTGTCTATTAAACTAAATTCAATTGTCTAATTGTGTTATGAGCAATCACGTCATCTTAGGCAAAATACATATTTTTTATCTTTACTTGTTCCTTTGGCAAAATATCAAAAATTACATTTTTACTCTTATTTAAGAAACAAGTAATGAGTAGCAACAATAAACACTATATTTTGTCTAGCATTCCCTAAAAAAAGATAAAAATACATTCAATTAAAAACTCCCAATTTCATGTTTTTATTCAATGTTATTTTTAGTTGAAATTTGAAGTCATTTAAGTTATAGCTATTTTGACTTAGGTTTAATTTAATTTTGAGTCATTTGTTATTTGAATCATATTTAATTTTGGATCAATTTCAATTTAATTTTGAGTCAATAAAATAATCCAAAAAATAAAAATAAAAAGAAGAAAAGAAAAGAGCCTAAAATAAAAGCCACAAGGTTTCACTTTGTTTTTAAGTTCAACTTTCCTTTCATCCTTTCTTAGGAAGCAAGGCACATTTGAAATAAGAAAGTCCTAAAGAGGATATATTGGATTAACCTTGATCTTATGAGGGAGGAATTGAATGATGATTTAAAATTTCCTTGTGGAAAAAGAATCCTAGTGTTTGGCTATAAAAGTTAAAGGTAAGGGGGTTAGTGGCTAATGAAGGAACTGTGTAGTAAAGAAATTAAAGGAAGAAAAAAAAGGAAAGAATTGAGGGAGATTAAGAAGCTCTATTCATTTGGGTGACTAGGTATTCTTTTCCCTTAAATCTAATCCATTATAAATTTAATTAAAGATGGGTTCATACTCGTAAGGCTTTAGGATTGATCTTGATTTAAGTAGCCTTCCTTTGACTCTCTTTCATTCTAATTGGGTCTTTTTTATTTTGTTTTGTTTTTTCTAGGTTGTTATTCTTGCATTTAGAGTGATCATGTATTAAATTAACTAAAATGTTTAAAGTATGCTCACCTTTTGAATTGGATTGGATCTCTTATGGGCCGTGATTAATTGCTATGTTTAAATTGCACTTTTTAACATGAATTATAGCTTATGATTTTAGGAAGTTAGGTTTTACTTTGTCTAGGTCAAAACTTGGGATCCATGTGATTTATGAGAATGATTTTTGAACATGGGATGTGATGGATTACTATGCCTTTTTATCTGAGCTCCTTCATTTTTATTTTTATTTTTTATTTTTAAAAGCTAGTTGTTTGTTAGATCACTTTTTTATTTCAAAACTTAAAAATAAAGATTTCTTATTTTCAAAATAAAAATATTAATTTTCAAAAATCCAAAAAATCTTTTTTTAAGAAAATTAAACTTGCTTTATTTAAAAAATAAAATAAAAATTCTTATTTTTGCAAAACTAAATAATAGCAATAATAAGACAAAAATAAAGAGAGTAAGAAGATGGAATTAATTTGATTTTCTCATATTAGAATGCACCACTCAACAACACATATATTTTGTTTGTGAAAATTAAGTTATTCTTATTTTCTTATTATTTTCATACAAAAATAAAATAAAATAAAATAAAGTTACCAACCAAGTGACATAAATTTTTTTACGTCATTTGAATTACATGGACTTTGATCTTTTTACCAAGTACATAAGCTTTAGACTGGCTCTATCCTTAGGCCAAGTTTGCTTTTATAAGTATTTTGTTTCCTTATTTTTGTCTACTTTTGTACATATTTTATTTTTTTATTTTTGTCTACTTTTGTACATATTTTATTTTCTTATTTTTATTTTCTTTTATAAATATTTCATTTTTTTTCACATTTGTAAATATTTTATTTTATTTTATTCACTTTTGTGAATATTTCCTTCTTTTACCTTTTAAAAATATTTTATTTTATTTTACCTTCTTTTTGTTATTTCTTCTATTCTTTTATCTTTCATGTGTCTTGGTTAGGGCAATTTAAATAAAATTAATACTATATTTAGTTTATATAATTGACTTAGGGTAACTATTCTTAAGAACAAGTGTTATAGGGTGCCTAATACTTTTTATAAGCATGAGCAAACTCTTGAACCTATCTTTAGTTTATAAACCTCCTTTTACTTTTTTATTTTAAAAAAGATTTGTTTCTGCTAAGTTTTAGCTTCAATTAAATTTTGCTTGGGACTTTAATAAATTGGTTTTTGAAATAAGTTTGGAAATCAAATTATTTTCTCTTTTCCTTTTGGCTATTTGCATTATGCTTAGCCCTCGATAGTTTGTCATATGGATAACATGGGTACTTAGGTGGATGTTGGTTGATACAAGGTGTAACTATAAGGTGGTTTTGTGGAAATATTGGAAAGTAAACTCTAAGGATGGAAAGCTATGCCTTTGTCACAAGCAGCGAGAGTGTCCTTAATTAAATTGGTTTTGGATTCTTCTTTGGTTTACCCTATATTATATGTGACCTTACTAAAGAATTACTACCAAGAAATAGACAAAATCATAGCTAATTTATTTTAAGGTTCCAATTTGGGCCATTCTAGCTTAGGAGGAGCTATGTTGTCTTTGGTAGGTTAGTGGTTTGGGTTTTTGCCAAACACATTTCCTTAATATGGCTTTATTAGCAAAGCATATGTGGAGACTAATGACTAGTGAGCTTTGAGGTCTTTTTGTAAAAATTCTTTAACCAAAAGACTATCAGGAGAAGTATTTTGGAAGTCTTAGTAACCACTCTAATTCAACTTGGGTATAAAAAGTAATATCAAAAACAAGTTTGCTTATTTGCTAACATATAAAATGGCAAATTAGGCTTGGTGTAAATATTTTTTTAACAACAACTTTTATGGCCAATGTAGGTCAGTTTAACATAGGATTTTGTAGTCATAGACCTTATTCTATCATGAGATTAGATCTTGGAATAGGTAAATATTAAATTAGTTGTATGGCCAACCAGTGGTTTAGCAAATTTCTAAATTAAACTTTTCAATCACTTGTCAACTTAACAAGTTAATTAGGGGTGGTAATACTTATAGTTATTATATTGTAATAGGTGGTCATAAATTGTTGAGAAGTTCTCAATCTCTTTCTAGTTTCACACAATTTAAAGAGTAGGAGGAGTATTAGAAGGTTCGTTTATTGTTTATAGTATTATTATTTGGTTAGAAACTTCTTATTTATTTGTTATCGATAGCTAATATTCCTCATAAGCATTATTAAGTGATCTATTATTCAATAAAGGAAGATTTTAGTGACCTTTTGCATTGTGATTTTGTGCGACTAGTGTGGTTTTGATTCTTCGTTAACCTTAGGGTTGATTCAACACAACTATAAGATATTCATGGTTGGCTTTAGATTGGTTTAGTCAATATAAGACTATTTTAACACAAGCTAAAGATTTACAAATATGATTCTCAATGTTTTATATATTATATGGCTTTTGCAAAATTGTGCTATATTTAAGTCATATCATCTATCATCGGTGGAAGCAATCAAGCTTATTCAACAATTTATGGCTTATAGGTACATGGCTTAAGGGAAATTGTGCTTACACTAGCATAAAGAGAGATATCATGAAGCACCTCAACCCAAGGTTGGTAAGCCTCATTATAATTGATGGATGATTATGCTTTGGAAAATTTTGAAGAAAAATGGAGCTTCTAAATTTTAAACTTTAATTACAATATATTTTAAGAATAATACTCTAAGACAAAGGTAATGATTGACTTCAATTAGCAATGGCTTTTATAAATGCCTACTTAAAGCTACATGGTCTTTAATTAATTTCATTTTAAACTAGGAAGTTATCCTTAGTCCTATCTTTTTTTTATTGCAATGTTTTGTCTGTATTGATTCTCATTTTCACTTGCTTATGGAAAATTTCAAATTTAGTTCTTCTTTATAGATGCTTAGATAAAATATTTTGTCCTAATAAATCATTCTCTAATAGTTGAGGCGTGATAATTCACATATTTTACATTTTTGTCCATTAGTTATGGACTTTTTATTAATTATTTGGATTAGCAAATGAAATTTTAACTTTTGGAATTTTATTGCATAAATTTAGCATTTTAATGATTTTATTTTCTAGGTGATAAATTTATTTCATGGGCCATTGACTTTATTTCATTTTGACTTTGGTAATCTCATGGAAAGAGGCTTAAGAGGCACGACATATAGTGTAAGGAGGACCAATTGGTAAATCAATGGTGAAGATTAAAAGCTAGGATTAAATGAAGATCCAATAGTGGTGGCTAAGGAAGAGAAAAGTGATCCAAAGTGCATGGATCAACTCATGGAGTCTCACATGGATGCACATACACTCAAAAAATAGGCACATATCCACACATGATGACACATAAGAATTGAAGCCATGGATTTTATGCAAATGAGGGTGCTAGGCCATCCATTCACAGATCATTCGTACATACACTGATGGAGCTGAAGTGGACACGAAGATGAATCATGCATTGCTCTCTTCAGCTCACAAAAACACGTATCATTCCCTTTACATCACACATATGCCCATCCATTTACATGTATGCACATAATCAAATTTAGGCACAAGAAAACGGGATTGTTATGTGTGGTTTCCTCATGCTAAAGTGTAGACTTATTTAGCTAAAATCACATGTAGTAGATTTATTACACACAAAGGCTCCACGATTCTCTCTTTCAGGGATTACATGCATGGATCATGCACAGGCACAAGTTCAATGCATGGAACCCACAGTTCTCATTCTCACATTTACACATGGCACACATCAAACACTCTATGGCATCACTTACTCACGAATATAAAGACTTCACGGCATCATAATCATGTACTAGATTCAATTACACAATCACAAATGGGCATTGCACATGGAATAAGGGTAGATTCAATCACACATTCAAGGCATTCCAATTCAATACATGGAGGTTAAGTGAGTGGAATGCATAAGTTTCAATTCACACAAGAGAGACTCTAGGTTCTATATATACATGGTGCACAATCACTTAAGCATCGCGTCAATCATCTTCTCCTAATAGAAGCTCCATGGCCAAAGCTTGCACCGAATTTTCATCCATTCATTTTTGGTTCATGGAAGCTTAATTTCATCAATGTGGCTAGCTTGGATAAGAATTTGATTGGAGCTTGAATCCATGAAGATTATCTAAGGATTTGGCTAAGATTTCTATCCTATTTCCCCCTTTCCTTCTAGCACTTTCTCTTATTCTTCTACTAGCTTAGTTAAATTTGTGTTGGATTAATATTGGTGTTGTTTATAATTAGTGGCTGGTTAGATATCAATTAGTAGAGAATTTTGATTATAAATGGATCAACATTTTCTGGTTTAAGTGCTGTAATTTTTATATATCTCTAATTTTTAGCTTGTGCAATCAAGGTGTTTGATGAAATACATATTGAAAATTTTATGCTTAAATGTTTAATTTGAGATTTTCTTGAAGTTTAATTAGTTAATTGAACCTCCTATGATGAAAGTTCATAGGTTAATTTGATTGATTAATTATTCTTTTTGAGTGTTTAATGAGTTTCATCACAAGAATTAATAATTTAATGTGTAGTTGAGGTCTTAATTAGCATTGAATTACTAGTTTTTTTAATCTTGTGTTGCAATTGAAGATAAATTACCATGAACACATGTAGGAATTCTTAGATCAAAACCATTAATAATTGAATTAAGATAAAGATAGTGAACATTAAGGGATGAATCCAAAATTAGCCATACATTCATTATTTGCTTGTTAATTTATTGCATTTTCATTAGTAGTTTGCATTTTTAATTCAATTTAATTATTTAGCTTATTAAATTCAATCAAAATCCCTTGAATTTGGTAGCTTTTAGGTTCCTTTTACATTTAGAAGACTCTTTTGAATATTAAAATCTATTTCCAAGGGAAATGATATAAGTTGTACCTTATATTATAAATTTTTATTCAACCTAGTTTATTTGAAGTTGCTTGACACAATTATCAAATTTGGAATCATTGCTGAGGAATTGGATTCTTAATTGTTTGAAAACATTATCGAGGTGTCTTTGCTTTATTTTTGCTTTGTTTTTATATAGTTTTTGCCCTATTTTGAACTTGAATTTTGGTCATTTCAGTGTTGTGCATTAATTGCTTTGCTTGCTAGAATTTTTGTTTAACTTGCCCAAAAAATTTTGAAACTTGGTCTTTTTAAATTTTTGGGTAAGATAAGTAAAAATTTTTAGGCTAAATTCCAACATTTAGGACACTTTTCCAAATTTTTTTTAGTATTTTCTTGAATTTTTTAAGATTTTTTTAATTTTTATAAATTTAATTTCTTTATTTTTGTGAGTTTCTTTTGTGTGATATTCCTCTATTTTTGAGTGTTTTGTGTGTTAGGTAGTTGTTAGTTTAATTTAATTTTAATTTTCTTGCTTAAGAGCAAATAAAAGCGATAGTTTATTACTATTTTTTTTGCTTGATTTGATTATGCTTTTCATGCTCTTTGTGTAAATATGGATAGCTATTTTATGACTAATCATGGTGTTTATGATTTTTATGTGAATGATAGGATCCTTTGAAAGATGGATGAATTAAAATTAATGCTTAACGATATAATTGAGCAACAAAGACAAGCACCATATTATGAGGTTTCCCCCAGTTATATTGAGCAAGATCGCCCTTCCCATGTGCAAGAGTTAGAGTGTTATGCTTACAACTATCATGAGGGATATATGCAAGAAGAGCCTAAGGGGAATCGAGTTTGGAAGAGATGATAAAACAATTAGAAGCCGATAGTTTTCAATACCAATAGGAATCCCAATGCCAACATCTTTAAAACCAATAGATAATTGATAACCTCATGAAGGATTTGAAAATTCAAATGAGTCAACCTATCACAAGTGTTACTGAATTAAAAGAGGAGCAAATTAGAAGAGAGTAAATAGGGGAGGAAGAGTCTTCTTTGTGTTGGTAATGTGCTTTCATCTTCTAATACATTGCTTTTCATTGAGAATGACTCTAGTTTACATGATAACACAATGACTACTAATGTATATGATATTTTTGAATTACATGAGGATGATGAGATGAAGAATAGTGCATCTTGTATTAACTATTGTGATGTAGATGAAGAAATTACTATTGAATTCCCTAAATGATTGGTTGTGGTAATGCATTAATAAAAAATGATACATGTGTTGATGTTAATGAGTCTTTGTGTACTGATGTACTTGGTTTTTCTACCCCTAGTTGTGCCCATATTAATGATTTCATTTCTGAGCCAATTGATGATGATACTATTAAGTCTAGGGTAGTTGATAAGTGTGGGGGTGACTTAGCATATGATAACATGATTGATAAAATAGTAGATGTAGCAAGTGATGAGGATATGGATGGTATAATTGTTGAGTTGCTTGTTGATAATTCAGATTCTAATTTAAGATGTATATGTGATGATTTGCATACATGTTTTGTATGTATTGAGATAGATAATTTTTTAAGATTTGATGATTTTATTGAGTCTATGAATTCTTATGTCTGTAATGAGACTCTTAATGACATTGATTCTTTTGATCATACTAGTGTTGATGAGAGTATGCATAGAGATAGTCAAGTGGATGGTGTTGATATTAAGAGTCGTATTGATGCTTGCACTGTTGTTGATCATTGTATAGAGTCTTGTGAGCCCACTAATGTCTCTTTGGTCAGAAAGGATATTGTTTCTTTTGTTGAGACTTCTGAATAGGTTCATGAAGTTGGTGAACTAGTTCCCAATAAGAAGCAGACTCTCTTATTTGAAATGAAGCAATTGCCAAATACCTTGAAGGATTCCTACTTGAAAGATTATGAGAAGTAGCATATAAATTTTTCTATTAATACAATAACTCTTATTGATGAAAGTCCAATTGATTTCATTGGTTTTGATAGATATATAGAGGGTTTAATGTTTAATGCTTATAAACTTGATTTCAGACTCACTTTTATTAGTTAGGAGCATGACAAATTTGACTTTCCTTCTCTTATTACTTTTGAAAGTTTTAAATTTGAATTTCCAAAACCATTTATGGTTTAAGAAGTTCATGAATAATCATTGAATGATCAATCAAACTACTTTAAAGTTGTTAGACTTAAAGTTGTTAAACTAAAGAGAAATGAAAATGTGTTAATTTTAGTTTTTGATAATATGATTAGTTTGTTTTTATAGTGTCCTTTTTAGTTTAGTGCTTTTCTTATCTTTTCTTTTTTCACATTACTATTTGTTTTGTTTCTATTTTATAGGTAATAAATTGCTTTTAGCTTGCTACATGGAAATTTAAGCCACTCTTACGATCTTCCCTTTCATTTTATCCAATTGCATACTTTCCCTTTCACCTTTTATATTATGATGTCCATCTTTTGGTTGGATTTTGTGTTTTTGCATTATGGACAATGCAATGTTTAAATGTGTGTGTGTGGGGGGAGGGGGGAGAATTCAAACAATTTTTGGTTTTGTTTTGCTATGTTAGTTGATTTTTAGTTTTTGTTAGTGTGAATTTTTTTTTGCGTTGTTTGTTTGTTTTGAAAAAAAAAGGAAAACCTTTTATTTTTTTATGTGTGGAAGCTACTAGTATTGAGGTATGATCCTAGCTTTAATATGTCTTGACATGATTGGAAATTGATCTTATGTTAACATTGCAAGTTAAATAGCAATTAGCTTAGCTTTAATAAACTTTAATGATGATTAATTTACTTTGTGAGATTTTATGCCTATTGATATTCATTTCTAATGTGTATCCCCTATTTTACTTGTACTTTAGAACTTGGTTTGAATCTTATTCAAGACCACATGTATGCATTTGCCATGCATGGAGAGGATTAAGGCATGCATTTTTCTTTTGTTATACCTAGAGCCAAATAACCATCCCATGTGTGTTTTATCCTTTGCTTTGCCCCTTTGAGTTTTATATATTTTCTTTTTAACCTTTTATCCATGAAAAATATATAAATATCTTCTCCCACCTTGATTAGGATACTTTTGGTTAGGGGTGGGTAAAGTTGGCCTGGCTCGACCCGAGCACAATCGAGCTAGAACGGGTCAGGATAATTTTAAAAAAAAATTTGAAAGAAGATCAGGTCAGGACAGTACCTCTGGTCGGGACGGGTTTTGGGACAACCCTTTGGCCCTATCGGGCCCGGACCGACTTGAGGTGTAACGCTCGGTATATTGTAAAAACACTGAAATGGGCCGGTTTGAAAAGTAAGTCCCCTAAAATGAGTGATTCAAGGCCAAATAAAATTTGGATAAAATTGTAAATAATAAAAAATGAGGATTTGAGCCTTGAGTTATCCAGAAACCGGGGTCGGAGTAATTCAAAAAATTTGCCAAAAGGCTTGTGGCATTTTCGTAAGTAAGTGCAATTTTGGAAAAACACTTAGGATGGCTTTTTAAATGGAAATTTTGAGTTGCCCAGGGTTCTCAGAGGCCCCAAAAAAGCTATGGGAAGCCCTGGGACTGGTAAAACCCCTCCGGGGTACTTTTTTTGACGTCAATTGATCTGAACTGTGATCAATTTTTTCGGGAAGGTTTTAGCTCCGATTTGAGTGATTCCAAAGGAATTTTATTAAATTGGAAATCTAAATTTTACGATGGAAAAGACGGTTCTAAAAAAGGAGCTAAAATGAAGCCAAACCGAAAATTCCATTATGGAAGGGCAAAAATGAAAATAAATTGCACAAAGAAGCTTCTAAATGCTTCTTTTAAATCCACGTTCAGCCTCCCCCTCTCTAAACCGACTTTCTTCTGCCCAAATCTCAGAAAAGGAGCTTCTGTCTTAGGTGCACAAAAAGAGAGAATTTTAGACGAAGAAAAGCCAAAGAAAGGTAAGAAAGTGTAGGATTTTGCTACTTTTCCTCTTGAAACTTCATCCTCCCCTTCTTGCTTCATCTTTCCATGGTTTTAACACAATTTTTGGTGATAATTTGGGTCTAGATTAGAGGAGAGAAATTCAAAATTTAAGGAGGAGAAAGAGGGAAGAAGAAGGGCTCTTGAAGGAAGCTTGATTTCAAGGTAGTTTCTCTTCCCTTGTTGCTTCTTTTTCTCCTTCTCCTCTTCCATAGTGGGATGGCTCAAACAGAACCATGAAGAGGGAAGAGTTTCTATTTTATAATCCAAAAGAATCCATTAAACTAAGCCATGGGAAGATGGATTATACTAAAGAAATTCATGGAAAACTAGTAAAACTCAAGTTGAAAAAGTGTAAGGTGCTTGAACATAGTTTAAAATCTGGGTTGATTCAAGACTTCCTCATCATATGTGGTTATTTGTTTAAGTTTCTAAGACTCCTAGGGAGCCTTCCAAGTGCCCCATCCCTTAAGGAAAAATCCCAAACTCCATAGGTCTTTAATGGAAGTATAAATCGGTCAAGACTCTTAGAGATAGCTAAGGGATATTTTAAATGGTTCTAAACTTGATTTAGGACTTTATATGATAAAAGAAAATAGGAGAAACTCTTGGAAAAAATTTAGAAGCCTTAGGTTGGGAGATGAGACAATGACTTCCATAATATAACCTTATGAAGTAACATGGACCTTGGTTTGTGAAAGTGAGTGTGTGATGGCTTCAAGGACCTTAAATGAGGTCAAGAGGTGTAAATATGGTAAGAGAATGGAACCAAGAATTTTACTTATGGTAGTTGTTTCATTAGATCATTAATGGAACCATATTGTGCCAAAAAGAACAAAGTGTAGTCTTAAGAGTGAGTTGGATGTTATAACTTATTTCAAGAGTATAATTAAATATTGTTTGTTGTGATTAGGCCAAGGAAATCCAACCTCACCTCCTTGTGTTTATGGAACCAAAAAGGAGAAGGAACAAGCAAAGTAAAGCTTGAATTTGCACCAAGGTAGCTCTCCACCTTTTCTTGTTACATTTTCTTATTGTATATATGTCATTGTATGCTTATGTGTCTATGTATATGTTTGAGACATGCCACTTGATGCTATGATGCTATTTTGGTACCAATATGCTTTCTTGAATGTCTTTGAATTGTGAAAATAGCTGATAAGGGTGAGGTAGTGCCAAAAGTCCCTTAATGTGAGTAAGGAGATGCCAAAAGTCTCATGGCATGGGTGAGACAAGGCCAAAAGTCCCTTGGATGGGTAAGGTTAAGTCAAAGGTCCTAGGAACCAAGAGTGATGCAATCCAAAAGTCTTAGAAATGGGGTGAGGCTAAACCAAAAGTCCCTATAGCTCATTCTTATGCTTGACATGAGTTTGTGACACAAAAATATGAAAGTGGAATGTTTCATGAATTGATTGATTGCATACTTGTATATTTGACATGCTACATACCTTGAAAATGGGCTTGGATAGGTGTATGAGCTATTGAGATTTAATAAATCTCACCCCTTTCTTCCTTTCATCTCATATGATCTAGGTGGAGTTCAAGATCCAAAGGATGGAAGTCAAGGAGCTTAAATCTCTATTTCTTGGCAAATCTTTCCATTTTTGATGTACTAGAATACCTAGAATGTTAAAGTAGATATGTACATGTTATTTTTGAGCCATGACACTTTGAACAAGTGTAAAACTATGTAAAGTTAGTGTATGTATCAAGAATAGAGTTTAATGAATAGAATTGTGTATTTTGACCACTTGGGAGCCCACTTGTGCATGTATGTTTATGGAAGTGGCATGGTGAATTTGAGTTACATGAGGATTCAAACCTTATGAGGGACTTATTTATGCTATATTTATGCTTTCTAAGTTGCTCAAATGTGTGTGGAACAATGGATGACTCATTTGAACCAAGATTGCCATAATCTTGAGCTATGGCAAAATCTGACCAAATGGCCTCTTCTTAATTTGAAATTTTGCATTCAAGTAGATCTTTCCTAGGTATTTTTGAGAAGCCAAAGATCAGGTTATTTGGAGGTCTATGAAATTTTTTATGATTTTTCAAAGTTGGTATCGAATTTGGGATTTGCACCAGTACTATTCATTTGGTCAGTTGTGAAATTATGTCATCTGAGGGGTAAACGTGGTCCAATGGCTACAAAATTTTATAGGCAAAAAATAGGCATTTTCAGTAACTTGTAGCAACTAGAAGCACCTCATTTAGAGGTTTGAGCTAAGAGATATGAATTTTTGAATTTCTAGAATAACAACAGTAGTGTAGTATAACCTGAGTCACTATTCTATTGAATTTCAGTGGTTAACGTGCTTTCTCTGGTCTGATTCTATTTTTACCATAAAACTAACATTCATAGATTTCCAAATTTGTATCATTTGCATAGATTGAATTTTTGTGGAATTAATTAGACATTTTCAAATTTTATAGCAGAAACTTGCATTAGTACCAGTAGCTGTCCAAACCTTTGCCCCTTTTCACATGTCAAAAGCTTTTTGTGTTATGTTTCATGGCTTGGAAATATTTTTGAAATAAATTAGACATGTGTAGATTTCCAGAATGGCCAAGAATGCATGATTTCAATTTTTGTAGAATTAGTTATGAATTTTAAAACTTCATATCAGTAATCTGAACCAGTGGCCCAGATAGTAGGGACCTCAACAGCTTTTCAAATGTCAAATGTTCTCCACTTAATGATTCATGAGCTGAAATTATTTTTACCATGGGGTAGACGTCTAGAGCTTTCTATAATGGTAAAGTTTGTTGGGTTTCGATTTTTTTGAATTTAGTTATGAATTTCTGAATTTGTGACAGAAAAAATAAAATTCTGGCCAAAAATAATAGTGTGAGTTTGATACTTCCCTTTGAATTCCATGAGTTGTGGGATAACTTTGGTGATGCAAATGAGTTGTATGTATGGAATTAAATATGAGAATGTAATATATGAACTCATATGGTCCGCGTGACACCGAATGAAATTTTCATACGCGACGTAACGCGAAATAAGACATTATTTTAATGTCATTTTTCTATTTCTTTTGTGCAATTCATAATGTGAGACTTAGAAATGGAAGGAAGCAAGTTAGAAATATATGGTGTTGCACGAGGCATATATATATATTTATATATATGGATTAAATTGAAAAGAATTATTTTTTAAAGGTCTTTTTATAATTTTAACCAAAAATTTTTAAACATATTTCATAAATTATAAATAATTAGAGGGGTCAAGATTTATGTTAGGGCTCTCCTAAATATAATTATCACATTCATGTAAGAAAAATAAAATTAAAAAATATATATTTTTTCAAGTTTTAACTACTATATTTGTATTTTTTTTTTCTATTTTTTCCTTTGAATTCATATGTTTTCATGTTCATTGCATAAATTTTTTAAAAAATATATCAAAAAAATGGTTATATGCCTAAAATAATTGAGTAAATATAAAAATATGAATTTCTAAAATTATAAATTTATAAAAAGAAAATTGGCCCATGGCTTAATTGGCCTGACCCGCCTCGAACTTGGCCTAATATAAATCGGGTAAAGCTTGGGGTGAGCCGGCCCTGAGACATATTTCATCTCAAAGTTGAAATTGGGTTGGGATTCAGGCTGAAGCAATTCCCGACTCGTCACGGCCAGTGCCCACCCCTACTTTTGGCTGTTAAAAATATTTTATCTTGTTAGGGTGGATAGATGTGCATTTTTACATTAATTTTAGGTTGTTTAGTTTACTCTTCTTAGAAATGTACATAGTAAAAAATGTAAAAAAAAAAATTAATGCTTTAGTTGAAGAAAGAAAATAGAAAATAAAAAATATATATGAAAAAAATAATTAAAAAAATCAAAGTAAAGTAAGAGAAGAAAATATATATAAAAAAAAATGGAATGAGAAAAAGAAAAAGGAAGAAAGAAAAGTTACTTTTTATTTTCTTTATGCATTTGCTTGTTTGTAGTGAATAAGGCCTTGAAATACACATTTATTTCATTTTATGTCATTTTCTTTATGTTCTTGATAATTCTAAGTATCCGCATTGTTTCTTGATATATCCTTAATTCTTGTATTCACCACTTATTTCTTACCTTGACCTATGTTACAATTATAATAAAGACTTTATGATGCATATATTGGCATTTAATTTGAGTAGTGGAGATATAGATAATAACCAAGCATATGATAGTAAAGCTGGATAAATAAGAATTTGAGAGGGAACACCTAACTATAAACCTTTGAGATTTTTGTTAAGTTTATTACCATGGTGCTTGTAGCATTGAATATGACTTAGAGAGTTAAGATACTGATATGCTATGATCTTCCTTGTACTAAATGGCTTACACATTTTCTTTTTATTTCTTTTCATTAGCCTTTTCTTAGAGTTTTGATTTCTTTTGCCTAGGAGTGTAAAAGTTTAAGTATGGGAAAGTTTGATAATTCATATATTTTCTATATTTTTACCCATTAATTATAGACTTTTTATTAATTATTTGATGATAATTGAGCTTCATTGGATATTATTTGGATTAGGAAATGAAATTTCACATTTTGGAATTTTATTGCATAAATTGAGTATTTTAATGATTTTATTTCCTAGGTAATGATTTTATTTCATTTTGACTTAGGTAATTTTATGGAAAGGGGATTAAGAGGCATGTCATATAGTGTAAGGATGACCAATTGGTAAATCAAGGGTGAAGAGTAAAAGATAGGATTAAATGAAAATCTAATGGTAGAGGTTAAAAGGAAATTAATAATTCAGAAGTGCATGGATCAGCTCATGGAGTCTCACGTGGATGCACATACACTCATTAGATAGGCACACATCTACATATAATGACACACAAGAATTGAAGCCATGAGTTTTATGCAAAAGAGGGTGCCAGGCCATCCATTCATAAAAATCATTCACATATGCACTGACGGAGTTGACATGGACACGAAGATGAATCACGCATTGCTTTCTTTAGCTCATGAAAACACGCATCATTCCATTCACATCACATATGGGCCCATTCATTTACATGTACACACATAATCAGATTCAGGCATAGGAAAATAGGATTGTTATGTGTGGTTTCCTCATGCTCAAGTGTAGATTCACTTGGCTAAAATCACATGTAACAGATTCATTGCAAACAAAGGCTCCACGATTCTTTCTTTTAGGGATTACATGCATGGATTATGCACTGGCACAAGTTCAACACTTGGAATCCCAATTCTCATTCTCACATTCACATATGGCAAGCATCAAACACTCCATGGCATCATGCATTCATGAATATAAAGACTCCATAGCATCATAATCACGCACTAGATTCAATTACACAATTATGCATGGGCATTGCACTTGGAATAGGGGTAGTTTCAATCACACATTCATGGCATTTCAATTGAATACATTAAGGTGATATAAATGGAACGCATGGGTTTCAATTCATATGAGAGAGGCTTTAAGTTTTATGTATACAAAGAACTCAAGTATAAGGTCAATCATCTTCACCCAATAGAAGCTCCATGGCCTAAGCTTGCACCAAATTATCTTCCATTCACTTTTGGTTCATGGAAGCTTAATTCCATCAATGTGGCTAGCTGGGATAAGACCTTGATTGAAGTTTGAATCCATGAAGATTATCTTAGGATTTGTTTAAGATTTCTATCATATTTTTCCCTATTTTTCTTGCACTTTTTCTTATTCTTCTACTGGCTTGGTTAAGTTTATATTAGATTAAGATTGGTGTGGTTTATAATTGGTGGTTAGTTAGATATCGATTAGGAGAGAATTTTGATGATTAATGGATCAACATTTTCTAGTTTAAGTGCTATAATTTTCATATATTTCTAATTTTCAGCTTGTGCAATTAAAGTGTTTGATGAAATACATGTTGAAAATTGTGAGCTTTAACGTTTAATTTGAGATTTCTTTAGAGTTTAATTGGCTAATTAAACCCCCTAAGATAAAAATTAAGAAGTTAATTTGATTAATTAATCATTTCTTTTGAGGGTTCAATGAGTTTAATAATGAAAATTAATAATTTAATGTAGAGTTGAGGTCTTAATCAACATTAAATTATTAGTTTCTTAAATCTTGTGTGGTAACTTAAGATAAATTACTATGAACACATGTAAGAATTCTTAGACCAGGACCATTAATTATTGAATTACGATAGGGATAGTGAATATCAAGGGACAAATCCAAAGTTAACCACAAATTCATTATTTGCTTATTAATTTCTTGCATTTTAGTTAGTAGTTTGCCTTTTTAATTCAATTTAAGTTTTTATTCAATCAAAATCCTTGGAATTTAATAGCTTTTAAGTTCCTCTTACATTTAGAAGGCTCTTTTGAATATTGAAATTCATTTCCTAGTGAAATGATCTAGGTCGCACCCTGTATTACAAGTTTTTATTTAACATAGTTTATTTGAGGTTATTCAGCACAACTTATCATGGAACAGGTACATTGATAAGTTTAAATATACCTATGTTTTCATTTCTATTTTAGGACTTATTGTAGGTTTTTAATTAGTTTTTTGGTATTTTATTTTATGTTTCTTCATTTTTTGTGTGTAAATAATTAGTAAATTAGGATTGTTGGTTAGCTTTTAGTAATTGAATGAGTCTTTTTGGGGATGTGTTTGTTTAAGCAAAGATGATGTTGATTGGCAGTTAGCATTTGGAGAAATTAAGAAATCAAAAGGTTGACCAAAGCTTGAGCCAATAGCTTTCCACAACTACAAATGGTGTTTTTTCTATAGTTGTGATGCAAAGGTAAGAGAAACCCTAGCAAGACAATATTGCAATTGCAAAAGGTGCTTTCTCCTCGACTACAATATAGAAGCTTTGAAACCTTAAAACCCTTGTTGTTAAACTCAAGAATTGACTCTCCGAGTTTAACGAGTTTAAATTTCTACTTGAAGAAATCGTATTAACTCGTTTGTAAATTCAGACTCAATATAAAGTTAGTTTAATTCGCTTATAACTTAGATAAATTTAGTTAACTCAATGTTTTTTTAATTAAGTTTGACAAATTCTTATATAATTGAGCTAATATAAATATAAAAAAGATAAAAATTCTTAAATCTAGTATATTCCATTAAAAAAGGACTCAAAAATAATATTTGTGTATGAACTTTTTTAAAATTTTTATATTAAAAAATATGAATTCTGAGATACAAATAATTTTTTTTAAAAAATTAGTATAATTTGAAATGCATTTAAATGAATTTCTGTTTGTATATTATATTTTATATGTAATTAATAACAAATATAAATTCTTACGAATTTACAATACAAGTTTACGTTACAAGTTTACCTCCTTTTTACGAATTTATTTAAAACTCACGAATTTGACAACCTTGCCTAAGACTGATGATTTTTGCAACTACAAAAGGTACATCTTTTCTCTTTCCTTTGCTTATAAATAACCTTTAATAATGTGAGAAGGTTAGGGAAGGACATCAATGGATTGTCATTATGTTACTGGTGTTTTTATTTGACAATCTAAACTATTGTTGTAGCCTAAGGACTAATAGGAGTTATGCAAGATTAAAGATCTATAGACTTTTATGATTATTTGCTTAGGACATATGTCTTAAGCAATGTTTTTGTTTCTCTTTTTGTTTTTATTTTCTTTTTGGCTTTTCTAATATGTTGTTGTAAGTAAGGAAATCACAAGAAAAAGGGGTTGAATAAGGATCTTAATTGATTTTTTGTCACCCCACTTGTAAATAGCTTAATTAAACAAAAAAAACTTCTATTTAATTTAAAACAATTTTCATAATATCACTTATCAAGGAAAGTTAGGTTTCATAAGTAAGATGTCAACCTTTTGAAAGTACCATGATTAAGAAAACAACTTTCTAGAGGACAAGTTATTTTAAAAAATGTCAAATTCTTTCAAAACAAAGTGATAAACTTTTAGATATCAAATCAATGTTTTTTAGTGAAATTTTTATGCAATTCAAAAATGTGAACAAGATAGAAGGAACAGAAGAACCACATAGCAAATTTATAATGGTTTATAGGCCTTTTACTAGCTCATCCCATAATCACAGTTCACATGTCTTTCTGTCATAGGCTTCTTATTTTAATCACTTATCGAGATCATAGCTCCTTTAAGGGGGCTTCTATTCTTAATCATCCTAGTTTCCTTACTTACTATTATGCTTGCCTCTTTTGGCCTGATCCTTTCTTTACTCTTTTTATTTACTTGAGGGTGAGTACTATTCAATTTCTTAACTTGATTACTGGCTATCATAATTCTTACTTTTTTTGTACTAGCATTGAAGAGTAACCCCCATTGACTAATACTATATTCATGTAGGATGCTAACTTTTCATAATCTCAGCTACTAAAGACATAGTCTACCACTTACCCTATCATAAAGAACTGCACTTACCCCTTTCTGAACATATAACTATAGCACAAAGGGATCTCTTTCTCTTTCCCTTGGTCAGGTTTACTAACTATTGGGCAGTGGTCCATCTAACTATAACTTTGGAAAGCCATTTCTTGCTTTCCTGATCTAACATACTATGCTTATTTATAAAAAAAGTTTAGTTAGTGGCCTGACTGTCTGTGTATAGCTTTAATATTGCTGTGACAATAGTCTACCAGACCTAGGAAGTCTCTAGTTTCTGAGATGAAAACTGTATGAAACTATACTAGTCTCTAAGGCTAACTGATCTGTAAAACTATCTTAGGCTGCCATCTCCCCATAGAACTATTGTACTATAACTATGGACTCTCTGTAACTTTGTAGGATCTACTATGATCCCTGGGTCTATTATGACTTCTTAAAGCCTTACTAGAGTTTACTGCAACCCGCTATACTATGCTAGAATCTACTGTGATCCGTCTCTAGGAGATTTTAGAACCTAAGATCACTATATCTAAAAGTAAAATATATACTTACTAAGTTTGGCAACCATCGCCCATAATTTCTAAGGCTAAACTCATATGTCAATTATGCTTTTCATGTGAATTGGGTTTTGTATCATTTGCCTCTCTATCAATCCCATAGTAATGATACTTGGGAGTATTCTGACTTTCACTTACCACTCCTTATGGGACCATCTAGTTCCCATTTCTAGTCTTTGCCTTCATGCTTTCTTTCTTTATTCTTACTAGCTTGCATTGCTTCCCTTGATCGATACCCCTACTAGGCTTACACTTTACATGTACTCATCCTATCTTTTCTTTCTCATCCTGCAATTTTTGACTATGCCCATGTTCTCCACTCAAGTGCCTTAGCATTAGGGCATCTCAAACATCAAGTGTGCCTAATATCTCTTGCAAGATAAATATCAGATGCCGGTCCCATTTTACTTCATTTAGTTATATCATAAAGGACTCATACTACACATGTTAAACTCATGCTGTCTAGCTTTTAACATTCTACTGTTGCCAACATGTTCCTTTTACATCATTTTATACTAGGGATTCATTCTTAATATTATTTCTTACAGTTTTAGAATCATTAGAATACCTTAGCTTCTTATTCTTTAACTTAACTAATTAGGATGCTCTTTGACCATCGGGACACTCCTTATGGTTGATACTATTATTTTGTATGCACTCAAGTTATATTACTATTGAGTTGATTAGGCCCAATATCATATAACCATTGTTGCAAGCAAACCATAGCGTCAATCACTAATACACAGGTGCATCATGACTGAGCTCAAGACACTATTGCCAGTATATTACAAGTTCCCTAACAATTTAAAGTACCTTTCTATTACTACTCTATATCTTTCTTTTCATCATCTGGCATTCAGGGAGAAAGGAAGCCCTTCCTTTAATTTCCTATGTAATTTATTGCTCTATTCTAAAGTCACTTTAAATTGCCCAGTTGTGTCTACTTAGGGTATTACATCATGTCTTATGAACAACTATACCAAGGACAACTGTGCTTTCTAATGCACTCATTCATATTATATTTTTTTATGTTCTCAATTTATCATGTCCTCGGCTTTGACATGGTCCCATGCTTTTTCTTTAACTTTACTATCCCTTTATCCATATGGATAGGTTTATCTATTACTTAAGAGCATTTTCATGCTTTCTAGGTTTATTTTAGCTTACTTACTTAATATAAAAGTTGAGGAGGTCTACTTCATCTTATTCTTATCTTCTATTCTTAACTAGACTGTTCCTCTTGAAAGAAATTAATTCATGTGAACCTCAAAACTTGTTTGCCTTAATACTCTTGAGCTTACACTACTACTTTGCATAATCTTAGAGCTCACCTTCTTAGGTGCCTGTTAACTTCCTCTAGCTTTCCTGGAGGCACAAAGGTACTAATTGCTTGTCTTAGCTCTTCTCTACATTCTGATAAAGGACTAGGTGTACTTTCTTTTGCTTAGACTTTTGGCTTTCATCTTTAAGAGTATAATTCATTAATTCTAGGGTTGTACTAACCCGATCTAGGTCATATATCTTCTCCATGTCCTGGATCTATTTTATTGGCAACTTGATGTTTCATTTAATACTGTTACTATTCGTGTGCTTTTACGTTGCACTAGTCCTATAGTAGGGAGGCTCATCAGATGAAATGCTGAATTTCTCATCCATCTGCTTTTATTATGCTTACTCTATTAACTCTCCTTTAATTGTTACTATAGCGAGGGTATCTCATTCTATGTACTAATTTCTTAATGTTTCCTCACTTTCTCATGCCCCTTATAGTTGCTAAATCAGGGTTTATCCCTTGGAGAGTTGCTGACCACTAACTGGGTGGTCCTCCATCTCACTACCTTTTATCTTCTCCATATTCAACCAAGGAAAACCTTCATTCAGTTACCTTTTTGAGCTACCTCTCTTTAGGTTAGGGTTCTCATTTATACTTATCTTGGCTTGCATGTGAAACTCCATTTATTACTCTTTCTTAGGCTCAGCCTATGCTTAACTCTATTTATTACTCTTTCGTAGGCTCAGCTTCTGCTCAACCTAAGACATTTGTTGTAACACCATAAAATTCTAGCTCATCTCATCATATATACATACCTTATATCATTATATTCATGAAAATATCAAAAAAAGGGGATAAAATAATGACTTCCTTTACGTTGCATCAAACTTAAAAAATTCGCGTTCGATGTCACAAGGACCATGGGAGCTCATGCTATGCATTCTCATATTTAAATACATCATTGCAACTCATTTGCATCATAAACTCATGCTCACATCTCATGGAAACCGAAATGGAGCATGAAATGGGTTAGTTTAATTTCGGCCAGATTTGCCCCTTATTCTGTCCAAAATTTGGAAAATCATAACTAATTCTAGAAAAATTGTAATCATGCAATCTTAGTTATTCTGAGAAGCTATGGATGTATAATTCATACTAAAAATATGCCTAGACCATAACATTCATCACAGAGGGCATTTGACATCCAAAATAGTCCAAAGGTCAGACTGAATTCTAGAACTATCATAGAATTCTGTAGAAAATTTGAAAATGTCCAATTAATTCCAAAAAAATCAAAAACCAACAAAATTTACCATTCTAGAAATATCTAGATGTCTACCCAGTGGTAAAAATAGTTTTAGTACATGAATCATTAAGAGGAAGACGTTTGACATTCGAAGAGCGACTGAGGTTGCTACTCTGCCTGGGCTACTGTTTCATATTACTAATATAAACTTCTAAAATTCACAACTAATTATATAAGAGTCAAAATCACACAAATTCAGTCATTCTGGAAAGCTAAAAATGTTAAATTTATGTTAAAAATAGTTTTAGAATGAAAAAAAAAATACATTTAGCCATTGGACATCTCTAGAATAGTGATTGAACTCCAGGGGTGCCACTGCTACTGACAGCCAACTTAAAAAATGTATAACTCTTTTCTCAGACTTCCAAATAAGGTGATCTTGGTGGCCACAAAAATCTTATGACCTCTAGTTTATGGCTGTAAAATATTGTAAGCATTGGATACCATTTGCCCATTGGATGACACAAGATACAAATCTGCCAGTGTGAACAGTGCACATACTAGAATCCATAGAAAATCCCAACTTTAAAAATTCATCAAATATTCTTTAGACCTTTGAAAATTATGTTCTTTATCTTCCCAAAAAGATCTTAACAAGCTCTAATTGCATGCCAAATCTCAGATCAAGAAGAGTTAATTTGTACAAAAAGTGATATAAGGTTCTAAGATAGCAAATTTATGCCCCATATAGGGTACCAAAATGTCCAAATGGCTTCTCTCAATGTTTGGCTCCTCTTGGGCAAGTCTAAAAGCATAAATATGATTTGTTTGAACTCCCCAAAGGGGTCTCAAATCTCATGCATCTCAATTTGACCTTGCCACTTCCACATATACACTAGTGCATCAAACTTTCAAGAAGCAAAAATGGCCATTTCATACTCATTTTACATTTTAGTATTCACATGCCATAATTTCTCATTCATACATGATAAATTAACATATTTATACATATTCAAGGCCTTATAAAACATATACAATCATGGATTACAAAATTTTTCATTCATATGGCTTTAAAGTAGCCAATTCCATGGACTTTAATATCCTACTCTCTTCTCCCAAGGGGTTGGCTTCTATTACCTTGCTCTCTTAGTCCACCTAGCATGTTATAACATTGGAGAGGATGGGATGAGATTCAAAGAATCCCACTAGCTCATCTCCCATTCAATTATACATAATATATGCAAAGAAAACTTTAAAAATGCATGCGTTGACATAATACAAATCATAAGCATTCAAGAAGCAAGCTTAGCATGTGAACAAGCCATACAAATCATTCAAGAGCTCACCAAGTGTTTGGATTGGCCTCACACTTCTCCTCATGGATTTTGGACTTACCTCACCCATTCTTTGAGCACTTTGGACTCAACCATACTCTTGGGAGCCCACTTTGCTTTTGTGAGACTCTTTACTTTGTCTTAACCAAGCTCAAGGGTTCTTGACTCATCCTCACCATAATGAAGAGTTCTTGGCCTCTCTACACTCAAGCAAACTCAAGAAATATCATACATTCACTTGAAAACATAACATGACATCATGAAATCATGGCAAACAAGATCATGCTAGCATACTTTTCATGGCTTGAAAATACATATACACACGTTTTAAGGCAAGCTAAACACACATCCATGCATGAGAGAAGGTGGAGAGAGCTGCCTTGCTTGTATTCACACATTTTTTTCTTAAGCCTTAGCTCCTCTCCCTTGATCTCACACACCCAAGAAGGTGGAGAGCATTTCTTTTAGCCTAGACACATCATATGGAAGCTAATTACACTCTTGAAACAAGCTAGGACATTAAACTTATATTTAAGAATATTTGGTTCCATAAGTCACATAATGGTTCTATAAATGACCTATTGAAGCAACCATCATAATTCAAGTTCTTGGCTCCATTCTCTTCTCATTTCTAGGCCTCTTAACCTCATTTAAGGTCCTTGGAGCCATTACATATTCATTTACAAAAGCCTAAACACAAGTTGCTTCATAAGGTCACATTATGGAAACCATTGCCTTATCTCCCAATCCATGGCTTTTAAATTTTTTCCAAGGGTTTCTCCCATCTTGTACCATTATATGAAGTTCCAAACTAAGGCTAGAATAAATTAAAACACTCTCTAACACCTCCACCTGTCCTAGGCCAACATTATGGAAGCATTTGGGGTTTAAGGGGTTTTCAATTTTTCCTTGATGGGAGAGCCACTTGGGAGGCTTCTTAGAGGTCTTTGGAGCTCAATCAAATAATCACACATGCAAGGAAACTCATATATCAAATTAGTTTTTGCAAGGTGTTCAAGAGCTCTACACTTTTCTAATTTGAATTTTACTTGCTTTTCTTCCCATTTCTTTGCAATTCTTAGGTTCCCACATACTAAATCAATGGATTCTTACTTGTTTTTGGACAGAAACTTCTCCCCTATAATGGTTTTATTTTTGCCATGACTCTCATATACAAGAAGCAAGAAGAAGAAGCAAAGCTACAAGGATATCTACCTTGAATCCAAGCTTCTATCAAGAGTCTCTTCCTTTGGTCTTGGTCCCCTTTTGAAACTCTAATCCTTCCCTTCTAGTTCAAGGCCAAAACAGAACTATTTCATCCACCAAAACTATGGAGAGATGAAGTTAGAAGAGAAGAACAACTTTAAAGAAGAAAAAGCCATAAAATTCCTTGAATTTACCTATCTTTCTTGGCTTTCTTCTCCCTTCTCTTGTGCTTCCCTTTGTGCGCCTCTTTCAAATCTATTTCAGACCAAAAAAACATCAATGGAGAGGAAGGAGAAGGGCTGTACGTGATTTTAAAAGCAAAAAGGTAAAGTTAACATACTTTTTTAACTTTTCATTTTAGTCCCTAATCCATGGTTTGTCCGTTTGGTCTTATTTCTACTCCTTTTCAAATTTCGTATTTTACATAATATTCCTTAGGCTCTTAATCATAAGAATTGCCTTTGGAATCATTCAAAATGGATCTAAAACTATTCCGAACTATTCGGTCAACTGACGACCGAAATCGCTCATCGAAGGGATTTCAACTATTCTAGGGATTCCCATAGTATTCAGGGCCTCTAAGAACCCTAGAAAGCTTAAATTTTCTATTTAAAAAGCCATCCTGTGAGTTTTCAAATTTTTTTCAAAAATTACAAAAATATCCCTACTTCCTTCGGCAAATTTTCTGAGCTCTTCTGGCTCTGGTTTTTAGGCATCTTAAACCTCAAATCCTTATTTTTCATTATTTAGGATTTTATCATAATTTTAGTTGGCCCTAATCCCTTCTATTTTGGGGATTTTCTTTTATATTTGACCCATTTCTAACGTTTACGAATAAATCGAACATTGTGTTTCTCACGTTTATGGACGGAAGGACTGGATGTTACATTTGACTCACTAAGGCTATGGCTTTATAGAAAGCTCTAGATGTTAACTAACAATAAAAATAGTTCTAAACTAAGACAGTAGCATTTAACCCATGAAAAATAATAGAATAGTACATTAGGTCTGCTCTAAGACAGCCACAGGACCTGGAACTTTAAAAATTTGTTTCTCCCTCTACAGAGTTCCAAATGAGATGCTCTAGGTGGGTATGGAAAGCTTATGATGCCTAGTTTAAACCTGTAAAAGTTTATGAGCATTGGACTTCATTTAACCTATGAGTGATGTAGAAATGCAAATTGACTGTATAAATAGTAACTTTGACAATTTTGCATAATTTAGCCAATTTTAAAACATTATAACAAATTCTTAGAGCTCCAAATTAAGTTCTCTTTAGCTCTATGCAAAGCTCTAGATGAGATTTACTTTTTGGCCAAATTTCACAAAAACGCATCCATTTGGTTTAACTTTAATTAAACTTAAGAAATGGTCAAATTTAAAGTCCATAAGCGATTCAACTTGCACCAAATGCCTTTCTCATCTTTCCACAACCACTTGAGCAAGTCTAAAAGTATAATTACAGCATATAAAATTATGCCAAATGGTTCACACTATCATGGAGCAAATTCTCACCTTGCCACTTGCAATCATACACATAAACACAATAGTATATAGATGGCAAAAACTCACATATTCATTTATATGGTTCCAAAATGGATGCATACTTTACATCTACATATATTTGAACATGCTCAAGTGTCTATATTACATATACATCATAGGATTACAATTTTTGACATCAAAATATTATCAAAATGTCTAATATTCTATTCCTTTGCCAAAGTCCCATGCTTCAAGATGGTTGGCCTCTATCTTTTAGTCTACTTAGCTTACCTAGACATATTTAAATATTTGTGGGGGAAGAGTGAGATTCTAAGAATCTCAATAACTCTTTACCCTTTCAAACATAGATAATGGATGTAGTTATATGTCAAGGAATGCATATATGGCATTTAAGATACTAATGAACTTACATAAATCATTTCCTTATCATATGTACTCATACATCTCAGACATAGGCTCTCAAAGGCATTGTTCTAGCCTTACTTAACTTCTTTAGGACTTTTGAATTTGTTTCACCCACTTTTAAGGGACTTTTAACTTAGCTTTACTCTTATTACAACTTTTAGTTTTATTTCACCCATTCCTAGGAACTTTTAGTATAACCATAGCCATTTAAGTAACTCTGCACTCATAAGCACATTTGAAGAAGTATAATGGTACCATAACATGTATTTAATGGCTAGAAGCATTTCTTATAGTTCAAACATATATACAAGCATTCAATGACAAGTAAATATCTAAGCAATGCATGTGACAAAGGTTAGAAAGCTACCTTGAAGCAAGAAAACAAGCTTTTCTCTTTAATTATTTTTTTTCCCATTTTAGCCAAATACATGCAACTAGGTAGGGTTTGATTCTCTTGACCTAGACATATCAAATGAGATATGATTCAATTATTGGAACAAGCTCTAGCTTTATAGAAACTCTATGCATGCTTACTTTCTCCTATGATTCCATTATGTTTCTATACAAGACACAATGAAGCAACTCTTAGAATTCATGATCTTAGCTCCAATTTCTCATTCATTCTAGGGCTTTTGATTCCATTTAGACTCCTTAGAGTCATCACAATTTCAATTCAAAGAGTTTAGATACAAGTTGTTTCTTTAAGTCTTAAAATGGAGCCTACACTTTCATCTCACAAACCATGCTTCCTAAATTCATTCTAATGTTTTATTTGATGTTTACTAATCATGTTTAGTCCCATTTTAGCCTTTGAATAAATTAAAACTCTCCCTAGGTACTTGGAGAGTTCTTGGCTAAGACATGAGCATGCTTAAAGACCCATGGACTTTTGCAAATTTTCTTTAGGGAGTTGGCACATGTGAGATTTTCTATGTAACAACCCAGAAAAAGGAAAGAAAAGAAAATAGAAAAGAAAAGAGAAGCTGAAAAATTTTCGAAGAGCTGAGAATTTTCTAAGTCTTCTCGCCATAGCGAGAAATGGAATCGCCATCGCGAGAATGCCCCTTCGCCGTAGTGAATGTGCTCTTAGCTATAGCGAGTGCGGCATTCCATATAGAAACCAGGGAGTTGCTTGCTGTACCGACGCCATAGCGAAGGCAGAGTTCTGGAACAGATATGATCTCGCCATAGCGGCGCCATAGCGAAGGTCGAGAATAGACACGATCTCGCCATAGCGAAGGCAGAAGTCTGGAACAGACACGAGCTCGCCGTAGCGAGGGTAATGACTCGCTATAGCGAGAGCGGTCTAGAAAAGTGAGAAAAAGAGAATTTGACTTTTTAAAAACTTCCAAATCTCTTCTTTCTTCTTCTAACCGACTCAAACTCGTCTTAGAAGAGAGAAAAGGGCGGAGGAGAGAGAGAGAAGCTGAAGAGAAGAGGAAAGCACAAGAAAGGTATGAATTATCATGGCTTCCTTTTAGTATGTTCCCCTTCTCCCCTTTCCCCTCTTTCCTACGGTTTAAATGGTAAAAATGGCTAGGTCTTGAGTCTAGTTTAGAGGAGAGAGAGTGGGAAACCATTCTTGAGAGAGATTAGAAGTATATAGTCTTCTCTTTCTTGCTTTTCCCCCTTCTTAAGAGCTCAAGAGTTGAGAAAAGAGAGGGATAATTAATGGACCTTAGTGAGAGGAAAAGACCTAGAGTGAGAAGCTCAGTGGAGCTGATTAGAAGTAATCCCTAGCTTAAGAATCAGGTATTGAGGTATTAATTCCATGCTTTTGTGTGGTTAGACTCAAGAGAAGCTCTCCCATCTAGAAGTGTAGTGAAATCAACAAGGGAGGAGTCAAGTGACAGAGCAAGTAGTGAATAGCTAGCAAGGTAGTTCTCTCCACTTTCTCTCATGCATAATTGTGTGTTTACATTGTCTTGCTTGTGTGTATGAATGATATGAGCTATGAGAAGTGTGTTAGCATGATTATGTGTTATGATTGAGATGATGTTTTAAATGATTGTTTGGTTTGCTTGAGGAAATGGAAAAGCCAATAACCCTATAGCCAAGGTGAGGATGAACCGAAACCCTAAGTTGGTTGAGACAAGAGAAAAAGGTCTCCCAAAAGTGAGGTTGACTCCCAAAGAGTAAGGGTTGAGTCTAAGGACCTCTAAAGTATGGGAAGGCAAATCCAAAAGCCACAAGGAAATGGGTGAGGCCGATCCAAGTACTTAGCAAGCTCTTGAATGTTATGCATGGCCATTTCATATGTTTAAATGTTTTCATCATGGTTTTATATGCTAACATGCCATACATGCATGATGAGACTTGTTGCATGCAATATATGTATATTTGAATGAGAGTTGAACTACTGAGATTCCATGAATCTCACCTTCCCTCTCCACCATCCAACCATGCCAAGTGGGCCGAGTGAGATTAGAGATGGGAGCAACCACCACCAAGCATGAAGCTAGGGATAGAAATGAAGAAGAGTGTAAAGGCTTTTTGTAATACATTGTATATGAGAGTTGTAAATGTAAAGCAATGATGTATACGATGTAGTTCCTAATAGTTTTTGTAAGACAATGTATGTATGAATGATGAATGTATGAGAATGAGGTTTATGATGAATGAAAAGGCATATTTGAATGTGAAATGATCAATGGTAGTATAGACCATATGGGTGCATAAGTGGGCATGGGGTAGTGAGTTTCCCCAATCTAAGTTATTAGACACTTGAGGCATGATTGATAGCTCCTAAAGATGCTTTCTCATGTGCTCAAGGGGTCATAGAAGTAGAAAAACCAAGATTGGACCCTATGAGTCTCACTTTTGGCCAAGAAAGGGCCTTTTTGCATATGATGTCATAGAATAGCCATATGACCTCTTCTTGTTATGAGATTTGACATGCAGCTAGATTATGTTTAAAGCTTTCTGGGAAGCTAGAGTTCATGTCATTTAGAGGTCTATAGCATTTTCTATGATTTATCAAAGTTGACATCAGAAGGGAAACCGTAGTCCAATGGCTACGAAATTTTATACACAGAAACTAGATGTCACAGTGACTTGTAGGAACTGGAAGCACCTCATTTAGAGGTCTAGAGAGGAAGATATGAAATTTCGAAGTTCCTGCCCAGAATCAGACACCAAACCAGACCCGAGGTACTATTTCATCGGTTTCCGGGAAATTGGCGTGGTTAACTGATCTGGAGATATTGTTCTCCTCTAGCTAACATCCACATCTTTCCATAGAGATAGAGTTTATGAGCATTGGATTTTTGTGGAATTAGTTAGACATTTTCAAAGTCCATATTAGTAAACTGTGACAGCAAAGAAGCCCCCTCTGACCAGTGAACTATTTCGATGTCAAACGCAGAGTATGTGAGATATTGAGACTTCTAAGTATTTTTAGCATGAAATATACATCTCAATCTTTCTAGAATGACCCAGATCATGCAGTTATGATTTTTCTGCATTTAGTTATGAATTTCCAAAGTTAGCCAGAAATGAAGCAAAATCTGCCCATAGTGAAAATGCATGTCTCCAATCCCTTTTTGTTTTCCATGAGTTTGAAGCATATATTAGGGATTGAAATAAGTCTCAAAAGTGTAATGGAGCATGAGGATGGATAGAGAGAGCTCAACCGGTCCATGTTACTTCTAAGTGGAGTTCTACCCACACATAGTGCCATAGAGAAAGCAAGCATAAGGTAGAGAAATTGTCTCCCTTGTAAGTTCCGCATGTGCATATGTACAAGAGGGCATGTTGGGTATGAGCTAGAGGTTAAGGTGTTACATTCTAGGTGTCTTAAGAACTCATTCACACTCTTAAATTACCTAAATTATCATTAGGAAGCTTCATATTTGTGAAGGTGCAACAAAATCTATAACTTCCAAATCTTGAATCATAAAGCCTTTTAATTGATTTTACTTGCATATTCTTTTTCCTTATGCTTCTAAACTCCTAATTCAATCATACTTTAATCTCAATTATATTCCATTTAGCATCTCCTTAGAGAGGCCGAACCAATAAGAAAGGAAAGCACAAGGGAAGAGCATGCATTTTAGTTAGTATCTTACCTTGTTTGATTTCTTATTCCATAGAGAAATTTATGCTATCAATAGTTTTCTCAAATTCTCCCCTTCCTCCAAGAGACTAGCCATGAAAATGCTCCTTCCGAAAAGCTAAAACCACCATTAGAGAAGGCTTATAGAGGGGAAGAAGATTTGTGAAGACAAGACTATGAAATTTTGTAAATTTTTATACTTATTTTGCCTTCTTTCTCCTTTTGGACGCCATTCTAAACCTGTATGGAGCTGCTTCAGGTCAGTGAAAAATGAAGATGAAGAAGGCCTGCTGTAATATCCAATTTTTTTTAAACGATGAAAACGGGTGTGTTTTCAAAGCAAGTCCCCTGAAATGAATTAGTTAAGATCCCAAAAAATTTGAATAACATTCTAGACTCTTAAAAATAAGAATTCTATGCTCAGACAGAAAGAAAAATGGAGCTAAAATGAAGAAACAAATTTGGATAGAAATCTTATAAAACGTAATGACATTTTTGTAATTTTGAACAAATTTTGAAATTCACACAAGAGGGCTTTTTAAATGAAAGTTTGAGTTTTCTGGGGTTCTTAGAGGCTTTAAAAACCATGGGAAGCCCCGAGATAGTTAAATCCTATCCAGTGGACGTTTTCTAATGTCGGTGTACCTGAATTTTGATGGATTCGTTCGGGAAGGTTTTAGCTCCGATTTGAGTGATTCTAAAAGCATTTTATTAGATTGGGAATCTAAATTTTATAATGGATAAGATGGTTCTAAAAAAGGAGCTAAAATGAAGGAGAAACGAAAATGCTAAGAACAAAGAATAAAATGAAAATTTTTGAAAAAATCATTTTCCTCCATCTATAAATAGGTGGTGCCACCCTTCCTTACTCATTTAGATACAATTGTTTGAGCCAAATTTTAGAGGAGAGAGCTAGGGTTTAGGCGCACCAAGGGAAGAAGAAGAGGAAAAGAAATTCAAGCTTTAAGGTATGGTTTCTTGGTAGTTTTTCATGCTTTCTTCCATCCAAACTTCCTCTCCTCCGTTCTTCTTTGTTTCCTTTGATTAATATGAAGTTTACAAATCTGTTTTAAGGGAGAAACTTAGGGAAAATTTTGGATTTGAAGAGAAGAGCTTGGAGAAAGCAAGATTCAAGTGAGAAAAAGTAAGAAAACAAGGTGATTTCTCCTCCCGTAGTTGTTACCTTTGGTTCCCCTCCTTCTCCATTTTGCCTAACCTAAGAAACCCTAGAAGGATTTGATTTTTAGGCAGAACCAAGGGTGAATCTAAGAAAAAAGGGTGTGGAGATTAAGAATATGCAAATGAATTAACAAAAAACTATTAGATTTCAAGATGCAATTTCTAGGGTTTTATGTGCACCTTGTAAAATCTAATTTTGTATGATGATTCTAGGCCTAAATAAGAGTTTGAATGAGTTCCTAATATCCCTAAAAGGTTCCCCATATGCTTCTTCCCTTGAGATATCAAAGAAAACTCCATGAAACCCATTATGCTCCATTGTCTCGGCCAAGAGAGGTTCTCATAACTAGGGAGAGTTTTAAATTTTTCTAATCTCATTTTTGAGTCATACATGATGAATGAATATGAGGGGAAAACTTGAAAAAAATTTAGGAAGCATACAAAGTGAGTTGGTGCTTTATGTTTCATATTATGACCTAAAGAAGCAATATATAGTTAGACTATTGGTTTTAATTGTGTGATGACTCCAAAAAACTTCAAAGGAGTCAAGAATAATATTTGAAAAGAAAGAATGGAGCCTAGAATTTATTTGAGGGGTGTTACTTCATTAGGTAATATTTTGGAACCATAATAGGGTTTATAGGTCAAGGTAGTGTTTAAGTAAATTGTGTAGCCTTAGAATTGAGTTCATGAACCTAATTAGCTTCCATAAATTATGTTTAGGCCAAGCGAAATTATCTCCACACTCTTGTGTATGTGTGGCCGAAAAATCGAGTTAGGATTCAAGAGAAAAAGTGTGTAATTGTATTTAAGGTAACTTACTCCTCCTTCTCTCATACATGATTATTTGCTTTACTTATCTTTGAGTGTGTGTATGTGTATTTTAAGTCATGAAAAGTTCTCTAGCATGACTTTGATTCCATGGTGCCATGATGTTACAATATACTTTTATATGATGTTTATGATGTATGCTTAGGTTTGCTTGAGTGTGGTGAGGACAAGAACCCCTAGCTATGGTGAGGACGAGTTAAGAATCCTTAAGATTGGTTGAGACAAAGTAAAGAGTCTTCCAAAAGTGAGATGGACTCCCAAGGGCACAATTGAATCCAAGAATCTCTTAAAGAATGTGTGAGACAAGTCCAACATCTACAAGAAATTAGGTGAGGCCAATCCATTTTCTTGGCAAGCCTTTGTATGCTATGTATGACTTTCTTAAATGATGAAAATACCTCTTGAATGTTTGCACATGTCAACATGGCCATACATGCATTTATGAGACCTGTTTGCATTCATTATGTATGATTGAATGAGAGATGAGCTGTTGGGATTCTTTGAATCTCATTTCCTCCTCTCCAATAATCTAATATGCTAGTTGGATCAAGTGGACAAGGTAATGGAAGCCAACCATCTTGAAGATGAGAGTATGACATCCAAGAACATGAATTTTACTACTTTAAGGCCATACAATTGGCAAATGACGTAATTAATGGATGTATATGTATTATGATGTTATAAACATATGTAATTATGATAATATTTCATGTATAAATGGGAGAATGTATTATGTGATCACTAGAATATAATTTGAGCCTATTATAGCATTGTAACTTCTTGAATGATTTTAGGTAATTGTGTATAAGTGTGAGTGAGATGGCCAAAATGAGATGTATGAGGGTGGGACCATTTGAACAGCTCACACAAGTTCTAATTATACTTTTAGACTTACCCAAGAGGTGCCAAACTCCAAGGAAAAGTCATTTGGACATTTTGATATCTTATATGGAGCCAAAATTGACCATAATGGAATCCTACGTTACTTTTTGCCCAAATGAGCTCTTTTTGATTTGAGATTTGACATGCAATTATATCTTGTTGAGAGCTTTTTGGAAAGTTAAAGAATAGAATTTTCAAGGATCCAGAGAATATTTGATGAATTTTCAAAGTTGGCAAATTTTTTAGTTTTAGTCATGTCACTGTTCACTTAGGTCTGAAAATAAAATTTATCACATAGGGATCAAATGATGTCCAATTGCCATGAAATTTTATATAGAGAAACTAGACATTCTCAATGACATGTGCTAGCTAGAAGCACCCCATTTAGATGTCTAGAAAGGGAGATATAAATTTTAAAAAATCTGTCCAGTATTAGGAACTTTAGCCTACCTCAGTTATTGTTTAATTGGATTTAGAGGTCTGGACATGCCTAAATTGGTCTAGAGTTATTTTTTTCCTCTAGCTAACATCTACATATTTTTTAATTGATGTTATTTGTATGGATTGGATTTTTATGAAATTAATTGGATATTTTTGAAATTTGCTATAGAATTCTGCGACAGCTCCAATGTGTAGCCTGACCTCTGGACCATTTCGAATGTTAAACGTCCTTTGTGTTGGATGTTATGGTCTAGACATATTTTTAGCATGAATTAGACATATGTAGATTTCCATAATGGCCAAGAATACATGATTTCGATTTTTTTTAGAATTAGTTATGATTTTCCAAAGTTGAGACAGAAATGAGGACAAATCTGGCCGAAATTGTATATGTATATTTCATACTTCCCTTCGAGTTCCTTAAGATGTAGGCCACTTTTGATGATGGAAATGAGTTGTATTCATATAATTAAATATGGGAATGTGTTGTGTAAGGTCAGATGGTCCACATGACACTGAGCGAAATTTTTATACGCGATGTAACAAAAAAATATTCATTATTTTTACACTATTTTCTTGATCCTTCCATGAAATGCATAATGGGAAGCATAGATATAGCATGAAATGAGTTAAAAATTATGGTGTTACACGTGCGAAGTAATAAAAGGTGGAAGGGATTTTTGTAGCATTTGCTTTTATTTATACTTTTACCACTATACTTAAATTGCTTGGTTTACACTTATTTTAAATCCTTTTTACAAATCATCTTTTTTATTATAGAATTTAAGTCCTCTAATTTATGAAATACCTTTGGGTTCACCTAAATTAGATTTTAAATCTTACCAATCGTTCAATCAAAATTGTGGTCAACCTTTTATCGAAATTACACATAAGAGGGGTTTTAACTGTTCTAGGGGTTTTTATAATTTTTTGGTCCTTTGAGAATCCTAAAAAACTTAATTTTTTTCATTTAAAAATTTATCATTTGAGCTTTCTAAAAAGCATCCAAATTTACAATAATGCCACTGTACGTTCATCAAATTTGTTTAGCTATTTTGGCTTTATTTTCAGAGCATCTTTAACTTTGTATTCTCATTCTTTGCTGTTTAGATTATTGCTCTAATTTTATTTGATATCAAATCTTCCCATTTAGGATACTTCTTTTTATAACTGATTAGTTTCAGACCATTTGCAGAGGAATTGGGTATTACACAACCCACATGGGTAAATAACCAAGTCTATTGTAGACACATAGTCGACCTGGGTAAATTACTAATCCATCACGAGTCCTTAACTCACATAAAATAATATGCTTTTGGTCCACATGTGTTGGCCATCACATAAGACTAGTATCTCTTACACCCTAGTTAGCTAGGGAATTAGCTATGGTGTGCTAAAGGCTAATAGAATTGTTGTTAGCTATTAGTGTTTTGTAACTAATCCCTCCATAAAATATTACCATCAAGTATACTTCAAAATATTTCTGACATATAATCAACCTTAATTTGTAAAAATTTTTCAAGATTACTTCCATTAATTCCATATATGTGTCAATAACTTTTAAATAAATAATTTTCATATAGTTAAAATATTCCTCAATTAAACAAAAATGCAATTAAAAATTTAGAATTAAAGAAATCATGATATTTCAAGAATTAATACATAATGCATGGTAAAAAAATGTGAATTATGCAATAGAATGTTATTTGCTCACTGAATGATGACTACATATATATATAGCAACAACTTGAAGAGGTGACTAAAAAAAGTTGCCACTAAAAGTCATTGCTAAAAAGGTATCTCTCATTATGTTAACTTTTAGTGGAGATATAAAAAAAGTCACAACTAAAAATCTTTTATGACACAAAAATATCATCATAAAATATTTTTTAATGACAACTCATGATAAGATGCTAATAATAATCTTTTATGTTGACAAAATTGTTCATATAAAAAAAAGCTTTGTGGTGACTTATCAGTGTCATAGAAGACCTTTAGTTGGCGATCTATTGTCGCCCTAAAAAGTCTTCTATGACAACATTGTGAGGTCACCATTAACATCACTTTTAAGTGATGACTTTTGTTACCTCAAAAAAAATGGCTTTTAAAATTTTTTCCTAAGAGAAACAATTTTTTATGCTAAAACTTTTAATAGTAACAAAAGTGATTGCTAAAAGTTGTTTTGGTGGCTCACCATGAAAAGCTAAGTTTTTTCAAGGGAAAAATATTTTTGGCATCAAAACTTCTAGTAGTGACCTAACAGTGTTTTGGCTTTTAGTGGCTGTTAATATCATTGCTAAAATTCTCTATAATGGTGACATTGTGAGGTTACCGCTAAAACAACTTTTAATAGCAACATTAAATTTGTTTTAAAAATAAAAACTAAAGTCAACAAATAAAAAAATTAAGATGTATAGTTGAGATAAATAAAAGTTTAGTCTAATTTTGAATGTGAAAATGGGCTTTTGCTGTTAAGTAGCAAAGTGGATTTGTTTGTATTTTTTAATTTAAAAAAATTAGTTACAAAAATATAAAAAGTAATAAAACAAAATTAAGATATATAGTTAGACACCAGTCACTCTTTTCCTCATCCCAATTAATCTAGGTAACCTATTCCTAATTAATTTAGATAACTATATACTAAAGATAACAACTCCTAAAATAAAGGGATAAAAACAAAAACACAAAATCCCTTACTCCTTCATTCACCAAAGGCCCAAAACTTTGAAATCGTCCATCCCTCACCTTTTCACCCTAACCATCTGAAATCTAACACCTTCGTCCCAAATGCAGAAATTGTCCCTAGTACCATCAAAGCTCCTCCAAATTCAAAAGATGTCATTCTCTGTACTATCAATCTAAGCATCCTAACAATCTATAAATTATTAAATGATATATAATATACATAATAAAAATAATGTTTTAAAAAAAATTACTATATAAATATGATAATTATATAATAAAAATAGATAAAGAATCTAATGGACCCTAAAATTTAACTAAATTAATAAATAATAATAAAATAAGTTAATAAATGATATACCATGTAAAAAATGTGTTTTGAGATAAATATTAATATAAATATATCCAAATGATTAAATTAATTATTAGATTTAAGATAAATACTAAGCCAAGGCAAATATAAATTAAAATAGATAAAAAATAAATTAAAATAAACTATTGATATTTGATATATAAATTTTAAAAAATATAGTTTAAGTGATAAATATAATTTTTAAGATTATGTAAATTAAATTAATATTAATTTTTATGATATAGTTGCTAAAATTTTTAAAATAATTTAATATTTCATATATAATCTTATCTTTTGATCCATTAATTTTCTTTATACAACATTGCAAATTAATTTAGATTTATTTTAAAGTATTTTATTGAAATAAAATTAAATTGTAATATTTTTTTATTTAAAAAATAACAAGAATAAGGTTCTAATTTTTTTTCCTTTCAACTTGCATGATAAGTTGTTATTAACATTTTGTTAAATTATATGTAATTTTTTTATTTCAAACATATTATTTACTTATTTTGACATGTGACATTGATCCAAATTTTTTTAATTAAGTTTACATTAAGAACAACAAAGATAAATATTAATCCAAAAAAGAAAAAGAAATATTTAATCTTATACATTCTCCTTAAAGTTAACATCATTTTTTTAAAAAAACTTTGCCCTTAATTCCTCCCCATTTTTTTAATTACCCTTCAATTTTTGCAATTCCCTGCTTTTTCTTTTTTAATATCAAAGCTCAATACCCTCTAAATTTTTCATTCTCTATATCAAAATCCTTTTTTTCCCTTCTCTTTCATGCGTCTTCCCAATCTCCTAATAAAATAAAAAGCCCTAGCAAGCATCTTCCATCTTCATCTTTCTAAAGCATGCTTGTGATTTATGAGAAGATGTAAATCCTTCTTCCTTATATTTTTGATTGAGACCCAAAGATGTAGCACAAAAGCAAGCAAGATGAGAAAGAGAGATTGACACAAGGAAGATAATAGGAGGAAGATGAGGAATTGTCATTGTGTTTCTCATCTTCAATTGCAAATTAGTTGATTAAGCTTTAATTGTTCATGACAGAGAGTATGGCTTCACTAGCTTTTGATTCTCATTAGATTCTCATATGCTTGATTCTTCCTCCACTCATATATAACTTGCACCTACAAAATCAGAGCTCTTCTAATAAAATCACAACACATATATAATTAATATGATATGGGTTTAGCCAAAATTCGTCTCGCTTTGGATGTGGATGGAGGAGATGAAGGAAAGATGGTGTGTGTCACAAGAAACATTTCTTATTTAGACATGGCTTTAGTGAATTAATTATTGCTTCAAGGATACTTTATTTGAATCATTGTCCATAACCCTGGTATTTTTTTTGTATTGTTGTTGAACTTAATGCCCTTCTACATAAATCAAATTTTTAATTATACATTTCTAAAGTCTTAATTTCTTAATGTGGACAAGCACTCTATTGGTAGCCATTGTAAACACTGTATTTTTCATTCTTTTTCACTTGAAATTTCTTTCGTGAGGATATGTTGTAAACATAGCATTGGTAATAGGTTTGATGGTATTGAGCAAACAAAATATAAGTTTAAAATCATTTTAACTAGGTGTTTTGAAGATGAAAATAATAAGGAACTAAATATAACATGTAAGTTGGTGGGTAGGTTTTTGTTTATGTCAAATTATGGTTGAAACTAGATAACTTCAAATCACTAAGAAGTGTGAATGTGACAAGGTAGTTATGAGAAAAAAAAGGGAAATCATGCAAAATTATGAATTCTCATAATCTATGGAGTTTGAGTTTATATGGTAGTTGATAGCATCATCTAATTAAAATTTGGCTAATTACAAGAATGACTTTTCTGTTCTTGTATGAGAACTTAAGAAATAGGCAGTTTCAAGTAATATAAAATTTCTACATATTAATTATTGTTGTTTGTTTTAGTTACTTGATCTTTTATCCTAATTATTCAGCATTTTGACATGAACTATTGCATATGTAGGGAAAAGGTGCTTGCTTTAGAAATTTTCTAATAGTTCCTTTACCATCAATTTTGTCACAACTATTTATGAGTGTTTATAGAAACTTTTATACCTCCTCTTTTAATAATTTTGATTAAGTTGGCTCCGTGTTACGAATATTTCAATGCTTATATCAATGTTTCCATTCACTTTTACTAAGTAATTATTAAAGCTTTCTAAATAGTTTTTCTTATTTCTTTTTTAATATGCCTTGGAAGGCATCACAGGGATGGACTTAATGTAAAGTTTATATGGTGCACAGTTGCTTAGAAAAGCTCATTGTCTTATTTTCAGCCAAACAATTTTTAAAATCCCTTTCAATTGTTTTATTTCATTGATTTATTAGGTGAAAAAAATTTCATAATTTTGGCTTTTGTATTGTGAAAGGTGTCAATGAGAAACAAAATTGAAAGAGAAAAGGGGAGAGGGAATGAATTGGATATTGAGAAGGAGACTTTTGACAAAGGAGGGGAAGCTAATCATAGCCAAACAAGTTCCAATTTCTAGCTTGTCCTTTCCTTCTTTTACTTATTGAATGTGGGTTTTTGTCTTTTATTAATTTTTTCATCTATTTGATGGTCATTAACTATGTGAAAACTTGGCTTTGGTTATGAGGTACTATGAGATTTTTTACTTTGGATAAATTTGGGACTTATCTTCATTATTAAATAATTCATTTTAGCCATTATAGAAATGCTCATGCATTATTTTACAATAAGTTTCTCAATGCTAGTTGGGCTGCAATGAATACTTATATGGCTTGGCAATTGTGAAATTGGCTTTTAAATTGTGTTACCAATGTGTATAGTTACCTCTCAACTTTTGGATTTTGATAGTTAATGAGTGATGGTTAGGCCTTTAACATTTATTAGTTTGATTATGTTCGATCCCTTCTAATTTATAGTCTTGGGTTTGATGTTGAGTTTAAGAAGCTATATCTCTTGGAGTTTGATTTAGTAAGCATAAAGGGACCCACTTTGTTGCTTGTCACTTTGGAAGTTGGATGTCAATGTTTAAGCATGAAGATCTTGCCTGCATAAGGTAAGTACATAAATGTTTGTGATATTATAATCCATAGAAATGATCATTTTATAAGTGGAACTTAACATATAGTTGTACTTGCAAACTATTATTTACGATAGGAAAAGGCTTTTTATCTTAAAGACTAAAAACGTTTCATTTTTGCCTATATTGCTTGCATTTATTTTTGGTCATTTATATTAGGATTATAAATTTTACATTTCCTTTCTAGTATTATGAAAATTTAAAAAAAAATTCAAAAACTCTCTAGTAGTGGCTTTAGCCACCATTAAATTTTCTTTTAAAAAATTACTTTTTGCAATGACTATTATCACCACTAAATGTCCTTTTTAGTGGCAACACTTAAGGTCATTACTAAAGGATGCTTTTAGCAATGACTTATATCGTTGCTAAAAGTTGTTGTTTTAACTGACAACTTTTTGTAAAAAACCAAATTAATTGGGCTTTAATGACAATAGTTTTTGCCACTAAATAGTTAATTGCTACTAAATATTATTTTGAATGGTAACTATTTTGTCACCATAAAAAAGTTTTTGCTATGGAGGTTTTAGCAGTGACTTTTTGTCACTGCTAAAAGTATTTAGTGACAAGTTCCTATTGAAAGTGTTTTTTTCGTAGTGACCATAATAGTATTACCTGCCATTCTTCAATGATTCATTATTTAAGAGTTGCACAAAGAATTCTCCCTTTACACTAAGCTAAGCCAAGTGCTACTATTAGGCCTAGTTAGAAGCAGCAATGAGAAAAAGGCTTTGATAGAGCTTTTTGTCAATGGTTTACTTGGTGGGTGGAGCTTCCATGATTTAAGCTATTGAACAAAGATAAAAGAGGCTAAAGGACATAAAGGTTCAATGTAACATCTAATTTTCGTAAAAATACCGAAATGAGTCAGTTTTCAAAGTAAGTCCTCTTAGATGAGTTATTTAAGATCAACAAAAATTAGAATAAAATTCTAAATAATAGAAAATAATGATATAAGGTCTAAGATACATTAAAACTCGAGCCAAACAAGGTAAGAAAATTTACGAAAGAAAACTAGAGTATTTTCATAATTTCTAGACAATTTGGAAAACTCACAAAAGGGATTTTTAAACAAAAGCTCTTTAAGAGCACAACACAATAGCTTACATAAACCAAATAATCATTTAACCTCACTAAGAGCGATGAATAGCAAGTTAAGCATTGGTGCATAAGGCACTATACACTTGATAGAAAATTATGTTTAAGCTCCCAACTTTTTCTTCAAAGCTTTTTCTTATATACCCATCTTGATATAGTTTAATCTCTTGAAATCTTTGTATTTTGGATCATTCTAATGTTAGGAAACTTTATTTAATGCATTAGGTAGCTCTAACATTCATATTACCATCATACTCAATGGAGTCTTTGATCTTTCTTCATTGAATGCACCATGATCTTCTTTAGCTTCAAATCTCTTATCTCTTCATTAAACATGGCTTAAGAAAAAAGGAAAAACATAAAGAAGGAGGAGTAAAAGGCATTTATTAAATATTTCAAGTGTGCTTTCATCTTTTTTCTGCCAGAAATAAAAAATATTCTTCAAATGGTGAGGGATAGATGATAGATGACAATCCTTTTCCTTGATACTTAGGATTTCTTTTTAACAACTACCTTTTTTATTCTTTGCATTGTGACAAACATCTAGTAAAATGCTCAAAATTGGTTTCTTTACTTAGATGGGTATTGATTGACCAAATTTCCTAACCAATTTTCTTATATGCTTTCTTCTCTTTTATGGTCCAGTAGCAAACTTTGGCCCATTTAAATTATTTTTTTGTAACATCTAGTCCTTCCGTAAATGTGAGAAACGTGATGTTTTGTTTCTCCGTAAACGTCAGAATGGGCCAAATATAAAAGGAAGTCCTCGAAATAGAAGGAATTGGGGCTCACTAAAATTAGAATGAAATTTTAAATAATAGAAAATGAGGATTTGAGATTTAAGATGCCCAAAAACCAGAGCCAAAAGAGCTCAGAAAATTTGTCGAAGAAAGTAGGGGCATTTTCATAATTTTTGAAAACTCATAGGAGGGATTTTTAAATGAAAATTTTGAGCTTTCCAAGGTTCTCAGAGGCCCTAAAAACCATGGATAGCCTTAGAGTAGTTGAAACCCCTCCAGTGAGCGAGTTTGATAAAGGTTGACCAAAACTTTGATCGAACGGTTCAGAATGGTTTCAAACCCTTTTTGAGTGATTCCAAAGGCAATTCTTATGATTAAGAGCCTAAGGAATATGATGGAAAAGACAGATTTTAAAAAGGAGTTGATATGAGCCTAAAATGAAAAAGCCAAGAAAAGGGATTAAAATGCAAAAGTAAAAAGTTACATAAAGTGACTTTTAGCTTCTTCTTATCCACATTCCAAAAGCTCCTCCTACTACAATGCTTTGTTTCTTTACAAAAAATAGAGAGAGAGAGTGGCACACAAGAGCAAGCTCAAGGGAAGAAGAAAAGCCAAGAGAAAGGTATGAATTTATGAAAACTTTTGCTCTTCCCTTTAGAAAACTTCTTCCCTTCCTTTCCTCCTCTCTTCCTATGAATTTAGTGAGGTGTTTGGTTCTATTTTGAGCCCATAATAGAGGGAAAAATTTTGAAATTCAAGGAGAAAGTTGAAGCAAGGAAGATAGCTCTTGAGATAAGCTTGGAATCAAGGTGATTTTTCTATCTTAGTTGCTTCCTTTTTCTTGCCCTTTGTGTGTGGAGTTTTGCCAGAATAGAACCATCTTGGGGGGAGGATTTTTGCCCAGAAATAAGAAAGAATTGTGGGTTTTAGACCATGAGGAGTTAGTAGATGCAAGGAAATTGGAAGAAAAGCTAATAAAAATTAAGTTAGGAAAGTGTAGAGCTCTTGGACACTTTGTAAAAAATGATTTAATCCATGAATTTTCTTGCATGTGTAAATGGTGATTTGAGTTTCTAAGACCCCTAGGAAGCCTCCCAAGTGTCTCTCCCATCAAGGAAAAATCAAAAAGCCCATGGACTCCTTCTCCCTCCATCAGTTCGCCCAAGACAGAACCATTAGGCTAAGGGCTGTTTTAATTTGTTTTAGCCTTGGTTTGGGACTTCTTATGATGGTAGAAGGTGGGAGGAACCCTTGTAAAAAATTTAGAACTCCTAGAAATTGATTTGGTGCCTTAGGTTCCATATTATGACCTAAAGAAGTAACATGATGCTAGGCCCTTTGTTTTAATGATGTGATGACTCCAAGAGGCTTAAAAGGAGTCAAGAATTATATTTTAAAGGAAAGAATGAGGCCTAGAAGTCCCTTGAGGGGTGTTGCTTCATTAGGTGCCTTTATGGACCATAATGGAGCTTATAGAGCAATCTAGAGTTTAAGCAAATTGTGTAGCCTTAGAATATGTTTCATGAACTTAATTAGCTCCCATAAATTGTATCTAGGTCAAGAGGAACCTTCCCCATACTCTTGTGGTTGTGTAGCCAAAAAGAGGAGCTTAAATTCAAAGGAAAAAGTGTATGAATTTGTACAAGGTAGCTTTCTCCATTTTCTCTCATGCATGGATGTGTATTTAGCTCGTTTTAGAATGTGTGTATGTGCATTTTCAAGCTATGAAAAGTAAAGTATGCCAGCATGCCTTTATATTCCATGATCCTTGATGCCATGTTATGTTTCAAATGAGCACATGATATTTGTATGAGTTTGATTGAGTGTGGAGAGGTCAAGAACTCTTCCCTTTGATGAGGATGAGCCAAGAACCTTTGAGCTTGGTTGAGACAAAGTAAAGAGTCTCCCAAAAGCAAAGTAGGCTCTCAAGAGTATGGTTAAGTCCAAAGTGCTCAAGAAATGGGTGAGGCAAGTCCAAAACCCATGAGAAGAAGTGTGAGGCCAATCCAAACACTTGATGAGCTCTTGAATGATTTGTATGAGTTGCTCACATGCCAAGTTTGCTTTTAAAATGTCTATGGCTTTTATTTTATCTATGCATGCATTTGTAAAGCTTGCTTTGCACATATTATGTATGATTGAATGGGAGATGAGCTATTGGGATTTTTTGAATCTTATCCCCTTCTCTCCAATGATCTAATATGCTAGGTGGACCAAGTAATTATGGTGAAGGGAGCCAACAACCATGAAGAGCAAAGATTGATAAGCTTATGTCTTGTTTTGTCTATTTTGGAACCATAATGATGGTTCATAATGTATATGATATTGTATATGTATTGTGAACCTTGAGACATATATAAAGATGCTACTATGTGATGTTTATAGCTATGGATATGATGTATGAGTTATAAAATACAATTTGAGTATCTAATGCCCAAATATGAAATGTGAAAGTATGAAGTAAATGTGCATAACTGTGGGTTGAATGGCCAAAATGAGTTGCATGAGGTTTGAGACCATTTGGCCAGCTCATACAAGTTTCAAATGTGCTTTTAGACTTGCCCAAAAGGTTCCACAATTAAGGGAAGGTCATTTGGCAAGTTTGGTACCCCATATGGAGCTAAATTTGACCATAATGGAACCATATGTCACTTTTTAGCCAAATGAGTTAGTATTAATCTGAGATTTGGAATAAAATTAGGTATCATTAAGATATTTTTGAAAAGTTAAAGATCATAATTTTTGGAGTTTTACAGAATATTTGATGATTTTTCAAAGTTGGCAATTTTCATGGTTTCTGGTATGTACACTGTTCACACTGGCAGATTTGTATTCTGTGTCATCTGATAGAAAAATGGTGTCCACTACTTATGAAATTTTATAGGCATAAACTAGAGGTCATAATATTTTTGTGACCACTGAGATCACCTCATTTGGACGTCTGAGAAAAGAGTTATGCATTTTTGAATTTGGCTGTTAGTAGCAGTGTCGCCCCAGGAGTCCAGTCACTATTCTATAGATTTCCAATAGCTAAATGTATTTTTTTCATTCTAGAATTATTTTTAACATAAATTTAACATTTTTAGATTTACATAATGACTGAATTTGTGTGATTTCAATTTTTATAGAATTAGTTATGAATTTTAAAAATTTGTATCAGTAATCTGAAACAGCAGCCAAGGCAGCAGTGACCTCTGGACCTTTTTGGATGTCAAACGTCCTCTATGATGAATTTTATGCTCTGGACATATTTTTAATGTAAAATAAACATCCATATCTTCCCAAAATGACTAAGAACACATGATTTCTATTTTTTTATATTTAGTTATGATTTTTCAAAGTTTGCCTAGAAATGAGGCCAATTCTGGCCGAGTATGAGTCTTCATGCTCTATGCCTCATTTCGGTTTTCACAAGTTGTACGCATGTTTTTGAGTTTTAAATGAGTTGTAATGATGTGATTAAATAAGATGATGCATAATATGAGCTCACACGATCCACGTGACACTGAAATGGATTTTTAGATATGATGAAACGCAAAAAAAAGTCCAATTTCCCTTGCTTTTTTTTATGGGAAATCTATATAATTCATGCAATTATACTATTCAAAAGTATGAGATGAGATAACATTATGGTGTTACATTTTTTATTTTCCATCGATTACTTTTTCATGTAAAAGCAAATCACTATGTTTGACATAATTAAAACACAACATATTAGGGCCCTTTTATTCAACATTCTTCCCTTTTTGATTATGTGAAACATGCTTCACAAAAATTAATAGATTTTGAGAATTGATGCACTTACAAATTGAGGGATAAACTAAAAAGAAAAATAGTTATGATAAGAGAGATAACTTCCCTTTAAGGTTTAACCATTGCTCATACTAAACAAGAGCACTATAAAAGTGGGAATGCTCCCCTTTCAATAAGCCATATTTTTTAGCGTTTTTCATTAAGTAAAAAAAAAATCTCAATTTTTCTAGTTTTCCTTCTTTTGAAAAAATCAAAAAGAGTGACTAGGCAATATACTTAGATCTTTGCATGTAGGCAATTATCATAGCAACAATGTAGTTAAAACTTATAACCATTAATGCATATAGCATAGTGGCCATCAACCATAACAAGATATAATAATAAGGTGCCTATCATTTGCAAGGCCAATCACATAGAATATACTCAATAAAATGAAACATAGAGATAAGTCACAAAGAGTCCATAACAATTTCAAGTATGAAAGTCAGTGGGATGTGGCAACTACTTTAGCAGAAACATATGGCATGAAATTAAATTTCATCCATTCTAAATGTATTGAATTCAATAAAGAAAGCATAAGGGATTATCATTCACACAAATACGAGCATGGTTAAGGCTAATTTTCTAAAAGAAGACTTAAGATATTATCTATAGATTTAGCCATATAACTAGGTATATTAGTTCAAGCATATCAATATATATAAAGAATGATTCATCATAGTTTTAAGGGTTGCAATATGAAATATGAACTAAGTATTAGCCATATATTATTGTCAAGATATTTATTAGAGCTCTAAGATCACATGCAAGAATATCTCAAAAGTATTATCAAAATGGCTTATTTGAAATGGATATCACAATAGAGTTTTAAAGAACCACCAAACACTGCATCTTACTAAAATAGTGTACTGGGGCAAATCAAAATGAATGCCCTCAATTCTTCAACCATTTTAGTATCTTCAAAATTTTTTTCATGATTTAGTTGATGAAGATCTAGATTTCCTTATTCAACTTACATTTAGATAGAAGAATTTGTAATTTCCTTCTTATTCAATTTCAGGAACATCTTATGAGTGACAGGTAAACTTTATGGCAAATTCAAGAATTTTGATTTACCCATATAACTTTTCAGGATACACATCATGCAACATATTTTCAAGAGTAGTCCTTTCAAATTTCTTTAATAACTTTTATCAACAAATATTCCTAAAAACTTTTAACATATAACTTCCTTAAAATCTCAACAAGTTTATCATAGCCAAAATTCACTTTCCTTTTTATAGTTTCACAACAAATAATGAACAATAAGTGACTTGCAAAATCTTCAAAAAAATTGCACCCACGGAAGAGATAACAAGGAAAAAAATTTTAATTATACAAGTAGTATCAAGGACCACTACATCTTTTCTTATTTTCAAGTATTGATATCACTTAACTAATGTCCATAAACGTATCTAGTGATAAATAGCATTCAAGGCACATATATCAATTATGCATTTAGCTAATTGTCAATTTTATACACATTGTACAGGGATAACATATTTAATCATTTCAAGAAAATATTCGAAAGGAATTGAGTTTATATATTTCTAGAAATCACATATGAAACACACTTAATTTAAGAGAGAGATATACTTATAGTGCTTTCTAGCCATTTTTAAAGAAGAATGTAAATACTTTATATTACCATCATCTAGAATGCCCATCAACTAATTTTATCATAGATTGCTAAGTGAAACATATATGTTCCAATATCCATTTAGGTTCTTTATATGATTTCATAATGACATCTTCTTAAGCACCTTTTGGATGGGTGTAACGAATAGCATATTCAATTGTGCACAAAGCTTCATAATGTATTTAAAAGAATCTTGTTTTTCTTTCTCATATAAGCTTTTACCCATAGGTTAGTTCTTATAAATAAATAAAAGCTAAATTAATGTAGAAATATATGCAATAAAAGCATATTCACATAATTGACAAATAATTAAACTTTTTACCAATTAGGCAATTAGTCCCACAAAATTAAGTCAAAGCTTTGAAAGCAATTGTAAGTACAAAAGATCACAAGAATGAGGTTGAATTGGGATCTTGACTGATTTTTGTTCACCCCACTTGTAAATAGTATAATCTAAAGAACTTTTATTTAATTTAAAATGATCTTCATAAAATCACTAATCATTGAAAGCTAGGCTTCACAAGTCAAATGTTTGTCTTCTTAGAGTAGTGTGGTCAATGAAACAACTTTCTAAAGAACAAGTAATTTTAAAAGTTATCAAATTCTTTTAAAACACAATGATAAGCTTTGAGATCTCAAATAAGTTTTTTTTTGGTGAAACATTTGTGTAATTTAGAAATGTGAACAAGATAACGAAAATAGAAGAACCACATGGCAAATTTATAATGGTTTTAATCAAGGTGATCCAACATCTACTCCCTAAGCAGAAAGCCAAGGAAATTTTATATTTTAGGAAAATCACAGCAATACAAATTAAGCTTAACTCTTATAGCTTTTATCACCTAGTCACAAGGTAACCTCCACCCTCCATGCAACTTAACTCTCACAATTTTTACCACCTATTCACAAGGTAGCCTCCAAGAATCAACACTAATGTTTTTACAATTTGACATTAAAAATAAAATCTCACTAGGTAAGCTCTCTTAGATTTTACCACTACACTTTGGTAACCTACTATCCAAGGTTTAGTCCTAAGACTTTTACACCATTGACAACCCATATTTTTTCTCAAAATACCTAGAAACTCAAGTAAAGGAAATTGGATGCTCACAAAGAGTAGATTCACAAATAATAAGGGATCACTCATAAAGAGTACAATTGATAATACAGCTCACTAAGAGCACATCCAATATCTTACATAGAGCATTACATCACATTTGTGAGAGTACAATAGTTAGCACAACCATAAAAAGCACATTTCAACAATTAGCCATACACAAAGGAATAACTGTAATGTAATAACATATTCACATAAAGGTTCACTAAAAATGCAATCCAATTGCTTAGAAAGAGCAAATAATCACTTAACCTACTAAAAAGGATGAATAGCAAGTTAAGCACAAGTGCACACAACACAATGTGATCTAAGAGCCCACTTGATATAAAAAAAGTTCAAGCTCCTAACTTCCTTTCTTTCAAAGCTTTACCTTAAATACCCATCTTAATATAACCATTACTCTCTAGAAATCTTCATCTTTTAGATTATTCTAATAGCTAGAAAACTTCATTTAATGCACTAGACAAATCCAACTTTCATATTACCATTACACATGTTGGAGTCTTGCATCTTTTTTCATTGAATGCACTATGACTTAAGATAAAAGGTATAAAATAAAGAGAGAAGGAGTAGAAAGCATATATTAATATTTCAAATGTGCCTTAATCCTTCTTTTGCCAGAGATGAAAATATTATAAAAAATGTAAGAGGTGGATGATAGATGGTAGTCCTTTTCCTTGATACCTAGGATTTCTTCTTAGTAGCCACCTTCTCTATTCTTTGTATTGTGACAAACATTTAGTGGACTCCTCAGAGTTAGTGTTTTTAATCTACTGAGTATTGACTAACTAACCATTATTTGACATGCTTTCTTCTCTTTTGTGACTTTATAAAAACATATGATGTGGCAAGAAATTCTTTAACCTATGTGATAGCTCTTTGTCTTTCTTGTTTCTTCACTTCTTAATTATGTTACACTAAAGAGATGCATAATCTAACACAGTGACTTTCTCTTTCTTACTTTTGGCTACTAGACATTGTGTACTGGACAAATAGCAATTTTCAAAATATAAGATAAAATACATATAATAAGATGTCTCATATAATTATGTAGGCTAGCCATAACATCTCGAGTGGGCTTGGTAGGATATCTTTAGCCCATCAAGAAATAATAGGACAAAGTGTTTATGATACTTTTCTTGGCTCATATTAACAATCATGATTTTGGCTCAACATGAACATAAAGTTCTTAAGATATTCTTTTCATAGAAACATCATAAGCACAAAGATAATTTTCTTTTCAAAAGCACTTAGTATATTTTTAAAATGTCAGTTAAAATATTTATCTTCTTTAGCCATTACGTCCATGAAATAGGTTTTCTCATTCAAATACACAAAGCCATTTTAGCTTCTTGATAATGGCTTCAACACACATAGCATGCTTGAGCTGATGCCATTTTGAACATGTAAGGCACATGAGAAAACTTGAATTAGACTTAAGTAATAAGCTATATTTTCTTTAAAAATGCTTTGGGCCTAGTGATCTAAGTTTATAAGAGTAAGCCCAAACTAACGTACAAAGCTTATTTTGGCTTATATAGCACTAAGTAGATTGGCATAACAATTTTGGCCCATCGCATAGGTTCATAACCATAATTCTATATAGGTATGACTAGCACAAAGCAAATTGGCCCATTTGGCACAAAGCAAACTTTGGTCCATTTATTTTTTTTTTAAAATTTTCCATGAATTACTTTTTCACATAAGAGCAAATCACTATGTTTGACATAAAGAAAAGATAAAACTTTTTAGGACCTTTGATTCAATGGTTGTATTAATTTTGGATTAGATTATTTAATAATTATGTATAGATTGTTGTGATGGTTTTTGTTATGATTTTATTATAAAAAGTGTGCATTTGTGTTTAATGCATTTGTTGTTATTATTTCTTAGCTAAATTAATTATCGTTAATTAATTGCATCTGGGAAGGAGTGGTTATGTAATGAGTTAATATTAACTCTAGAATAATACTCTAATTGAGCTTACATGTTATTCATGTTGCTGGCTAATGCATATAAATGATTAATGATTAGTGCATACCATCCATTGCCTATGATGGGTGTAGCTTAAGATTAATATACTTGAATTTGTCTTGGTGGTACTTTAATCATTTATAATTAATCATGAATACTATGATCCTCAAGGAATCTTTTAGTTAAGCAGATCTAGGTGTGAATTGTATCTGGCCTACTTAGGTAAAAGTTAGCTATAGGATGGTTTAGTATGCTCACATTATTAGCTACCAACAACTTAGGAATTCATGTGCTTATTGTGTTCTATGGCTAGTCCAATTTAAAGTATCTTACTTTCAGCTTTCTAAGGGAAGTGTAAGATCTAGGGTAGGATAGAATGTCCATATTGATCAATTGTTACCACATTAGATATAAGCTATCCTTAACAATAAACACAGGATAATGAGCATTATATTATTAATGAACCAATACTAGATATCTAGTATGTCTTTTGAGTCTTTTTCTTTTTTAGGCAAAGTTTTTAAGTGTTGTGTAGCAACATAATTTTAAGACTCAACTCATGCAATTTCCATGCCTTATCTCATGCTAGTTCTATAGGGAGCAACATAATGGCATTAGAAATCATGAATAAAGTTGCATTTCGTCACGGGTAAAATTTTTATTAGGTATCCCTTGGGCCATATGGACTCATCCATCTCATTCTCATATTTAAATACACAAATACAACTTATAACAAGCTTAAGAAGTGGCCTATACCTCGAGCAAAGGGAGTGTTCACATAAAATTTATTAATGCAGCTTCAGGTAGAATTCTAGATTCTGTGCCTAAAATTTGCAAAATTATAATTAATTTTAGAAAAATTAAAATTAGGCACACTATACCATTCTAGAAAGCTACAGATCTACTTTATACTAAAAATAAATTTAGACCACAACAGAGGTTGCTAGCCATTGAAAATCAATAGAATAGTACCAGAGGTCGACTGATGTTACTGGTACTGTCCTCAAATTTCAAAAATTCATATATCCCTTGTTAGAGGTCCAATTGGGGTAATCTCAGTGGCCATGGAAAGATTATCATGTCTAATTCATACTTATAAAATTTCATGAGCATCAAAAATTATTTGGCCCATGAATGACAGAACCAAAGTTTCTGACTATATGAACAGTGTCTGCACCAGTTCAGTAGAAAAATGCCAACTTTGGAAATTCATACTTAATTCCACAGAGCTCTAAATAATCTAGTATTTGGCTTCCCAAAAATCACTAGATAAAATCTACATGTGTGCCAAATTTCATCTGTAAATTTGTTCATTTGGTCAAATCTTTGACATTGAGTTGCAAAATAGCTTATTTTGTGTCTCATAAAGGGTGTAAATGGTCCAACTTGAAATCCAAGGCAATCATGACCACTTGAGCACATGAGAATGCACCAAAATGGCTCTCTAAACTTGTCTTAAAAGGTGCATAAATCCAGAAATAAAAAACTCACTCTCTCACCTTATGCCATACACAAGATTATACATGCTTAAACTTGTCATTCACTACCCAAAATGCATATTGCCACTCATTTGGCACTAAAACTTATACATACATCAAACATTTGGGTAATTATATATATTTATATGATTATATAACAATTTCATCATGGGATTATATCATATGCCATGTGTGTGGCTATAAAAGAGACAAAACTAGACAATTTCATACACTTTGATGTCAATTTCCTTCTTCTAGGCTTGGTGGCTTCCATTACCTTGCTTATTTGCTCCACCTAGTATGTTAAGACATTGAAGAGGAGGAAATGAGATTCAAAGAATCCCAATAGCTCATTTCTCTTTCAATTACACATAAAGAATACAATACAAGTCTTAAAAATGTTTGCATGAGCATATTAACATATGTGAACATTCAAGAAACATCTTTGGCAATTGAACAAATCAAATATAGCATACATAGGCTTGCTAAGTAAGTGGATTAGCCTCACCCATTCTCTTATAGATTTTGGACTTACCTTACTCATTTTCTCTTAGAGGCTTAACTCAATCTTACTCTTAGAAGTCAACCTCACTCTTGGGAGATTCTTTACTTTGCTTCAATCAATTTTAAAGGTTATTGGCTCATCCTCACCATGGTTAGAGGGTTCTTGGCTTCTCCACACTCAAGCAAACCAAGGCAAGCATATAAAATATCATTTGAATGTATAAAATATCATTATGGTACCATGGCATATGAAATCATGCTAAAATACTTTTCATGGCTTAAAACATATATACACACATTCAAAGGCAAGGTAAGCATACATTCATGCATGAGAGAAAGTGGAGAGAGCTACTTTTGTCGCACAAACACACTTTTTTTCTGGGGATTATGCTCCTTCTCTCGACCACACACTCACAATGATGTGAGGCTTATTTCTCTTGGCCTAGACACATCATATGGAAGCCAATTATACTCTTGAATCAAATTCTAAAACTATATATTTACTAGAAAAGCTAGGTAACTCATATGACTCTTTTATAGTTTTATAATACACTTAATAAAACAACCTTAAGAAAACATCATCTTAGCTCCATTCTCTCCATTCATTTATGATTTTTGACTCCATTTAAACCTCTTAAAGTCATCACACAATCAAATCAAGGAGCATAGCTAGGTGTTGGTTCTTTAAGCTATAATATGGAACCTAAGATACCATCTCACTATCTATGGCTTCTAAAATTTTTTCAAGGCTTCTTCTCATTCTCTTCCATCATATATGACTGAAAAATAAGCTTGGAACAATTTAAAACTTTCCCTTGGTACTCTTTCTAGCCTAGGTCGAAATCATGCTTCATGTAAGTACTAAGTGGGTTTGCTTCATTTTCTTGATAGAAGATGCATATGAGGAGCCCCCTAGGGATCTCAAGAGCTCATCCAAATACTCATTTAGGCCTATGAATAATTGCATCAAATCAGATTTTTAAGAGAGCTCATAAAACCCTAACTTTACTATCTTAAAAATCAATGGCTTTCACTTGTTTTTCTTTGCATATTCTAAATTCCCATACTTTAATTCATGTGATTCCTTCTTAGTTCAGCCCAAAAACACTTTCCTTTTGGCTGGCTATAGGGAGGGCAAACCAAGGAAGAAAAGGGGAAGGAAGTAGCTACCATAGGAATGAAGATTTACCTTGTTTTTTTGCTTGTTTCTCACTTTGCTTGCCCTCCTCTCTTCAAATCCGAATTTCCCCCTCTGTTTTGCCCTCAAAATAGCACCAAAAACTTCAAGAAAACTATAGGAAGAAAGGGGAGAAACGTGTTGCTAAAGAAAGAGCTTAAAATTCCATGAAGTTTCCTACCTTTTGCTTGCCTTTTCTCCCTTCAAAACCTTCTCCTTTGGTGAAACAAAGAGCTGGCTTTCTCCTCTAATTTTGGGGCAAAATTAGGTTGGTCTAGAAGAGAGGAGAAGGAGGGCGAAATATAAGGAGGGTTCAAGAAGCTTCTATTTTTCAAAAATTTCAATTTTACCTTTCGTTCTTGGCATTTTCGTTTCTAATTCGTTTTAGCTCTTTTTTGGAAACCATCTTTTCCATCATAAAATTTAGGTCCTCAATCTTATAAAATGCCTTTGGAATCACTTAATTTGGAGTTAAAATTTTCCCATACAAATCAGTCAAAGTTTGGGTTGATTAATGTTGAAAAATGTCCACTGGAAAGATTTTAACTGTCTTGGAGTTTTCTATGGTTTTCAAGACCTCTGAGAACCTTGAAGAACTCAAAAATTTTATTTAAAAATCACTCTTATGAGAATTTCAAAATTTGCTTAAAATTACGAAAATACCATTATATTTCGTTAACCTTTCACTACATTTGATTTTTTCATTATAGATCCATTTTTCTTTCTATTTGAGCCTGGGATTCTCATTTTTAGGAGTTTAGAATGCTATATAAATTTTTCAGGACCTCAAATCACTCTATTTGGGGGATTTCCTTTTGTATTTGGTGAATTACATATGTTTACGAAGAAACTATGCGTTACGTTTCTTGTGTTTTTTCTCATTTTTAGAGAACCAAATATTACATCTTGAGTCTTTTGTTTTCTTTTCTTTTATCTTTATTATACTTTAGACAACAATCTTATATTCAATTGCTAGTACTCAAGGAGACATGATATACTAGTATTTAAATTAATTAGATGTAATTAAGTAGTTCCCTATTCTTTATTTCTTAGTGTTGAAAACTTGTTGTGATTGTACAACAATGCTTGTGGAATTGATATTCAAACTTATTGTCCGCTTATTACTCATGCAATTAGTGCACTTGCTAGTATTGTGAACTATCAATTGAGTAGCATAAGTCAATGCATCAAGTTCTTTGTTCCATTATTAACGATTGTTGAAACTTTAATATTTTTTAGTGTAATGGTTTACCAAAAAGATTTTTGATATTCAAGAATTGCTTAGTGATAAGCAACAACAAATATTTTTTTGTTTTTGGTTTGCTTGTTATATGATATGAATGTTGTATACTAATATACATTTAAGGCCTCGTAAATGATGGTGTTGTAATATATTAATGATGTGGATTTAATTGTTTGATTTATTCTTTTATTTTCCATTTATCTGATTCATTCTTGTTATTTTAGTAATTATTATTATTTTAAACATGAATATGAGCTATAATATTGGATTTTCTAATAAGCTTATGGAGTTGAATTTCATAATTTGTTCTTTGGTATATATGATGAATTATATAAGAATGTTTTATGATGTTTCTCTTATGAATTGAATTTTATGCTATTATATGGATTATTATTTTGAATAATTGTATATTAACATTAGGTGAACACATATTTTGTTGATGATTTATTCCATATAATGCAAGTGTTGTTTGTGCATGAGAAGAAGTAGAAGTAGTGATCCTATGCCATTTAAAGCTATACCAAAAAGATTTTACCTTGAGCAAGAAGAAGAAACAAAATAAATAGACTAGATAGGGTGAATGTAGAAAGAGAAGGGTAACATTAACCATTGAAAACTATAAGGGAATATACTGTTCATTTTGCAATTAGTTCAAAGTCAAGGTTTGAAAACCTCTAATTACTATAATTGATTTTGAGATAAAGCCTATCATTACCACCACAGTTCTATTTGTTGTGAATTTGGAATGATTAGCCGAGTAGATCACCTAACTTTGCACAAATGATTCCTATGTTCAAGTGATATACTAAGGAAGGGATTATGTGTCTTAACTTTAGGTCTCTAGGCTATCAGAGGAAGCTCTTAGTTTAAAGATATGGCTAGTTGCTAAATGCAACGATTAGGAAGAGTAATAAATTACATAAAAATAGATAAAGTTGAAAAGAAAGCTAAAAAGAAAGATAAAATTGTAAAAATGATAGAAATTAAAGGCACAAATGTAAAGAAATGTAAATGATAAAAACTTGTATTTGATTGATTAAATGTGTGTAGAGACCTTAAAAAATGTATACGATGAGTTTTTATAGACCTAAAACTAGTTGTTAACTATTACACCCAATATTTTTGAAATTCTTAGACACTAAAAGAAAAGTTAATGACCATGATAATTAGGGACTAGAGGTTTAGGTAAGATAAAAGGAAATAGCAAAAAAGGCGAAAATTGTAAAATAGTAAGAAAGAGATATCAATCAAATTGAAAACTAGGAAAAATTAGGTATTTAAATATAAATAGATTTAACATAGATACTCATATATGTCATTACAACATGATATAATAAGATTAGTAAATTAAACGATGAGATCATAATGGTCAAATCCCTAACAATGTGCAATTTTGACTTTCCAATAGTGATATTTTTTATTAAATTTTTTTAGATTGTTTTAAATCTAAAAAATTTCAAAGTAGATGTTTTTAATGAAATTAAGAGCCTAACATTTAATATAGAAATGACAATTTCAAAAAAGGATGCAAAACGAGTTCAAATGGAAGAGTTAAAGTGTAGGGATGTAAATGGACTTCTAGAAAAGTTTAAAATATCTTCCCTTCCTTTATTTTATACCACGCCAATCATTTCTTCTCCATTTAAATTGACCTACATAGCACAAAACTAGCAGTAAGTGGCATGAGAAAGAGGCAGAAAGAGAAGGAAAAGAAAGGCAAAAAAGGTAAGAAAATATGCTTAATTTCATGATTTACTAGTTAGAAACCTTGCTCTCCTCTTTAAGCCCTTTTTAATGCTAGTTTTGTTTTCTTGAAAAAGTGATTTTGGTGGCTGACTTCCAGAGAAAAAGAGAGTTTTAGAGCAGCAAATTATAACATTAGAATCACCATCAAAAGAGCTTTTCATTAAGGTATGCAACAAGCTATATAAAATTACCACTAAAAGTTTTGTTATGTTAGTATTTTATTGCCATTGAAAAAAAATGATATGAGTATGGCTATATAAAATATTTTATGAGATTAACCCCATTAAAACAATCTGCCATTTCTTCCTAAATTTTCAACCTATGTTTACAATAATTTAGGATCGTGGCTAATAACCGTATTGTACGTTTAAAATAATATTTGTAAAGATTAAAATAATATTTGTATTTGTTCATTAACTACCTCGTTAGCTAACCATCTTATCCATATCCCTAAAATTTAAGAGAGTGGGTCTCTAAGTGTATTATGTGCTTCTTCAACTTAGTTAACTTATAAATTTTCCCCTGTTTCAAGCCAATTCAATTAACTACCTTTAAAATATTTAGCAAGCTTGTTCCTTAATTTGTAGGGAAGTGGTTAAAAGGCTTTACCTAATCTCCTACTATTTTTTAGCTGTATGTTATTAGGCTTGTTTTAAAGATATTCCAAAAATGCAATGGATTTAAAACATGCCTAAAGACAATATAGCTTATTTTATCCTCAAAAAGTGTAATTCAACTAATTTATTCAACAAATATGGTCCAATGTAGTTAATATTATCCAATGACTTAGCCAAAGATGGCATAAACCCAAGGCCTAAAGCTTGGTTCGGCCAAAATAATATTTTTATGCTAACACTTTGCCCCTCACATCTTTTCAACTGATGATGATGAAAAAAATATGAAATGATGTATCGAAATATGAATTAAAAAGGCCAAGACAAAAGAAAAGCTAGAATGATTGCTAGAATGACCCTTACTCCCCTAGGTTAGGCTACCACTTCAGAAACATCAACTACTATCGAAGAAGACAACAATTCCTTCTCTTCTTGCCAATGCCTAAGACTAGGCTTGGTAGGTTTTTAATTTTGGTTGCTTCTTATGGGCTGTTTGTAATACCATATTTATAGAAGCTCATTTCTCATCATTTCTAGTCTCACTTCCTTGGATTATATAAGCTTGCCAAGGAAAACTATTACAAATATTCATTTATTTTGCATTACGTATTAGATAAATTTTTCATTTTGTATCCCGTGGACCATATGTACTCATCTATCCCATTCTCATATTTAAATACACAAATACAACTCAAAAACATCCTTAGAAGTGGCCTAGAACTTGAGCTAATAGATATATGCATGAAAATAATGTGTGCAACCTCGGGATGATTTTTCAGCTTTTGGTCATGAACTTTGAAAAATCATAACTAATTCTAAAAAAATAAAAATCAAGCACACTATAACATTATGGAAAGCTACAGATATCTAATTTATGATAAAAATAAATCTAGACCACAATAGGATGTTTGGCTATTGGAAATTGATAGAATAGTAACCAAGGTCGCCTATCGCTACTCGTACTGTCCCTGGATTTCAAAAATTCATATCTCCCTACTTAGATGTCCAATTGAGGTGATCTCAGTGGCCATAGAAAGCTTATCATGTTTAGTTTTTGCTTTCATGAGCATTAGATATTATTTGACACTCAAATGATGCAGCACAAGAAACTGACCATATAAACAGTGTATATACCAGAATAATTGAAAATTGTCAATTTTGAAAAATCATAATTAATTCCATAGAGTTCCAAATAATATGGTCTTTAGTTTTCCAAAAATATCTAGATGAGATCTATATGCATGTCAAATTTCATGATCAAATTTTTTCATTTGGTCAGATTTTGATATGCCATTTTGGTGTCTTCTAAGGGTCTAAAATGGTCTAAAATTGCTTCTAAAACAACCATGGCCACTTGAGCATGTGGGAAAGCACCAAAATGGTCTACTAAACATGTGTCAAAGGCGTACAAACCCAAATTTTACAAACTCACACTCTCACCCCAAGGTATACACAAGAATACATAAGCTCAACTATGGCCTTCAATGTCCAAATCATGCAGTATCGTCCATATGGAATCACATCTTATTCATACATCAAATATTCATATAATTACATATGTTCATAAGCTTATACATCATATACAATATTGGAATACATCATGTACCACTTATGTGGCTACAAATGGCAAAATCACATACTTGATTGTCAATCTCCTTCCTTTATGCTTGGTGGCTTCCATTACTTGGCTCACTTGGTCCACCTAGGCATGTTAAACATATGGGGAGAAAGGGACAAGATTTTAAGAATCCCAATAGCTCTTATCCCTTTCAAACGTATATAAAGAATGTAAATCCATGCCTAAAAATGCAAGCATGGCTATCATGTGGTATATAATCATTCATAAAACTTTTTTAGTATTCAATAAGTCATACAAAATATCTATAAGCTTGCCAAGTAAATGGTTTAGTCTCACCCATTCTCTTTAAGGATTTTGGACTTGCCTCACCCTTTTTCTTAAAAGCTTTAAACTAAGCCTTGCTCTTGGGAGACTCTTTGTTTTGTCTCAACTATTCTTGAAGGTTCTTGGCTTTACCACATTCAAACAAACCAAAGCAAGTTCACAAAGTATCATATAAATGCATAACAAAGCATCATGGGACCATGGTATTTAGACACATGCTGAAACATTTCTCATGGCTCAACAACATACATACACACATTTAAGACAAGGAAAACATCCATTCATATATGAGAGAAAGAAGAGAGAGCTACATTTGTTACAATTGCACACTTTTTCCTTTTGAAATGTTTCCTCTCCTACGGCCACACACTCACAATGATGTGACACTTGTTTCCCTTGGCCTAGACACATCATGTGGAAGCCAATTATGTTCTTAAACCAAATTCTAAAGCTACATATTCATTAGAAAAGTTAGGTGGTTTATATGGCTCTTTTATGGTTTCATAATGCACTTAATGAAGCAACCCTATGAAAACATGATCTTTGCCCCATTCTCTTCATTCATTTATGATTCTTGACTTAAGCCTCTTGGAGTCATCACACAATCAAATCAAGGAGCTTAGCTAGGTGTTACTTTTTTAAGCTATAATATGGAACCTATGATACTATCTTATTATCTATGGCTTCTAAATTATTTTTCAAGGCTTCCTCTCATCCTTTCCCATCATATATGATGCAAAACTAATTTTGGAAGAAGTTAAAACACTCCCTAGGTGCATGAACCCTGCTTGGCCGAGACTATGCTTCTTAAGGACACCAAGGAGTTGTTTTGATTTCTTTGATGGGAGAAGCATGTGGGAGGCTCTCTTGGTGTCTTAGGGACTCATACAAACTCTTAGACACTTTAAATTATGGCTAGAAAGTTTCTTACAAACCAAGGTGTAAGTAAAATCCTAGGTTAGATATCTTGCAAATCAATGGTTCTTTCTTGGATTTCTTTGCATATACTTGTTCCTCACACTCCATAACCCTTGGTTCCATTAAGAACACATGAATAAAAACTTTCCTCCTTACTTTCTCTCTCTTGACCAAAGCTTAAATGGCTTGGAAACACAAGATTTTGCAAGTGTTTTAAGTAAAGTCTTACTTTAAAATGAAGCTCTGTTCGCATAAATTATTTTTCACCAATTAGTTTCTTGAAAAAAGTTTCCTTTGGCTTGGGTCAGACCTGAATGTTCAAGTTTTCAAGAAAAGAAAACCACCATTAGAGAGTTCTTAGAGAGAAGAATAACTTTTCTAACTGGCGCGGGATAAAATAGGGTCATTTACTTACCTAAATGGAAGCTTAAACTTCTTCTCTCTCTCCCCCTCTTAATGTCATTCCATGGCTGCTCAATTTTCTACGAATGGAAGCTTGGAGAAGGTGATGAGGTGTAATCTTACTTAAGAAGCCTCTTTTACAATTTTTCAAAATAACTATTTTGCCCCTACGTGCCTATTTGCTTTGTTTAAACTCATTTTAACTCTTTTTTTAGAATCATCTTTTCCATCATAAAATTTAGATTCTCTAATTCATAAAATACCTTTGTTTTTATCCAAAAAGAATTAAAAATCTTCTTGAATGAATCGGTCAAAATTTGGGTCAACCGACGCTCTAAAACGTAAACTAGAAGGGTTTAAACTATTCTAAGAGTTCATATGGTTTTTAGGGCCTCTAAAAACCCCAAGAAACTTATTTTTTCTATTTAAAAATCCCTTTTTTGAATTTTCTAAAAGGTACCCAAAATTATCATTGTATTTTCATTAAATTCTGTCTGGTTGTTCTAACTTCGGTTTCAGGGCACCTTTAATATTAGATTATCATTATTTGAGATGTAGAATATTATTCTAATTTTATTGGATCTCAAATCATTCTATCTAGGGGACTTCTTTTTATATCCAGTGAATTACATACGTTTACGGAGAAACTGTCTATTATATTTCTCACGTTTACCGAGATACCAGATATTACATTGCTCTTTTTGTTTTGTTTTGTTTGTTTATTTTTTATTTGTTTTTTGGATTAAGGCTAAGTACTTGGCTTATAGCTACCATTAAAAACTTACATCTTAGTTGCCCTCCTAAATAGAGGAGTAATAAAGCTTTAAGTATTTGCTAAGTTTGGTGACCATTTGCTAAGTTTAGGGATGAAAAGGCTTTCCTAGTTTAGTAACCATTTGCCAAATTAAGGGTCTTTAGTTCTAATTGGTAAAATAATTTTTCACACTAAGTCTCCTTCAACAATTTGTTTTTTCTAACTTGCCTATTATATACATTTGCCACTTTCATTTTACTTAGCCAAATATTGTCAATAGCCATTAATCGATCTTCATTGCTTAGTTCTAATTCCATATAAAGCAACTCATGATATTAGTTTGGTTCCAAATCACTTTGCTTAGCCACTCTGAGAGATTTTATAGTATTCTTAAGTTGCAAAATAACATCTTAGCCATAAGTTAGTTGAAATAGGGTAAGATCAGTCATACTACAATTAGAATTCCTAGAAGCCCAAAGTACCTCATATAAAACTTCATGCCACCTTCTGGGCTTATCTTCTAAGGCTTTCTTGATCATGTCAATTAGGATCTTTGTTGGTAGCCTCTGCTGGCCCACTAGCTTGAGCATAATAAGGAGTTGAATGAATCATTTAAATACTATATTCTACTATTAATACTTCCCATTTTGATACTTTTGAACATTGTCATGCTATAAATGATATTTCTGCTAATTGTCTTATAAAGAAAGAATGCTTTGCTTCTGATGGAAGAACCATTTTAGCAACACAAATAACCCTAGATGGAAGAACCATCCAAATTTCTCTTAGAAGCAACCAAGGAAAATACAAGAAATCTTAATTCAGATGTAGCTTTTGCAATAGAATTTCCAACGGACAATTGCAAAGAAGAAGAGTAACTTAGAGGAAATGATTAGAAAGTATATCTATTCAAACAAGCCAAGAATGTCAAATCACAAATCTTCTTTGAAGAACTTGGAGACTTAAGTGGGATAAATTGCAAACATCCTGTTCGGATAAAACAAGGGAGCTCTTAGAGTAATATAGAGCTATATCCAAAGGGCTAAACTATAAATCAAGCAACTTTTATGAGCATTTCTATTCCTTGCTTTTTTATTTTTGTTATGTATTTATTTTTTATGGATATATATTTTTATTTTCTTATAAATATTTTGATGATGGATGATTAACCTAATGGTCGCATACTCATGTAGGTTAGATTAATCATCATCAAAATACTTTTATTAAAAAAAAATTTTAAGGGTACCATAGTTGTAGATTACTAAAGTCTGCATAGTAACATGAAAACCCATGTCAGATTTGCATTTGGATGCTATGCTTGAATGCTATATCTTTGTTAATATTTGAATGCTGGTATAAATTTTAGCATATTAAAATGCTAAACATCTTAAGTCCACATGCTGATGTGTGGATTCTTTTTGAATTGTGCTTATTATTAGTAGAATTACATTTACAACATACTGATGGGCTCCATTGTTCCTTTAAGAATACTACAGACAATATTGTTCCTAATAACAGAATAATTTAATTGCTAAGGAGTATTTCTATTCATGGTAATATCAATCCTCACCGTGCTTTAACTGAGATTATAGTCTATCTTTGGACTATAAAAAGAGCATTTGCTTGATTATAGCAATAACAATCAGATTACTACTCTAGCCATCAATTGCATATAGCTAGGATTTTTAAAATTGAGGAATTAATTTTTAGAATTTTAGAAATTAGTTTTTAAGGTGTTAGAATTTTAGGAGTTACTTTTCAAACTTTTAGAAAAATTAGAAAGAAAATATAAAAATTAGAAATTTAATTTAGGAGCTTTTAGGAATTTTTCTGAGATTTTAGCAATTTTTCTTAATTTTCCAGAATTTTTAATTATAAAAATAGAATAAATTTTTTGATTTTGAAAATAACGACTCTTTCAGAGTTACGATAGGTTTTATTTCGCACATACATTTATCTCTTTTGTGAAATTGAATTAAGGTTTCATCTCAACTGCCATAGCATAATTTCTACATCCGCAATGCGTATATATCAAACGCTCTCAATGACGATTCAAATGCCATTTTCACCATTCCAAACCCATTTTCTTCATTCTAAACTCATTTTCATCTTTCCTCACCATTTTCACTAATCAAACCAAGTTTTGAAGCATTGGGGAGCGTTTTGGTGGATTAAAAACTCAATTTTTATTCACTTTTGATCTGCGAATTTCCCAACATTTTCTTTCCAATTCTCAACCACTTTAAGGTAATTTTCGGATGCTTTTCACTAGAGGTAGGCCAAAAGTCATGTATAAAACATTTTAATCGATGTTCCCCCCCCCCCCAATTGTGAGGATCGAGTTGTAATGAAATATGGAATGAGTTGAAAGAAATTTGGGATTTATTAGGTCATTTTGTCATTCTCTCAAATTTGTTGGGTAAAAATACAGTTTTCAAAAGTTTTATGCTAATTTTGTAAATTCCAAAAATTTTGGTGCTAAGTTTTGATGTTTTCAAAATTTTGGAATCAAAATTTTAATTTTGAAAAGTATAGGGGTCAAATTATAATTTTTAAAATTTTTGGATAAATTTAGCAAAGTCACCTTTTGTTTGTAAGTTCCCTAATTTTTTATTTTAATAATTCCTTTAGTAACTTTTTAGGTTATGTGATTTTAGTGTTAGAAACCTTTTAGACTAGGATTACTTAGCGTGCTGATTAGAAAATATTTTGTAGAATTTAATTCGTTACAATAAAGTTATGGTCCCTAAGCGTCCATGACACTCCTTTGACTGCAACAGATTTGTTCTCATGCTAACACGGACTCGTCATGGTCAGTTTATTTGCTAAAGGAAGTCAGTGCCTGAAAGAGGGTTTGATTTTAGACCAAGCTGTAACCCTCCATTATTTGCAATGCTTGCCAAAAGGAGGTGATTCCCATTATTAATGTATACATTTTTAATTATTTTTAAAATAAAAAAATAAAATGTAGTCAAAAGTGCACTTTTTCCTAATTAGTTTTCTTTTAATATTGTTGATTTGATGTAAGTTTTTTTATTTTATTTTATGTTTTATGATACATTATGACAAATCAAATATGGAATGGTTTAAAGTTGAGGTGCAGCATGGAAGGTATTTTGTCACTTCACCTAATTTAGAATATGCATGTGGGCAAAAAAGTTTTATGGGATAATTATAATATTAGTAATTATAGTTACTTTGAGATCCTAAATAGTTTGAAAGACTTAGCATATGTTATGGTAAATGAAATATGGTACATGCTACATGAAGTTAGTATGAATGATGGGTTGAGACTTATTTTTTATGACCATGCTACCATGGATATAGGCAATATAGGTGTTAAGCATGGAATGGCAGAGCTATATGTAACACATGCTATGAGAGATGATGAAAGAGTGGAAAATGATGATGATGCATTGATGACTGAAGAAGAAGATAGTGCTTAAACATTCATTTCAATGAATGTAAAGGAATTTCAAATTATGGTTATGAGAATGAATAGTTGGATAGCCCTAGTTGTAAGGAAGAAGAAGATAGAGATGGAGACGGATCTCAAAGGAAAATGTTTTCTTTGCATAAGTTGCTAAAAAACATGAATGGGTACAAGTGGGAGCTAGGAACCCTTTATAACACTTGAGATGACAAGATAAGGATTAGGATTGTCAAGAATGACAAGGTAAGAATTAGAACAACGTGCAAGCCTAACTGTGATTGGATGGCATATTATGTGAAGTCGAAGGGACAAGAGACAAGGCAATTAAGGAAGATCAATAACAAATATACATGTAGTAGGGAGGTGAATGATAGGTTGTTGAAATGTAAATAGTTAGGTGGGAGTATTAAAAAAAAAGTGAAATAGATGTGTTAAGAACTTGGCTAAATATGCAACCAAGCCAGGTAAATTTGCATAAATAGTGTTATATATATTTGATAATATAAGGAGATTAAACCTACCAAATGTCTTAACGCAGGAGATTTCAAATTGCCCTAATGTGCAAAGGTCTTGACATAACATGCCACCATGACATACCCCTAAATCACGTCTCCTTATGAACAAATATAAAGACAAGGACAAGTCAAACACAAGCAACTACACCAAGTGAGCTAGTACCAACAAGCCATTCCAATAGTTAAAACACTTCCTGTGGGCCTAATGGTACAACGCAAGACATTCAGTAGACTAAGATTGTGCAAACTTATTGGATTTGCTATTATGTGACTTTTTGGTTTAGAATTTAGTATGTGTTAATAAGGATTTAATATTTATTGCAAGCATCTTTTAGATAAAGGCAAAAATATACTTTTAATGTTGACTCACTACTATCATTATCTATCCACTAATCATATTTTAAATTCTTTCTAATTTGCAAATGTATTTAATATTATTGAATCTGTTTTTGTTAATGTTAATGTTTGTACATCTTAATGAACCTTTTTTTTGTTCATGCACAGCTTTATGACAATGTACTAATACAAAAGCCTTTTATCAATTTCACACAAAATGCAATTTTCTTTCAATCTGCAATACATTGTTCAATAATACATAGCACTTAGCATTTCTACAATTCAAACAAATGCACAGATCTATTATATTTATACAACTCGAGTTAGCCTATGGTTTTTACTTTTTCCTTCTTGTTCTAAGCTTCACTTTGCTTTATTTTCATTGTGCATCACCACAAAGGGAATGTTCTGAAGTACAGCAGCAATGTTACAAAGCTCGGCCTATTGGGGTTGTTCCAACTTGTTTTAGTCTACTTCAACTTGCTTCATAGTGATCTGCACTACTTATAAACCAAACACACAAGAACACCAATTGAAGAGTACATGGGTGCACGTGTGTGTGTGTCTATACAATTGTCAAATGCAACCAGGTATACAGATCATTAGCATGCAAATATGGCAATAAACAAATTCAAACAACAGCCAAAGCCAGAAAATTTTAGAGTTTTCACAACATTTAATTGCACCAAACCAAAGCCAAATAACCTTTCGGTCAAACAATAATTAGCAATTTTGCGATGCAGAGCATTGCAATTTTGTTCAAAACTTAATTGTACCAATCTGAAAGTACAATTTTGTTTAAAAAAATAATTAAAAAATAAACACTAATAATATTTTTAATAAACTGTGCCAAGTAAAAATAGATGTTGGACTGCACAAGAAGCAAAACAAAAATAATTACATAATTGTGTTGTCTCATTTTTGCTTTTATATCATCTCTTTTTTCCTTTTTTTTTTTTTGGTGTTATTGTGTTATAATCACATGAATAACAGTAAAAAACAAACAGCGAGGATAAAACTTGATAACAGTGAAAAGCAAAGTCTTATAGCCTTATTATTTAAGGAAAAAAAAAAACAACAACAAGAGCAACATAAAGCAAAGAATAACAGTGAAAAGCAATAACCGCCTCTAAGATGATGCCAAACCTTTTTCAATTGTGATAAAAGTATTTCAATCGAAAGCCAGCAAAATAATTACTGTTGAAGTGTTGTGAAGCGTGATTTGCCGATTTATTGTTTTCATTCCTCAATTGAAAGGCAAGATGATACATTGTTTTTCATTTGTACAAAATTCATTTAAGTTTAATGGAAATGCCGTCTATAATTTTTTTAAAGCTATTAGAAAATTTTTAAAATAAGATTAATGAACAGATAATAACAACAGTGAGGTGGCATTAAAAATTACATGTCAACATTTTTTGTTAAATAACGTAATAGTGTTAAAGATGAGGAAATTTTTTATTGCATTTTGAAAGTTAAAGGATCAAAAAGAATTATCAAACTTAAAGAATTAAATTAAAACTTAATATAAAGTTAAAAGAATAAAATTAAAGTATACTTTTGTCTATTAGTTATAAGATTTGAATGTAAAGATAAAAAGTATACCTCTTTACTTATTAGACCAACTTTTTAGATTATATTTTTCAAACCATATGAGCGTATTGAAAATTGATTACTTACATCTTGTTGTTCTTCTTTGTTAATTTAGCATTCAATACGATAATTACTTATCATTCAACAATACTTTGTAAGATTTTGAAATTAAATTTTGCAATTTATGAAACTCATTTTAACTATCTATTATAAAGACAACTTTGCAGTAATATAAAACAAATAAACTGTATTTGATAGGACAGATTTGTTGAAAGGGATATTCTATAGAAAGTTTTTCTAGATAAAAACATTAAATTAATGAAAAAAAGGTTGAATAATCATAATAAAAAAAATTTCCATAATTTTTTCTTCTAATATATATATATATATATGTGTCGCAAAAGTTTTCATCAACTTATATTAAATTAAAACAATCTATTTATTTTGCCTTCAGCATAGGGCGATTGATGGTCAATGACTTGTTAATATATCATACATTTGCCAGAAAGTCAAGATTTAAGTAATTTTTTAAAAATATTTATAATATTAAATTTTTTTGATAAAAAAATACCGAGTAACCATTTTTTACAATCTATTATCATATTTTTAAAAAATTTCAACATATCATACTGATGAAAGAGCTCTTATCATAAATTAACAACGTCTATGACCTAATTTCTTTCCTTTTACAAATGAGCATGCAGTAGACTTTTTGCAAAGATTTCAGTAGGGCACATTTGTTTAGGGAAAATTATATTTTAGAATTATAAGTTGAAATATTTATTATAAAAAATTTTAAATTTTAAAATTATTTAAAGGACTAAAGGATAACAGTTTTAACTACGAGGGTAACATTTTTAATTGTAAGAAAAAATTATAATTCATGTTATAAAATTCATAATCTCTTTTTTATTGTTTACCCAATTTCTCCCATTTTTGTTTATTATTGTTCAAGAAATAGCTATTTACAATTAAAATTTTTTATTCTTTAAAATTTTAAAATAATTTCAAATTTTAAAAATTTTTATAATAAATATTTTTAATTTATAATTTTCAAAGATAATATTTACAATTGTTTAAGTGGTTTGATTTTGTAAAGATTTTAAGTGCGGCACAAATTTTTAAGAAAACTAATTTAAAATTAAAAAGGCATGGACTGAGAAAAGTAAAAGCATGAATGGGGAGTAAGGAAAGCAAATAGGAAAAATATAAAAAATAGAGGAATAAAGTGGGAAAGTGAGGTGTAATTATTTGAAACAGTATTGCTTTAATTAATTGAAAAGTAATCAAGTAAATGGAGAGTCGTTTGAATAAAAATAAAAGTAAAAATTTTAAACTAATTGTAAAATTTTAAAATGGAATTAAATTAAAATTGAATAAATTTATTAAGAAAAAAATTTAAATATAATTTATTATATTTTTACTATCAAAATTTTTAATTTAACAAATATAAATTTTTTGTACTTAAATATATAATTTTTAATTAAACCATTTACTTGTTGTATTTTAATTAAAAAATTATACATTTATTATATTTTAATTAAAAACTTAATAATAAATATATAAAGAAATTATTTTTAAATTTAATTTTTATAAATTAAAAAAGTAATTTGACTACATAATATAAAAATAATCGTAGTGACGAACGATGGATAACGTGTTAATGAAAGTGGAAGGCAACTTAAAGCAAAAATTAACCACGTTGTATGTTAAAATAGTTAATAATAATAATTCTTGCTAACATTTTATATATAGGATTTTGTTATTTGTCAAGTTAAGATCCGTGGATCACGTGGACCGGGTTTGAAGAAATTAAAAATTGAAAATTTTGAAAAATAAATCACATCATAAATAGTTTAAGAACAATAAATTTATAATAAAAATAAACTGTCTTTATATATATATAGCAGATTAATTATTTTTCTTTTTCTATTTTTTCATCGCAATAATGTTGTATGTTAACTTTTGTATCCATGTCTACACCCAAAACTGCCTACCTTAATTTGTTAGGTTTGGAGTGCAGTAAACACAGAGTTTAGATCTTTTAAAATTTTTTATTATAAAATTTTAAAAAAAAGAAGAAGAAGAAGAAAAAGTGAACTTCATACATATTTTTATTTTTTATTTTATTCTCTTCGAACTTTATAAAAAATTTATAATAAAAAATCCAAAAAATCTTTACACCTAAATATGCAGTTATATTTACGGGACATATATTACTTTAGGAATTTCAACAATTTTACGTAAACAACGCAAATGACAAACAACTCAACGTTGCAAATACTACAATACAATTAATTCTTAGACAATAATTATCTACGAAATTATTAATTGATTGATTTGTTATAAATAAATATATTATTTAGTTGGAAGATAACATATATATATATATATATATATATATTTGTATGAAATTGGTAAGTCTACGTCTGCCTTCTCTTTTTTATTTTTTTTGGTGAAATCTCTGTCTACCTTCTCTGTGCATATATAGATCATTCTCTTGAGGTTGGGTAGGCGCCAATGGCTCATGTAATTATGAAAAGTTTTTATTTCCACAAAGGAGCAGCAGCCTTTAGAGCGCAGTGCCAAACCATAAAGACATCCTCATTTGGAAAAGCAAACTAAAAAATTAGATTCCACTTCGAAGAATAATAATAATTGATAAAAGAATTAGAAGCCTGTTGTTGGAAGGCCAAGAGTCAAAACTAGTTTAAATATTCCTTATGGTCATTAAAGACTTTGAGGCCTTATTTGGTTGTTGTATAAAATTTGATAAGATTGTACAAGTTAATGCAATTTACCTTGCCGCCGCTACCACCACACCCCTTTAGTTGTTCTATAGGCATAATTTTTTATATTTTTATTATTAAATTTTTCAATCAAAATATGATAAATATATAATTCTTTTTAAAAAATGTAACAAATATATGGTTTAATAAAAAAATTGTATAATTATTTATAAAATCATACACTTGTCATATTTCAATTAAAAAATTGTAAACTTATTATATTTTGATTACAAAATCTAATAATAAAAATATAAGAAATTGCATATAATTTTTTTCCTTTAACTATTGCTTCCACTATCATTGCCTCAAGTATTGTTATCATTACCACTACTATCACAATTACTATTTTCACTATCACTTGCCTCGCCACTACCATTACTACTATTATCACCATTAGTATTTCTTCCTTTCCACTCTTATTATCTCTATTATTGTTACCATCACAACCACTACTATAGTTTTTAGCACCACTAATGCTACAATCATTGCCATCATTAGCACCATTATTTTCATAGTCATTAACACTATTACTACCAATCGAGGTTAGCCTAGCTTGACTATCTTAGCAAATTCATGTTATATATATCAATATATATATATATATAAATTATTAGGAGTTGCTGAAAATCTAGTAGCACCTCCCCTAAAAATTAGACATCCTAACCTTGCAATATCAGCATAATCTAATACATTTATTATCAGAATTTCACCACTATCATATACCTTAAAAATCTTGCTACAACACAACATATACATAAGTTTTCAAAATATAAATAATTGTCATTACAAAGGCCTCTAGAAGGTTTACAAAAGAAGCATAATATCTACAAAACTCAAAATAATCCACCACCTAATAATCAATATGTCTTAGAGTCCCAACACAAACCAGCTAACCAAATTAACACACCAACTGTGTCTAGGAGGCACACAATTCTTAGAGTACTTCAATCTTCTTTCTATTGATTTAAAATATGACAAAGGAAAGAGATAAGTCTACCACTAGCTTAATGAATACATAAACAACAAAGCAAGTGAAAGGAAAAACAAGTGTTCTTAGAGTTTTTCGCAATAGTATATTTTGACAAATAAATAAACAATACATATAAGTACAATAATTCTCGTATATGGCAAACTATCAACAAAAGTGTAATTTAAAGTTAAAGGTGAATATTATCATTAGTACCACTACACAATATCACAACATTACCACCCTCACCGAATGCCACTACACAGTGTGCATTTCATAATGTATTCAATACAATTATCACTAAGTGCCACCATATAGTGAATATTCATCTTTTTTACTAGGTGCACCTAGGCTGTTATCTTCACTAATGGTTATAGGGTTCTAATCAGATTCCCATTCATAATTTTGAAATGAAATCATTTAAATAAATTAAATATTGGCAAGTGAAAATTTTAAATCAAGTAAAATAAATAATTTAGATTAAATAAAAACAATGAATCAACAAGATTATATAATAAAATTATGAATAAAATTCACCATTTGAAATTAGGAATGAAATAATCGAATAACAAGCATTGAATTTAGTACTTTATCATTTCTTCTAACCTACTTAGATATAGGTAATACCATTACTTCCATATTTCTTACTCACTTCCAATTCTCATGAAACATGATTCCCCTTCTCATACACACACCTACACACACACACACACACACACACACACACACACATATATATATTTCCACACACATTTTACAACCCACATTAAAGTTTAAAAGACAATATTTGTTTTCTTGACAACGTAGACAAAGTAAATCATAAAATTTAGGGTTTGGGCTAATAATACACAAGCATAGAGTAAAAGGATATTCCTACCATGCATTCTACACACTTACCTGTGGGGCCAATAGTAGAGGTTCTAAATTCCTACAATTTTGGTGAGAACCCAGTTGAATGAGTAGCCTTATTAACACCTATATTTACATTGGATATAAAAAAAATCACTTTAGTTTTCTCCAATAGCTTCAAATACTTTCAATATAACTAATTTCATCCACTTGCACCTAAACCCATAACTATTACTTAAGTTTTGTAATACCACTATTAATCCTAGATTTTGGATTTCACAAATTAACTACCATAATTAATCTAATTTAAGGTTTTAAAATTTAGTTTAAGCTTAAAATATATCTTAAGGAGCTTAATAAAGCAAGTTGAAAGTTTCAATTCATATATTAGAGGTTTAAATCAAGAAACCTCAATTTAAGAAGCTTCCTCCACAACTAAAACAAAGAAAGCTACAATTAAGGTTTTGGATCACCATTAGCATTAAAATAGGGCAAAAATGGAAGCTAAAACCAAGAAGAAAGCAACTTGAACACAAGAGAAGAAGAAGAGCAAAGGTGAAAGATCAATGGAGCTCACCATCCATGGCTCTCCTTCTATAGCATCCATGACCTTCCAGCACTGGGTCATTGGAACAAGAAGATGGTAGAGGCATTACACGATGAGGCGTGGCTAGTGAGCAATGAGAAAATGAAAAAAAAATGGGAGAAGATGATGAAGAAGGGGCTGCGTTAAGAAAATTACAAACCTTTGAAGAAAGAAAAGAAGGAGAATGGGGGGCACTACTATGTCAAATTAGGAATAAAGAGGAAAGAAAAATATATTATAAAGAAAAAAGGAAAAATTATAAAAGGCACCCAATGTTTCTCTAAGGGGATTTATATAAAACTCAATGAAGGGTTATTCTACACCTCTAAAATGAAGATAAGAACTCCGTAAATATTTAGAATTTCTATACCAGCTTATTTTAAAATTTTGAGACATATAAATATCTTGATGGATATAAGATAGATGTCAAAATAGCTTTTTAAGATAATTTTAAAGCTTTAGAATTATCCTAAAATTATCTAAATCTTATATTTATCCTAAAATTGAATTTGTTTAATTTCATTAATTATTTTACTATTATCATTTTAGTTAGGTTATTACATTCCCCATTCAAGTCATGGTCTTATCAAAACAAGCCCAAAAAATATTTGACGAGCTAGGTAAAAGCCTCAGCCCTTTCTTACCCTTTTGATAGAATGATCCACAACAAATTAACAAGATAATCTTCTTTGACCTAACCATGCTAGAAAGTCTAATAAGTTATAGATTTCTAACTTGGATATAGCAGTTTGACAATATATAATTATGAAGCTAGTTCTTATTATCTTCAATTGTGATCCTTGTATTACTTTTAGCATTATGTAGTAATGGATGCCCATGTTACTAAATTATAGAGTGATAGACTACTAAGCATATCATATTATTACATAGCATTAGACATATAATACCATTGGCAAGATGGATAACCCCACCCGTTATAATATTGCTTATTTTAGGGAAATTATACTACTACATAGTTATAAGTTTACCGTTGACAAAATGGTTAACCACATTTGTTATATGAAAATTATATTTATGATATTACAGGTAATCAAGACAACCCTACCCATCATAAAGAGAATATCACTCAGGATGAACAATATAACCTTGCCCAAGGGAAATATCGCTAAGGGCAAATAAGAAGGATAATCTCACCCACCATAATGAAAATCTCATTCCAACTAAACTAGAAGTATAATCTCCATCAAAATAAGAAGACCTTAGTATTACAAAAATACTACGAGCAAGAAGGACAACCTTGCTAAAAAATCATACCTACAATTTTGATTTCTTACAATCTTAGCATTTCATGGTAGGAAAAACTTCGTTTTTGAAAGTTATGTCACACTAAATTTTGAAAGTGCTTTTCAAGCTTTGACGAAAGGTGACCTTGAACAACTGCTTTTTTCATTTTTCTCCATGGAGAAACATATTTTAACCAAATTCAAACAAGCCATATTTCAAATCAATTTGAAAGCTATATTTTAACTATACTCATAATCCATTTCAAAAATGATATTTTTCATCAAGGAAAATTGGATTTCAATCAACATCCCTCTTTAATACTCTGCTACATGATTTTTATACCACTTACTAGGAAAAAGTGTGCGAGAGATAAAAATATGAGCCTATGCCATAAAAAAGGGCAAGACACTACAAAAAGGCCAAAGTCACAAGTGCATGCTATCACATAACATGATATGACCTTAGTAATGGCTACAACCCCAAGTATATGCCAACAAGACCTATGTGCTGCAACCTTAGTGAGGCCACAACTTTGGGTACATGCCACTACCTGTGCTAAGACTCCAGTAAGATCAAAAGGCTCAAGCATGCATTATGAACAATATTCAAGGTGCATCGGTCAATGCTTCAAAAGTTCAAGAAAAAGGGTTTAGAGTAACCCACCAAATTTTCAAAAAAGCTTCAAATAAAAAATGGTACACCCTCTAATAACAAGATTGATCAAAGATTAAAATATTTTTTATTTGTGGAATATGCCTTTTCAAAGGCACACCTTATTTATAAAATAAACACTTCCAATTTGCATAATACATTTTTTCAAAGGTATGCCTTGTAGTACATCTTATTTGTGAAAATACATTTTTTTTAGAAAAACATTTGTCTTTTATACATATATTTCACAAATATGCATCTTTTAGATATGCATCTTATTACAAAGGATTATAAAAATATACATTTCATTACTTAAATCCTTGGCTAAAGAGTTTTATAAAGGCTCATCATTAAAGATATGATTTACATTTTTACAAATATATCTTCTACAATCTTGCAAAGATTTATACATGATTAATAGCATAAGAAAAGGTACATAATAGGTTAAGCTCATAGGAAGTGATCCAAAGAGCTTGAATGGCTTAAACCTGTAAGCTCAGACATATAAATTAACTAGCACAGTATGTTTAGCTCAGTGGCTTCCTTCCAAGAAAAGAAAATATTAGGCGAATAAGACTATTGTGTAGGAAGAAACTAAAGCCTCAACTACTAATAACATCAATTGTGCTCATCCTTGATTCCTCTCATCCAGTGAAAAAACCTTGTGACAATAAAGATTCACCATAAACTTTTATATAGTATGGGAAACCAAGGGGTGTAAAACCTAAATATTCTCTCTGAGTCATAGGAGATAAAAAGTGATCCCTATGGAAGGCCACAACTATTTAAAGGATTAGAATCCCGAGATATAGGAAATTTCTCAAGAAAACTAAGGCTAACTTCAAAGGTTACCTCAAAAGAAAAGAGAATATTAGACATTTTGGACATCTTCTATTAGATGCAAAATAGATTAAGATTACCTCAAAAGAAACAAGAACATTAGATTTCTTATTACAAGATAAACTCAAAAGGAAAGATATTATCTTATCAAATTACATTTACAAGAGTTTACCTCGTAAGAAAAGAGGATATTAAACGAAGAAGATACATACAAGGTAGTAAAGGTTTAAAATCCTATTACAAATATCCTTGAGTGAAAGGGTCAGCAACGTCATGTTTTTGGACAAAGATAACCTCACAAGAACCAAGGCCACATTACCAAGTAGCAAAAGAAAGCCAAACCCATCCTAAGACATCCTTAAGCAGTGAGCAATGAACCTTTAAAGGCCCGTTTGATATGATGTATAAGATAATGCTAATAATATAAGGTCTGATAGGATAAAACCTAATAGAATTTTAAAACTATACAGTATTTGATATGATACTGTATAAGATAATGTATCATATATAATACATAATTTTATTTTTTTGAGTCATTTTATAATTTTTATCAAAAATCATTTTATAAGGACTTACATAAAAAATTTATTTTGTTGGGGGTTACTTTATAATTTTATAATTTTTATCAAAAATTTAAAAATGACCCAACTAACATAATCCCAACTATTATTAATTAAACCCGATCTAATCTAGTCAATGAATATTCCCATAGGTGAAGAGTTAAAATTGAAAAGTATCAATAAGGCTTATACATTAAAACCTAATCAGGCCTAATCCCTCACCCCAAGGCATGATTAGGTTCTACATCATTTTGATATATAAGAAAGGCATGATATATAAACTTATACAATATATTATTTATACCAAACAAGTAATAAGTTTATAATATATTATATTAGCTTATATTATCAAACCTTATATGATATACCAAACATACCCTAAGGATTTGCAAATAAGGAGATCAACTTCTGCTGCAGAACCATATATGATGGCAAGCAATGAATAGGGAAGAATGTTGCCTTCAATCACAAACCCTCTCAAAAATAGTCCGTTAAAAATAGAAATCTTTTCTCACCATAAAAGACACGTAACTCCGTGAAACTGTCAAAATAACGAAACTGTAAATAGTGAAAAATGAGAACCACTCAATTATTTTAATTTAAAAGACGCCAACATAATTGTTTATTACTAGTGGTATCACAAACCATGAAAGATGTATTGTAATTTATCCTAAATAAAAGAAAACAAAGATATGGGAACAATTTAATTAAAAACATCAGAGGTCATTTTCTTTATTGCATTAAAAAAAGAAAAACATTTGCCCCTTCCAAAAACACGTGAGGATGGAGTTGTATAAGAAGACGAAGCAGAGTCGCCATTCTCGCTCAGCACCACTTCTGACACTTCTCAACAACGAGGGGAAGAAAAATGAGGGGCTCAGCTATCTTTCACCTTCTTCTATCATCATTTCTGCTTTGCACATTGTTACAGTTACAGCAACCTGCCCATGCTATTAAAAAGGCAAGCACGCTTCGGTTCTTCGTTACTCCTTCACTATGAATATTCTCATCATCGTGATTATTTGTTTGCGTACTTGCTGAAAATCCCACAATCAAGCACGTTAATTTCACCCATTGCTTTGGTTTTCCATTTTCTTTTGCAGTCTCACATTGTATACTTGGGATCACATTCCCATGGCCCAGAACCTTCCTCTGCTGATATGGACTCTGCCACAAATTCCCATTATGATTTGCTGGGCTCTGTCTTAGGAAGGTGTAGAACCCATAAATCTCTTGTACATAATTTGGGGAAGAAGAGATGTGCTGCGTATGAGACGTATATGATACTTGTATCGGGCACAATATGAAATTTTATATTTTGTTATGTTGCGATGTGAGTGCCTCTTAATGGTTATATGTTTGATTTGACAGTCATGAGAAGGCCAAAGAAGCTATCATTTACTCCTATAACAGACACATTAATGGCTTTGCTGCATTACTTGAAGAGGAAGAAGCAGCAGAGATCAAAAGTGAGAGACTCATGACCTCATTAGCATTTGCCATCATCATCTTCCATTTATAGTGTTTCAGCTCTGTTCTCATTATTAAACACTGATTTACAAAATCTATAAAATGTTTGGAATATTGATGCAGAAAATCCAAATGTAGTGTCGGTATTCTTGAGCAAAACGCATAAGCTGCAAACAACCAGGTCATGGGAATTTCTGGGTCAAGAAAGAAATGGAAGAGTTAGAGCCGACTCAGCTTGGATCAAGGCAAGATTTGGTCAAAATGTGATCATCGGCAGCCTTGATACCGGTAATAAATTAAGCCTTCTATCATCAGAGTCAGTTAATTTTCGGGTCATTTTTCAGAGACCATCCATAAACGAATTTTTGTTATTAATTCACTTTTGCTACTGAAAATGTAGAAGCAATAAATGTCACCTACATATCTTTTTATTAAGAATAAATTATTATATTGTTTCTTTTTAAAAAAATCTTTTATCATTAATTTAGTAAAGTTTATCGTCAACATTTTAATCCTAATGTCTTAAAAAAATACATTAGTCCTTTTTCTAACTTGGATTAAATTGATGGCAATAATTTTATGAGTTAAGACTAAATTGACAGTAATATAATATTTGTAGATTTGGTCAGAAATTTTTAGTGAAGAAATCATTATTCAACTTAAAAATGCGCTATTAGATTAAAAAAACAAATTGAACTACAGAGATCTAACTATTCTTTTCTAACAACTTTGATGTAACAAGTGTCTAAGCAAAATTTGTAGAACTGTTTTTAATTAACGAGTATATTTCCACCATCATGATTTTGGAAATGTTCTTCTTTCGAATAGGTGTTTGGCCCGAATCCAAGAGCTTTCGAGACAATGGATACGGCCCCGTCCCATCAAAGTGGCTTGGAGGTTCAAAATGCGAGCTTTACGATTTGTCTGGGCGTTCCAATAAAACTCTTTGCAACAGGTTTTTTTCTTTTTCTTGACAAAACTTTTAATGCAAATTTGTAAATGTTTGTCATTATCCATCAGATTTTATAATAAATATATGGTATCTGAATGTATTTTATGATTTAATTTTATATTATTGATTTAAAAAAAAAGTGCGGATTTTATATTTTCAGTAATTAATGTGATAGGAAATAATTTCCTCAACGACTTTATTCTTTCATCTTTTCATATGTGCTATGTACATGAATTAGGAAGCTGATTGGAGCAAAAACCTTCTACAAAGGTTATGAGATAAAACACGGCAAGATTGACCCATCACATCAAAATAGCGCACGCGACATCATAGGGCACGGTACCCATACACTCTCAACTGCCGGTGGCAACTTCGTGCGAAATGTAAGTGTTCTTAGTAATGGCAATGGCACTGCCAAGGGTGGATCCCCAAGAGCTCGTCTTGCAGTCTACAAAGTTTGCTGGGGTCGTGATAATGAGGAAGATTGCACTGAAGACGATATGTTATCTGCTTTTGACCAAGCCATAAGTGATGGTGTTGATGTGCTCTCAGTTTCACTTGGTGGGATGGCTGTACCGGATGTTAATAAGATGTTGACAGATGGGATCTCCATAGGGTCCTTCCATGCAATTACCAGGGGTATATTAGTTGCTTGCGCAGCAGGTAACGAAGGACCAGCTCCTCAAACTGTAGCAAATGTGGCTCCTTGGATCTTCACTATAGCTGCTAGCTCAATTGACAGGGGTTTCAATGATAATATTACTTTTGGCAATGGGCAGATCATAAAGGTATTATTTTTTATTTTAAATTTTAGGTTATGCTAATGGTTTGTACTTGAATTCTAACCGTGAATGAAATTTTTATTTGAAAAGAATTAAAAACATTTCATAATCAACAAAATTTTATATTGTTTGTTTCAGTAAAAAATGTTTCTTTTTCTTTTGCTTCAATTCCATGAAAAAAAAAAGGGGAAATGATAGGTAATGATAGTAAGGTGATGGTTGGTATATGGCATGAGCAGTGTTGATGAGTTAGGTACTAGTAGTTTTGGTAATGGTAAATAGATATTTGATTACAAAACAAGAATTTGATTTTTCAGAGAAGAAAAATTTGGATTAAGCCTAAATACAATTTTTTTCTTTTTCAAAATCCTTCTTTAAGACTAAAGCTTGAACATTGCACGTTTTAAATTTTGGATTTGAATTTACTCAACTCAAGTTTATCTCATTTTCTTAATTGGCCAAGCTCAAGTTCATGTCATTATCAAAATTTCTATTTAGTCCCAATGAAATTACTTTAAGCATGAGCTGGCTTGGGTTGACTCAACTTTAATACTTATTTGGGCCCGAGAGCATTTCACGATGAGATTCAATTATTATATTAGTCCACAATGAGTGACAATAGCAATCTGTTAAAAGTAAAAAGAAATATGATTTTCTTAATTATTTTATAAGTTTTTCTTAAAATATTAAAGAAAAATTTATTTTCTTACAAAATGAGAACAAGAAAATTAGTTTGTCAATTGAAAATAAATTCAAAGAAACAAATGGAGATGTGAAAGAGAGAAGTTTCTTTGAACTCTCAATTTTTAATTTTTCATTATTGCTTGACTTCTCAGCTCTTATTCAACCACCGACGACACTAGGGGTGTGTTTAGGCACACAAGGCGACCCTTTAATATGATATTACATAATTAAATCTTTATATATGAATTTAGACACATAGGAAATTACAATTACTAACTTCAACCATATCAACTTTATATTATGTGTTTGATTGATTGTTTATAATAACTTGGACGATCAGGGGACCAGTCTTGCCACAAACTCGACATCTCAGCAGTTTAATCCTTTGGTCATTGCTGGTAATGCTAAGTTGCCTAATGCGACATTTGAAGATGCGTAAGAACAAAATTTCCAACCGTCGCTTTGATTTTCCTTGTTTGTTAAACTATCAAATGTTTACCTACTTAGTATGAATATGTACATTTTGGTTCCTCCTGCAGTCAACTATGCAAACCTGGAACACTTGATCCTAACAAAGTAAAGGGAAGCATATTGGTATGCCAACGAGGTAGGAGCCTAAGGCCAGTTGACGAGGGCCAGGAAGCAAAGCGTGCAGGTGCAATACAAATGATTCTGCAAAATGATAAGCAAATGGGGTTTACGACTACAGCTGACGCTCAAGTCATAGATACTTCCTGTGTTCCTAAATCTACAAATAATTCTAATTTTACATCCCAAGGCGCCAAGTAATAATTATACATCTCTCTCATATGCCAATCCTTTTGAAATTGTTCTGAAAATAATTGTGGTTGGAAAATGAAGGAGCTCAATTTATACATCTATTGCAGGCCTAGAGCATTCTTGGATAATGGTAAAACATTTCTAGGAACGAAGCCAGCTCCAAAAATTGCTTCATTCTCCTCGAGGGGCCCCAATTTAATTCTGCCGTCAATTCTCAAGGTTATCCATTCACTCCTTTGTTCAAGTATATGGTTCATAATTTAGAAATCACAAGTTATATGTTTTATTTCAGCCTGACGTAACTGCACCTGGTCTTAGCATACTTGCTGCTTATTCACAAGGTGCAAGTCCTACTAACCTAGAATCAGATCTACGTCGTTTTGACTATAATATAAGATCGGGAACTTCTATTGCATGCCCTCATGTTGCCGGCATTGTTGGTCTTCTCAAAGCTCGTCATCCTAAATGGAGTCCAGCAGCTATCAAATCAGCAATCATGACCACTGGTATGACATACATATGAGTCCGCTATCATGTTTACAATTCGCTTTTTTTCTTTTCTTACTAACTAACTACAAGCATTTTTAAGAACTAAAAAAAAACTATGCCCTTCCAGCAACTGCCCGGGATAACACAAATGGACCAATTCTAGACGAAAATGATGATCAAGTAGCAACTCCATTTCATTATGGTTCAGGACATGTTAAACCCAACATTGCAATAGACCCTGGACTTGTTTATGATCTGAGCAAAACTGATTACTTGAACCTCTTATGTGCTTCTGGTTACGAGGAAGGAATAGTTGTATCCCTTAATTATAACAAGCCATACAAATGTCCAAAGTCTTTCAGGCTAGAAGATTTCAACTACCCTTCGATTACATTGCCTTATCTGGGTGTGAAACCTGTAAATGTTAAACGTACAGTGACAAATGTTGGGCCTCCAAGCACATATTCTGTAAATTTCCAAGCCCCAAAAGGAGTTAAGGTTGTTGTTCTGCCAAAAACTTTGACTTTTCAGAGAACAAACGAAAAGAAGAGTTACCGGGTTATTTTGCAAGCAACGGGTTCAGCTCCAAATTTAAAATCTTCATTTGGGGAGTTGACATGGACCAATGGCAAGCACAAAGTCAGGAGTCCTATTGTAATCACGCAATTTGAGAAATAACTATGAGAAATTTAGTGTTACCAATCCAGTGTGTCTGTGAAATAGTGTGAGGTTGTGTTAGTGTGTCAGTGTTCAGATGCGTGGATGTACTGAACTTCTTAATATTAAAATAAAGTGATGGGTCTACTCTGTAGGTCCTCCCAAGCTACTTTTTCAACTTCTGATTTATTTCTATGGTTTCCACTTTCTTCTCTTTTTGATCCCATTGGGTTTCCATGTTCCTGTTTGTTTTATCATGTATATCTTTCATCTACAAAAAAATGATAGTATCTATTTATTTGAAGTACAAGAAGCACATATTAGCCTATATAAAAGACGAATTTGGAAATAATCTAATTAAGAAATAGATCAATCCTTCTCTAACACGAGACCTAGGTTCAACAAAGGAAAAAGACTCTAGTTATCCAACTTATGAACTTACTTATAATTCCTGTCAATCATGCTTGACTAGCAAATAGGAATGGAAATGGCTAGTATTTGAACTATTTTGCACTCACCTAAATTCAAATCTGGAGGAAAGAAAACCAAATGATATATATGGTTACAATCTGTAATGGTGCCAGTACCTGGTCTCTGTATGTGAAACAGAGTTAGTTAATATTAAGTATCCATTGCAATAACAATTGAAAACTTTTGCTAACAAAACCAATCTCAGGAATTCACTATACCAAGATCATCAAGTTCAATAGGATGCCCAGAAGCAAAGCAAACCGATTTCAACAACACTATTATTTCTTTCTGACTTGTTAATTTTTACCCTTGATCTTGAAACAAGCCTCAGCTTTAGGCAGACGACGACACTACAAGAGCTTAGGTCGACAGCGACGCTACTGCTGCTTGGATCAACGGCGGACGGCGGAGAAAATTTAGAGGAGGGAAAAGGAGAATGTCGAAGACAAAGGGTAAAGACCGAAAGAGGGATCCGAAGTTGTTAGATTTAGAATTTTAGATATATTATATTTTATATTATCTAATACTAATATTGAGTTTAAAATTTACATGTCATTCGTTTTAAAATTTATATTATTATAGATAATATAAATAAAATATGTAATTTTTCACTATTTTGAAAATATAAAAATTATTATAATTTACTTTTATATTTAAAAATATTTTAAAAATTAACATATATTTTAAGGCACATCAAGCTATTTAAAAATTTCAATTTGAAGTTTTTATCAATATGCTCACAGTTTATCGCTCCATGCATATGAAGATGGGTTTTTTTTTTTTTTAGTTATGCTCACAGTTTATCACTCCATGCATATGAAGATGGTTCTACATTTCTTATAATCCGTTTTTGTTTTAACCCGATGCGACTCGAGAATTTTAATAAACATATAGCATATTGATAAAAACTTCAAATTGAAATTTATAGGATGAAAAATGTTTTTTGACTTTATTTTTTGTTATATGATTTTTTCACATAAAAATGATAATATTTATTTACTTACATGAAAGACATGTCAGCCTATCTATAACAGAGGAATGATCTCAAAGATATAGACCAATTCCATCACCTTTGTAAGTCGTAGTGACAAACAAGATAACTATGTCCCTTTTTTTTTCCTAAACTAACTATATATACTAATAAACATAATATTTTTACACATTCTTTCACATATTTTTAATATAAAAATGTACTTATATCATTTATTGATTTTATATTAATGCTAAATAAATAAGTATAAATAATATAACAGCCTAGAAATTACATTCCTTTTTGTATCTCCTCTCCCAAAAAATTAAAAAGGCTTTAATTTATATAAATCAATACTTACCAGACTGAATAGTTCTATGTTGAGTGTTTTGCACTCAAACTAATAAGACACCAGTTTGATTTGGCAAAGGAAAGGTAGGACAGCAGAATGTATGCCATGTATTTATTTCTCTAAAAGAATTTGCGATCATATTTATGCCAAATGTAAAAATTTCTTTCGGAGTTTCAATATTAATTGCCCAAGATTGCATCTTACAAATTGGAAGAATTTATGTCTACCAATAAAAGGAGGGGGGCTTGGAATTAGACTTATTGATGCTATTAACTTTGCCTTGTTAGCCAAACAGGTGTGGCGAGTCATGGATAGTAAGAAAAATTCCTTGGTGATTAGAAGTCTCAGACCCGAATATTAACAAAACTGGAAATTTAGAAATCTTATACAAACATTCTAATATGTCGTGAATGTGGAAAGGGATCATTAAATCAGGCTCACTCATTACCATGAAGCTTGCATGGCTAGTTGGATCATGTAAAAGTATTCATCTTAACCACCATTTATGGTGGTCTATTTAGATGAATCCTCAATTGTAGTCAAACATGGTTGTTCAACTGGAGTCAGTAGCAGATCTTATACTGCATAACAAAACGAAGTAGGACAAAGGCCTTTTGGAGCTCCTTTATGATCAGGAGATACATAACATAATCATAGGTACCCCTTTTCTATTTGCGACAAAAATGATTGCTTAGTTTGGCAAGGAGCAGTAGTGGAAAATACTCAACAAAAATTGCTTCAGATTCATAACGAAGGAAAAAGGTATGGAAGGCACAGGTTTGAACTAGCGTCAGCAAAAGTTATGGCAAGTACAACTCCCTGCTGGAGTGACCATGTTTGCATGGAAAATCATTAACCATGCTATCCCTGTCACTTATGTGTTGAGAACACATCACATGCCAGTAGAACATGAATGTGTTCTGCGTAATGCTATGCTAGAATCCATGGACCACATGTTCATCCATTGTGATTTTGCTAGAGCCTTCTAGTTTGGATTGCATATGAATCTAAGGTCGAGGGCACTGGGGAATAACTCAGGTGGTGGTTCACATAGGATCAAGAACCGTAATGGAAGGAGCACACCAAGTTTATCATCTTAGCTTTGCTTGGTATTTAGGATACTAGAAATAAGGTGATATACCAAGGATCAAAACCTAACCTAATCTCCCTTCTCAGAAGCTTGGTTGGAAGGCTACAAATAAACTCCTTAGCTTGGCAAGTCGATAGTCAATAGCAGAGAGGAGGTGCAATCTAGATGATCGATTTCAAGATATTAGCAGTGCCTAGCAAGGAAGGATAGGCCATAATAATCTGGGTCAAATGGAGAAAAAAAGAAAAAGATGGAAATCAGAATAGCTATTCTTCTTGATGTTTCTCTTGTACACTGCATCAACCATAGTTATCGAATCATGATTTAAATCGTAAATCAAGCAATTAATTTTTGAATTGTGAATCATAAATCGTATTGGATTGCAAGATTTAGAAATAGATAGAAATATATTACATAAAAAATATAGACCACTAAAATTTGCTCAAATAATAATTTTAAAATAAGAGTTGATTAAAATTTAAGTCTATAAATAAATAAATAGAACACATAAATGACTAAGTTCAAAACTAATGATCCTCCTATTCATCAAGACTAATATTATCATTATCACTATTATCTTTGTCATCATCTAACATAATTATTCTTTCTTTATCTTCTTTCTCTGTATCACCACCATCTCCAATATCTTTTTCAACATTATCTTGTATCTAAATGCCTTTTCCTTTATCATTTTTGTTGGCATTAAGATTTCGTGGACCTAAAAAAAGACAAATATAAGTAACTAAATGAGAAAAAAATAGTTTAAGAATTACAAAAAGAGATTTAAAATTGCAAGTGCAATTAAAATACTTGTCTTTCTTTTTTTATTTGGATATGCTTTATCAATCTTATAGCACTCTTGGACATCCATCCAAGAGATCCCCTCCATGAGGGAAGGCTCCTCTTGTTCAGTAATCTATTCATCATCTGATTCGAGATCCAATAAGCAAATAGGATCATATGTATCTCCTTTTGCCTCCTTTTACTTTTGTCTAATCTCAAGTGGAAGATTGTATTTAACAAACACAAAAGCATTCAACCTTTGTTGCTCTAAACTATTTATTCTCTTAAAATGGAAATGATCAAATACATTCCAATTCCTCTCACAACCTGTAGCACTACAAGTGAGGCCTAAAATGCAAATGGCAAGAGATTGTTACTCTTTGCACTCTTCTCCAAAGTTATTCTACCATAAAGCTAATCAAAAAAATTATAAATAAACACTTGATTAATTACTTAATCAATTTACACCTAATTTTTAAAATAAATAATAAATTATATTATTAGATAAATAATTAGTAGGTTTTTTTTATCTCTTGTTGCTATTGCTAAACTATATCTAAAGAGTTCCTCTATCTCATCAAATTTTTCTATTTGAGAATCAATTTTGACTCTAATCTCAATATTAGGACACATTTTTTCCAATGTTTGGTAATATCCAACCTTCACTTCAATATCTGGGTTAAAATTTGGAAGATAATAGAACCTATAAAATATAAAGTTAACATGATAATGTAAGATATAATAATTTTAATTTAAATATAAAATAATTATATTATGTAAGAATATAAATTGTTTATGAAAAAAATTACTTAGGATTAAGAAAATACGACACTTCGTGAAGTGGGTTATGGAGTTGATAGTCCCAACACTTGTTAATGATTTCCCAAATTTGCTTATATCTACTTTCTACATTATTAAAGTATTTTTCTATTTGTTCCTTTGCTCTATCCATAGCCTCAAAAATGTATTCCATCATTGGCTTTGAATCACCATCCACCAGTCTAAGAGTTTTTACCAAAGGAGACACATAATTCAAGCAATATTTTATAGATTTCCAAAACCTTGAATCAGCTAAAATAATGTCTTCTATAATTTTAGCTTCGCTCCTAGATGCATAAGCACTTTTAGCCCATCTTTCTAATGCAAACATAGATCGTAGCACAATTTTTTGATCAAAAATATATTTCATTGTTAAATACGATATGGTGAATCTTGTTATTGCTGGCTTAGCTAACTCTTTACCTTTTGAATAGCTTCTATACAAATTAAGCACCCAAATGTGACTATAAATGAATGTCATAATTCTTTTTGCTTTTCCAATGATATTATCGAATACTATGAGGCCACCAATGTCTTTTAGAATCAAATCAAGACAATGGGCTACACAAGGTGACCAAAAAAGTTGTTTTCTTTTGTCCATCAATTTGTGTCTAGCAGAGACAAGGGTTAAAGCACTGTCTGTCACTACTTGGACCACATTTTTTCCCCTAATTTCCATCACCATGTTATCCAGTATTTCAAACATTTTTTCATCATTTTTGATGAAACTACTAATGTCAACAAATTTTTTTTTAAAAAAAAACAGCCCATTTAGGACTATTAACAAGAAAGTTAATAAGAGATCTACCCTTTCTATCGATCCATCTATCTGACATCAATGTACAATAAATTTTATTTTTCTATTCAAATTTATATTTCTCCAAATTATCATGGATAAGATCAACCTCTGTTTTTTTTAAAAAGAAACTCTCACCACATAATAACTAGGTGGTTTCAAACTCCTACCATATTCACTGATAGATTTTACCATATCAATAAAATAAGGATTTTTTATCAAATTAAATAGCAATGCATTACTATATATATATATCTACAAATATCCCTAACCACTTGATCTCTGTCCTTCACTATAGCATTTATAGTTTGTTGCTTCATATTCTTAAAGGAGCTAAAAGAACCACTTCCCTCTTTTCCTTTCATTATAAAAGCTTCCATGGAGCTTTTTTTAGTGACACATGTTTTTAAGTTTCTTTATCATCAAAATACTCAATGAGATCATCATCCTTATTCATATCATCTAAGATTTTTTTAAAATAAATTTTTTACCTTTTTACCTCTTCCAACACTTGTTCACAAGGTGCAATTTCCTTGTGTGTTCTAGCTAAATGATGTTTCACTCTAAATGCTCATCCCCACATAATTTTAGGATAATAGTTATATTTAACCAGTAACCAAGTTTCAAGAGACTTACAGTGATACCAAACTATATCTTTCTTCACCTTTTTTTTAGGAGCCATAACTTAATCTATAAGAAGAAAAAATAAGATTTTAAAAAACAATTGAAAATGAACTAAGAAATTTTAATATTTTTTTTCTCACCTAGCACTTGTCCACAAGAAAGAAGAGAATGTTGCTTGAGACTAAATAATGTTGCTAGGCACAAGAAAATATTGTTTATTGCAAGTTGCAACTAACTTTATGATTGAAGGTACAATACTTTCATCCCTTGTAGATATATATAGGTGACAATTTTAGCTTCATATAACAACAAAATTCTAATTAAAAGACGATAAGGTACATTAGTTTTTATTCGATTAAGTTTAAAGTTTCATACTTCTAATTAAAAGAAGATAAGAGATATTATTTTTTAGCTTAATAATTTTAAAACTTATAAAGCATATCAATTTTTTACTTATTATTTCATTAAGTTGTAGTCTAAGGGATACAAGTTTTTAATTTTTTATTCAATTAAGTTTAAATTAAAGTATAATGAAATTTTTTTATTTAACAAAAATTACAAATTTTTAGTTTGATGTAACACCAAAATTCTAATGAAAAGAAGATAAGATATATCAATTTTTTAAGTAAATTTAAAGTTGAGACTTCTAATTAAAAAAAGATAAGGAATATTATTTTTTTTAATTTAATAAATTTAAAAATTTTGGCTAAAAAGATAAGAGATTTCAAATTTAAATGTACTATTTTATTAAATTTAAAGTTACATCTAATTTCAAATTTCAAATTTCAGACTAATTTTAATTTTTCATTTAATTATGTTAAAATGGAATGATGTCATTCCAATTGAGAAAACTTAAAAAAAAAAAGTGTTATCATCTTCTTCCTAGAAATAAGGTGTGACAGACTTGATTGTATGACCCAAATGGTGTAACTTTCTGAATCAGCAAAAAGTTGCGATTTGCGATTTTCAGCTCAAATTGTGGGATTCTAGCAATTCAGACCCATGATTCTAGCAACTTTTAGATTTGAAGCATGGCTTGTATTGTTTGCCTGATGAATCGTGTCAGATTGCATGTCTTGAATTGCAAATCGTGCAATTTCAATAACTATGGCATCAACCATAATTGCCACAGGGGAATGAACTGGAAAGTGGCCTAGAACAAAGCTATCAAAGACACTATTTGCTAGCTCACTTAGTTGGATGGAGGCAATATTGCCATAGACCATGAACTTCAAATCCTAATTATAGGCAAGGATAAACCATTTGGCATTAACACTCAAGCTATTACAATAAAAAATGAGTGTATTGATTGAATACTCAATCGGTAAATTTAAAATGTTAGTAAAAAAGTAAAAATTTCCAAGTAAAGATTTAGTTGGACAATCCATTAATTTTTTTTGCTATTAGCATTTTATTTTGACTGTAATTCAATCGAAACATAGTTAATTTTTTTCCTCCCATCACATCATTGGTAGCATTTTAATCCTAAAAAGATAAATTATATTTAACATATAATAAATAAATAACTAATAATATTAATAAATTTTAAATGACAAATATTAATAAATAAATAATATTAATGTAAATTAATATACATGATAAGTAAGTAATTAAAAAAATAAAAAAAGTAAGTAATAGTTATTTAATTATTTAAAACAATTAAATTATAATTTTTGTAAAAAAATTATAGTAAAAAAAGTCAATTTATCAAAATGATTTCCAATAATCTCTTAGTCAGACACTTGTCAAGATTTTATAACATTGTGGTAGTAAGCCAAGAATTCACTTCTCTAGATTCTTTTACTTTTATCTATTTATGCTTTTTTAAGCTATTTTTGCCCCACAAAATACATGTAAGAAAGCAATAACTATATTAAAATAAGTGTATATTAAAATTATATTTATTTTACTAGTTTAAGTGGTAAGGGTGGAGTGAGGATATGAGTAACGTTAATGATTCGATCCCTCTAATGTAATATAAAATATATATATATTTATTTTAATATATTTTCATTAGCTTTTGTATCAAAGCTAGATATAGAAAAATGGAGGATTGTTTGGCCTGTGGACAAATTATTTACAACATATTTAAATATACAAAAAATAAGATAATGTTTTGTCCTTATTTTATATGATACAAAATTATTATTTTTTAAATATACATCATATTCAACTTTCTATTAAAAATTTTCTAAGTACTTAAAAAATTAAAATGGCTATGTATTCGTGTATTGGCTATATTCTTGGTATTTCACTCTCAATGAGTCTTCTTTGTTTAGACATACTAATTTTTTTAATAAAATTTGAATATTATTTATGATTCATATAATACGTAAATTATTAAATTTTTCATTTTTTTATATTAAAAAAATTATAAGTGCATTTTAAAATATTTAGAAAATAAAATTTAATTGTACACAAATATGTTTATAATTAGGTGGCATTTAAAAAATTAAAGTTGATTTGGTTTCTCTTGAATCCTTTCTTTAAGCCAATTAAAATACCTAATTCTCATTTCAGTTTGGTACTCTTCTGGCTCCCTTTAGAGCTTACAAGACCTGGTTCTATTTTCTCAATTCCTCTTTCTTGAAAATATTAAAGCTTCAATCTTAATTTCTCTTAAACAAGATTTTGAAACTATACCAATTCAAAATTCACACATAGATCTATTGCAGTATTGCAAAAAGTTTAGTTAAAGTAAAGAAAGAGAACTAAAACTGGAGCCCACCACTTGCATAGGCCCCACTTCCCTCTCTCTATCTCTCTTTTAAATGTCTCTATAGTTATTACCAAAGATTTAGGCCCCAATTCTTCTTTGAATAGTTGGGATATGTCTAATTACTTATACCTATACACTTGAGTTAGTAATTCTCCAAAATGAAACATGAAATGCCTAGTGCTTATGACAATTTCAATGGCTCACCATATGTCACTAAGGTCTTCAAGCTCAAGCACTTAAATTTAAGAGGGAATTACATTAATTTTTAGTGGAATCCCTCCAGGCTATGGAAATATGATGTAATAGTTCTAATACCCAAAGTCACTAAAACCAAACTGGACTAGTCTATTTAACTGGTTGGATTAAGAATTGAACACTGGTCTAGTTTAGTTAGCCTAAAAAATTAGTTAGCTAAAGAACCAATTGAATTGGTCAAAAACTAATTAAATTGGTCATTGATTTTTTTTTTAAAAAAAATTTCTTATAAAATAAAACAATTCATATTGCATATATATGCAAAACTAAAAATCGAAGGCATTAAAAGAAAGAAGTTGAAATATAGAGAAATTTTGCATAAAACAATTCATATTGCATCAATGTTCGCACTTGCATACTCCGACCTTAGCCTAGAACCACCCTTACTGAATGCTGTTCTTTAACATTGGTGAGCCTGGAAATCTTACTAATTTGATTAATTTGTTTCATCTACACCTTGAAAACTGTGGCTTGGAAGGTTCATTTCCATCACATTAGAGCGTACACGCACGTATAAGTCGATTCTCATGTGGAAATATTTTCCCATACTAATGGCATAGCTTCAAATTTGCAATTAATATGAAAGAGATGCAAAAATTAAAAGAAAAATTTAGATATAATGTTTATATCTTTATTATTAAGTTTTTTTAATAAAAAATATGATAAGTGGATAAATTTTATAAATAAATTAATTATTTTCATAGTTCAATATTACATTATTGAATTTTTTAAATAATTTTTTTACCTATATCATAATTTATCAAAAGGTATAATAGCAAACATATAAAGAAATGTAAACAAGTCTAGTCCACAATTATATACTTGTTTGTATATGATGTAATGTTGATTCTCTAATTTTTTTCTTTTTTTTTTAGTGTTATGATTAAATAGGTTTGGTTTAATCTTATTTTAAGTAATTTATTTGTTTACTACCTTCTAATGAAATTCCTTCTCGTTGAAATTGTAAAATTTATATAAGGAGAAAGACTTAAACCCAAAATTTTATAAAAATAACAAAATTAATTCACATATTGTGGCTCATATTAGACTTCACTGCGACTTCTGTAGTTCGATGAGATTTTAGAACCTTCAATTTTTTTTTTGGTTGGACTAAGGGCCTATAAGCCCAACTTTCAAAGCTTGACGCCAGTTTGGGTTGATGTATAGGATTAAGTTAGTGCTGGAAAAAACCCTTGATTTGTAAATATGTATTTATGAGTTTACTCATTATAAGTATAGGTTAATCGGTTCGATCGATTTAACTCACTCATTTTAAACAAGTTAAAAAATTTAATTTGGGTTATTAAGTGGGTTAAATGAGTATTAGAAAAATTAAAAATAATAAATAAATAATATTAATTAAAGTAATAAGTATTTTCCAAAATCTAAACTTTAAACATTGAAACAATTTTTTTTAATTTCAATTAATAAACAAAAATAATTATTTAACTAACTCAGATGTCATTAAACAACTAAAACAAAATAAAATAATTGATGAAGATTTTCAAAATTCTTATCAAGAGCATTTGAATTTTGTCTTAAAATGTTAGTTCTAATTGCAAGAAATATCATCCTAATTCTTAAAATTATTAAGATTAGTTAAAAAAAGAAATGGTCAAGTTATGTGAATTGGCTCACTTAATCCAAGGGTTAAGTAAGCTATGCAACATGATTCCAAAATTATATAGGTTAACAAAGTTTAAATCCATTAATAGGTTAAATGAGTCTGCTTGATAAATTTAATACATTTTAATCTACTCGATAAATTTAATCTATTTTAACGGCTTTAGTTCTACTTTCTTAACTCCAGAAACTTGAGAAAAAAAAAATTGGTCAATACACTGTTTGTTATAGTATTTAAATAGATAGTCTTTTAATGCCAAATGGATCCTTCGCTTCCTGGTTGGAGTCGGACATTCGTACTGTTTATCGTATATTTCGGTTTTTTTAAGCCTCAGCTTGCCATGTTATTGTTTGATTATATGCATAAATGAGTCATAAATAGGATCTAACAATTAAAACAAAAAAATTTACCTAATGAAGTTTCTTAAATCATGCGTGCATTAATAAGCCTAGATATCATGCCTCTCGTTGTGTGGGTTACAACTAGTCTTGCTTTTGTTTCATCTTGGTTTTTCTTAAATTCTTAAACAATATTTTGAAACTGCCAACTCTTTTGAGAATATTAACATTGTTTACACAAAGTATTTTGACTTTAGTTTACCCCATAGACCAAAGTCATCAAGCCGGCTTACTCTTCATCACACTAGCTAGTAAAACTTCAGTCAAGTTGTAAGGTTATGGAAGCGCATATCAAATAACTTGTAGGTCTACATAATTTAAAACATTGTAGGAACATATTGCATGATAGATTACAAACTCATAAAAACTTGTAATCTCATGCTTTTTTTCCCTAAGAAGTAAGAGTGTAAACCAAATCCTTCACATAAAATACACATTAATTTTTAATTGTTGTTAAATGACTTATTAGTTTATTGATTTAAAATCCTGTTAGAGGTTTTCACAAAGCCATTTAGGTATTGGTTTAGACACTATAATAAGCCTAACCTTAAAATTAACACAAAAGTATAATCAAATTTTTGGATAGTTGTGATCAAAAGAATGTTTTAATTTTGTCCATTCAAAAATTATAAGAGTTTAAATTTTAGTTAAGTTATACTTTTTGAGATCATGGATATAAATCTATTTAAGAGATTGAACCAAAGGATAATTTATTATAAAATAAATTAACAGCATATAACAATAAAAATATAATTATAACTCATCTAAGCATGTAACATCCGGTTTTTCATAAAAATAACAAAATGAGTCAGTTTAAAAAGCAAGTCTTTAGATAAAATTAGAATAAAATTTTAAATAATAAAAAATGAGGATCCAAAGTCTAAGATACCCAAAAAACTAGAGTCAGAATAACTCAATAAAATCACTAAAAATATAATGACATTTTTATAAATATAAGCATTTTTTTTGGAAAACTCACATGAAAGATTTTTAAATGAAAAAATCAAGTTTTCCAGGATTTTCAAAGGTTCTAAAAACCTTAGAAACCCCTAGACTAGTTCAAACCCCTTCCAGTGCATATTTTTTAATGTCAATTGATTTAAATTTTGACTTTTTCATTTGGAAGTGTTTTAAATCCAATTTGAGTGGTTCCAAAGCCATTTTATAAGTTAAAGGACTTAATTTTATGATAGAAAAAATAATTCTAAAAAAAGAACTAAAATAAGCCTAAAATAAATTAGCCAAGTAAAGAGACACAAATGGCATTTTTAAAGAACAAATTAAGAAGCTTCTTGGTTTATATGTGGCGTCCTCCCTTCTCCCTCACTTTAGCCAATTTAATTTCTGTCTAAAACTAGAGAAAAGTTTTGCTAAGAAGGGTGTACAAGAAGGAGCTCAAAGGGGGAAGAAAAACATGACAAAAGGTAAGGAAAAACTTAGAATTTCAAGCTTCTTCCTTCTTTAACTTTGTTCTCCTCCTCCCTACCTTTCTTTCCATGGTTTTGGTTATTCATATGAGACTATTTTGGGTCTGGTTCAGAAGGGAGAAGATAGATTTTGAAGGAGAGGAGCATACCCATTAAAAGAGCTCTTGAAATAAGCTTAAAACGAAGGTAAACATCCATGCTTCCTTGTTTTCTCTTCCTTGCTCCTTCTTGGGTGGTTTCGACCAAGTAAAGAACATATTGGAGGGGATTTATACTGACCAAGAGCAAGCAAGAAACCTAAACCTAGGTTTTATACTATGGGAAGCTAGGAAATACAATGAAACCTAAAGGAAAACAATTAAAATTCAAGATAGCAAAACTAGGGATTATTGAACACATGATAGAATATGATTTCTTCCAATGACATTTTAGCTTATGTGAGGGTTTAATTGAGTTTCTAAGACCCCTAGGAAGCCTCCTAAGTGTCTCTTCCTTCAAGGCAACAAAAAAAAGTCCATGGGTCCAAAATGGGAGGCATGTCTCGACCAAGCTTAAAGCAGATACCTAGGGAGTGTTTTAAAATTTTCTAAGCTTAGATTGGGACCAAACATGATGGAAGAAAAGGAAGCCTTGGAAAAAATTTAGAAGCCATAGATTGAGAGTTGGAGGTATAGGTTCGATAATATAACATAAAGAAGTAACATATAGCTAGGCTCTTCAAAATGATTGTATGATAGTGCCAAGGAGTCTAAATAAAGTCAAGAGTCATAGATTGAGGGAGAAAATGGGGCCAAGATCAAGAATCATTAGATTTTCTTCTTTAGGTCTTTGATGGAGTCATAATTGAACCATAAAAGGAAGTAGACTTCCCTAATGTGTGTCTGATGCTAGAGTTTGCTTCTATGATGTAATGATATCCTATTTGATGTGTCTAGACCAAAGGAATCAAACTCCATCCATTTGCAAGTATGTGACCTTGAGAGGGGAGGAATAAGCAAGAGGAAGACTTAGACTTTGTTCTAAAGGTAGCTCTCTAACCTTTCTCTCATACATTCTTAGTTATTTTCTTGTCTTTGGATATGTATATGTATGATTTTACCATGAGAAATGTTTCTAGTTATTTCCTACATGCCATGATACCATGATGTTCTTGAAATGCATTTTATGAATGTATTATGGCTTGAATGGATTTGGTGAACCCAAAATTCTTCTAGCAAAGGTGAGGATAAGTTAAAAGACCCTAAGATTGAGTGAAACAAAGCCAAATATCTCAAAAAGAGTGAGGCTTAGTCAAAAGTCCCTCAAAGATAGGTGAGGTAAGTCCAAAAATCCTAAGAAAAAAGGGTGAAGCTAAACCAATGCTCTTGAAAGCTAATGTATGATATGTATGAGTTTCTTGAATCATGAAAATGAATTTATATATGATTACAAGTAGCTTAAGTTTCATACATGCATGCTTTGACTTGAAAATGTGGCTATCATATATGATTAAAAGGGTTAAGAGCTATTAGGATTCTTAGAATCTCACTCTTCCCTCTCCAATATCTAACCATGTCTATGTGAACCAAGTGAGCCAAGGAATGGGAGCCAATAAGCATAAGAAGCAAGACTTTGACATATGTATAGAGAAATGAGCTTTGTAAATGTATTTTGATGTCAAGAATTGTAACCATGATATGTATATATGATGTGGATGCTTGGGCACACTTAAATGTATGTAAATATGATGTATGTAATGCTTTTGGGAGCATATAATTGAATATGTGTGGTTTTACCACCAAAGGCCCTTGATATGTTATGCTTCTAATGTGTATGATTGCATGTAGCATAGTAGAAATGAGTTCCATAATGTTTTGAACCAAATGAAAAGTCTCTCTAGGCTGTGACTGTGGTTTTGGACTTGCCCAAGTAGCCATGGATGGTTAAGAAAGCCATTTGACCCCTTAATGCACCATCTTGAACATTAAATTGGACCATTATGTGTGCTAAACCAAAATATGACCAAATGAGTAAGTCTTTCCAAGAAATTTATCCAACAAGTAGGTCTCCTTTAGAGATTTTCACATAGCTAAAGAACACCTAATTTGGACCTCTAGAGAATTTATTATGATTTTTCAAAGTTGGAAAAACTATGCAGAATGGTAGGGCACATTGTTAATTTGGTCAGCTTCTTTCTCTCTGTCATCCATAGGACAAATGGTGTCTAATACCTATGAAATTTTACAAGCATAAACTAGATATGTTGAGCTTTCTCTAACACTTAAGAGCACCCCATTTGGAGCTTTATAGAGGGAGAACCAAAATTTTGAGTTTTATGATAGTATCAGTGATGTAGTCCAACCTCTGGTATTGTTCCATCAATTTTTGTGGGTTAGATGCCATTTGCTTGGTTTAGAACTATTTTTATTTGAAATTAGACATCCACAAATTTCTAGAATGATATGGTTTTTGGGATTTTTATTTTTTTAGAATTAGTTATGAAGTTTTAAAATTTATATCAAAAACTTATGACAACAAACTTGGTAGCTGAACATTTAGTGTTATTCCATTGTTATTCATGGTCTAGTTGATCTTTTTACAGTTTGAAGTGATTTTTAACCTATGATTGACATTAAGGGATTTCTAGGAAGTTATCATTTGCTTAATTTTAAGTTTTCTAGAATTAATTATGATTTTTCAAAATTGATGTAAAAAACCTAGAAGCTGGACCCAAACGTAACTTTTAATTTTTCTAGTGTGGGGCTTCCAATCCAAATTGTTTTATGATGGTTATAACTTGTATGGATGTACTATGAGTAAAAGATGATATTGAAGAGTTTATAGGGTCCACAGAGCTTGAGATAAATTTCTAAAACCCTATGTAACGCAATAAAATGCAATTGAATATAATATTTTCTTTGGAAATGCATGACACCAAGCTAGTAGAACACTATGGATTTAAAAGGAAGGCTAGAAGTATATGGTGCTACAAAGCACATTTTTAATCAAATAAACTGATATGCACAACGAGTAGGTTAAGTGGTAAATAAGCTTGGATTTGGCTACAAAATATTTGGTATCAATTAATATGTGTTTTAGTTATGAATAATTAAAAATTTGGGTTTCAATTTAGGAATGACCATGGATAAAGTATCATAGTCCTCATATTCAGACCCATATGTAGTGGGCAAAAAATTTCTATTTTTATAGAACCCATAAATTAATCCCCAACCCATTTACTAAAAAAATCTAAAAATGAACAATTTTTTTTTTAAAATTTGAAACTTATTTATATTAGAACTATCCATATAAAATCACAATAATAATTATTAAAATGTCTCAAATAACTATTAATATAATTCAAAATTTTTAAAATTCTATTTGGATGATTTTTTTTATTTCTGTAATATATATGTATGTATATATATATCTTAATTTGCATAGTTTGTAAAGTTATAGGTGGAGTGGCATTTGAAAATTACAAAGTTTGAGTAAACATGTAATGCCTTTAAAATTAAGAAGAGATGGTTATTCTATTGTTTTAACCCTAAAAGGCTACCCATCATGAGATTAATAGAGTAAGGACTATGTTATTTCATCTAACAACATCAACTAGTAAAGGTATGTAATCTATAAAATTGATCACTAATATTATTGAACCCATTATCAATTATCATCATCCAATATGAAATATATAAATAATAGCCCTTTTGTATTAAAACATAAAAAATATAATTAATAAAAACCCATAAAATTCTTATATTGACAAGTTATCAAATATTAACCAAGACAAGAGTATAGAATAGGCATATATTCTTAATCAATCAACTAAATACCTAAACCCCTACATTTCAAAATCAATGTTAATGTTAATGTTTATCTATAAGTTATTTATCGTACATGCTTGAATCTTGAAATTTCATTTATAGATAGCATGGAGTTAAGGGAGCCATGGCCCCCACCAATCTCCCCTGGCCCTACCTTTATGTATGTAGTCAGTCAATCTAATTTCACTCGACAAAATTCCCAAAAAAAAAATTTGAACATATTAATAAATTTTCATTGACAAAATTTTATGAAAAGGTTGAATTTATTTCGTTTAATCAGGTTTAGAGTTCTAAAAAGTATATAATGTCAAGTGTGTCAAAATAAACATATTTTATGACATCATTTATCCAAACGCAACAAACTTAAAGCCTAAAAAACCTAGGGTTTGATTAGATCATAAGTCAACATTATGCAAAAAAAGGGTTCTCTCCTTGGTAGGAGTCTTCATGCGTCTTTGCATTACTTTAATTTATCGAGTGATTGGTGTTCTCTTACTTTGTGTTGCTCTGTTGTGAAGTGAAGTTTGGTTTTCAGATGGAATTGACAAGAAATTTAGAAGAGATAATGGCGATAGCAAGTTGGTTACACCTGATTGAGATGATACTAAACATGAGTACGGAGTGTCCCACATTGATAGACAAATTGTTGACAAGTAAGAGCACTACTAGATCAACGATTAAATCTTTGCTTCTTAAGAACTGGAATACTAAGGGAGGTGTTAATGATATTGGTGATAATCTATTCATTTTCAATTCTGTTAGAAAGGATGATTTTAACATAATCTTGAGAATTGGATCGTGTGACTGTGATGGGGTTTCTCCTAGTTATTAAATAATGGTCTCCCCCATTAGCTATTCATGAGGTGAATTTTAAAAGTTGTCTATTTTGGGTCTAGTTTCATGTTATGCCAATGGAGGGGATGACTGGTATAAATTTGTTGAAACTATAAGGTAAGATTGGTAAAGTGGCAGCGTATGAAGAACCTAATAAATATTGAAGATGTTTTGTCAAGGCAAGGGTGGAGATTAATATCGAACTCCATTGGTGATAGGTTTTAGGTTCCCTAGGCCCAGCCTCCTTAAAATTTGGATTTCTATTCAATATGAGAAGTTGTAGCAGTTTTGCTATAATTGTGGAAGAATTGGCCATAATATTAAGATATGCAGCTATGAAAAGGCAATGTTGGTCTAGATTCTTTAAAACCAAGGTTTGGTGATGGTCTTGGTACCTCTCCGATTAGGCTTATATTTAGGGTAATGGTGTTGAAAGCACAATCTTATGAAAACTCTAAGAAGATCAAAGAGATGGTGGCATTTGTAAACTCATAAAAAATGAAGTGCATAAGGGAAGGTCATTCTATGAAGGAATATTCATAGGCAGATAGGATTAGTAATGAACCCAAGAATATAGGAAGAAAGGCACATTTGGAAGACTAAGTATGATGATAGATTTATGAATAGTAGAGAATGTGCTACAATGAAGGATAACAATAGTATGTATGAAGAAGAAAAGAATTATGATAGCTTTGGGCTTAATCAAATTTATGGCTTGGCCCAAGTTGTCCATTGTAGTAAAATTACTGGCCCTATGGAACGATTAATTTAAACCCAATCTGTGACAAGGTTTGAACCCCACTCCTATTCCATTATGTCCTAAATCCACATCGTATATTGTGGAGCTACCATTTTACAAAGAAAAGGAGGTAAATAATAGGTGTTCGAATTTCCTACTTCTCCCTTCCCTACACGGTGCCTACTTCTTAAGTAAAACTGCTTTGTTTGGCTGCTTAAATCTTGAGCGTTCATGTCATTGATGCTTCAAGATGCAACGCATAACCTTATTAATAGAAACGATGTCATTTCATATGATGCTTCTGGTGCAATCTCGAACGTCCATCCCCATGCAATCCTAGTTGTTAGTTTAACTCCCAAAATGCCTTTTTTCGACAATCTCCTATCTTCATCATCTGTAGTGAGATAATTTTCATATTTCTTAAAGATCTCCTATCTTTTTATTTTGTTCGTCACGATCCTGGGGCTAGATCTAGCATTCTTTGAGATCCACCTTCATGTTTGTTTTTAGTTTATGTTTAATTACACTGCCATTTGTTTTAATAGAAATCTTTTTCATAAAAAGTATAACTTCTATCAGAGTCTTTCACTTCTTGCTATGGAAGTATAGTCGGGACTTAGACTATGGTAGAGTTTGGCTTATTGACATATAAGACAAGTTGTGTCTTTGAACATATAAATCATTCTAAGATAGGTTGTGGCAATATGCTTAGTGTTCTGATATGAACTTCCCATGTTTTATTTAATGAGTTAAAGGATTTCTACGAAAGTCAAATTTTCATTATCTGGGGCAAAAATTCTAGCTTTGAATTGAGACACTAAATTACAGCTTGATATAGAAAGGTTTAGTTGCAAAGCAATCCTATAAAAGGTTTCACCATTTTGATCCTTTTTATGTCTTGATGATTGGAGGTGAACATTAGAAGCGTTGATGAAGCCTTATGATTGGTGCTGCTCTCTCACTATCTTCTTCTGCATTTGTTTAATAGGTATCAAATATTGCAAATGTCTATTGAAAGTAAGAAAGCCTAATTCCATTACCTTGTACATTATATAAAAGATACAAGTGCCTAACCTTTCCATGCCTATTCAAGCTATAATTACTATACTTACATTTCAAAATTTTGTCTAAATATCTCTTTTTCTCCTAGTACTTTCATCTTAAAATATATTAAAATTTCATAACTAAGAAACATCTATAGACATTATAGATAAAAATCTGCATGACTAATAGAAACAAAATTACTTACAAGGCTATTGAAAAATTTTGAGGAGTTGAAGAGAGTTTGTTAAAGTTCAAGCAAAGTTGCAAATAAATACATCCATGCTTTTTATATGATATCTACACAGGTATTCATGTTTTAATATTGCATTTAGGTTGAGGGGAAAATTATATGAAAAAAGGCTAGGATTATGGTTTTTAGTTTGCATAATTAGTACAAGAAAGATATAACCAATCTAATATTTTGGATTTTTTCCATTGTTCCTACCCTCATATACTTTCCAAATTAGATCTCATTGATTCTTTGTATATAATATTCCTTAAATAGTTAATACTTACATCATTTCCTCCTTTAGCCCTACCACATCATGTTGATTCTTTTTGTCAGAGTAAGCAATTTCTTGATAAGATTTTCTTGTAGTTTCCTTGTTTATATAAGCCATGTCTCACTCGTATTACTATATTTGTTGAAAGAAATCATTGTGAAAATAAACTTTTAAGTTTGATTTATTTGGGTGATTTTAGTCATGCCTAATGCATATACAAACCTCTTTGATACAAAAAATGGCCAATGTAGCTTACCTAGCAACATATATATATATATATGCATGTGTAGCTTATGGCAGAGAAAGGTGAGCTTCCTACAAGATTTGGTTCAACAACTCTAGGAATTCTTCTTCTACTGACCAAAGGGAGGCACCAGAGTAGCACTCAAAAAAAGATAAAATCCTTCTTTATTCATGCAGTAGACAACTAAGATGTTAAATTTTATGTCAAGGTTAATGATGTCTTTATCAATCTTGGTATATGGTTTTTTCTATGTAAGTTTTATTTTTGAATGCAAAAAAATAAGCAAATTTTTTTTGAACAAAATGAACCTTTAATCTTGTTATGCTAAGTTTTATTTTTGATTAGCTATACAACTTTAAAGGCCTAAAAAAAATCATTCCTATATAAAATATAAATGACATTTTTGGCATCGTAAATTTGCTTATAAATATGTTTTAACACTTATATGTTTGTGCTTAATATATCATAAATTGTGATTCATATGTGATACTTGCTATGGTCTATTTACCTCCCATTATTTGTTATTCATTACCCTATTTTTTCTTTCATTCTAGATAGGCATGTTAATGACAATATTTTCATCAAAAGTTAATTCACTATTCTTTTGATGAAATTTGTTTCAACAGATCAAGGGAAGTTGCAACAATATGATTCAACTATATTATGCTATACAATTTGATTTATGTGAATCATAAAGCAAGTTACAAGGAGAGCATGTTGGAAAAACCAAGATTAAGTAAAAGAACAAGAGACAAGCATCAATAAGGCATGAACAAAATAAGGACTTGTATACTCAACAAAGCCATGACCTGTAGTTGCTTCCTTCTTCAACAAAGCATCAACCTCTTCTTAAAGGCTTGTCAAGTGATTGATTGTATCATTGAAAAATAGGTAAGAATATAGTTTCATATTAATGAAAAGGGGCTTGTACACTGAACAACTAAAGATGTGTATTATAGTTTTAATGGAAAGAATAGGCACTTATGCTCAATTTAAGTTGTACTAAGGGACCCATTGTACATAAACATATTGATTTTAATAAAATATCATATTTCATTGCCATTCTTTCGAATTGTGTATGGCAAACTTAGTTATGCCTACTCAGTTATGGTCCAAGCAAAATATCCTGACTAAGCTTTAAGGAATCAAGTGATGTCATTATAGTACCTAGTGGTGCCTATATTACAAAACAATATTAATCACATTATAATCAGGTATTAATAAGAATTAAGCTATAAGTTTTAAAGAATCTACTTCTCTTACATTTAACATCTCAGTGAAAGTAAGATCACTTTTAGTTGATTAAGGTGCAAATAGTACAAATGAAGGAGAGTATGGTAATTGAGGTATGGTGCTAAATTGATCTTGTGGGCTTGAACTTCAATTAATTGATGTTGGGATGCCAACATGTAGATCGTTTTTGGAAGATGAAATGGGAGATTATGCTCCTCAACAAATGCATTGATTTTATATTTTTCATTAACCTGTGTAACACACATTCTTGCTCTGAAATTGGTTCTAGTCCCAAGATGGTGCATCTTAAACTCCGTTTTATCTTGTTTTTGTACACCTTCTTTAAAACATGCATATCTATATGTTATTATTTCCCCATCTTTCTTACTCATAGTAAAAGTATATTTCCTTGCCCCAAATCTAATTTGACCTGCATAAGCAGCATAAAACTTCCATGCTTCCTTTAAGTTGTAAAATTCTAAACCTAGTTTAAATCACCCTTTATATAATGATCCCTAAAAAAGAAAGTTAACAAGGTTACTTAAGAAGTATTAATGTACTAAAATAAATACTATTTCAATAAAAAAGATAATATTTAAAGATATATACTCGAGAAGCAAATAGATAACCAAGGTATAAAAATAAAGACAATTTAGTTAAAGATATTAATGATTAATTATTATATCAAAGATTAAAATAAGAACAAGGAATAAAATAAGATATGCAAAGTGTGACATTCATTTTGTATATGTATTTATTCTTTATCTATTTACTACATCAGAAATGGAAGAACTATTGTTTTCAATCTTTGCATATCATAAAAGCCTTAAACTTTGCAAAATAAAAACTTTACATTTATTTACTTTAGCTTTTCTACATCATTTAAATATAAATAATATTAAACTTTACAAAATACAAGCTTTCTTAATGAAATGCTTTGAACTTTGCAAGATATAAAGTTGAAAAAGAAAGCTTCAAATAGGAGAAAATGTTTAGGAGAAAACACTAAAGAAGGTGAAGCTTCCACTAAACCAAAACTTTGATTTCCTACCTTAATGGAATAGAAGAAAGTAAGATGGATGTTTCTTGTTGATGCAACACCCATACTTCTAGTCCTTTTTCATCAAAGTATAACGAATTAATAGCCAGGATTGTGTAGGGATGGATGTCTAAGATCACACCAAAAGCATCACATGCAACAGCGTTGTTTCCATTAATGAGGCTATCGCTAATAACATGAACGCTCAAGATTAAAGCAGCCAAACAATGTGGTTTCAAAGAAAAGTTAGTGCTATGCAGGGAAAGACGAAGTAGGAGATCCGAACATAAGTAAATAGCAAAACTTTGGTCTTAAACTTGTTTATGCAATACACACAAGAGTTGATGAGAGAATTATGGTAAATAAATCTTAAGTGAAATGCTAATTTGGAATGGATTCTATCAAAGTCTAAGAAATAATGGCAAATGTGTGGAGTAGAGTCCAAAGGAAGCCTCAAAGTTACATATAGGTACTATCAACCTGATTCGAGGCTAGGGTTTGCAAATGGAATTTCAACCAAATCCTTTCCAAAGATTAGGAAGAAAAAAAGCTTTAAAGATAGGAATTTTAAAATAGGCAAGTTGGTGGATGTTCTAATTAAACTAGGTTCAGTCTAAAGTTGGAAGTTAGAGTTAGTGAATTAGAAAGGTGTAGTGTTGTTGTCTGTTGCTGATATGAAAAATGTTGAAAGGCCTAGTTGGCCAACTAAAGCCATCAAGAAGCTATGAGTCTCCTAGCATGGAATTGTCAAAAAGTGAAGGTGGTCTTCATTGGTAAGAATTTGTGGTTTTTATGTAATAAACATAAGCCCTATCTAGTTTTCCTCATAGAAACCAAAATGAAGAAGAAGAATTTAAAAAGATTATAAAAAATATTTAAATTTAAGCAAGCTGTTGTTAGTGATCTTGATGGCTCATTGGGAAGACTAGTCCTATAATGCAAAGAGAAAGTGTAACTGAATATTATCCATACCTTTAAGTGTAACACCATATATTTCTAGCTTACTTCCTATCATTTCTAAGTCACACATTATGAATTACACAAAGGGAATGGAAAAATGGCATTAAAATAATGCCTTATTTCGCGTTGCGTTGCATATAAAAATTCCATTCGGTGTCACGCGAACCATATAAGCTCATACATCACATTCTCATATTTAATTACATAAATACAACTCATTTGCATCACCCAAATTGGCTCACAACTCATGGAATTCAAAAGAGAGCATCAAACTCACACTATTATTTTTTGCCAGAATTTTAGTTTTTCTGTCACAACTTCAGAAATTCATAACTAAATCCACAAAAATTGAAACCTAACAAACTTTACCATTCCAGAAAGCCCTGGATGTCTACCCCATGGTAAAAATAATTTCAGCTTATGAATCATTAAGAGGAGAACATTTGACATCCAAAAAGCCACTGAGGTCGCTGCTGTCTAGGCTACTGGTTCAAATTACTAGTATGAAGTTTCAAAATTCATAACTAATTCTAGAAAAATTGCAATAATGCATTCTTCACCATTCTGGAAAGCTACACCTGTATAATTTCTGCAAAAAATATGTCCAGGCCATGAAACATAACATAGAAAGTATTTGACACGTGAAAAGGGGCAAAGGTTCTGACAGCTACTAGTATTGATGCAAATGTCTGCTATAACTCAGCAAACTCGGTTGGAGCCATCCTGTATAGAGCCTTGGACATCAGTCTAACCCCAGGCACTATCTCTATGGAGAACTCTATCTCTCTCTCTTAGGAGGTAGGCCACTAAAATGAAAATCTTTAAGGAAAATCTCTGGGAATTCCCTAATGATCGGGATCTCCTCTATCCCTTCTTCTACCTCGGCCCATATAGAGAAAAAGGCTAGAAACCCCTGAGACCCCTGCTCTAAGTATCTCTCAGCCTAGGCAGTAGCCATACAAGATAGCTCGACTCCTATCCTAGGTATGGTCTCATAAGAAAGTACATATACAGAGCGATGTTCACAATCAAGGACAGCATTATTGGCAACCATCTAGTTCATACCCACAATCAAATCAAGATCATGGAATGGCATGCAAATCAAATCGATGGTCATATGACAATGATTAAACTGGACAGTGACATTCAAACAAGCATGGGAAGTAAGAACGTGGCCTCCAGTGGGTGTAGTGATAGATAAATCAAATGGTAGAGTACTAATGGCCAGACCCAAATATCTCACACAATCATAAGATATAAATGAGTGACTAGCACCCAAATCAAACATAGTAATCACAGAAAAATTATTTACTATGAGCGTACTTCGAATAAGACTAGGAGACGTACTAGCCTCCTATTGAGAAAGGGCAAACACCCTGCCCTAGGTCTGTGGCCTGGAAGGAGGCGGTCTGAACAAAGGTGCTGAATTTGCCAAAGAACAATTTTTGGCAATATGCCCCGGCTTCCCACACTTATAGCAGATCACTATGGATTACAGGGTGACAGATGACTGAGTCCTCAGGGGCTATGGCCTCTTCCCTTTCTACGGCTTCCTACTCCACTGCACCTTACTTTTCTTCTTATTGGTAAGTACAGAGCTGGCTCCCTCTTCGGGTCACAGCCTCTTCAGTTCTGGAGTACATAAAAAATGGGAAGATTTGCCAAGAGATGGAGATTCAAGCTTCTTGGCCTCCATTCTTTCGATTTTGAATTCCACTCAGATCATATAAGATGAGAGAAAGGAGGGGTGAGATTTATTGAATCTCAATAGCTCATGCACCTATTCAAGCACATTTTTAAAGCATACAATATGTCAAAGGTACAAGTATGCAATCAATCAATTCATGAAGTATTCCACTTTCACATTTTTGTGCCACAAACCTATGTCAAGTATAAGAATGAGCTCTAGGGACTTTTAGTTTGGCCTTATCCCATTTTTAGGACTTTTGGATTGCCTTACTCTTGGTTCTTGAGACTTTTGACTTAGCCTCACTCATCTAAGATACTTTTGGCCTTGTCTCACCCATGCCATAAGACTTTTGGCATCTCCTCACTTACATTAAGGGACTTTTGGCACTACCTTACCCTTAAGAGTCATTTCCACAATTCAATGATATTCAAGAAAGCATATTGGTACTAAAATAGTAACGTAGAATCAAGTGACATGTCTCAAACAAACAAAGATACACATAAGCACACAATGACACATATGCAACAAGAAAAGGTAGAGAGCTACCTTGGTGCAAATTTAAGCTTTACTTTGTTTATTCTTTCTCCTTTTCGATTCCACAAGCACAAGGAGGTGGGGTTGGATTTCCTTGGTATAATCCATCTTCCCATGACTTAGTTTGATGGATTCTTTTGGATTATAAAATAGAAACTCTTCCCTCTTCATAGTTCTGTTTGAGGTATCCCACTATGGAATAGGAGAAGGAGAAAAAGAAGCAACAAGGGAAGAGAAACTACCTTGAAATCAAACTTCCTTCAAGAGCTCTTCTTCTTCCCTCTTTCTCTTCCTTAAATTTTGAATTTCTCTCCTCTGATCTAGACCTAAATCAGTACCAAAAATTGCATTAAAACCATGGAAAGATAAAGTAAGAAGGGGAGGATGAAGTTTCAAAAGGAAGGAGTATGAAAATCTTACACTTTCTCATCTTTCCTTAGCTTTTCTTCCTCCAAAATTTCCTCTCTTTGTGTGCCTAAGATACCAGCTCCTTTTTTAAGATTTGGATAGAAGAAAGTCGATTTAGAGAGGGGGAGGCTAAACGTGGATTTAAAAGGAGCATTTAGAAGTTTTTTTGTACAATTTGTTTTCATTTTTGCCCTTCCATAATGGCATTTCCAGTTTGGCTTCGTTTTAGTTCCTTTTTTAGAATTATCTTTTCCATCGTAAAATTTAGATTCCCAATTTAATAAAATGCCTTTGAAATCACTCAAATTGGAGCTAAAACCTTCTCAAACGAACCAGTTAAAGTTTGAGTCAATCGACGTCGAAAAGAGTATATCGAAAGGGTTTTACCAGTCTTGGGCTTCCCATGGTTTTTGAGGCCTTTGAGAACCCACGGCAACTCAAAATTTGCATTTAAAAAGCCCTCTTAGGTATTTTTCTAAAATTACATTTATTTATGAAAATGCCACTGGCCTCTTAGCAAAATTTTCAAATCACTTCAGTCCTAGTTTCTGGGCAACTCAAGACTCAAATCCTCATTTTTAATTATTTAAAATTTTATCCCAATTTTATTTAGCCTTGAATCACTCATCTTAGGAGACTTGTTTTTCAAACTGGCCCATTTTAATGTTTTTACAACGTATCGAGCATTACATTTTCCACCCCCTTAAAATAAATTTCATCCTCGAAATTTAAATACGTACCTCAGGGAAATAACTCTGAATACTTTCACTTCATGTCATCTTCTAGTTCCCAAGTTGCCTCCTCAGACATCAAGCCCTTCTAGACCTCTTTCACCTGAGGGATACTCTTGTTTCTCAGTTGTTTCAACTTGGTATCCACAATCCTCTCTGGCCTCACTTCATAGGAAAGATTTTCTTGCAATTAAATATGCTCATATTCTATGACATGTGAGGGGTCTGGTAAGTACTTCTTCAATTGGGAGACGTGAAAGACATTATAGATTTGGGTTAAGTTTGAAGGTAGGGCTATCCAGTAGGCCATGGGTCCGATTTTCTCAAGAATTTCAAATGGACTAATATACCTAGGACTGAGCTTCTTTACCCTCATAGATCGACCTACCCCAATTACTGGAGGCACTCGGCTGAATACGTGGTCTCCAATCTCAAACTCTAACGACCTTCTTCTGCGATCGGCATAACTTTTCTTCCTACTCTGAGCCATAAAGAGTTTCTTTTGATCAATTCTATCTGCTAGGTAGTCTGGTCTACTAACTCAGGTCTTAGCAAACGCCTCTCCCCTAGCTCAACCTAACATAATGGAGATCTACACTTTCTCCCATAGAGATCCTCATAAGGAGTCATCTGAATACTAGAATGATAATTGTTATTGTATGCAAATTCAGCTAATGGCAGATATGCATCCCAGTTACCCCTCATTTCTAATACACATGCCCTTAACATATCCTCTAAGGTCTGGATGGTCCTCTCAGTCTGACCATCTGTCAGGGGGTGGTAAGTAGTGCTAAACTGCAACTTAGTCCCTAAGATATGCTGTAATGACTTCTAGAAGTTCAATGTAAACCTGGGGTCTCTATCAGACACTATGCTACTGGGTACTCCATGAAGTCATACTATCTCACGTATATACAACTGGGCTAATCTACCTAATAAATAAGTAGCCCTCATTGCTAAAAGTGTACGGACTTCGTCAACCTATCTACCACTACCCAAATAGCATTGTGTCCAGAGGATGTCTTGGGTAACCCCATAATGAAATCCATAGCTATATTATCTCATTTCCATTTAGGGATATCTAAGGGTTGCAGTAACCCAGCAGGTCTCTGATGTTCTACCTTAACCCTCTGGCACATTAAACATCTCGCCACGTAATCTGTGACGTCATTCTTCATTCTTGGCCACCAAAAGATTTTTTTTAGATCCTAATACATCTTGGTGGCACCTGTGTAGATAGTATATTTGCTCTTGTGTGTCTCTTCTAGAATTTTCTCTCTTAACTTATTACTATTAGGTATATAGATTCTATCCTGGTATACTATTAGAATGTCCTCAGATATCCCGAAATCTGAGGTCTTACACTGGGAGATTTCGCTATTAATTTGTCTCAAGAATTCATCCTCTCTCTGGGCATCTAAGATTTAGACTCTCAACTCATTCTCAATCCGGGTTTCACTCAAAAATAGTCTGCCCGATACTAACTGGCAAGAGAAGTTCAAATTTCTAAATTTTTCTAAGAGCTCCTACTCCCTGATCATCATATGGGTAGCGTGGATGGATTTCTTACTGAGTGGATCGTCGCATAACCCTCAAAATAATACTAGGCTGATAGAATATATAGTTAGTGGCTCAACCTAGGTCATTTCCCTCGGAATTGGCGTTCAATGTTTAATTGAGTTTTCCAAATATTAAAAGACTCTAAAAATTCCTAAACTAAGGGGTTTTAATTTAATTAAACTAAGCAAAAACTAAATTGAATTAAATTTCCTAATTGCTATCTAATTGTATGGATTATGGTCTTGTGACTAACTTCGGATTCATCCCTTTGGTATCCACTATCCTTATCCTAATCTAATTGTGATTAATTCTGGCCTAAGAGTTCCTAATCGTGTTCATAACAATTTATCTTGAGTAACCACGCAAGAATCAAGAAATTAACGATCTAATGTTGAATTGAAACCTCACATCCAAATTAAATTATCAATTCTTGTTTTTAAGATCAATGAACACTCAATTTGATTGATTAACTAATTGATTAACCTCTGAATCATCCTAAATATTTAATTAACCAACTAAACATTAAGGAATCCTCAATTTAAACAATTAAGCTCACTCATGTATTTTATCGAATACCTTCGAAGCATACATGGGGAATTCAGATAATATTAGAATTAATCGGATTAATTAATCAACAAAAGTACTTCCTAATTAGTGTCTAACCAGCCACTAATTATAATTACACAAATTCTCTATCAAATACAACTTAACCAAGACAATAATTGAAAGAGAAAAGTGTAGGAAAAATAAGGAAATTCTTAGCCAAAAATTCTGAATTTTCTCCATGGATTCAAGCTTCTCCAAGGATTTCCTCCTAGCTAGCCACAAGATGAATTAAGGCTTCATGGGATGATGGAGATGGATGGATGGAATGGGGATGAGAAGAGGATGGATGATTGGTTGAGTGGTATATGGCGTGGATGATTGAGTGGGTTGGAATGGCTTGATATATATAGGCATGAGGGTTGCTAAATTTTAGAGACGTGAGTTGGTGGAATTGTGAATGGACTAGGATATCTTAATGGATGAAGGAAGCGTGTATATGCTGGAGAGGCGTGAATAAATCAGAGACGTATTGAATAATAATTCCACGTGTTCAGCTGCTTATCTTCGTGTTTGCTCGTGCCTTCTGCTCTTAATATATATATCACAAGCTTGCATTGCAGATAGTGTGGGCCTCATTGAATATAATAATCCACTTGCTGAATTATTCACGTTATCCATGCAACTTCTGCTTCCTCGTTCAGCCTTGATCCATCGTCACTTCTTCTTTTTAATCTTAAGCTTCTTCATGCGTTTTTCACATGTTCTCTTCCTGCTCGAGTTCAGCTCGTTCAGCTTGCTTTGTTCTCCATCACATGGTTTCTTTCATTTAATCCTTTATCACGTGCAGCTTTATTCTATTTGAGCTCGTTCAGCTTGTCATCCCAGCTCGTTCAAGTTCTTCTCGAATTTCTGCATGTTCTGGAGCTTCCAGCGTGATATCTAGCTTCTCTTTTCCTACGTTTCTGCATGCATTTTCCTTCTCATATCACGTTCCCAGCTGCTGTTCCAGCTCATGCATCGTAGCTTCTCTTCTTCGTGTTTCATTCTTCCATGCTCTATTTTCCACGTTGGCTGCTGTGGCTTCTAACGTATTTTCTGCATGCTTTCTTTGAACCAGCGTTCTCAGGTCCAGCGTTGTCTTGCCCCTCCAACAGAATGAAGAAGCAGTCTCCCATGTGAAGATCAGCGTCTCCAGCTCTCTGCAGCTCGTTCTCTTCTCTCTTTCCTTCACCACGTTAAGCATCTCTTCGTTATGCTCGTTGCTTCTGCGTTTCTCAGCTCATGTAGTCTCATGTTTCTGCTGCAGTTCTATTCTAGCTTATGTACAACTTCTTTCATGTGGATTTCAGTATGGTTTCCACAAGCTCCCAGCTTCCTCTGCCCAGTTCAGCGTTGTTCAGCTCAAGAGCTTCTTCTCTGTTTCAGCATGGCTTTTCTCCACGTGATGTATGCTCAGCCAGTAGCTCCCATTCTTCCATGATTTTTGCACGTATCATTTTCTCTTCTCCATGCACTCTCTGCCCAGTCTTTCCACGTAGGTTTCTCTTTCTTTCAAACTCAGCTTTCCATGTTTCTTCCATGTGCAGTTCTGCCTTCTTATTTTCCTTCTTCAAGTCAATTTTTTTATTCAAGCTTCCACTTTCTATTGAAAATCTGCACAAAATAATAGACCAAATTAAGTGGGAAAGATTTTACAAAATTCATTAAAAGATTTATTCATTAAAATTCCATAATTTTGCAAATAAATTCCTTAAATATAGAAATGGCTTCTAAAAAAAATCTTATCTAATTGAAGTTTTAGAACCATATTTAATCATTAAAATGCCTAAATTAGGAGAATTAAAACATATAAAAATCATGGTTATCACTTACTCAGGGCATCGGCCACCACATTGGCCTTCCCCAGATGATATTTCAATACATAATCATAATCTTTCAGGAACTCCATCCATCTCCTTTGTCCCAGATTGAGTTCCTTCTGATCAAACAAGTATTTAAGACTTTTGTGGTCACTATAAATCTCTATAGTCGCACCATATAAATAATGCCTCTAAACCTTAAGAGCAAACACTACTGCAGCCAACTCTAGGTCATGTGTGGGATAATTCTCCTCATAATGCCTCAACTGCCTAAAGGCATATGCCACTACCCTACCCTGCTGCATCAATACACATCCTAACCCTCTCATCGAGACATCACTATATATCACAAATGATAAACTAGGGTCAGGAATGACTAGCACAGGGGTAGTGGTCAATCGGAGTTAAAACAAAGCCAAACTGGAAATGCCATTATGGAAGAGAAAAAATGGAAACAAATTGTACAAAGAAGCTTCTAAATGCTCCTTTTAAATCCATGTTCAGCCTCCTCCTCTCTAAACTGACTTTCTTCTACCTAAATCTCAGAAAAGGAATTGCTGTCGTAGGCGTACAAAGAGAGAAAATTTTGGAGGAAGAGAAGCTAAGGAAGGTGAGAAAGTGTAAGATTTTCATGCTCTTTTCTCTTGAAACTTCATCCTCCCCTTCTTACTTCATCTTTCCATAATTTTAATGTAATTTTTGGTACTAATTTAGGTCCAGATCAGAGGAGAGAAATTCAAAATTTAAGGAGGAGGAAGAGGGAAGAAGAAGGGCTCTTGAAGGAAGCTTGATTTTAAGGTAGTTTTTCTTCCCTTGTTACTTCTTTTCCAACTTGAGTTTTACTAATTTTCCATGCATTCCTTTGGTATAATCTATCTTCCCATGGCTTAGTTTGATGGATTCTTTTGGATTATAAAATAGAAACTCTTCCCTCTTCATGATTCTATTTGAGGTATCCCACCATGGAAAAGGGGATGTTTTAAATGATTCCAAGCTTGATTTAGGACTTTATATGATAAAAAAAGATAGGACAAACCCTTGAGAAAAATTTAAAAGCCTTAGGTTGGGAGATGAGGCAATGGCTTCCATAATGTAACCTTATGAAGCAACATGGACCTAGGTTTGTGAAAGTAAGTGTGTGATGACTTCAAGGACCTTAAATGAGATCAAGAAGTCTAAATATAACAAGATCTTGGGACCAAGAATGTTAATTATGGTAGTTGCTGCATTAGGTCCTTAATGGAACCATATTGTGACAAATAGAACAAAGTGTAGTCTTAAGAGTGACTTGGATGTTATAACTTGTTCCAAGAGTATAATTAAGTGTTATTTATTGTGAATAGGCTAAGGAAATCCAACTCCACCTCCTTGTACTTATGGAATCAAAAAGGAGAAAGAATAAACAAAGTATAGCTTGAATTTGCACCAAGGTAGTTCTCCACCTTTTCTTGTTGCATATGTGTCATTGTGTGCTTGTGTGTATATTTGTATGTTTAAGACATGCCACTTGATGCTACTTTGCTATTTTGGTACCAATATGCTTTCTTAAATGGAATTGAATTGTGGAAATGGCTCTTAAGGGTGAGGTAGTGCCAAAAGTCCCTTAATGTAGGTGAGGAGATGCCAAAAGTCTCATGGCATATGTGAGACAAAGCCAAAAGTTCCTTAGATAGGTGAGGCTAAGTCAAAAGTCCCATGAACTAAGAGTGAGGCAATCCAAAAGTTCTAAAAATGAGGTGAGGCTAAACCAAAAGTCCCTAGAGATCATTCTTATACTTGACAGGAGTTTGTGACACAAAAATGTGAAAGTGGAATGCTTCATGAATTGATTGATTGCATACTTGTACCTTTGACATGTTGTATACCTTGAAAATGTGCTTGAATAGGTATATGTTGCTTCATAAGGTTACATTATGAAAGCCATTGCCTCATCTTCCAACCTAAGGTTTCTAAATTTTTTTCCAAGGGTCTTTCCTATCTTTTTTTATCATATAAAGACCCAAATCAAGTTTGGAACCATTTAAAACATCCCTTAGCTATCTCTAAGGGTCTTGACCTATTTATACTTCCATTAAAGATCCATGGAGTTTGGGATTTTTCCTTAAGGGATGAGGCACTTGGGAGGTTCCCTAGGAGTCTTAAAAACTCAAACAAACACTCATATATGATGGGGAAGTCTTGAATCAACCCAGATTTTAAACTATGTTTCAAGCGCCTTACACTTTTCCAACTTAAGTTTTACTATTTTTTCATTCATTTCTTTGGTATAATCCATCTTCCCATAGCTTAATTTGATGGATTATTTTGGGTTATAAAATAGAAACTCTTCCCTCTTCATGGTTCTATTTGAGGTATCCCACCATGGAAGAGGAGAAAGAGAAAAAGAAGCAATAAGGGAAAAGAAACTACCTTGAAATTAAGATTCCTTTAAGAGCCCTTCTTCTTCCCTCTTCCTCCTCCTTAAATTTTGAATTTCTCTCCTCTGATCTGGACCCAAATCAGTACCAAAAATTGCATTAAAAACATGGAAATATGAAGTAAGAAGGGGAGGATAAAGTTTCAAGAGGAAGGAGCATGAAAATCTGACACTTTCTCACCTTTCCTTGGCTTTTCTTCCTCTAAAATTCTCTCTCTTTGTGTGCCTAAGACAACAACTCCTTTTCTAAGATTTGGGCATAAGAAAGTTGGTTTAGAGAGGGGAAGGCTAAACGTGGATTTAAAAGGAGCATTTAAAAGCTTCTTTGTACAATTTGTTTCCATTTTTGCCCTTCTGTAATGGCATTTTCGATTTGGCTTTGTTTTAGCTCTTTTTTTATAACTGTATTTTCTACCATAAAATTTAGATTCTCAATTTAATAAAATACTTTTAGAATCACTCAAATTAGAACTAAAACTTTCCCAAACGAACTAGTCAAAGTTTGGATCAACCGGCATCGGAAAGAGTACACCAGAGGGGTTTCACCAGTCCCGGGGCTTCCCATGATTTTTGGGGCCTTTAAGAACCCTGGCCAACTCAAAATTTGCATTTAAAAAGCCCTCCTAGGTATTTTTCTAAAATTGCACTGATTTACGAAAATACCACTAGCCTTTCGGCGAATTTTTTGAATCACTTTGGTCCCAGTTTCTGGGCAACTCAAGACTCAAATCCTTATTTTTTATTATTTAAAATTTTACCCCAATTTTATTTGGCCTTGAATCACTCATCTCAGGGGACTTTCTTTTTAAACTGGTATGTTTCAGTATTTTTACAACGTATCAGGCGTTACATTAAGAATGTAATTCATGTCATTGTTGCTAATGGTCTAGTGAATTTATGGGGTTATATTTCATTTGTTTGTGGTCCTCCTAGAGAGTAAGAGAAGGCATAATGGTGGGATGAATTAAATCTTCTTAATCTTAATGACAGTACCCTTTGGCTGTGTGTAGAGGACTTTAATAAGTTGCTTTATAACACAAGAAAATAAAGGGAAGAGTGAGGACTCTTAGTAACTTTACTGATTTTCTTAAAATTTTGCTTGATGAATGTAATACCATAAACTCACAAGCCTCAAATTATAACATCTAAGGCAAACCATATATAATTGCAATAAAATGGCACACTTGGCAATGGAAACACTAGCGGATAGATACCAAAATCGTTTAATTTTACCTACATGAGTTATTTAAATTTTTCCTCAAATCATTTTCATCTATAAGATATCTAAACAAATAAAAAACAACTCAATTTGGAGCTTACATCATGGATCACAAGCCCTTATATTAGAAATTCCACATTTTCTTCTCGGGTTGCCATGACAGTATTTTGATATAAATTTTGAAAAATCATAACTAATTCTAAAAAAATCAAAGTGATGCATATGATAGCTTTTTGGAAATCTCTATATGTTAGCTAATGACTCAAAATAGTTTTGGAATACAAAAACACCATCTGAATTATGAAAAATAATAGAACAGTATTAGAGGTACCCATTGCATCCTGATATTGACCATCAACTTAAAAAATTATGTTCTCCCTCTACAAAACTCTAATTGGGGTGCTCTCAATTTCTACATAAAGCTTATCATGTCTAGTTTGTGTCTATAAAATTTTATGAGCATTAGATTTTATTTGGCTCTCGAATGATATAGAAACACAAACTGATCATATGAACAGTGCACAAATAATGTGGAATTTGCCTAGAAAAAAAATATCTAGATAAGACCTATAATGTGGCTTTTGCCTAGAAAAAAAATATCTAGATAAGACCTATATTCATGCCAAATTTCAAGCTTAAATTCATTTATTTGGTCAACTTGGGGTATAGGGTGCAAAAATGAGAATTTCAGGCACCATATAGGGTCAAATTGAGACCAATTCCTCTCCTACCCTAGCCATGACCTCTTGAGTACTTGAGAATAGTTAAAAATAACATACAAAACTTGTCTAAGAGGTCTAATTATTCATGTATCTCAAAGCCACTTCCTTACTTGCTCTCACATACAAAGCTACAAGTGCTCTATTAAGCATGTGGATGTCAAAAATATACATACATATATACATAAATGGCTCCAAAATCCTTTCATTTATCATAAATACGTGTTTTTGCACATGTTCAACCCTTTACATCATATATACAACCCTTATACAATGATCTTGACATATAAGTACAAAAATTCCTATTCTTATGTCAATCTCTCCACTTCAAGCCAAACTATCATTTCCACTTGGCCCTTGAGTTTTACCTAGACAAAAAAAAAAATATGTGGGAGAAAGAGTGAAATATAAAGAATCCCAATAGCTCTTTTATCCTTTCAAATATACATATATGATATATTTTTAAGTCAAGGAATGCAAGCATGCCATAAAACCTTTTAGGAAACATACAAAGCCATTTTTCCACGTTATACAAGTTTATACAATTCAAACATAGGCTCTAAGGGTTGTTGGTTCAACCTCACCTAAATTTTTAAGACTTTTGGATTTGTCTTACCTATTTCTAGAGACTTTTGATTTGGCCTTACTCATTCTTAAAACTTTTGGTCTTGTCTCATCCACTTTTAAGCATTTTTGGCTCCTCCTCACCTGGAATTTTTGTTTTTCAATTAAAAAATAGCTTCTAAAACATGTTATGAAATATTAAATTAATAATTAAATATTTAAAATTTATTAATATTTATTTATTACATTATAATTTTAATATATAAAATTTCAAATATATATTTAATTATTATTAATTTGGTTACAATTCGATTATAGTTGAATTAATAAAATGTGAAACCATACCTTTGCTAATTTAACAATCAATCTAATTTTAAAAATATTATTTTTAACAGTTGTATAATTTTATTGATGTTAGTGTAATTTATTAGTTTACTTAAAAGACTGGAAACACATTGAGAGTACTTGGGATCCATTTCTTTCATAAAAATTTAATCGACCATAAATTTATAACTTTGTCTTTATAAGAAAATGTTTAAATACAACTTTAATTGAAAAAAATCATTGATATGAAGCAAGAAATTAAAATAATTATTCTTAGAGACTTTATATTTTTAATTTACTATGAAGAATCAAAGGACTAAAAGTATAATATGCTCTTGTCAAAATATTCTTGCTGAGAGGACCTTGTTGTTCTAAATGATAAATTTATTAACATTTATTTCTAGTATTACTTGTTGAACTTAAGTATATTATTATATATTTTTAAAATATTTTAATATCAATATAGCAGATTTATAACTTTTTTAAGAATGATGTTAACAACATTCTAAATGTTTTTTTTTCCGTTTACTTTTAAAAATAAATAAGTGTTTCTGAAAACACATTAAAAACTTGCTTTTAAAGTTCATGTTCAACAAATGGATTATGGATCCAGAAGGAATTTTGTCTGATAAATTGTCGATAATTTTGCATTAATAAATTATGATGAATATACAATTTTATCTGACATTGTTCAGTTATGGAATATTATCAGATATTTAGGCTAAATTCTACATATGAGGGATTTTAAAGATATATTTTTTATATTAATCTATTGTATTTAGAATTTTATTTTCAAAACACTTTTTAAAAGATTAAACTTATTATTTTTAAATATTTGTTTTTCAATATGATAATGAAGCACCACTCCCAAAATGTAAAGCACAAGAACCCAGCTTTTTCACGAGGCTTGCAGATATTATCTTCCGTTCTAATAAAGGCTCGACCCCTGTAATGCAAATTGAGGGGCAGCCAATTTTAAACTTTTGGAAGGATTCTCAATAAATGGTGGGGCCTGAAGCCCGGGCGGCAAGATCATATATGGCAGCAAATTAGCCTGATTGAAATTGGATCCAATGTCCCTAGTTGCTGGTTTAGTAGGTTCGAAGAAAAAAAAAGATAATTTTAAGAATATTTTTAATAATTAAATAATAATTAATTAATAATATTAAATAATAATAAATAATTATTATAAAAATAAAATAAATATTATACATCATTTTTTTTTCTTTCTTACTTTTGTTTTTTAGTCATACGGAGCTTAAAAGAAAAGACAAAAGATGGACCCCCGACAAAAAAGGCAAAAGACCGAGTTGCTTGGAAATTAGCCTGATTGCAATTGCATCCATGGACACCGACTACCTTGGAAATTTAAAAACAAGAGACAAAAAGTAAGAAAATCAGATTCACTGTCACCGATTTCTCTACAGGATATGAAAGTAATATTTTTAACAACCACAGATTTAAATTAAAAAAATTCCAACACTAACAAATGCCTCAAAATTCTCATTCTTTTGCTTTAATTCATTTAATATAAAATATATATAAAATAGATAAATGATATAAAAATAATTTTTATTTTTTTATTTTTAAAATATATTTAATAGATAAAATAATAGTTTTATAAATAAAATAATAATTACAAAGATATAATAAATATTAATAAATTATATTAAAAAAAATACATTCACAGCTTATATAACCAAACAGAGCATTAGCTTTCATTTCTTCCATAATTAACACGCCCCTTAAGAAAAGCATGCATTACTTTAATTACAAAAGAGCATGAGATGCAGAATCGCATATAATTGAATGTAACAACCTCTGCAAAAAAAGACCATTGACCTCAAGGGCGATTTACTAACCAATATTATATATCATTACCTTTTCAAAATTCCAAATTTGAAAGTGGTGTCATTCGAAAAAAGAAAAAAAATTGTCATATCTATGATTTTTTCCTCACTTTGCTGCAATTTATATTATGACTAGTAGGTTTGATTGTGGTAAAATCAGTCGTCATAACTGATTTAATCCTGATTTCTAGAAATTATGATTATTTTATGATTTAGCTACAATTATAACCATCATCCTGCAAGAAAAAATGATAAAATAAATTGTATGGATTTTACAAATAGTTATAAATAGTAAAAATCATAATTCTCTTATAACTTATATATATATATTAGCTAAAATTTTTTTAAAAAAATCTAACAATAAAGGAGGTTTACTTTTCATAAAATTGAGCATTGCTTTTTGTACTGATCATTTATAAGGGTGGGTCCGAAATTTACTTTCCAAACTGTTCTTGAAAATAACTTCGTAAAATTAACAAAAATCTATTTAAAATATAATTTTCATAAATACAACTAATATTAATTTATTTTAGTGCCCCAGTTTGACTAAATAACCATGTCTCAATTCCACTGATGTTTCTAATTGGAAACAACAAACAATTGATTTGGCGCATTCAACTGATTAGAAACATATTGCTCTTTTCTGCATGGCAGGTTTAAGCCAAAAGCAAGCAAAGGTTGAGACAATCAAACTACGTGACCTATCAATTACTTTTTTGCAATTTTCTTTTGTACTAAAACGAAGGTTACGTGGGTCTTAAAATTTTTTTTACATGCACTTAGTATATGGTGTATTAAGTGTAATTAATAGTAAAAATTTAATTTATATAAGTGAAGTTCATGTGTAATATAAATAAAGTTTACGTGCAGAATAAATATTAATAATTAAATATATAAATAATTTGGCACTTTTAGTGAATGTAAGAACTACTGGTAGGTCTAACTTTGGCATCTTGTTGTCTTATACTACTAATTTCCACTTTTGCATGACAAGACCTTGATCAAACCAATATCTTCTTTATTAAGGGTTTGTAGGTTGAGGTAAAAAAAATTATATTTAAAGATTTAGATTTTAGAAAATTTATAATAAAAATATTAAAATTTAAAATTATCTTTAAAAAATAATTACTAAATATTAAGGGACTTATTGCTATGTTAAAAAAATTACTATTAGATTTTAGAAAAGTAATAATTTTAAGATAATTTTTCTAAAATCTAGTAGTAGTTTTTTTTAAATCTAATGGTAAATCTCTTAAAATTTGATAATAATTTTCAACCTAAGATAATTTTAATCTTTGAGGTTTTTCATTATAAATTTTATAAAATTTGGGTTCTTAAATCAATTTTTTTAAAAAAAAAAGAAAGTCATGCCAAGAGAATAGGATTGAAGGCGCAGCAACAAGGTCAATAATTGTTTTTTATAATATAAGGGTCAAAAAACTGCTAGAATGAGAATCTAATAAAATATAATTTTATAGTTTATAATGATGTTTAATATGGCATAAAAAAATATGAATATCATTTTATTCTTATGTATAATTGAACAAAAATAGTACAAGAATTGAAAGGAATACTAAACAAGTAACCATAATACTCTAATTAAAAATATAATAAATTATTAATTTTTTTGTAAGTTGCAAAAAATATTTTTGACTGATATTGATATATAGTATTAAAATATTCATCTATATTTTTTAATTTATAAGAAATATTTTTCAATTATCAATAATAGAAAAAATCATTTAATAAAATATTCATTTTTAATTTTTTGAATCGTGCCCATGAAGTCATTTTTGTCTAATAAAATTTCATTTCTTTCCATTGGGATGGATTTCATCACTTTTGGGATGGAATCTTCATTCCATCAAAGGTGAAAATAGTCTCTCCATGGGAATGAAAATGAAACCAAACAAATGGTAATCAAAGAGGATTGTCTAAAGATTACCATTCTCATTCCCCATTCATTGCGACAAAAAAATATATCTTTAGCAACAACTTTTAACGGCGACAAAAAAAAGTCGTCACTAAAAAGTACATTTTTAGCGGCGACAATACTAAGTTGTTGCTAAAAGTTATCACAAAAAATTCAGTTTAATTTTTTGACATAATTTTTAGTGGCAACAAAAAAAAGTTGCCACTAAAATTATTTCGTGGACAGAATCCTTTTATTGGCAACATCAACAATCTCACCACAAAAAATGAAGTTAAGTTGCGACACACTGATGGCAACTAAAAGTTTAATAGTCAAAACCTTTACAGTTGCCACTATAATAACTTTTAACAGCGACAAACAAGAGTCGCCAATAAAAATTTAGATAATTTTTTGGTAAACTTAAGTTTATCAATTAGGAAACTTGTAGTGGTGACAAGAAAAGTCGCCACTAAAAGCTTCTTTTAGTGGCAACTATTTTTCTTGCCACTAAAAGTATAGCTAAAAACTTTTTCAGCGATTAAAAGTTGGCCAAACTTAGTGGCGATAGGACATCACCACTAAAACATCTTTAGTGGCGATACATCATTGCTACTAAAACCCTTTTAATGGCGACATTGTATATCACTACTAAAGGATATTTTGTGGCGATTTGGAGTTGTCACTACAACTTTTGCAACCAAATTTATGATAAATTGGTTTAGAATTTTTGTATTACTTTTAATGATAACTTATCGTCGCCACTAAAAGTTATTAATAAATTTTTAAGATAATGTTTTCCGCCAAAAAATTTGGTGGTGACATGGTGGTTGGCGCTAAAAGTACCTTTTAGTTGTGATTTTTTGTGTTGCTACTAAAAATTTTGGCGCACAATGTTTTGCATTTAAAAATTTTTGTGCTTAAACTTTTAGTGGAGATGGAAATGGTCGTCACTAAAATTATTTTGTTGCCATTAAAAGTTACAATTCAAAATTTTTGATGAATTAAAAATTTGTGTGTTAAAATTTAGTGTGACTATAAGTCGCTGCTAAGGGAAATTTTAATGGCAACTTGTAGTTGCTTATAAAAGTTTGGTTAGAAATAGATTTGTTTTTCTGATCAACATTTTCATCTTAGCTAATAGTCTTACCTTAAATTTTATTTTCTGAGAACTCAGGTCTTTTCCTCCAAGAGTGATTATTTGATTATTTGGTATAAGAGACATTTAGGGATATTTTTTATTAGACATCAAATTATCCCTAAGCTTTGTAGAACCCCAACAAAAAATAAATTCATTTTTCTGATTAATTTTTCCATCCTAGCTAATAGTCTCACTCCAAACTTTATTTTCTACAAAATTAGGTTTTTTCCTTAAGAGTGTTCATTAGATGATTTGGTATGGCCTCACGTCTAGGAGGAGTTTTCCTTAAATGTTAAAAGTATCACCAAACTTTCTAGAACCCCAATTAGAAGTAGACTTATTTTTCTAATTAACTTTCTCTTTCCAGCTATGCTATAATTCCTTTTGCTGCATAATGTTTAAAGCTATTCAAAAGGAAACCATGAAAATTTGTTTCAATTATGTAGGATATACATTGGACTTTTCTCATATTTCAAGTGTATGAGTGTAACTAAAGCCCAAAAAAATGCAGATAATAGAATCTATAAATTATATATAGCCCAAATGAGAAATGCATAAAGTGCAAATCCCAATACAAAGCATTGATAATACGACCCAAATAAATTTTCTTTTACTTAATCCTTATATGAATTAAATTTAAGAGCTTTGTTATATTAAAATAATTTTAGATTATATCAACTTGTTAGAGCAAAGACATTATTTCTTCCAATGTGCCTACCTGTCCACACAAAACTTTCTTTTAACTTATCTTTTACTCTTTTATATAGCTGACTCTATTGTATTTGAAACTATTAAAACATTGTTTCTATCATCTCTATTAGTCATCCATGTGGTACTTTTTACAATCCACATATCCAACCTTCAATCCTATATACTATGATTTATTGAGATATTATTTTGCACTCCTTTTTACTTTAATAGCAATTTTATAGCTCATTGTCTCAACTTAATTTGGAATTTATTGGTCTTATCTATCACTTATATCTTTTAGTTCTTTAAATAAATTTTTTGTTCCTTCATCTATTTGATTTAGTTGATATCTCCTCAAAATTTATATATGAAGCTAGGACCCTCCATGCGTTTGAAATTTAACTATACATAGTAAATTGATATATTATTTGACGAAATTCAAGAATAACTATTTCTCTTATGCATCCCATACATCCTAAGCACTAATAACATTATTAACTTCAAGAGTTAGATAAAGTAGTGTATAATTATTTCCATATCTAATTATTAAATTTTTTCCATTGGAAAAAATTATGTATAATTATTTCTATATACACAAAACATAGATGAATATTTAAATGCATTTTTAAAAAATTTTTAAACATCAAAATCTTTTGTTAAATCTTTATAAATTTACATCAAGTTAAAAATTATAATAATTGATGATTTGAAAGAAAGAACATTTAAACAGTAGGTACATGGCAAAGACTACTAACTAGTTAGATAAATTTGAATATCTTCATTCTATGTTAATTAATAGCTATTCCATTAATTTGATTGGGGTAGTTTACCAATGTATGTAACGTAGAATTGATTTCCCACAAATTTAATGACAAATTAACTAAAATAAAAGGGGGTGCTATTTAATACAATGATTTAAAATAAATAGAACAATTTCATACAATTAAGAAAAGCTATAATTGAAAAAATAGTCTCACAGATCATAAAGAGAGAAGACTACAATCAACTTAGACAGAAATTTTAAATTTTTAAATGATTGTGTTCAAGTTTATTAATAATTGAAATTAATTTTTGAGAAATATGGAAATAGAAAACTCAAGCCACATGATTATCCACTATCTTATTTTGACAATATAAACAATCGGCATATTTAAGAATCTTGGAAGCAAAAAGACTCAAGTTAAATGGTTATAATGTCATCTTAATTATTTAGGGAACACAAAAGTAAAAATATATATAGGAGTGAGCAAAACTAATGCCAAGAACATTGGAAAGGAAATGAAAATTTAACGAAATAATGGAAGATCGAAATTCATAAATTTTATTCAAATTAAATGGGGTAGTTTACCAATGTATGTAATGCAGAATTAATTTCCCACAAATTTAGTGACAAATTAAACAAAATAAAAAAGGGTGCTATTTAATACAATGATTTAAAATAAATAGAGCAATTTCATACAATTGAAAAAAGCTACTAATTGTGAAAATAGTCTCATAGATTAGAGGGAGGAGAGTACAATCAACTTAGACAGAAATTTTAAATTTTTAAATGGTTGTGTTAAAGTTTATTGATAATTGAAATTGATTTTTAAGAAATATGGAAATAGAAAACTCAAGCCACATGATTATCCACTATCTTATTTTGAAAATATAAACAATCAGCATATTTAAAATTTGGGAAGCAAAAAGACTCAAGTTAAATGGTTATAATGTCATCTTAATTATTTAGGGGACACAAAAATAAAAATATATATAAAAGTGAGCAAAAAAAATGCCAAGAACATGTGGAAAGGAAAAAAATTAACCAAAAAATAGAAGATCAAGATTCATAAATTTTATTCAAATTAATTTACAAATAAATAAATAAATAATGGTTTTAAAAATACAAACAAAATAATGAAGAAGAAAGAAGAAGGGATTTGAAATAAAAATAAACTCAAAACAAAAGAAAAAATAGTTTATAAAAATAGATCTTAAAAAAACTCATACAACCCATTTCTTTGGGCCCAAAAAATAAAAGATTCTAAAAACACCAAAAACTGATAATGAAGTAAAATAGCCCAAATGACCCAATTAAAAAAAAGAAAAATAATAAGTAAATGAAAAAAAAAGCTGTAGCAAAACAAATAATTTAATGAATAGTATCACATATGAAATAAGCTTATGGATGTTTATGAAAGAAAATTATAATGAAAAGTTTCGTGATTTGAAATTTGTGTGATTTCAAATGAAAAATATGTTAATATAAAAGTTTTAAATAAAAATCAATTACTGCAATATGTTTGTTTAGGTTATTATGAGTTTATCTGCTAGTAGTCATTATTCATTACCAATCCAGTGCCCAATTTGGTGTAACTCATTTCTACACGGAACGTAAGTTGAAAATAAGCAAGAAGAAAAAAAGTCACGGGATATTATTTAAAGTAAATTAATGTTTTGGACTTTAAAAGATGTAATTAATGTCTTGCTACAAGAAGTAATGGGTTTAAAATTTCTCCTCTTTCATGTACCATAAAAATACACTTTTGATCTTTGTAATATAAAAACAAATTAATTTGATAATCTTAGTTCAAAATAAAAAATATTCTTTTATTTTATAAAATATTTTTAATCCTTCTATATTCTATTGTTACAATGGTGAGCATGGCTGGCTTTTGGACCTACTGGAATTAATTATTGAGCTTCAATTGACTTATATATAGGAAAAAGCTCTTTCATTTACACCATCCAGTAGCAAGGTTAGCGCTTTCGCATACAGATGGACGAAAGTGTTCTCCAGCAGCGAGGTTTATGGGTTTTCCAGAGATGCTGAAATTATCGACACGCTAAAGAAAAGTTTTGGGATTTAAGGCCTCTTATCGACACGCATTACAGTTGGTTAGAAATCCAGGTAACTCTTTAACCATCTTTGTTACTTTTCTATTAGTCTTGTTCATTCCAAGTTTGTGCGATCTAGATTCTAATGTTGTTTTGTTGTGTTCTTCCTTTCATGGCTATTTAGTGTTGAGCTCATAGTTAGAGTTAGAAAACTTAAAATATAACTCATGCTTTTCTTAATTTCACAAATTATTTTAATGAATTATGATTTAATTTCTCTATCTATCCATATCTCTTTTTCAATTGTTGCGTTCATTTTTCGAAACTCATGGTTTTTAATAATTGGAATTTCCTATATCTATTATGAACTCATATTGTTATTTCTCGCATGGATATTGAGTACTGAGCTTACTATTTTAACTACGAAACTTAAAAGATGATGCAAAATACATGTCTTTAATTGGACAAAATATTGTTATGAATTATGCTTTGCATCTTTGAATTCTCTTTCTATTTGTATCAGCTTTTCCTGGTATTATTTACTAATTACCCATGATAGTTGAATGATTGAGACTTTCCTTTCCCTTCAAAAGTTGTGGTTTCTATTAACTTATTCAAATATATATAATAAGGGCCCTAGCATGTTTATTATGTCATGGGTAGAGTTCATTGGAATTTAAGATATTTAGTAGTTAACGTTAGTTTTAAGAGGTATCCCATATTAATTTACAAAGGGAATGGAAAGCACTTTTAAATAAGGGCATATTTATTCAGGAAAGGCTTCAGTGAGAGTTATGAAGTGCGGGACTCACATGGAAAAGTTCGACCTGATGCCCACAATCCTCGTCAGCATGTAAATGATGAAGTACATGAGGATAATGATGAGGAAGATGACATCATGGATATGTTACACAATGAATTTGGTGAAACATATTCAAATGAGTCGCCTAACTTACAAGCTAGTCAATTTTTTAAGTTATTAGAACATGCTCAGATTGAACTCTATCCTGATTGTAATAAGATGTCAAAGTTGTCTTTCATAGTCAAACTCCTTCACTTGAAATGCCTCAATCATTGGAGTAACAAATCCATGGATGCATTAGTAAATTTATTTAGGGATGTTTTACCTGAGGGGGCACTAGTACCTAACTCTTACTATGAAGCAAAGAAGATTATTAGGGAGTTGGGATTAAATTATACTAAGATTGATGCATGTGAGAATGACTACATCTTATAGTGGCGAGATCATGCAAATGCAAAATCATGCCCTAAGTGCAATGTGTCTAGATGGAAGTTAGATGGTCACAAAGGCAAGAAAGTGCCACGTAAAGTGTTATGGCATTTTCCATTAAAGCTTAGGTTGCAATGATTGTACATGGCTTAACATACAACTAAAGAGATGAGGTGGCATATAGAAGAATGCATTGATGATGGTATGTTGTAGCATCCATCTGACTCCACTGCTTGGAAATCATTTGATGACTAGCATCCTGACTTCGCTCGTGATTGTAGAAATGTACAAATTGGTCTAGCTAGTGATAGATTCCAACCTTATGGAAATAGGAGTGCTAATCATAGTATTTGGCTGGTTGTTCTGGTTCTATATAATTTTCCACCATGGTTATGTATGAAGCACCCATACTTTATGATGGCACTTTTTATTCCAAGTCCTAAGTGTCCAAGTAATGATATAGATATGTACTTGCAACCGATGATTGAAGAGCTACAGGAATTATGGAACGATGGTGTTGACACATATGATGCCTACTCACAGTCCAATTTAAAAATGTGTGCAACTATTATCTAGACAATCAATGACTTCACAGTATATGAGAACTTTTCAGAGTGGTCCACCAAGGGAAAGCTTGCATGCCCCTATTGTTATAAAGGTACATATTCTACTTCTTTACAAAACAAATTGTGTCACATGGAGCATCGTTGCTTCCTTCTAGCCAATCATCCATAGTGTCAAAATATGAGGGTATTTGATGGGAAAGTTGAACATGCAGTTGCATCCCCTCTTCTAACTGGTGATGAAGTACTTATGCAACTCCAAGCATTGGGCAATATGAGTTTTAGGAAAGGTTAAAAGCGAAAGTGTTACCAAGCCAATGATAGTTTTAATTAGAGGAAGAAGAGTATTTTCTTCAGACGACCCTACTGGAAAACCCTTATGCTTTGACACAACCTTAATATTATGCATATAGAAAGAAATGTGTTTGATAACATAGTGTCAACATTGATGGACATGGTTGAAAAGACCAAGGATACATTGAAGAGTAGATACGACTTGGTTGATTTAGGGATTAGGCAATAGTTGCATCCAATAGAAAATGAGAACAAAATTATGATTCTAGTTGCATGCTATACATTGTCCTCACATGAGAAGTTAAAAATTTGTAACTTCTTGGCTAATTTGAAGGTTCCTAACACCTTTTCTTCAAATATTTCAAGGTATGTTAATGTTTATGAGTGAAGTTCAAAGTGTCACAATCACCATGTATTGTTGCAAGACATATTCCCACTTGCAGTATGTGGCTTGTTACTCAAGGAAGTATCAGAACCTATAATAGAGTTGGGGAAATTTTTTAAATATTTGTGTTCCAAGTGCTTGAGAATAGAAAATCTTGATGTCTTGGAAACTCAAATTGCAATTACATTATGCAAATTGGAAAAGGTGTTTCCACCTGCCTTTTTTGGTATCATGGTCCACTTACCTGTTCACTTGGCAAGAGAGGCTAAGCTTGGTGGACCCGTACAATATCGATGGATGTACCCTATTGAGAGGTAAGGTTGATCAATTAATTGATGTCTGTTATTATTACTTACAAGATGTCTTACTTTATTCATATTGACTTATGCGTGTAGATACTTACGGAAACTGAAACCATATGTTCGTAATAAAACTTGTCCAAAAGGTTCAATTGTAGAAGGTTATTTAGCAGATGAATGACTTACTTTTTGTTCTCGTTACTTGAAAAATATCCTTACAAAGTTCAATAGACCTCTTAGAAATGATGATAGATGTGTGGAACATGATAAGATGTCCATCTTTGATCCAAGTGGGCAGGCAAGAGGACGTTATGAATCAATATGTCTATCGAACATGGAGTTCAATTAAACTTGTATGTATGTGCTTCAAAACTATGAGGACATTTAGCCATTTATTGAGTAAGTCTATAGGACTTAGCACCAGTTATGTAAAAAAAAAAAATCTGTTATCATGTCTTAATTAACTAGGTCATATATTGTAGGAAGCACAAGATGGAGATTAAAAACACAAGCTTCTGTGGATGAGGAGTTCTTAGGATGGTTTTGTGCATAGGTATGTTTCAACCTCATACCTCCCTTGATTGGTTTATAAGTTACTATATTCACACATGTTTTCATTTACAGGTTTTAGAGTTAAGTGCACGGGGTGATGCAAGTGATGAACTCATAAGTCTTAGAATTGGACCACTAAAAATGGTTCATTATTATTTCGCATTTATAGTGAATAGATTTAGATTTCATACTAGAGATTGAGCCTCCGATAGAAGAACATAGAATAGTGGAGTTCTTGTATAGGGTGATGATTCAGACAAGACAAAAGAGTATTATAATGTCTTAAAAGATATATATGAGTTGTCGTATGCTAAGAATAAAAAAATATATCTCTTCAAATACCATTGGTAGGATGTGGGTTATTTAGGAAAAGAATACAAGGTTGACAAGTATAGGATCACAAGCATTAATACTCGATATTCACTAAACTTGAATGAGCCATTTGTTTTAGCATTTCAAGCAGAACAAGTATTTTATGTAGAAGACATTTGTGACCCAAATTAGCTTGTTGTTGTAACAACAAATCCCCGTGACCTCTTTAATATGCCCAAGGTGATTGATAATAGCGTAAGTGGGGACAATGAGGAATTACTTAGTGATAAAGCTTATCAACAATTTGAAGTTGACAAAAATGTGATTACCAATGATGATGTAGGTATTAACCTAATGGTCTACCTTTATAGGAATGATGTTCAACCAGAAACAATAAACCATTCATGTGAATGCTCTTGGCCAAGTGGGTCAAATGTAATTGATGTGAAAGCTAAATTCATTAATGATGATGATGATGATGAGGATGTGTCCACTAATGAAGAAGATGGAGAAGACATACTTGATGAGGATGATACAGACGACACTGATGATAACATAGATTAAATATATTTATGGTAGTGTGAATGTATTTAAACTGTAAAAAACTCACTATATTTACATATGAATTTCCTTCTATTTTTGTCATCAACTTAGCATTTGGATTTGAACTAATGTATATCACTCTTTATTTGCAATTTTTTAAGATATGTTAGGTGATGGACACAGGAGGGTAGGAGGAAGAGGTGGGAGAGGAAATGGACGTGGTAGTAGTCGCTTGAGATGTGACCATATAGGTAATGTGAAACCACCACTGGGACAAGTAATAGGGAATGTTTTTGAGTGTAAAGAGTCTACTCCACCCACACTAACATGGTCAGTGACACAAGAAGAATATGGGATTCTCCCCTTGCAGCCATCGCTAAATTAGAGTAGTGCAGGTATAATTACCTTTGGATTTTGTTTATTTATAGTTTTCTCCCCCCTCAACACACACACATACATATATAATGTTTTTGCTAACATATATGCCTTATTCAGTTTCTTGCAGTATTGTTAAGAAAGGATAGGGGAAGTATAAATATGGGTCTGTTGATACAAAGACCAAATATGGTTGAAAGATTGTAATTAACATATTTGCAGACTTTGAGCAAGCTGTTGGAGAGGGTGCTCGAGAGTTCTCCAATTATTATGGTTGGGTGGTTCAGACCACTGTACTATTTAGAGATGGCGATTGGCCCGCTCAACAAGAAAAATTTGGCGAAGTCATGTGGTTAAAAGTTAAGGTAATACATTTGTACATAGATAATTATGATAACTAAATGATATTTAATTTTTTAACAAACTAAATCTTGACATATATAATTATAATTACTTATGCTTGTGGTCCATAAGACAAATTCGAACCACGCGAGGGTCAATCTAAGTTGTCAATGAAGCATTTAACTATAAGCACTTTGAAAAGATTATTCAGGAATTGGAAGACTAAGTTGCATAACCTAGTCAAACTATTAGATACAAATAAGGATAGGTGTGCAGTTCAACCTAGTGATGTGCACCCCATAGACTGGAAATGGCTACTCCAGTTCTAGGCTTCCGAAGAGTTTAAGGTAGTGTACCCTTATTATATAATATGGTTTGAATATGTTCAATTACATGCAATTCTTATAACTATTGTTAAGAGATAACAAAGGTTTTTATCTAATTATAGGTAATGAGTGATAGAAATAAACTAAATAGAAAAAAACAAATGACAAAGCATACATGTGGCATGCGATCTTTTGTGGAGGTGGAGCATAGCTTGGTGAGGATGACATCTTCTTTTTTAATATACAATTACATATTCATATACATATTTTGTTTTCCTAATGATTATAAGATGAAATAATATCCACAAAATATTTCAAAGGGATCTTATTACTGGAGAACTAATAGGACCTGACATGGTATGGGAGGCACAACATACTCGTCAGACAAAAGATAGGGAGACAGAGTGGGCCAACCCCAAATCACAAGAGATTTATGTAACCTTTAAACATCTCTTAATTTTTAAACTTTGTTCAATTACAGCTTATTGTTTATAGTTTTAATTGGTTGCTTAAATTACAGGGTTGCTTACATGAACTTGTTCTCTAGCAATAATCATCAGAAGTCAAATCTGGCATGACTGGAGATGAAATTTTATCTATTGTATTGAGTACAAGGTCAGAGTTTATTCGTGGCAAGGGGTATGGAAAGAAACCCCAAAAAAAGAGACATGTTGACCAAGTAAATGTGGACCACAGAGTGTCATTGTAATAAAGCAAGTCCAAGAAGAAATGGAATAAAAACAGGAGAAGGATCGTGCCCATATGGCACAAGAGCGTGAAGAAATGGAACAAAAAATGCAAGAAGAATTTAAACGGAAGCTATAACAAGAGCGAGCCCAGATGGCCCAACAGGTGCTGGATGAAGTTTGTGCATAAGTTGCTACGTTGTTGTCTACATTGCAGCAGCAAGTATATAACAAACTTCCCTTTCCTTTTCTAATAATAAAAAATATTCATAGTTTTTTTTTCCTTTTTAATAGGGACATCTACCTTCGAGCAGCAATACTTTAGGTGGATTAGCTTAGTGAATTTAGATAAATGGTGGTACATTTGTCAAGCATTGCTTATTTCTTATTAGTTTGAACTTTACTTTAAGATTGACTTTAAGTTGAATCTTGAACTCAAATGTTGTTTGGTGTTTGAATTGATGTTGTTCTTGTTTAATCTAAGGTGATTATTGGAATTAGATTTAATAATTTTTTTTAAAGGTTAAGTGAGCTTCACAAAATGAAGGAACATATAGAGTCTATGGAAGCGTCTTAAGTAATTGAATGATTATTAATAATGAATGTAGAGATTATGACTTTAGTTTTCCAGTTGTTAATTTTGTATATGTGCAAATTATCTATGAATATGGAGTTGATTTTAACAAAAAATTTCTTTCATTTTGATGTGATTAGATATGAGTGTTGTAATCATATTTCAGTATTTGTTTTTCTATTCTTTTAAAGTTGTTTGTATAATTATTTGAATTTTATATTAATTTTTAGGTAAATATTGCTTAATCATGTATAGAATATTAAAAAAAAAATTTGTCACTATTAGTGGCGACGTCTATTGTCACTAAAGAATTTTCGCAACATACAAAAGCAATTGTTGTTATTACTAAAAATAAACATTTAGTAGCGACATAAAAATCACCACTAAAGGATTTTAGTGGCAACAATGTCGCTACAAATAAACTTTAGTGGTGAAAAAACTTGCCATTAATAGCCCTTTAGTGGCAACACTTTTGGTGGTGACAACCACTCATTGTTACTAAAAATATTATTTGTGGCAATATTTACGCCACTAGTAATAAGTTTTTAGTTGTGACAATCAACTGTCGTCACTAAAAACTTAGTAATTAGTGGCGATTTAGTTCGTCACTAATTATTTTCTTTAGCGACAACCATCATTTTTAAAAAAAAATTAATTTATTTAAATATCATTTAGTTGTGAGGTTTGTCGCTACTAAATATGTTTTAGTGGTGATTTTAGTTGCAACTAATAATCTATTTTTGTGACGACTTATTTGTTGCTACTAAAGACTTTTTGTTACATTTGTATTAGTTGCAATGTAATGGTGACCTTATGTCACCACTATAAGTTTATTAGTGGTGATTTAAATTGTTTTAGCGGTGACTTTTGTTGTCGCTAAAAGCAATTTTTTTTGTAGTGCATGCAGACCAAACGGAGCATTGAATGGATGAAATGGTGATGCTCATAAGGGAAAGATAGATTTAAGAGAGGTAGAAAGGGACTAAATTCTTAAAATCATCTTAGCCATTAACCAACCTAATTTTCACTAAGTTTTTTATTTATTTATAGATGGCTAATTTTAAAGTTGTATGGACTAAACTTATAGATAATTTACTAATTTTTTAATTGAATTGACTAATCCAATTTTTTTTTTTAATCATTAGCATTGCACCCCCACCTTACAAGAGATTAGTCTATATATGCATATACAAAAATAGTAGATGTAAAATTATCCATTTTATAAATCTAAAAGTCTTCTTCAAACCAAATAATTGTTTATTTTTAATAGTATTATAAAAACTATATAGGTAAGAAAATAAATTAATTTAACGAGTTACAAAGTTCTACATATAAAATGTTAATAAGACATACTACTTTATTTATTTATTTTGTCACAAAGGAGGCACAAGTCTTGATATTTGGAATCAAATAAAATTAAAGTGAACAAGTTGGTTTTCCAAAAATTAAAACCTATTCCGTTTTGTATCTTGATCAATTTGATTTGGTTCAATTTTAACAACCAAAATTGGTTGGCATGATTAGGCTCTCTTGACTAGTTATCCTATTGCATATTGAAAAAATAGGTGCCAATAATATGCAGCAACAAAAAAATTTGACTCTTAAAAAGCCAAGCTCTCCCCAACAAAATTCAATAATTAAAAGAACTAGGTTAGCATAGATCTCACTCTTTGTAGCAAGAAAACCTAAAAAATCATGACAAAACTATCCAACATATGGGTATATAAACAAGACAGTGCTAGAGAGCAGAGCTTTAAGTATGCCAAACAAGGCCACTATCTTCCTCTTCGGCATATATAGTTAATCAAAGAAACGTTAATTGAGCTTAGAGTAACGCGTGAAGTTAATTAAGTCTATGTCTATGACTTTGAAAAAATCTTCTCATATTACAAAACGTTAGTTGAGTCTAACGTAATGTATCCTGAGTAGGAAAGCAAATGGATTATTATTTATGAAGTGTGATGGAAAGGTAACTACTAGACAAAAGCAACTACATCTATTACATTCATTTTTTAAGGGAAAAAAATGTTAAGTCGTTTCATTCTATTTCTCTTTATTATTGAATTATGATATTTATATACACTTTAATTGAAGGAGTTCTTATCTTCCAAAATTAACTTTGCTTTATCATGTAACAGAAATTAAAAGAAATATAACTTTTATATACATCCACATGCTTGATACAGTTATAAAGTTTAATTATATCTATATTATACTGATTTCAATAAATCCACTTAAATCATTAAGTATGATATAGTGGTGAAAAAACATAGATGGTCAGCAATAGATTTAACACTTTATCCTTGCATCGATTCTTAAATTAAAATGTTAAACATAAGTATTATAATTTTGTCCACTTTTGTCCAAACGTTAGTTCTTACAACAGTATGTCAAACATAAAACTCCTGATTTTAAGAAATTCAAATGCATAGATGAAAGTAGTATTGTATAAGAAGGTCCTTTGAGGCCATTGGTTTAAGTAGTATTGTAAATTTGAAAAATATAAATGTAAAGATGAAAAAGAATTATGTGTGTATATATATATATATGTATGTATGTATATCTCTTTACAGTAGGATAATATATCAAAACGTATCACTAGCAACGCTTCATTGAAGCATTGGGGTCCATGATGTTTGCAACAAGACAAGTTTATAATAAAATTAATATATTCAGAAATTATTCCTAGAAAGGCCCACCCACAAGTGTAGTATAAGAAGTTCCGATGCCCACTAGTTGCAGCCCCCCCACTCAATATTCGGTCTCTAAATCTACTCTTGACTAAAAAACTCCAAGAACCCAAAAACCATGTCTGAAGTGACACCACAAAGCTGCTTCTAGCATTATGGCGTATTCTCTGCATATTCTTCTGTGTTGTTTTGTTTGCATCTGCTGTAGCTGCTGCTGAAGATAGCAAAGCAAGAGCTCTGTTGAAGTGGAAAGCCAGCCTTGACAAACAAAGCCAAGCTACCTTGTCTTCTTGGAAAAATGACACTAATCCTTGCAGACATTAGAAAGGGATTTCATGTGATGAATCCTTGTCCGTGATCAATATAAGTCTTGCAAATCTTAGCCTACAAGGTACCCTTTACAATCTCAACTTCGCTTCCTTCCCTAACCTCCACCATTTTGACATAAGTTACAACTAGTTTTATGGAAGAATTCCCCACAAAATTGGTAACTTGTCTAGCATTTTGACATTGAATATGTCCGATAATCATTTAAGTGGTACTATCCCTTGAGAAATTGGTTCATTGAACACTCTAAATCAGCTTGATATTGGTGCATGTGATTTCACAGGGCCAATTCCCCATGAAATTGTAAACTTGAGGAATCTGACATATCTAGTGTTTCTCTTCAATCAACTCTCTGGACTTATTCCAAAAGAAATTAGAATGCTGAGTAATCTTGTTCAACTTGATTTGTCATATAACCCATTGTTATCTATTACAATCCCTTCTTCAATTGGAAACATGAGCAAGTTACAAGAACTTTTTCTTGATAACAATAGCCTCTTTGGTCCTATTCCCAATGAATTTGGGGCATTCTATTCTCTTATCAATATTTAATTGCAGTATAATAAACTTTATGGGCCAATCTCTCCTATCATAGGAAACTTCACAAATCTTAAGACATTGATCTTGTCCAATAATAGACTTGTTGGTCCAATTCTTGCATCCATTGGTAACTTGATCAATTTAGTTAAGAACTAACTTAACAATAATGATTTTTCAGGACCTATTCCTTCCACCATAGGAAATTTAACAAAACTCACTGTTGTGGTATTGTTAAGGAACAAACTCAATGGTCCCATCCGAGTAGAAGTGAATAACTAGACAAGTTGGTATAACTTACAACTAGGTTATAATCATTTCCTTGGCCATTTGCCATAATAAATTTGTCATGGTAGGATATTATTTAGGTTTGCTGCTCCTACAAACCATTTTATTGATCCGATACCAAGAAGTTTGAAGAATTGCTCTAGCCTTTCTAGACTTGTGCTTAATCATAACCAATTAGTTGACAATATAATAGATGCTTTTGGAGTATATCCAAATTTGAACTACATTGATCTAAGTGGCAATCAATTGTATGGCCACCTTTCATCCATGTGGGGGAAGTGCCATAGTCTTGTGGCTCTTAAGATTTCCAACAACAATCTTTCTGGTGATATACCACTAAAACTAGGGGAGGCAACCTCTCTTAGTGAACTTAACCTCTCTTCAAATCATTTGACTGGGAAAATTCCAAAGGACTTGGGAAACTTGACTTTATTAAATAAACTTTCTTTAAGCCACAATCAACTTGTAGGCAAGGTTCCTAAAGAATTATAATCATTGAATCAACTTGAAATTTTAGAGCTAGCAACAAATAATTTTAAGGGCTTAATCACAAAAGAGCTTGGAGGATTAAAGAAGTTAAGGGTTTTGAATTTGAGCAAAGACAAATTTGAGGAAAGCATTTCCTTTGAGTTCAATAAACTAACAAATCTTAAAGAACTTGATCTTAGTGTGAATTTTTTGAGTGGAACAATACCATCAATGCTTGGAGTGTTACAAAAGTTGTGAATATTGAATCTCTCACACAATAATTTCTCTGGCACCATTTCATTTGCATTTAGTGGGATGTCAACCTTGTCTTCTGTGGACATATCATACAACCAATTAGAGGGCTTGCTTCCAAACATTTCAGCCTTTCATAACATTATGTTTGAAGCATAGTGAAACAACAAAGGTTTGTACGACAATGTCACAGGTTTACATCTTTGTAATGATTCCAAAAATAATGCACATGGTCATAAAAGCAAAAAGGTCGTGTTATTGATCATTTTCCTCACTCTAGGCATATTAATGCTGGTAGTAGTTGGAGTTTCATGTATCTTTTGTCAATGTGCAAGAGAAACAAAACACCAAGATAAAGAAGAACAAACTCAAGATCCTTATGTCATATGGAGTTCTGAAAGAGAACTAATGTATGAAAATATAATTGAAGCTACAATGAACTTTGATGATAGATATCTCATTGGGAAGGGGGGTCAAGGAAATGTTTATAAGACTGAGTTGTCCACAGGACATGTTGTTGTTGTAAAGAAGCTTCATTCAATACCAAATGGAGATATCTCCAACCTTAAAGCTTTTAGAAGTAAGATTCAAGCTTTGACAGAAATCAAACATCGTTACATTGTTAAGCTATATGGGTTTTATTCAAATTCACAATTTTCTTTTTTGGTTTATGAGTTCTTGGAAGGTGGCAGCTTGGATAACATACTAAAAGATGAAAAACAAGCCATTGAACTTGATTGGAATAAAAGGATGAACGTTGTTAAATGTGTGGCTAATGCTTTATTCTATATGTATCATGGCTGCTTGTGCCCTATAGTTCATCGTGATATATCAAACAACAATATTCTTCTAAGTTCATAATATGAAGAAGTTCGTGTTGCTGAGTTTGGAACAGCTAAATTTTTGAAGCCTAACTCAAACAATATGACCTCATTTGTAGGCACTTTTGGATATGTTGCTCCAGGTAAGACTATTTTCTTTGTTCTCCACAAAATAATATTCTTTTCTTCAATAATCAAACACTAAAATCTACTCAACTACTATATCATGGATATAACATTAAACCTATTATAGAGACTACTTATATTACGGAAGCCAATGAGAAATGTGATGTCTACAGCTTCAGAGTATTGACTTTGGAAATCATAATGGGAATACATCCAAGAGAGCTTATTTCATCTTTGGTGGAAAAATCAACTATCTATGATTTGCCATTGAAGGATGTGTTGGACCCAAGACTTTCTCAATCCACAAAACCAATTGTTGAGGAGGTGATCTTAGTTGCAAAATTAGCATTTTCTTGCTTGAATGAAAATCCACAATCTTGTCCGACCATGGAACAAGTATCTATAAAGCTTGCTAGGCCAAAATCTCATTTATTGGATCAATTTGTCACCATCACAATTGGACAACTCATGAAGGATTGAACTCCTTAATTATGTCATTTGTGTGTCTGTGTTTGTTTAAATCGTTGCCCTTGACATTCTGCTGTACATATCATAAGCTTATGGTTCCCGTATCATATGTGTGATCAGTTGTGGCTTGAATAAAAATGAAGTGAATGTTTGGTTTTAGTATTATACTTTTCACTCTTTTAGCATAATAGATGACTATGATTATCTTATGTCAGATTTAATTTTTGTATTGTTTCGTAGTCTATCATATGTTTAATAAATTTTGAACTATTATGCTCTAATCAAAGATTTTTTTTTTCTCGCAAAAAAGAAAATAGTTTTTAGCCTCAGCCTTAGCGTCGATTTTCACATTCATGCTTTTGGGCGTTGTTAAGGCAGAAAAAATGAAAAAGTGGGAAAGTATAAAGGGGCAATGTAACTAATGTTAAAAAACTGGAGTTCTAATATAATAGTACTGTAGCCAAGAATTTAGCAATGGAAAAAGCAACCTGTTGATGAGAATTATTCGATCATTAAGCATCCTGGAAAAAGCTTTTTATCATTTTGTAATGGCCTTGGAATGTTGGGTACGCACAGTCAAACACGTTTATCAATTATTGTACGGGTATAAACAAGACCTTCACTTTTGACTTTCTTATCCCACGTTACTGTACATTCATAAGCCGTCAAATTAATTATTATTATTATTATTTATTAGCCCGTGAATTTTTTGTTTACATTTTCGAAAAGGAAGATATATGTCCTACGAGTTGGCTCTGAAGTCTATAGCTGCTCTTCTATTTATGGCATGTTTGGTAAAAAGATTGTAAGGAAAAGAAAAATAAAAAATTTTGAGAAATGTTTATTATATTTTTGTAATTATTATTTAAGAATATTTTTAAAAAAAATTTAAAAATAAAAGTATAATAGTTATTTTTTATTTACAATCTTAATTTTCTACATATCAGACAGGCTAAGAAAATTCCTTGACCTCATCACATCAATTTATATATATATAATTTTTATGGATTATTTCTAAATTGTAACTAATGCCATAATTTTTTTCAAGTAATGGGTCTACCAAATTTTAGTGGGTCTTACCATTAGTTAAATCTAATTATAGGTTTGTCTAAAAATGAATTGGGTTCGTGAAAAAACGATTAAAAAGAAAGTTAGGTTCGGCTTATAAAATAATGAACTAAAAAATATTAATAAGACAAAATGCAACTAGAAGCATCTAATATGCAATAAACCCACACAAAATTAATTAGGAATCAATTAATTCTAAAACCAATTCAAAATTTATCTCATATATCAACAATCGCTCACACCCTGATACTGTACGTGTATATATATATATATATATATGTAAGGAACCTCCAAAAATTTTTTTTTATAAAATTCTTATAAAATTCAAAGAGAGAGTGATATAAAAAGTGAAAATATATATATTTATTTATTTTTTACTTCCTCTTTTTTTTTCTCTATCTAAATTTTATAACTTTATAATAAAAAACTCTAAAGAATTTTATATATGCATATTTTTTCAAGATTTTATAAGAAACTAATTTTAATGATAGCCAAGATTATCTTTCTGGATGACGCATCTCTAATCCTAATATGGTGCAGATTGCAAAGTGCAAAGCTACTGCAAAATTGATTTTCCTTGATAGAACAGAATTGAAATGCAGGGTAATGTTACATTAGTCAACTTCATTCGAAATTAAAAAATCAAAAATAATAATAGTATATTATTGATTAATAATAAAAATTAATTTATTACTACACAAGTCAGGTTTGAACTCAGATTATGCTTTAAAAAGTCCAAATTTAGTCCATTTTGTGTTTGATTCTTTTTTAAGAACAGACATATTTTATGTTAAGTATTTTTTTTAATATGTTCGCATCTATTTTTCTTTTTAGACCAAGTCTATTAAGTTAAACAATTTTTTTAACCTATAATCAAATCTATTCCACGTGTGCAAGGCAGTAAGTGACCACAAGGGTAAACATAGAGTGAATAGAGGAAAAAAAAAAGAGGGGGGGGGGGGGCACCGCTTAAAATCCACCACTATTTATTGTGAACTCGGATTTCTTAAGTTTTGTTGGTTCGAGATCATTAGAGTGAATCATGTCATGAAATTTATTTATTTATTTTTCTGGGAAGATAAAATGTATTTATTTTATCACACCTAACATTATATACTTTTTTGAACTCTATACCTGATTAAATCGGATAAACTTTATTTTTTTTTTCAACAAATTTTATAATCGATTAATCCATCTATTTTTTTTTTTTTGAGTTCAATGAATGAATTGGCGGGTAACGTACTCAAGACACAAGTAAGAGGTGCTAACATGGTAATATTTTATTAAATAATATAATTTTAATATTAATATTTTATTAGAGAATATATCTTCATTTCACTCTTTTAATTAGTAGAAGTGTTAGAATTTTCTTTTTTGAGCTAACAAAATTAGAATTTGAACTTGTAAATGTAAAGTGTATCAAGTATTTTCCCTATTATATTAAATTAGAATTATATATACGTAATTTTAATTTCAAAAATATATTAATGAGGCGAAAAAAATTTAGATTAGTGTAAAATATCGTGATACCATACTCAAGACACAAACTTTTATTTTGATTTTTTTTTTTTGGGAAGAAGCTCATCATATAAAAAAATTATTTAATTGGATAAAATTGATTTTGATTTACTTAAAATACGAGTTGTGTCTAATGAAAAAACGAGCGTCGCGAATTTAGCCTTCCCATGAACAAAGTTGAAAATGTACTCATTCATTGGTAATTTTTTTTACAATGCATTAAGGAATTTATTGCCATTTAGTGATGGATAATTCTGTGAGGAATCAATTATTTCCATCTCTAATTTCTTAATTTTTATATAAATATTATTATTTCTTAATTAATAAGCGGTCCTAAATAATAAATTGTTATGAACACTTAATATTGTTTTCCAACGATAATATTATTGATTAAAATTAACAATTAATATATAAATTCTAATATTTAACCATTTGACAAACAAAAATAGCTGTTTGAAAGGCATGTTATATAAGTTTCTTCTTCTTCGCATATTTCACTTCTCAATTTCTTTTTTTTTCTCCTACTATTCCCTATTTTCTATGTCTCTTCTTTGCTGTTCACTTTGCATTTCAGTTTCTATATTTTATTTTTCTCATTTAATCTCCATTCAAAATTTTGCCTTCTCATTTTTAGTTTCTTTCCAAATATGTATAAACAATTACTTAATAATATTTTTATAAAATATTATTTTTATTTAATTTTGTTATTAAATCTGGTTATTTATTGATTATTTTTATGTGAGAATTTAGTGAAAATTATATTTAAATTGTTTATTATAATAGAAAATAAAAATTTTTAATAATCAAAGATAGATATATAATATATTGAAATCTAGATGTAAAAGATAAAATGATGAAGTTTTACAAATGGTGGAAGAGTTTATTACTTTTGTTTGTGAAAAGGGACCTAATTTAGAAAATTAAAAAAAAATAGATGTCCTTGTTCTAGACTTAAAAATACAACCTATTTTATTGTTGACAAGGTAAAGGTTGATCTTTGTTTAAGAAAAAAAGATTTCAACTTAGATATTAGCATTGGACATATTATGGTGAGATTAAACTACAACCAACTAACAGAACTACTAGAGCCACATCAAACTTAAGATTAATGAAAGAAGATCATGATATTAGATTAAAAGAATGCTTTTTTATGCAATTGGACCTAATTTTTATGTTAGTAGCAATGATAATTGTGAACACCGTATTTTGTCTAGGTATAATAAAAAATTTTAATAAAAAAATTAATTAAAAAAAAGGGAAAAAAGGAGGACATTAAACTTTTTTTCCTTAATTTCATAAAGCCTAAATAACTCAAAAAGAAGGGACAAAAAAAAACCAAAAATTAAAAAGGAGGACATTAAAATTTTTTTTCCCTTAAATTCCTAAAGCCTAAATAACTCAAAAAGAAGGGGAAAAAAAAAAAGAAAACCAAAAATCAAAAAGAAAGTAAAAAAAAAAGAGAAAAAATAAAAACCAAATTTAAAAAAAAAAGAGAAAAAATAAAAACCAAATTTTTAAAAAAAAAGAGAAAAAATAAAAACCAAATTTTTAAAAAAAAAGAGAAAAAATAAAAACCAAATTAAAAAAAACCAAATTAAAAAAGAGAAAAAATAAAAACTAAATTAAAAAATAATAATAATAACCAAATTAAAAAATAATAATTTAGTTGAGGTCAAAACGCAGAAACCCTGCGTTTTGACCTCAACACCACTTTCGGGCGTTTGCCATCGCCAGTCTGAAGCAGAAGGCAAAGAGACACAGGGCACACAAAAACATGAGAAAGGAAAAATAGGCAAAGTCTGAGAAGATCCAAAGGGCAGGCTACAGCGGGAGGCTCGAGAGTTTGACCTCTTCTCAGGTCTCTTTCACCGCAGGAGGAACGAGACATCGAGAGGAGGAAGCTCTGGATACAAATGGATTGGAGGGGATTTTCGAAAGGGGGACTGAGATGGAGAGAGGAGGCAACTGGAGAGAAAAAATTTGGGGAAGGAGACCGAGAGACAAAAAATTCAGAAAAGGGAGATTTGGGAAATCCAAAGAAGAGGGACAGGGAGAGTGAGTAAAGAGAAAGGAGAATGGAAAATTGAAAGAGGAATGGGTTCTGGAGAAAAAGGGGTTTTCGAACTCAAGAGCGAAGAGGAAGGATTCGAGTAGAGGAAGAAGGACTAGGGTAAGTGAGGGATTGAGAAAGAAGGAGAGATCGGAAATTCGAAGGAAGAACAGAAGGAGAATCGAAAGAGACCGAGGGAGAAAGGTAGCAAGATAGAAACCGAAAAATCGAAGGAGGAGGATTGTCGAATTGAAAGAGGGGATTTTTTGGAGAAAAGGGAACGATTAGAGAGAGAGCGAGAAAGGTCGAAATCGGGAGTAGGGGACCGGAGAGCTGATGATGAAGAATGGCAATCCAGCTGCAGCAGGAGGACAGTGAAGGTTGCTTTGTTGGCTGTGATTCCTATAGGTAAGGTTCATTCTCTATTGCCAATTTACAATTGCTGGAAAGTGGGATCGCTGTACTAGTTGTGTGTTGTGATGGGGCTGTTTATCTAGTATAAATTTCTATGTTCTGTATCTGCTTTAGAGAATGCCCAACAAACATTCGAGGAAAGGCCTGAAAGAAAAATCTGAAAATGAATTAGACATTTTGCTCCTGTGGTTGCTGCGTTAAATATCTAAAGCAATATACCTGTGATTTCAAAGTTCACTGTATTGTTTTTCTGCAAATGAATGGGATATCAAAATTGTGCATGCTCATTTCTGGACAAATCCTTTGCTATTATTTTGCTTGTCATTATTTTGCTCTAGTTCATAATCTTTCTCCTCAGTTTGAGCATGAAATATGAAAAGTGTTGTTCTTGCCCCCTGCTGATGTTACCAGCATGATTTAACTTGGGTTTTAAAATCTACATTTTGCAATTAAATCCTGTTCAGAATATGCCTGCTATGCCTGTTGATATTAGCATGATTTAGCTTAAGTTTGAGTCTAAATCTTGGAATCAAACCCTGTTTAGAGTATGCCTGCTCCCGTGGTGCTTTTTGGCGTGATTTTGGCTTGATTCCTAGCTTGTAATCTAGGATTGAATTCTATCAAGTGTTCTTGGTGGTCCCAATAATATTTGAACATGTTTTTAGCATGATTTTTAGCGTAAAATTGGTTTGGAAGTCATTGGTGTTTTCACGTTCGATGGTATGTGATTTCGTGGGAATATGTTATTACATTCACTTAGATTGTGTAGATTTCATTTTATGCCCAGTGTCTTTTAGGACTTCCCCAACCCGTTGATTAACTCAAAATATGAATGCATTTGTTGTTTACTCACTTGTGAAATGTAATTACTCCTTTCGAAACTACTATGCCTGTTTGTTTCTACTGTGCGCAAGGCCCATGAATTGGTGAAGTGAAGAGGATGGTGAGCGGGGCAGGGATTAGGTGGTGACAAAATCAGACGCCCCATAGATTCTTTTGTTTTCTCTCATTTTGATTTCCTTTCATTTTTTTTATTTTTTTTATTTTATTATTATTTTTTTAATTTTAGTTTGTCCCCTTTGAATAAGATGTAACGTGCATTTGGGCTATGACCCGAGGCACACACAATTATAAACAATGCATGCTTGTAATATGTTTTCTGCAAACTTTATTTCATCTTTAGAATTACTGTGTGAGGTTTCTTGTCTCTTCAGGCATAGCGACCTAATGATCATATGAGGCAATAAGCTTCTTTGGTATCCATTAGGTATTAAATTTCTGTTTTAACAAGTTTTGGGTTTCAATGGCCCACACTTAGTTTCATTTTCAAAAGAATTTCGAAAAAATGGGAAGAAAAAAAAATCAAATTTAGGCTTTGACAAACAAAGAAAAAACATTAAAGTAATTGAACAATTTTTTTATTGTTTGCAAAAATGAGGAATAATAAATTTTTTTTTCAAATCCTTGAGAAGGTCAATTTATTTATGAATTAAGTTTAAATCTTTTAAAACAAAAAAAATCAAAATGAAGGAGTTTTCTCTATAAATAATAAAAAAATTTCAAAAATAAAATTTAGCTTTTCTTTTCTCAAGAAGTTTGCCAAAACCAAAGAAATCGATTAAAACTAAAAAAAAACGAAAAACAAAAATCAAAATAAAAAAATTGAGAAATGAAATTAAAAAAAAATCAATCAAAAGATCAAAATGAAAAAAAGGGTTAAGAAATGGGGGTAATTTAGGTTTTGCAAATTGAAGCACATAAACTAACTCCAAATCGTTTCAATGGCAAGGGTTTAAATTATTTTTGTGTTCTTTTTCCTCTCAACCAAAATATAATAAAAAAAAGAAGAAATAAACAAAACAAAAAAAAGACAACAAAACTAAAAAGGGAAAACAACAACCAAAAGAAAATACAAAAGTGAATGAGAAATTAATCCCTTTTTCAATCGTTCAAAATTTTCTAAAACCTTTTTTAAAAAAAACATAAAATAATAAAAAACTGAGAAAAAGAAAAACAAAAGAAAAGAAATATAAAATTGGAAATGGGAAAAGAGTAAAGAGGTAAAATTAACTTTATTTTTAACAAATTAAGACACATCAATTGATTCTAAATTCGTTTTATTTATTAAAGGTAAAAGTAATTTTCATTCTTTTCTCACCAAAAATTAAACAAAAAAAATCAAATTAAAAATCAAACAAAAGCCAAAAAAAAAAAAAATATTAACCAAATTCAATCTCGTCGAACTACATGGACTTTGATCCCCTTCAGAGGGTACATAGGCCCTAGGCTCTCATTTAGGTTAAGTCCGCGTTCGTAAATAAAATTTTCTGTTCATTTCACTTTCTTAGTTTCTTTTCTCTTATTTTGTTTTTTCTAATGTTGTTTCTTTAATTCCTTTCTTCCTTTTTTATTTTCAATTTCATTTCCTTTATTTCCATTTCTTATTTTGCATATATTTTGTAAGGGAGAATTAAGATAGATTAAAGGCTATGGTAATTTTGTACAACTAACTTAGGGTAATCGTTCTTAAGAATGAGTGTAGTGGGATGCCTAACACCTTCCCCACTCACAATCGACTCCCGAATCCATTTTCTGATTCACAGACCATTTTTTGATATTCCAAATTTAAAAGGTTTTTTTCCAAAATTTTGTCTTTTCAAAAATAAAATTTGATGACGACTCTACTTATTTTTAAATTTGATATTCGGTTTGGCGCCACGCGGTCGCATTTCGGGTGTAACAATAACGTAGACTATGATGATGATATTAATCTTATTGAGGAAACTCTAGATTCAAAAGCCTCAAAATTTTATGATTTATTTAATGTATATTAGCAATCACTATGAAGAAGATATAGTAATTAGTATGAGCTATCTATTATATAAAAGTATTAAATATTAAATCTGACAGCAATATGTCATAGTAGAGTTTTAGTCATTTGCAAGTTTGATAGAAAAAAAAAAAGTTACCCACTTGGTAATGTTATACTCGAGAGTTGTATAAAACAAAAAAGCCAATATCAAAACATGGATTATCTACTTGAAAAAAATTGATGTTTACGTTAATGGATATATGTTATATTCTAATGATGATATAGATGAGACAATATGTGAATTCTTTGAAGTGGCTAGATATAAAACTAATTGAGTTAGTTGAAGATAAAGTTTTAAGGAGATTCTAATAAAAATAATGAATTGTTTACTAATTATTCCTAGATTATAAAGGTTTTATACCTCAATAAGTTGTGTTGAATTTACATGATGACATTAGAATAATAAAAGACATGAAGGTGTGCTATGTTGTTCATGATATAGAGAAGTATGTAAATAGTTTGATAGAGTATATCCCAATTTTGCAATGAAGCAATGACATATTCAATTAGGTTTAGGTACAAATAGGTTCATCCCTTACAGTTAGTCTACTTTACCACATTCATATTAACTAATGATAATTATGTCTTATAATCTCTATCCTAAATTGTCTATGACTATTCCTTATTTATTTTTTAATAGCAATCATTCTTAAACTACAAAATTCCAAGATTTAAATTGATATATTCTTGTAGCATGGATTGATAAGTTAACATTATTATGGGATGAAGGAGTAACAACCCATGATATCTCAAAAAAGAAAAATTTTTAGATGAAAGTAGCATTAATGTGGATGATAAATGACTTTCTAATATATGAAATAATGTTAGGGTGAAATACTGCTAGAGAATTAATTTGTTCTTACTATATGGATCACTCAAAAGATTTTACTCTAAAGTATGAAGAAAAGAACTCCTAGTTCGATTGTTATTGATATTTTCTATCCATAAACCATGTTCTTAGAAGAGATAAATATGCTTGTAAGAAAAATAAAGTTGAAAACAATCCCCTTCCCCCAAGATTAGATGGGGAAGAATTATGGCAACATGTGAAGACTCTTTCTAAAATAGTAAATCAAGGAGTTTATATATTACTAGGCTATGAGGAATATCGCAATTGAATGAAGCAAAATATATTTTGAGAGCTTCTGCATTAGAAACATGTGTTGGTTTAACATAATTTAGATGTTATACACATAGAGAAAAATATATTTGATAATATATATTATAATATTATGGATGTAAAAGGAGGGGGAAAAAAAGACAACATGAAAGCCAAGATGGACTTGAAGGAACATTATAAATAAAGAGACTTAAAGCAACAAGAATCAGATACTAGGAAAATGATTAAGCTAAAAGCAAAATTTAGTTTAACACTATAGCAAAGAAGGGCGATATAAGAGTGGATAAAAGGATTGAAAATACCCAACAGGTACTCTTCAAAATCCAAATGTGTGAATTTAAAGAAAAGAAAGTTATTTTGACTTAAAGTTATGATTGTTACATCTTAATGGAATGTTTGGTACCAATTGCTTTTAGTGCACTACATGTACAAATCTAGAAACCTACAACTAAGCTAAGTCAATTCTTTAGAGACCTATGTTTAGCGATGTTAAAAGTAGATGATTTATTGCAAATAGAACGCAATATTTCTATTATTCTTTGTAAGTTAGTAAGAATATTTTGACTTGGATTCTTTGATTTCATGGAATATTTACCAATCTATTTGCCATTTAAGTTTAGAGTTGGTGTCCTAGTCTAATACTGAGGGATATATTCCTTTGAGAGGTAATTGATACATGTGACATTCTAACTATTTATATTTAGTTTATATTGTATCAATTTCTAATTCTTTTAAACTACATGTCATTTCTTCATGCAAGTTTTTAAAAGATCAAAATAGCGATTAAAAATAAAGTTTGTATGAAAGGTTCCATCTACAAGGCCTATTTGGCATAGGAGATTTTATATTTTTGTTCATATTATATCAAGTCACATGTACATTCCGTATGAACAAGAGTTGTTCGAAATGATTATATGGATAAAGCAGAGGCAAGTAAGCTAACTTTATCAATTTCCAATAAATTTGGACATTCATCTAGAATTTGCTCTAACTTTATTTGAATGATAGAAATTTTGGCATCACTCATCTTCACATTTGGTTGAATGGCAATGAAGTCAAGCCATATATTGAGTAAGACATAGAATTGTTGTTATGTTGAAATTAATTATTATTATTTGCTAAAATTTAAATCACATTACAAGACTTTTGAACAAGGTTTGAGAAAAAATATATCCAAATATTAGCTTCAAAGAAATTGACTTGATAATTGAGCAAAACTTTAGTTCATGGTTTAACTCTTTTTATATGTGGTGATATCATTATTGCTTTTGATATATATTTACTTTTTTATTTGTATGGTTATGTTACCAAATTTTGTTCTTAAACAAGTTCTTAATCAACAAATTTTTAGTAGCAATGTTTATTTAAAAGACTTAGCTTGGGTACCATGTAAAGAGGTTCAAGCTTAGTTGATATATTTTATGAATGGATATAAGTTTCACACTGAAACTTGGAGAGTTGGGAAGAAGATAGTAAATAGTAGAATTTATGTAAAAGAAATAAGAGACAATGGAGAAAATAACTATTTTAGCATCCTAAAAAATGTTGTATAATAACAATATCTAGGAGAACTAGGAAAATTAGTCTTATTTTCTTGTGATTGGTTTAATTATGTTATTTATTGTAAGATAAAGGTAAGCAAAAGTTATGAAATTATTGAAATAAAATATACTAGAAGGTATAGAAAATTTGATTCATTTGTGTTTTCAAAATGTGCTACATAAGTTTATCATATGCCACAACTTGTAAGAAGTAGAGATAAATTAAATTGGTGGGTTGCCATTGAAACTAGACCAAGGAATTTGGTGGATGATAGTAGTACAATAGAAATACTTTACCAAGATGATGAAACTTATGTTGGTACAATGAATAATAAGATATTAAGTGATAGCTTATGAGATGAGGGAGAAATGAAAGAGGTCAAATTTAAGATAGATCTTGAAATTGAAGCTGAAGATGAAGGAAAAGATGGAGATGAAGATGAAGGTTACTTAGTAATTGATAGGTATTTTAGTTATTAATATATCTAATATAATTATTTCTAATATAACTATATAATTATATACAATATATATAATTATATATGCATATTTATACAATTATAAATAATTATATAATTCAATTAATATGAAATGAAGACATAGGTCTAGTAGACTTGTCATATCTGCATCTGCATCTTCACAACACATGAAGATGCAGGTCTTCACCTGGTCTTATAGACCCTGCAAAGAGCATGTAATTTAATATAAAAAATTATACTTATATCCTTCTTCTTCCTCATGCTCCTTTTCATCTTATTCTTTGTATCATTCATTCTTTTTCTCTATCTTATGTCTCTGTTTGAATTATGTTAGAATTTGTTTCAATAGTGCCATTAATGTTTTAATTTAAGGCAAGAGTAAAAACTCTCATATTGTGCTTTTTCTATAATTTATTTATTTCAAAAAATATAATATTTTTATTTATTTATGTTATTTTCTTCTCATCCCATTTCATTATTTAATTAATTAGATGGTTCAAAAAGAATGAAAGGTATATCTATATTCTAAAATTTGTAAAGAAGCTTTTTTCTAAAAGAAAGATAATCCAACCATTCAGTCAAACAAAGTAATTGTTCTTAATAAAAAATGTTAGTTAATATTAAATCATTTTGTTTTATTTATAACTTAATTTAATATATATTTATTTTATTTACCAATTAAGTTTTAGCCAAATGGTGATGAGAATGTTTAAGTACATTGCTGGTGTCATAGAAAATAATTATGATGGTCTATATAATTGTTAAATAGAAGTTTTTGAATTAGTTAGATAATTATAGTTTTAAAAATTTTAGGTATAATTTAATACTTGTGTCGCAAAATTGTAATTTATTATCTGTCAAATTATTGATAATTAAAAAAGTCTTATTATTTGATGGACAAAAATATTATGCTTGGACATTCAAAAATAACCTTTAAATTCATAAGACTTCAAGGGTTAGGCAAGGATTCACTTGAAGGATTTGATTGGTTATGCATGAAATAAAGAAAAAAAAATTTCGTGGATAAAAGAATTTATTTAGAAGGAATTGTGTGCTAGTTGGGACATTTCACAATTCCAACAAAGAAATGAATAATGAAAAAAAAACTATAACTCTAGTTTTGGCCCACCTCTTAACCCTAGTAGCTCTAATCCATTCTTAAAGCATGTTGCAATTTTGGGCAAAGAACTAGGCAAAGTTATAACACTAATTGAGTTTCATGTTCAAACCCATCAAAAATCAACAAATAATAGTTAGGTTGATAAAAAATCTAAAGCCACAATTGTGAGTGTAATATTTTTAATTCATATTTTTATTTCTATCCCTGCACAATATATTCATGGGTTTTGTCTTTTTTGTTTAGAATGATTACATGAGCATTAAATGTACAGCTGTGAGTATTGCTTCTTCACAAAATTTTTCACTCTTGAACAAAGTAGATCTATGGATGATGGTAGTTGGAGGAAAAAATGCTGGCACATTAATATGGTATCAGAAGTAATTATATAATTACAGTCTCAAGCTTAATTGGGAGTCATATCCAAGTGTCATAGAATTTATATATCCAGAGGGGAAATTACATGAACATCTTGGCCATAGAATAGAGATTTATAAAATGTAATTACAAGCAATGAAAATTTAATACAAGATATACAATACCAAATTTATGAATATCATTGAGAGAATATTAGTCTAAGTAATCAAGTAGACTAGGAAAAAAAATTGTAAATTCTTATGTTTTTAATAATTTATATTTAATTTATGTAAATTAATCTTCATTTACATGAATTCATGAACATCAAATTTTTATATTTTTAAAATTATTTATATTAAATTTATGTATTTAATTTTTTATATGAATATAATCCATTTTTTTGTATATGCAAATCAATTCATGCATGAGAGATATGTTTCTAAATGATTAGTCATCTTTTATTTTTCATTATTTTTTATATATTAAATGTAAGGCAGTTTGTAAATGATAAGTTACCGTGTGCATAGAATGACAATTTATGTTACTATGCATGCGTGTTACTCCACTGTCCACACGCATATGTTTCATTTTAGAAAATTGAATGACAAATGCATGACTATGTGTAGTTGATTTGAATGACAATTAAATAATAATAATAATTTTTTTTTATATACATGCCCTTAGCCTTCTTCATTCTTCATTTGAAAAAATTCTCATTTCACCTTCTCTTTTCTAAAGCTTGAAGGATTGTCTCTTTCTACAACATTCAATAATCATTTCATGTTCCTACAAGATAAAAATATTAGAATGCCCACTCATTTACTGGTTTTGTTTAAATTTATTTCAAAATATTTTTTTACTAATTTTTTTCAAATTTATTTTACATTATTTTATTATTTTACTTAGATGTCCTAACATGATACTTCATTTAGTAAAGGCTAAGCAAGACCATAGAATATCCTTCCCCTAGATCAAATTTAAGAAGAGTCTAACATTCAAGAGGAGTCAATTGTGTTAGGAATAATCATTAAACAACTTACTAAACCGCAAGGCAAAGGGTTACTATTTAATTTTATTTTGTATTTATCAAATATCATTTTTAATTTCAATTGTTCATAAACTTAATTAATACATATTTTATTTATCTACTAACTAGGTTTAAACCAAATGACAAGGCTATTGGTACATGTATTGTTAATATTTTTAAGAGTATATATAAAGGTCCATGGAATTGTTCGTCAAAAGTTCCTCAACCATACAAGGAATTATGGTTTTTGAATTCCAAATGAATTGTACCATTATTTTTTACATAATTATAATATAGTATTTTTTCTTTTTATTTATTGGATCCTTTATTTTTTAAAAAAGATATTATTATTGGATACCTCATCATCACTTCAAATTTGGCTAAACTAGAAAACAAAAGTGATTAATCATTTAAAAGATTTGATTGGTCATGCTTGAGATGCAAGAAAAAGATCTCAAGTGATTGGAGAATACATATGGGATGAACTGCATGAATGTTGGGGCACTCATCAATTCTGATCAAAAAGTACATAAAGGAAAAAGAATAAAGCCTCTAACTTTGAGTTCAGTTCATCTTTCCATAGAAGAGTTTCTATTTACATGGAAGGGCAGGAGAGAAGATTTATAACTATTTTTTTTCTTTCAATAATTACTCATTATTTTAAAAATGCATTTTAAAAACTAATATATATTTTTTAATATAACACACAAGAACAAAAGAGAGGCCCAATGTGTTTTGAGATGTTCCTCAGAACACATCAATGTCTAATCAACAACACTTGAGTTGACAAAAAAAATCACAAGTTACTTGGATAAGTTTCCATTTATATTTAATTTATATAGTATTAGAACTTTTTTTTATATTTTGATCATTTTTATTATTTCAGGATGAGTACATTCGCCCAAAAAAATGATACAAAAAGTTTGAGAGAGAATGCAAAAGATTTGGATTTATGGTTGTAAGCTATTGGTGAAAGGAAGAAAGGCTTTGTTTATGTATTAGGTGAAATCTCAAATGCTATAATTAGATATTCAAGTAAAGTATATACCTAGGGATCCTCCGTTAGTTAAGTGCCACTGTACCCTTATTCCTCCTATATACTAAACAAGATTCAAAATAAATTTATTAATTATACAAGACAAACATATAATACTTAATTACAAGAGTAGTAAATAGAGATAGAATAATTTAGGTTATAATTAAGTGAATTTACCCATCTTTCTCATCAACAATCCCAATTTTAAATTAGCCTAAGTTCATCAGAAGAAGATACTAGCTCCATATAGACCAAACATATCTTATATTAGAGATCAAGTGACAGATAATCAAAATAATGAAGATGATGAGGATAATGAGTAAATTTTGATATTTTTTTGTTATGTAATTAATTTTTGTACATAACTGTAAATATTTATATGTGTAAATTTTTATTATAATTTTTTTACTTTTAATTTCTAAAAATTTAATATTTTTAATTGATAAAAACCATTTAAACCATTTTTAACTAATTTAATAAAAATGCATATCAATCGAGTTAAATATAATCTATTAAAAGGTTTAATGAAAAACTATATATTAACTTTAATATAATATATATATATATTAAAGTTTAATGAAATTATAAAATAGCCACACTGAACAAAAAAAGCCTTTATTAAGAAATGGAAAATGTGTGAAATGTGAAATATTATTGACATTTTATTAATTTTTTTGAATTTGTCATGCCAATTATAAAATTTGTTGCTTTCGAAATTGGTGCCTAATTTTTCTTTGTTTTCTTTCTATATATACGGTGTGTTTCTTTTTCTTGCATTCAAATTTTTTTCTTTCATTTTCTTTCCTTCTCTTTCTTTGATCATTGATCTTTGCTCTTGTGCATCTTCTATTACATGGCTTATCTATATTTATATGCTCTTTATATTTTATGAAAGCTTCGACATTTGCTCCTCTACTTTATTGGGTGCATTGTTTATAATTTGGAAGGTTTTGTCGCATGCGTTTTTTATAACTTTGAATGTTTTGTTATATCTAAAGTATCACGTTTTGTATTAATATCATTTTCTTTTTTTCTCTTCATCTTCTTTCTTTTAAAATAGCCATTTTTTTCTTTTTACCTGTGTTACTTTTTTTTTTATTAGGATAATATTTTGCTGCATTTTTTCTTATTATTGGATTCAAATTTTGAAAGTCAGATTGAAAAAAGATGAAGCAAGAGAAATGAAGAGGAAGAATGAAAATTGGCTATGGAAAAGAAGATAATAGAATAAAAGACAGGGGAATAACAAGAAGCAAGAGCTGGAAGAAGTGGAAGCAAGAACTTGAAGAACACGATAAATAATATAAAACACAAAATAGAAACAATGAAATAAAATTTGAAAAGATTGAAACAATGTAATAATCTTAATTAAAATAAAAAATAACTTTTTGTTTGAAATAAAATAAATTAAAATGTTAATAATTATAAAATGGAATATAATAATTATTTCAAATGATTAATAATTATAAATTAGTAACCTAAAAAAATAATTAATATTAATTATTATTTAGAAAAAATAATAAAAACATTATTTAATATTAAAATTGTAATATTTATTAAAAATATTAATTATAATAGAAATATGGGTTCAAATTAAATGTAAAATTGTAAAAATTATAATAAATTAAAAATTATAAAATTAATAAAATAAAAATTACAAAAATAAAAAATTACTAATTGCATCACAATTAAAATTTATCTAACCAACCTTTAATCGGACAAGTTCCAACTAACCCACAGTTGGAATTTGTCTGACTACAAGTTAGTCAAGCAAATTTTGATTGTGCGTTAGTTGAAATTTTTGAATTTTTAAAAACTTTAAAGTCTTTTAATTTTAATTTTATTCATCAATATATATTTAAATTACTATTTTTAATATTAAATATTATTAAATTATTCTAATTTTTCTTTTATTTTATAAATTATCATTTATAATATTAAATACTATTAGCATAATTATGAGTAATTTTGTATTAATATTCTATAATAATTAATTTCTATCGGAAACTTTTTTTTTATAAAAAATATAATGTTTTCATATATATATATATATATTACATTAAATTTTTTTAAAATAAAATTTTCATTTTATTACTTCAAAAAGTTGCAAAAGTCATCGTGTGTCAGCTTTTGTTTCCATAGTTTGTGTTACTGTTTTTTTTTAATGATTAGCTATTGGTAATACATTGTTTTACCATTGAACTTTTATGGGTAAAAAATACCGAATAGAAAAAATTCTGATATAGCAAAGGGATTGAATTTTTAGTGGAAATTATGTTATTTCTGACTAAATTGTGATTTTTTTTCAACTAAACATTCAGACAGAATTTAATATTTTTGTTGTAGAGATATCTATACATATACATACATATATATATATATATATATATATATATATATATATGTACGCGCGCGCGCAAAAAGCAAGTTACTGTAAGCAAGAGACTGGATTTGGAGATTGCTCGAATTGGATAAAAATATACAATTAATTACATAGCCACGCTTGACAATATTGTAATTTTTGTTTTCTATGTTTTTTAGTTTAGATAAATTTTTATCACTCTAATTTTATAAAAATTTTAATTTGATCCATCTAGTTTAAAAATAGATAATATTACCATTTTATTTTTTTTAAACTTGAACCAGCCTCTGTCATCCAAAATTGTCAAATTTAGCATTATATTAACTTGAATGTCAAATCTAATAAGGCTTAATGGTGTTAAGTAAATATAATACTTTAACAAAAAAATTTTCCAGTTAATATCGTGTCAAATTTTGGTAAAACGGTGGGCAAAATTGAACATTTAAAAAAATTTAAAAAATGATATTTGATGTCTAGGGATCAAATTAATTTTTTTATGAAATTAGATTATTAAAATTATAGGTCAATTTTTTATCATAACAAAAGTCATAAATTTATGACTAATTAATTTTTTATGAAAAAATGGTGACCCTAAGTACTCTTACTATGTTTTCGGTCTTTTAAATAAACTAATAAGATACACAAACTAGCTTCAATGAAATCAATTAAATAACTTTTAAAAATATAGGGTACAACTAATAAATTTAAATTCATTTTTTTTATTTCCTTATTCAATAAAAAAAAGATTTATAAATAAGTTCTCTCTTTTTTAATGCATGACTATAGGAAGAATTGGATCTCAAGAATTGTTGCAAATAGTGTAAAGTCCCAACCAACCTTAAATGAGTTTTTCTGATGTAATGCATGCTTTTTGTAAAGGAGGATGAAAGAAATGGATTATGGAACCTAACTAGAAGATGGTGGGAGAGAAAAGCCAAGCACATATTACTAAAATTTAGTTCTTTTGCCACGGTCCTCAGCTATAGTTAAGAACACTGCAGCAAAGCCATGTCCTAATGTAGCTTCTTTAATTGTAGTTAGGGCTAATATCTTAACTACGGTGTTGCCCAAGCTGTGGTTAAGACACAAGCATAACCGCAGTGTATAAGAAATTGCGATTATATATGACATTTTTTAGAATGTCTTTCTTCTTTGACATTTCTAGCATTGCTCACCCCCTCTCTTTTCGATTTCACCTTCTTCCTTCTCATTACCAGCTATTATCTCCATGCCAGAAATCGCCACACTATACACCACGATTCTAGTAGCCACAGTCACGCTACCAATTGCCATCCACTATTCAAAAGCTACTGTTAGAAGAGCCACGAGTTCCATTGATAGTCGTCATTTTTCTCCCATTTTTATAAGTTTTTTCTTATCTCTTTCTCCTCCCATTTTGCATTATTGGTGGGCTGGATTATTTTGGTTGGTCTAATCTCTTTGAAATATTCTATTTTTTCATATCCCTATTTTTTTAATATTTAGTTTACATTATTTTTTATATTTAATTTACATTATTTTTCAAGTGTAATGTGAATTCTTTTAAGTTTAATTTACAAAGAGAAATTTGCACTGAATAGTTATAGCCAGGTCCATGTTTAACTACAAAATCAAAAATGGTTTGGTCTTCTTGTTTGCTGTACTATGGTCTCTTTACAAAGAGCCACTATTCTTGTTTGCTGTATTATGGCAAAAGTAGATTCCCGTATAACTTCTGAAGTTGCTGTGTTAAAAGGAGCCAAAAGAACTCTGCTATGGGCTGTATTATAAGTTTATAACAAAGAAGTGCTTTTGTTGAATGCATTTGGAAAGACCATTCAATTTGTAAAGCTTCAAAGTTCTGAAGGGAATGACTAAGTAAAGTGGTATATATATAATTAAGCATCCTCTTCCATATATATTTCTTTTATATTTATTATGATCTCTTTTTCGTTTAAAGTATATATTAAAAAATGAATAGCATCAGATGAAAAATATATATGAGCATACATAAGTCTAACAGTTTTTAGAAAGGTTAACTTTTTGAGGTTAATTAAGTAATTACAATTGGCACCTCTCTCTACTTTAACTTGCAATCAAATATTTAGGTCACATATATGATCTCTAGGTGATATCTAATATTCAAAAAGTAACTTTTTTATCTAAAAATTAATAATATTTACATAAGTTTCATTGATTTTAAGGATTTTGTTATGATTTGGGCTACTTAGCTTATTCATTTATTGGTATAAGCTTGCTATTATTGTTCTCATCTTTCATGAGTCATCATGATAATTGAAGATCACCACAGGCATGTTTAGGCCCAAATAGGGGTCTTTTAATGAAAAACTTCTCTATAAATAATTTTTGTTGCTAAATTTGTTGTAAAAAAATATGATTTTTTCTACAAAACAATTTGCACTTCTTAAACATAAATATGCCATTATTTGTCTTAATGGAAGTCTTTTAATGAAGAAGAGTAGTTTAAGCTTGCCTTACATTGGCACTGTAGGTACTTTGAGCCTTAGCACTAGAAATCCCTTGCCAAGTCTGATTGCTAGTACTAGTGGCTAGTCGAGGCACATAGGTTCCTAGGTCAAGGTTCCATCCATCAAGCACTCACTAAAGGATATTCATGACTTCTTGGCTGATGAAGAGGCTAGGGAAAAACAAGTCAGTCAACCTACACCAAAAGAAAAGAGAAGATATTGGTCCATTGATATTGTAAGTAAGATAAAATCCTCTCATTTAGTTGAATTTAGTTAATGTAAGTTTGAGGCTGTTAACTTTACTTCTAAAAATGAGAAAGGAGATGTTAGAAACACAAGGTTGACTTCCTGAGGGCTTATGACATTACCTAAAGGCCATAAAGTCTTCATGGACAAGAACAAGCTTGTCCAGCTAAATGGAAAGGAAGGTTGTAAAAACCCTACTTCGAATTAATCTAACTAAGTATAATTATATTCTTAATCACTTGCATTTAAGATCTAATTCAAATAATAGTTTAGCAATGGATAAAAATATAAGGAAATTTGAACCTTAGATCATTGATAATTATCATCAAGATATACATGAGGGTTTGTGTTCATAGAGAACTAAAAACTTCATTTAACACCATCTCACACAAAAATGATTCCGAGAAATATAAAATTTATATATATTGGTTTATAAGTCATTATTTATCATTAATATAATGAAAATTAAGAGTTATAGTAGATAAATTAGGGATTTTGAGACTTAGGCCACAACTTGGAAGGGTTTGGTCGTGGCCAAGTTAGCATCTGGAACCTTAAAAGGCTTAAATTCACACTTATGCTATGACTCAAAATGCTTACGTCGTGACTCTATTCGATTTTGGAACCAAAATCCCTAAAAACCATGATTCTCACTAGTGCTCAATATACTTGCACCACGACAAGATGCCTTTCAACTAGGCAATTCAACTCTCTTTCTCGATTCTTGCCATGCAAAACCCTCTCACTCCATAGAGAGATTGCTTTCTGGAGCAATTCTCACCATTTTTCTCGATTTGCACTGTAGCCAAGAGTATTGCACCGTAGTGCACTTAGATTCTACCATATTCCAAACCTACTTTGGCCATGACTCAAAGGTATTTTTACTGTGATTTGACTACCCTCTGATCCTAAACTCCTAAATATATGAACCAGTGTTTGTGCTACCTCAACCACCAACTTAAGGCTATTTTAAGGCTAATTTGCAAGGCTTATAAAGCTTATATCCCCATATAAACCTTAGCAAATGAACTGATATAACCTAACAGTTCATAAAGTAATTATCCCAACCAAACTTCATATCATATCAGTATATACTCATTCATGTCAACTAAAGATAGAAGGTAAACTCAAATGGTAACTAAAAACACCTAATACACTACTTATTGTCCCTAAACCACCTGAAGTAAGTTTCAATGGATCAATTAAACATGTTTTTACCCTCAAAACTAATGAGCAACCCCTAAGTCAAATTATGACTATGGCACATCCCAAATTCACACATAAACACATATGACAACAAATAATATATATAACAAGCCTAAGACCATTCACAAAAACAATGTAATAACTATATTCATTATGATGGTAAACTAATCCTCCATACATCTATTTTAGATCATAATTCTTGAATTTACAATTAAGTTTATCAAATTGAAACATCACCTTAAGCCTAGTCCTAGGGGATTTATCTTAGGCTACGAAACATCAAAACATCTACACTTGGCAATATGAATGCATCATGATGCTATACAAAATAAATTACAAAATTAGCATCTATACTAATTAAAATTATTCAATTACAGAAATCTCACACAATGCCTTAAACTAGGGGTGGTTATCCACTTATTTTCTATTTTCTTTAGCCGAAGAACTTTCACCTGAAATTGTTAGCCTATAAAATGGGGTGACATATAAATCTCAGTAACAAAAAAAAAATTTCATTTTTATGTGTAAATTAATTAACATAAATGTATTTTATACAAAAAAAAAAACAGAAGTACCAATATAATCAACAAATGACCTAATTCGACTACTAATGACTCTTATTCCATACTAGCAAATACATACAATATGTTAATAGCCAAAAATAGAGGAAAAGATCCATCCACAGCACTAACTTCCTATTGAGCATGCTCACTGCTTAATGCATTCCAATAAGTACAATCACAACACAATGCATGGGTGGCAGTATGATCATAGCTCCACTAAAGACAAGCTCATGGTCTAAAACATCAAATAGTCAACTGATTATTTAGTATAGAAAACATACTTATGCAGTAATTATAGAATTAAAATGAATATATTCATGGAATTAAAACCCCTTGTTACCTGAGTTGTACTGATTTCCTCAAAACCTATGAACAATGCCAAAACATTTTAGAGATCCTAAATTAATCGAAATACAACTCGTAGTCATTATTCACTATTGGAATCAAACACCCATTCAATCCAATCATCAAGAGCTACTCAGAAAGCACTTACCAGCCTCTGATGAGTTTAATATTTGGATTTAAGCCCTTCAACACTAGAAACTATAGTTGTTCACCCCAAGTTCTTTGCATTTTTGCACAATGATGGAATCTAATATGAAAGCCAATCACTTGGACCAATTTCCAGTATAATAACACATCAAAATAGAGGAAAATACTTACCAATAGTCCTTTCAGTCTTAAGCTCCAAAAATCATGAAAGAAACCACCAAAACACCTCATTTTAGATTTAAGGATGAGATGAAAATTTACTACACAAGAAATTAGTTAGACTAAAATGAAAAAGAAAATAAGAGGATTAACTTTTCTATAGCTTACCTTGACTAAATCTCCTTCTAAATGTGCAGATCGAAGCCAAAATGGTGAAGAAACCTTAGCCTTCTTCTCCTTATGTGTTTTTCTCTCCTTGCTTCTGCTATTCGCACTTTGCTTCAGCACAAATAATAGGTGGGCAGTTCACTCTTAGGGTTTAAGGATTGGGTGGCTGATTTAATGAGCTTTTGGTCCACTTAGGCCTATAATTAAGTGTTGGGCCAAAGTCAGGAAGGCCTAAAATAGGTTGGGTTCAATTAAAACTTGAATTGGGCTTCTATAAATTGTTTTTAGCATAAATAAATTAATTACGAGGACCAAACATTAAATGTTCACCTTTGCTTTATTAATTTTTTTTAATCAAGCTCAAATCCACTATTATATTTTTTTTTACTCAACAATAACCAATAATTATTATTTGTCTCAAAATGCCCAAAATTAACATTCCTATAATTTATTCCAAAATTATTATAATAATTTCTTATTTTTCTAAATTAAATCATTAATTCTTCATAATTCTATTTAATTAATTTTGGGATATTAAAAAAGGTGGCTTCTTAAGTGCGATCTTAGGGCATATGTTGCAACAAACTTGGTAAATTTTTCCATTAGCCACTTGACTTGGACAACAGTTCCAAAACATTTTAAGGAGGACTAATATAGGATTTAAATACAAGTAGCACATTAATTATCTTTATTTCATGGCTCATTCATGTCTCAATATGAATTAACAATTTTTTTTTTATATTACAAACACACTTTATTATTATGATAGATATAACAACTTATGTATTCATACCATAGGAGAGAGATGGAGGCAAAAGAGGAAGGATTTGTTCAACTGTAGAAGCAATAGAATAAAAAGAAGATAATAGCTATTGTGAATGGTCCCTGATGGGATGTCAAGAGAGGAATAAGTAGCATTCATTGCTACTAGCTCGACCTTAAGACTTTGGTAATAGTAATTTTGTTTCCATATTTCTAATATTCTTTATATATATATATATATTATTTGTGTTTTTGTTAATCACTAAGTGATGTTAAAGAGAAATACAACAAATAGGAGAAAGTAGATGATTCACCATATTGGTAGATCAAAGAGTCTTGTTAGAAAAAAGGTTGAGATGGTAAGTGATGATAAATAGTATAACTGAGTTTTTTTATCCAATATGAGATATGTTATAATATTTATCTTATACTTCATAAAAGGTTAAGTGTGGTGGCCTAATTACATGAAGCGATGCATGGATTGCCACATATAAGCATAAGGATGAAAGTCATATAGATGCCAAGGCTGACGTAGTCATTGTAAGTATAGAAGCCATGTATGAATAGAGTGTTCACTCTTGGTTTTGTTGAATTGATGAATTGATGAATTGTTGAAATGTTGGAATGTTTTTTCTTTTTTACTTGAACTTGCAAAATAGGATAGCAGAGACTCAAACTTTAGGATCTTGTTTTCAAGAGATCTTGAGTCAGGATTCATTAGCAATTACTTTAGGAAGTTAAAAGCACCCTAGTTGAGTTTAAGGTTTGAGATTAAGTGCTTGCCCTTCTCAAATGTTCGACCAATCTGCTCGCTCCTTTAGTAGAGCTCCACCTCATGGGCTAACTTACATAGAGTTGTAGTAAGAGGTGCAAGAATTAAGAAGATACCACCAATAGACTGATGCAGCTTTGGTATTCATCTTTAGGAGTTTTTAGGGTCAACTATCCTTTGAACTGGCTAATATTATTTTTTCTAAGATAATATTATAACTTTCTTTTTATTTTACTTGAATTATATAATTAAATATTTATTTTATATAGTTTTTAATTCATTACTTATTAATTTCACTTTTATATTTATGCATCAAGTAGTCAAAAGAATGGACACCCAAGAACACAAGCTCAATCTTCAAGCCGAACTAGTAGAAATGATTAGTTTAGTATTTTGATTTGTGTGTAAATTTTAATTTATTATATTTAAAATTTGAAACTAATTAAATCTATTTGAATTTTAATTATAAATTGTGATTGAATATGTATAAAGTTCTTAGTCATTAAACGTGAATAATAATTTATGATTGGCTAATTGTGTTGGCGGTAAAATTTGCAAGAATAGATGTAGGGATTAAAAAAAATGACAAGCTGTGAAAACATGCAAAATATTAGCAAAAAATTCAATTTAGCAGCAGTTCAAACCGTTGCTAAAAAATAGCTTAGCACTACCCATAAACTACTGTTAAACCCACTAGCCGCAATATAAAACGTCACAAAGCTCCCAAAAAACAAAAGCGGCTATGATAGTATTAATTTGGTAATGACGCCAATTTGGAATTTTGGAAATGTAATCGTATATAATATTGGATAGTAAATCGCCCTTCAGGCCAAAGATTTTTTTTCTTTTTTTACTTTTTTGTTATACAAAGATTTACGCAGGTTGTCACATTTGTATGCTTTTTGGCATCTCTTTCTCTTTCGTAATGAAAGATCGTATACTTTTCTTAATTACGGAAGAAACGAACCTCAAATGAATTAAGTAAAATGAAGGAATGGGAATTTTGAGGCACTTGGAAGTGTTGGATTTTTTTATTTAAATATGTGTTCGTTAAAAGTATTACGTTGATATGTTGTAGTTTTAGGGGAATCAAGGACATTAAATCTGATTTTTCGAATTTTTGTCTTTTGTCTTTTTCAAATTTCCAAGGCAGTCGGTGTCGGTGATCCTGAATCTGAATTTTTCAATTTTTGTCTTTTTTCTTTTTTAAATTTCCAAGGCAATCGGTGTCAGTGGATCCAATTTCAATCAGGGTAATCCCCAAGGAACTGGGTTTTGTCTTTTCAGTGGGTTCATATTTTGTCTTTTCTAGTAAATTTACAAGAAAATCAGCAACGTTGCATCAATGTCAATCAAGATTGCCATAAACACCGACCTCGTAAGTGAAAAGAGAATATAAAAATAAATAAATAGAGATAGATAAAGTAAAAGATATTTTTTTATTTTTATTTAAAAATAATTTAATAATTAAAATATCAATTATAAAAATATAATAATTATTATATAAATTAGATAAAAATATACATTCACATCAAAGGAATTGAGTCATATGATCATGCTGGTTTGGCTCCGTGCAGCACCATTTATTGAGATTCGGATTCTCTCTGACAAATTCTTTTTCCATTGTCTCTCCACCGGTTAAGATTATGTCTTTTAAGATGACATGTAAGGCTTTATCATCAATTGTTACTTGTTGACAAATTCAATGACTTAGATTTGGGTGAAAAGACAATAAAAAAAAATTTGATGAAAAGAATCTTATTCTCATTCATTGTGAATCCTTCTAGAAGTTTAAAATTGGCTGCCCCTCAACGTGCATTATTATTAGGATAGGCCTTTATTAAAAGAAAAATTACGTATGAAGATCTAAATTTTGTAAAATTTATAATAAAAAATTTAAAAACTAAAATAATTTTTAAAAATCATAATTATTATTAAATTTTAAAAAAAATATTGTTAAATTTTAAAAAAAATTACTATTAAATTTAAAAAAATTTATCATTATCTTAAATTTAATGATAATTTTTTAAAATTTAATAATAAATTTTTTAAAACTTGATAGTAATTGATAGTAATTATCATTCTTAAGAGTATTTATAATTTTTAAAATCTTTTGTTATAAAGTTTATAAATTTTTAATTTTTAAATATAATTTTTCCTTTTATCTGCAAGTCACATGAAAACGCTGAGTTGTTGTGCTGTACATTTTGGCATTAGTGCTTCATTATCATGTTAAAAACTAATATTTAAAAATATAATTAAATTGTCTACTTTATGTTTAACATCTAATCCTATCCAATGATTGGCTTAAAAAAAATCTGATGTAATTTAACATTTTAATTGATATTAAGATATTAAATATACTGTCACACAGTATAATATTTAAAAATATAATTATATTATGTTTAATATACGTGTCAAAATATAGTATATTATTTTTCTTTAATAATTTAAGTTTAATCTTTTGAAAAGTGTTTTGAAAATAAAGTTTTAAATACATTAGACAATATAAAAAGTATGTATTTAAGATCCCTTGCATGCAAAATTTAGCCTAAACAATACCCGAATATCCCATAACTGAACAATATCCGATAAAATTTTATATTCATCATAATTTATTAAAATTGATAATTTATTAATGCAAAATTATTGACAATTTATCCGGAAAAATTCCATCTGGAACCATAATCCATTTGTTTAACATAGACTTTAAAAGTAAGTTTGTTTTGTGTTTTCAAAAACACTTATTTTATTTTTAAAAGTAAAAGTAAAATAAAATAAAATAAAATGAAGCGTTTAGAATGTTATTGAAATCATTCTTGGAAAAAAAAGTTATCAATTTGCCACATTGAATTTAAAATTATTTAAAATAAGTAATAATATACTTAAATTCAACAAATAATACTAAGAATATATGTTACTAAATTTCTCATTTATGACAACTAAGTCCTCTCATTAAGAATATTTTGATAAAAAGTATATTATACTTTTACTCTTTTAGTTCTTCATAATAAATTAAAAATATAAAGTCTCTAAGAATAATTATTTGAATTTCTTGGTTCATATCAATAATTTTTCAATTAAAACTCTATTTCAACCTTTTTTTTGTAAAAAGAAATTACAAAATTTATGGTTGATCAAATTTTTATGAAAGAAACGGATCCCAGATACGCTTAATATGTTTTCAGTCTTTTAAATAAACTAATAAAATACACTAACTTCAATGAACTTATATAACTGTTAAAAATACAGGGCAGAATTTGAAATACATTCTTGTTCGATTTCCTTATTCAATTAAAAAAAATTATAAATACGTTAACCAAAATCTTTTTGAAACAAAAAGGTGCTTCGTTATTTTATCTTCTATCTACCATTTACGTGACATGTTAATCGAATATTTAATGGCCTCCTATTTGTCACATAATTACTGCCACCTTTTTATACTTAAAATATATTTAAGGTTTGCTTTGGAGTTGTAGATGTGGTTTTAAAGAATTGTTGATGTCATTACCACTCATTGCAATAAGTTAATTAGCGTCTTCCTGGATAAATAAAGTTCACACACCTCTATATTAAAATTGGATTAATTAAATTAACTGTGATCTAGGAGTGATGGGTGTAATGTTAAACTTTCTTTTAGTTTTACCCAAAAAAAATATTGATATAAAGTTAATAAAAATATATAATATATAATAAGAATAAGAAAAAAAATTAGGAGGATAACATACGAATAATTCTCATTTTCATAAATTTTTTTATTTTTAGTGCATATTTTTATTTATAGGCTATCAGTTATAAATATAGGGCTATGAATTATAAAAACATAAATAAAAAATAAATCTGCATAATTGTACAATGTAATAAATAATTTAAATATTTTTACTATATTATCACATAAAAATAATCAATAAATAACCATATTTAATAACAATATTAAATAATAAATAATATTTCACACAAATACATTAAACAATTAATTATATACTATAACAAAAATAATCAGTATATGACAAATTAAATAACAAATAATCTTTCATAAAATATTATTAAATAATTATTTATACATACTTGGAAAGAAACTCAAATTAAGAAGGCAAAAATCTGAGCAAAGATTAAACAAGAGAAATAAAATATAAAAATTTGAAGCCAGAGTAAACAGGAAAGAAGAGACACAAAAAATAGAAAATAGCTAGAAAAAAAAAAAGAAGAAATTGAGAAGTGAAATATGTGAAGAAGAAGAGAGTAACTTATATAATATGCCTTTCTATTTTTATTTGTCCAGCCATTAAATATTAAAAGTTATACATTAATTACGAATTTGAACAAATAATATTACCGTTAGAAGATGTTAAAAGATTTTTAATTTTAAAATGTCAATAAAAAGTCATATATATATATATGTGTGTGTGTGTATATATAATTAGAATAAAAAAATTAAAAAAAAAAAGAACAAAAGTAAAGCTAGATTAAAAAAAATAAAAGATTGATTGAAATGCAATCAACCTTAGCGGTCAATTGCAATTTAATTAACCTTAATCAACTACATTGCAATCCAATCATAAGAACGATTGCCATTCAGTCTACCCAATGAGATAGCCAAGGCCACCATTAGCTAACCAAATTCTACTCTTCTCTAGTTTTTTTTTTTATTGCAACGTGTTTAAGTTTGTACAATATATATATATATATATATATATATATATATATATATATATATATATATATATATATATTTTCATTTATTTAATATTTAATATTGAGTATCTGAAAATTTGTCAAAAAGTGGATAAATGTCAAGAAAAAAAAAAACTCACATCACTTGAAAGGGAATTAGACTCCTCAATCGAAAATTATTCTTTTCGTATGTGGGATATGTGTACCTTTTTTTTTTTTAAGAGCAAGTTATACTAATTCCTTTTAAAATGTGACTATATTATACTTAATATTTTTCTTCATTCAAAAATTATATTTGATTTTCTTTTAAAGTTGATAGTTTATACAATACACTTTTTTTTTCAGAGTTAAAATTGCTTAATTGTCTTTACTAATATATTAAAATTAACTTCCTTTATTGTCATAATAAAATAAAATTATAGTCTCACTTTATGAAAAAAATAACTTTTTTAGCAGAAAATAACTTATATTAGAAATTTTTATATTTATCCAAATGTTAAAGAAATTGAGTGTAATTTTAAATCAAAATATACATAAAATATAATTTAACTAAATCTCATACATAAATAAATATTTTGTTTTGTCTTGTCTCTTTAGCATCCAAAATGGGGGCAAAAAAGTGTTTTTATTGTTTTTACAAGGTAAACGTTCTTACTCAACAACTTTTATGAATCGTCAGGGTTATTATTATTTTTTTAAGCATTTCACTGCAAAAAAATGATTTTTGTGACGACTTTTGGCGGCGACAAGAAAAGTTGCTGCTAAAAAGCAAGATTTAGTGACAAATTCAACTAGTCGTCACTAAAAGTTGATGCTAAAAGTATATATTATTTGCTGATGAAACCTTTAGTTTCAACTTTTTAAAGTTGCCACTAAATCTATTTTGTGGCCATTAAAAAGTCATCACGAAAACGTTTAATGAGCCAATGGCTACTAAATATGCTTTTAGTGGCCAACAAAGTTGTTGCTAAATAGCTCTTTTGTAACCATTCACTCGTAGTCACCACAAAAGACCATTCACATTTTTTCACCAAAACAAAAAAAATATTTAGTTTGAAATCTTTTAGTGACTACATATGTATATCGCCACTAAAGATGTTTTCAATGACCACATTAGGTCGTAGCTAATAACGTTATTTGCAACCACATACAAAAGTTGCTGCAAAAGAGTTTCAAATTTTTTAATAGGAAAAAAAATTGGTAGAAAACTTTTTAGTAACTATATATTTCGTTCACCACTAAAGATATTTTTAGTGGCAACCACTTGTCACCACTAATGATGTCATTTGCGACTACATACCAAATGTCGCCGCAAAAGCACTTTAAATTATTTTAACATATTCAAAAAAAAATTGGTGAAATCTACTTATTGCTGTCGCCACTAAAAACATTTTTAGTGGCTTATATTTGTCGCCACTAATAATTTCATTTGCAATGACATACTAATTGCCAATGCAAAAGAACTTTTTATAATTTTGACAAGCTAAAAAATTTTGGTGAAAAAATTGTAGCCACTATATACTTTTGTCGCCATTAAAAACAATTTTAGTGGCTAACTTTCTTCGCCGCTAATAATGTCATTTACGATCACATGACCTTTGTTGCCGCAAAAGACGTTTGAATTTTTTCATGAAAATTTTGGTGGGAAGCCTTTTAATGACTACAATTTTTTGTTGTCGCTAAAGATACTTTTAATGGCTAAATTTGGTCATCGCTGATATATTATTTTGCAACATTATAAAAAATAATCATTGCAAAAGCCTTTTTAACTTTTTTTGGCATAAACCAAGTAAAAAATAATAATGGATTAGTGACGATATTTTCAAGTCACCTCTAAATAATATGTTTTTATTATTATAATTTATAATTATTTTATTATATATATCTAAATTATAAATAGTATTATAATTTATATTTCTACTTGATTTTGGCAAAAATGACACAAACACATGGTTGTTTATGCTACTTGGCATATGTTGGCCAAGTTTTATATAAGCAAATTGTTTCGTTTAGTAATTGGTAATAGAATTGTATATAAATATACTTATAAAATTGTATTAAGTATGTATAAAAATTTATATTTAATTATTACAAGTTTGGCCACAATTTGATTATAATTAGATTCGTAATTATGCTTTTGTTATCATGTACTAACTAACAATGATAGGTTGAAATTAAATAATATAAAAATATTCTTTTTTTAAAAGGTTGAAATAAAATAAAATAAACATAAAAGTCACAATTTACTTTATAGACAAATCTAAACTAATACATTTAAGAGTATTCAACCAATATTCAAATAACTTTTTTTTAATCTCCTTTTTAGCATTAAGTTTAAAACCAAGTATAATGTACTTGCAGTTCAAATTCAAAAAATTTTCATATGAAAAACCTTATTGAAAATCTGAAAGAAAGTAAATTAATAAGAACTTGCGCTTATTAACATATTTTAATTTTGAGTCATGATTGCAAATACTTCTTTTAAAATTTAAGGTTGTTAAAAGTTTTGACCTATCGATATTTTGAAAGTTCATTCTAAATTTAAAATCAATAATATATATATATATATTAGATACAAGATTTTTAACATAGGTATACTGATTTAGATTTTATAATATAAATTTTAGCTAAATTATATTTCATGATTATCATATTTTGATTAGAAATGCAATCATTCTTTTTAAATTTTAACCATAGTTTGTTTTTTTTCATAATTTAAAAATATTTTCAAATTTATAGTGACATTTTAGATAAAGATGTGATTAACAAATTAAACTTAAGAATGTAAATAACGAAAGATGATAATTTTAAAATATTTTTCTAAATGTTGGCTCTGCACTACATTTTAGGATTTTTAGTAATTATTATTGGTTTAACCCTTTCTTTTTCATGGAAAATATCCCCTGGTTCTCCAAAAGAAAGAAAAAACAAATATCTATGTTTCTCTACAAAAAGTTTTTTGTAATTGTTAAAATTTTTACTCTGATAAGTATAATTTTTATTAAATTTTTTAATTTCCAAAAAAGATTGAAAGACTATTAAAATGACTTATTCTATAGAATGCAATAAAAGAATAAGTTAATAATTGACCAAAAAAATTATTACTAATTCAAAAAAAAAATATTTATACATATATAGTAGTTTTTTTGCCCAAATATATATAATAGTGGTGATAAGTTTGTTTGTTGGTAAACTTTATCTTTTAAATCTTCTCCCTTATAGTCTCTTTATTGTTCTCTCTCATAAAATTTGAATGGCTTACATTAAAACCTAAATAGTGTAGATTTTATTTTATTTTTAATATTTTGAAGGTTAAATATTATTTTTTAAGTTTAAAGTTGAAAAATTATTTTTATTTAACATTATGCTTCTTTTTAAAAAAATTTCTTCTTAAATCTTAAAGAAAATAAAATAAAATTTTCCAAATTTATTCAAACAATCCAAAATTAAGAATAAAGAGAACATGGGAGAATATCTACATCCTAAAGTATAGCGCAGAGCCATTTTTTATTGCCTGCAAGGTTTTAAAAGAAAACACTATTAGCGCCATTTTTTAAAAAGTAGAGTTCATCTTGTGCTTATAGACAATGACCTAAATATACTTTGGTCCTATTAGCCTCGAATTTTTGGGCCTTTTATCATTTACTCTATAAATGGTCTTGCCTTTCTCAAGAAGTAAGCCTTGTAACTTTACGTATATCATCATATCATTATGCTTTTGGGGTTAATCTCTATAGTGCTTTAATTGAGAAAACATTTACCTTCAATATTTTTGGTTATCTTTTAATTAATTTCAAATAGAGAGAGAGAATACCTAGAATCTAATCTTGTTATACTTATTTTGTTTTTATATATTTTGTTTTGAATTTAATTTTGTTTATATTTTTTATTTTGTGAAGATATTTTTTATTTCTTTTACACTTGCATTTTATGTAGTAATATTTTAATTACATTTTATTCATTTATATATATGTATTATCAATATTATATTCAAATCCATGAATTAATCATTAATTACTTTCAAGTTTTAATATTAGGTCAATAACTCAGTTTGATATTTAAATTTCATTCATAAAAGAAACAACTTACATTTGACTTTGTGATAATATGCAGTTTCTTTTTTTTTTTTCAAGGTTAAAGGGTTAATATTAACCTATCCCTCATAAAATATTCTTTTCATGGAAAAAATATTAAAAAAAGTTTGATTTTTTCCTTTAAACTTACAATTTAAGGAATAAAAAAAAGGAAATAATACAAGTTTTTTTTAACTAACTATACAATTGGAGAAGATCAATTTTGTTTTTTTTAACACAATAACGCTATATTTATAGAGTACTAGTCGTTACTATTATTTATCATAGTTCTATTGTTTGAAAAAAATAATTATTTCATAAGAAAATGTTATATAATTAATTTCAAAATATTTATCTTTTTACGCTCAACTAAAACTAAGAAAATAATCCTTGTTTCTTTTTCATAAAAAGGTATGAACAATCCCTTTTCTCCATTTGAAAAATAAAAGGTCCTTTACTTTCGTTACACTCCAAAAATTTAAATTATATAGTTTTTTTATTTTGATTAAATGATATTTACTTTTTTGTTTTTATTTTGATTAAATTATATTTAATATTTATATTTTAAAATCATACTTAATTTTTTTAATTTATTTTTTTAATGAAATTAACTTTATATAGAGCATAACTTCAATTTAAAAATAAAATTACAAAATTATTTTAACTGTCATATTAAGGATAAAAGTACAATATCATTTTAGAACTAAATATCAACATAATTATTTATACTATTATATTTAAAATAAAATCATATGCAACTTAATTATTTATACTGTATATAAGGTTTTCTTATCTTATTTTATTCTTTTCTAAACAAAAAAAAAAGTTCATTCAAAGTAAGAATGGTAACGGTGGATACTTAGATAAATTTTAGATATTTGAATATAAAGTATATATCTAATATTCAAATTGTATGAAATTTTATATTTTTAATACACGTACTTGAAATATCTTATATTTGAAATTCATTGGGTACCCAAAGTATTCCAAAAAAAAAATCTTACTTTAAATAATATTGAAATCTGATAAAGAATATTGAAAACAGCCAATACTTATATTTATTTTAAAATTATAATTTGAAATGTATTTTTTGAGATTTTAAATTTGTGTAATCATTAGTTACTTTAGAAAATATATAAAAATATTAATCTGACAAATAAATAAATAGTAAATGAAATTTGTAATATATTAATATAATTTTTTATGTATAATTAGATAGAGTTTAATTATCATATATAATATATGAATATTAAATATTGGGTATAAGATATTCTATCCGTTCATTGGGGTAAATATCATATATGTGAAGATTAAATTAGAATTAATTCATCATATATTAATTTTGATTACCTACACACGGTCTAATATATTTGAAAGACATTGCCATCCTCACTTCTAGGAAAATACCGAGAAGTTTCCTCCGCAGTAAAATATTTGCAAGAATATCTACGTTGTTGAACATATATAAAAAAGTTCCAAATATATTAAAAATAATAAAATGATATAAAATGAAAATATGGAAATGAAAATATATATAATAAAAAATAAAAAAATATAAGCAACAACAATGATTGAGGAGTACAAAAAAGAAAAAAAACAAAAATAATAGAAGAGAAAGGTTTTTAATATATAAAATAATATAATAAAATACTATAAAATAAAAAATATGAAAATAAAAAAATATAATTAAACAAAAATAAATAAAAGCAACAACAAACAAACAAATAACCAAAAACAAAAGACAAAACAAAGTAAAAACAAGAACAAAATGAAAAAAGCCTCAGTGAAACCTTGGAGTGCCCTAATGCAACGATAGCGAGAAGAAGACAGAAGGAAGAGAGTGAATAATGCAGAGGACGATTATTCTCTTCAAGAAGAGCTTGGTTGCCCTAGCACTATGTTCAAAAAGAAGAGGTAGAGTCCAGATTGCCCATAACGCACAATTGAAGAAGGAGAGTCTAGATTTTCGGCTATCTTGTAAGTGCCTCTTACTACTTTCTTATCGTATCTTCATTCCAGATTTTCTGCCATGGCTGAGATGAGTGAATGCCTCTATTTCTTCTAAGAAATTAGATATTTTGTTGCTCAGAAGACCCAGAATGCTGATATTGGAGTTGGTTTATTAGGATTTAAAGAATTATTTGTAAATGCTTGCCATTACCCTTATCGAACCTTCCTCTGTTGCTCCTATATTTTATAGCTTCTAATATATTGTGAGTCAGTATCCTTACCTTCTTATGCAAACTTTCTTATGTCACTCTAAAATTTGGAATGTTTGATAGATCATGCTGAAGGAATTAAGATTGCAATTTCTTTCTTGTGATAGAGACATATATGAAAGAGGATAGAATGGTTTCATTATACTAAGCACCAAATTAAAACAATTTGTTCAAATGAAAAAGAGGATAGAGCCAATAGACAATGTGCTTGGTTGATAAAATTTGAATTCAATTCTTGTTTGTTCAGCTTGTTGTTTTGAATTCAATTCTTCATTGTTCATCTTGTCGTTCCTGCTGTAGAATTTGTATTACATGGCTTGGTTTGTAAATTATAATTGATAAAACTTGAATTTAATCCTGGTTTTATATTGCCATCATTGGGAGTCTTGGATTATGGTTTATTCCCTATATGTTATAATTAGTTTATCTATTTTGTTGCTCATGAATAATAAGAAAATAAAAGAAAGCTTAAGGAATCAAGTGTCTCATTAGTTCCTTGTGTATCGTATCTCAACATACGCACCTATGCATGCTAATATAGTCTCTCCTCCCACATTCTGTCTCTCTCTCTCTCTCTCTCTGTCTTTTAAGGTAAATTTAATCTAACATTAATAGATACATATTGTGAAAAGATGAGAGGAAATAATATGGTTGGTAAGGATACTCAAAAGAAAGGAAAATACAAAATCATCGAAATACCTAGCAAATCGTGGAAGGTTATCCTATAGTCAAGAGATTGTTTTGTTTGTTCTTCATATACGTAGAGAGGTTATCCTAGAGTCAAGAGATTGTTTTGTTCATTCTTCACATATGTAGAGTCACCTCTCAATTTCTTATTCACTTTGTTTAGTATCTATGAGTTAGTGCTTGCTTTCATACTTTGGGTAGCCTTGGGGATGACATGTAACGCTCGGTACGTTGTAAAAACACTGAAATGGGCCGGTTTGAAAAGTAAGTCCTTTGATATGAGTGATTCAAGGCCAAATGAAATTTGGATAAAATTATAAATAATAGAAAATGAGAATTTGAGCTTTGAGTTGCCCAGAAACTAGGGCCGGAGTGATTCAAAAAATTTGTCGAAAGGCCAGTAGCATTTTTGTAAATTAGTGTAATTTGGAAAAAACACCGAATAGGTCTTTTTAAATGAAAATTTTTAGTTTCCTAGGGTTCTCAGAGGCCCTAAAAATCATGGGAAGCCCTGGGACTGGTAAAGCCCCTCCGGTGTACTCTTTTCGATGTCGGTTAACTCAAACTTTGACCGATTCATTCAGGAAGGTTTTAGCACCGATTTGAGTGATTACAAAGACATTTTATTAAATTGAGAATCTAAATTTTATGATGGAGAGACAATTGTCAAAAAGGAACTAAAACGAAGCCAAACTGAAAATGCCATTATGGAAAGGCAAAAATAAAAACAAATTGTACAAAGAAGCTTTTAGATGCTCCTTTTAAATCCATGTTCAGCCTCCTCCTCTCTAAACCGACTTTCTTCTACCCAAATCTCAGAAAAGGAGCTGCTGTCTTATGAGCACAAAGAGAGGGAATTTTGGAGGAAGAAAAGCTAAAGGAAAGGTGAGAAAATGTAAGATTTTCATGCTCCTTCCTCTTGAAACTTCATCCTCCCTTTCTTGCTTCATCTTTCCATGGTTTTAATGCAATTTTTGGTATTGATTTGGGTCCAGATCAGAGGAGAGAAATTTGAAATTTAAGGAGGAGGAAGAGGGAAGAAGAAGGGTTCTTGAAGGAAACTTGATTTTAAGGTAGTTTCTCTTCCCTTGTTGCTTCTTTTTCTCCTTCTCCTCTTCCATGGTGGGATGCCTCAAATAGAACCATGAAGAGAAAAGAGTTTCTATTTTATAATCCAAAAGAATCCATCAAACTAAGCCATGGAAAAATGGATTATATCAAAAAAATGCATGAAAAGCTAGTAAAACTCAAGTTGAAAAAGTGTAGGGTGCTTGGACATAGTTTAAAATCTGGGTTGATTCAAGACTTCCCCATTATATGTGAGTGTTTGTTTGAGTTTCTAAGACTCCTAAGGAGCCTCCCAAGTGCCCTATCTATTAAGAAAAAATCCCAAACTCCATGAGTCTTTAATGGAAGTATAAATCAGTCAAGACCCTTAGAGATAGGTAAGGGATGTTTTAAATGATTCCAAGCTTGATTTGGGACTTTATATGATAAAAGAAGATAGGAGAAACCTTTGGAAAAAATTTAGAAGCCTTAGGTTGGGAGATGAGGCAATAACTTCCATAATGTAACCTTATAAAGCAACATGAACCTAGGTTTGTGAAAGTGAGTGTGTGATGGCTTCAAGGATCTTAAATGAGGTTAAGAGGTCTAAATATGGTAAGAGAATGGAACCAAGAATTTTACTTGTGGTAGTTGCTTCCTTAGGTCATTAATGGAACCATATTGTGACAAATAGAACAAAGTGTAGTCTTAAAAGTGAGTTAGATGTTATAACTTGTTTCAAGAGTATAATTAATTGTTGTTTATTATGAATAGGCCAAGAAAATCCAACCCCTCCTCCTTGTGTTTGTGGAATCAAAAAGGAGAAGGAACAAGCAAAGTAAGGCTTGAATTTGCACCAAGGTAGCTCTCCACCTTTTCTTGTTGCATATATGTCATTGTGTGCTTATGTGTCTATGTATATGTTTAAGACATGCCACTTGATGCTATGATGCTATCTTGGTACCAATATGCTTTCTTAAATGTCTTTGAATTGTGGAAATGGCTCGCAAGAGTGAGGTAGTGCCAAATGTAATGTCTCACATTGGATGGAATGGTCCTGGGAACGGCCCATATAAGTGGGAGCAAAGCTCTCCCCACTAAAACGCGCTTTTCTCGTGAGTTAAGCAAGAAGGAACAAACCTCCACGAACTGGGAAGGAAGGGACAATACCTTGGTGGCTCTGTATGTGTTAGTATCAGAGCCAACCATTTGAATGTGCAACCTAAGGACGGGTTGGCCCCAAAGGGGGGTGGAATGTAATATCCCACATCGGATGGAATGGTCTTGGGAATGACCCATATAAGTGGGAGCGAAACTCTTCCTACCAAGGCACGCTTTTCTCATGAGTTAAGTAGGAAGGGACAAACCTCAACGAACCAAGAAGGCAGGGCCAAAGGCCCATGAACCGGAAAGGAAGGGACAATACCTTGGTGGCTCTGTATATATTGGTATCAGAGCTGGCCGTTCGAATGTGTAACCTAAGGACGGGTTGGCCCCAAAGGGGGGTGGAATGTAATGTCCTACATTAGATGGAATGGTCCTGGAAACAGCCTATATAAGTGGGAGCGAAGCTCTACCCACCAAGGCGCACTTTTCTTATAAGTTAAGGCACATTTTTCCCGTGAGTTAAGCAAGAAGGGATAAACCCCAACGAACCAGGAAGGCAGGGCCAAAGGCCTATGAACTAGGAAGGAAGGGACAATACCTTAGTGGCTCTGTATGTGTTGGTATCAGAGCCGACCGTTTGAATGTGCAACCTGAGGACGGGTTGGCTCTAAAGAGGGGTAGAATGTAATGTCCCACATCAGATGGAATGGTCTTGGGAATAGCCCATATAAGTGGGAGCGAAGCTCTCCCCACTAAGGTGCAATTTTCTCGTGAGTTAAGTGGGAAAGGACAAACCCCAACGAACCGAGAAGGCAGGGCCAAAGGTTCACGAACTCGGAAGGAAGGGACAATACCTTGGTGGCTCTGTATGCGTTGGTATCAGAGCCGGCCATTCGAATGTGCAACTCGATGATGGGTTAGTCCCAAAGGGGGGTGAAATGTAATATCCCACATTAGATGGAATGGTCTTGGGAACGGCCCATATAAGTGGGAGCGAAGCTCTCCCCACTAAGGTGTGCTTTTTCCGTGAGTTAAGGTGCGCTTTTCTCATGAGTTAAGTAGGAAGGGACAAACCTTAACGAACTGAGAAGGCAGGGCCAAAGGCCCACGAACCGGAAAGAAAGGGATAATACCTTAGTGGCTCTGTATGTGTTTCGAACGACCGGCTCTAATACCAACACATATAGTGCCACCAAGGTATTATCCCTTCCTTCCTGGTTCATGGGCCTTTGGCCCTGCCTTCCTAGTTCGTTGGGGTTTGTCCCTTCCTACTTAACTTATGGGAAAAGCGCACCTGGGTGGAAAGAGTTTCGCTCCTACTTATATGGGCCGTTCTCAGGACCATTCCATCCGAAGTGGGACATTACACTAAAAGTCCCTTAATGTGGGTGAGGAGATGCTAAAAGTCTCATGGCATGGGTGAGACAAGGCCAAAAGTCCCTTGGATAGGTGAGGCTAAGTCAGTCCTAAAAACCAAGAGTGAGACAATCCAAAAGTCCTTGAAATGAGGCGAGGCTGAACCAAAAGTCCCTAGAGCTCATTCTTATTCTTAACATATGTTTGTGACATAAAAATGGGGGAATTTAATGCTTCATCGATTGAGTAGTTGTATACTTGTACCTTTGACATGTTGTATGCCTTGAAAATATGTTTGAATAGGTGTATGAGCTATTGAGATTCAATGAATCTTATTCCTTCCTTTTTCTTATCTCATATGATGTAAGTGGAGTTCAAGATCCAAAGGATGGAAGCCAAGGAGTTTAAATCTTCATCTCTTAGCAAATCTCTCATTTTTAATGTACTAGGATGTCTAGAATATTAAAGTAGATATGTACATATTATTTTTGAGCCATGAAACTTTAAACAAGTGTAAAACTATGTAAAGTTAGTGTATGTATCAAGAATAGAGTTTAATGAATAGAATTGTGTATTTTGACTACTTGGGAGTCCACTTGTGCATGTATGTTTATGGAAGTGGCATGGTGAATTTAAGTTGCATGAGGATGCAGACCTTATGAGAGGCTCATTTATGCTACATTTATGCTTTTGAAATTGCTCAAATATGTGTGGAACAATGGATGGCTCATTTGAACCAAATTTGCCTCTTGTTGGGACCAAAATTACTATAATCTTGAGCTATAGTAAAATCTGACCAAATGACCTCTTCTTGACTTGAAATTTTGCATACAAGTAGATTTTGCCTAGAACTTTTTGGGAAGCTAAAGATTAGGTCATTTGGAGGTATGTGGAATTTTCTATAATTTTTTAAAGTTGGTATCAGAATTTCGAATTTGCACCAGTATTGTTCATTTGGTCAGTTGTGAAATTGTGTCATCCGAGGGGCAAACGTGGTCTAATGGCTACAAAATTTTATAGGCAGAAACTAGGCATGCACAACTTATAGTGACTGGAAGCACCTTATTTGGAGGTTTGAGATAAGAGATATGAGTTTTTGAATTTCTAGAACAGTAACAATAGTGCAGCACAACCTGAGTCATTGTTCCATTGAATTTCAGTGGCTAAACATACTTTCTCTAGTCTGAGTCTATTTTTACCATAAATTTAACATTCATAGCTTTCCAAATTGGTATCATTTGCATGGATTGGATTTTTGTGGAATTAATTGGACATTTTCGAAGTTTATAGTAGACACGTGCATCAGTACCAGTAGCTATCCGAACCTTTGTCCCTTTTCGTGTGTAAAAAGCTTTCTGTGTTATGTTTCATGGCCTAGAAATATTTTTAGCATAAAGTAGACATGTTTATCTTTCTAGAATGGCCAAAAATGTATGATTTCAATTTTTTTAGAATTAGTTATGGATTTTAAAACTTCATATCAATAATATGAACCAGTAGCCCAAGCAGCAACGACTTTAGTGGCTTTTCAGATGTCAAATGTTCTCCCCTTAAGGATTCATCAGCTGAAATTATTTTTACCATGGGATAGACATCTAGAGCTTTTTGGAATGATAAAGTTTGTTGGGTTTCAATTTTTGTGGATTTAGTTATGAATTTTCGAAATTGTGACAGAAAAATTGAGATTCTGGCTAAAAATAGTAGTGTGAGTTTGATGCTCCCCTTTGAATTCCATGAGTTGTAGGCCAACTTTGGTGATGCAAATGAGTTGTATATATGGAATTAAATATGAGAATGTGATGTATAAGCCTATATGATTTGTGTGACACCGAATGAAATTTTCATACGCAACCCAACGCGAAATAAGGTATTATTTTAATGCCATTTTTCCATTCCCTTTTGTGCAATTCATCATGTGAGACTTAGAAATGATAGGAAAGAAATGATAGGAAGCAAGGTAGAAATATATGGTGTTACATGACAGGTAGCCTTGGGGATGATAGTAATAAGGTTGCTTAGCTTACAACATTGATAATAATTGGGGGTAAGAAATTGCTTATAAAAACACATGAATAATTAGTTAATGAAGATACACATAATACTCTTTGATTAAGTTCTTAGTGAACAAGAATGAAATAATCAAGATTGAAACAAAAACAGATAGGACAAATGTCAAAAGCAAGGAAAAAAGAAAACCTTTTAGCTTTCTTGCCATCCTAATGTTTAGAATTGGTTTTTAAAAGATTCAGAAGCCATTTGTCCATTGAATCTTTTGATATCTCTGTAGTAGTCATAAATCATGTAATTCAAGGGTCGTCTGTCCATTTAACTATTAAACATAATATAAACAATTTTTAATTTTTATCTATCTTGTATTATCAAATTGGGCGTAAAAGGTGAACTGGAAAGAAAAAAAAAAAGAAACAAAGAGTAAAGGTCGCAGCCACACAAATTTTAAGTGCATGGACACATAACTCAAGTCCTTTAGGTGGTCCTTATGAACTCTTTTGTCTCCTTCTTCAATCTCCCTCCTTCCATTATTATTATTATTGTTATTATTATTATCTTCAATTATCTTGCTTTTTAATGTGATCTAGTTTGTAATGTTGACATGCTTCTGTTTTACATCCATTCAAAAATTAGAAAAAAGGTTAGTAAAGTAAGTTGTGAAAGTAATAATGATATGTTCATTGTTTTTAATAATGATTTTTTTAATAATGCTAACATGTTCATTGTCTCCTCAAGATATAACTCTTCTAATAATATGTTCATTGTTTTTAATAATGATTTTTATCAAATATTTTATAATTTACTAAAATTATAAAAGTATATATTCCATTTTACAAAAGAATAGTATAGTTTGAAAAGAATTAGCATTAAGAAGTTAAGAAACCACTTTCACATCACATGTTTGAAAGAAACAGATAACATTGCATGACTAATTCATGGTTTGAATACAAAAGGAAAACTAGCTTAAACATGATTCCCCACCAAGTTGCCAATTTCATGAAAACCCCTTATATCTGGTAAAAGATAAACCCATTTGTTTTAGAATGAGGATATGTAGGAGATAAAATAGGCATATTTATTGTTAGAGAGATCGGACAGAAGAATTGATGCTACCAGGCTTTGTCCAATTGATATAGAAGTCAATGTTAGAAATGGATGGACGCATAATTTTAAATAAGTTAAATCCAAGACCAAAAAGATTAAGATGCTAGATTTAATGCATATCATGAATAATTAGCAAAAGATGTGCAAACCCAATTATGAAATCTATATAGAAAATCTATGTAAGCAACAAAAATATGATAACTGTGACATTTATATAACAAGGATAAAAGGTCATAGAAAAGTGACATGAAAAATGCATAAGAGCATAGTGACATGAAATATTTGAAAATAGGGCAAGTTAATGGTTAAAATTTCATATATAAGACACAATAGAGATACGTGGATGGCGTATATTGACTTAGTAATATATGGACTTACCAATGGAATAATTAGATATCTCATATAGGCATATAACTATTCTATGTTCAAACATCCAAAGTATCATGGCATGTTTCCCCAGCCATTAGAAAATTAAATAAACATTAATATTGTTTATTATGTAATTGTTATTAAATAAATAGCAATATTACATAATAATCATTAAATTATGTAACTAAAATTAAATATTAATCAAATACATAATTAATTAATTAAATATTAATATTATTTATTATTTAATTAATATTACATAATAAACATTAAATTATGTAACTAAAATTAAATATTAGTAAAATACATAGTAAATAATAAAATACATAATTAATTAAATAAACATTAATATTATTTATTAGTTAATTAATATTAAATAAATAGTAATATTATTTAATAAATATTAAATTATGTAACTAAAATTAAATATTAATAAAATTCATAGTAAATAATAAAATACATAATTATTATGCACTTCTATTTTTTATTTCCAATGTTAAAAAACTTAGTGTTGTATTTCTTTTCAACAGAGAAATATGCCTTTGATGAACAATGTTTCAAGTGGAGAAGCTCAATAATTTTGTGAGTAATTGAGAATTTTAATGATTGCATAACATAAATAATGCATCTTAATTAAGCACCAGTTGTCTTTTATATCACTTTTATGTTTAAGGTTCTATTTTAAACTTTTGACTTTAATTTGTTTATGGTAAACAAAATTTTTTAAACATTATGTTTCATTGAATTGGAATATGGTCTTAAATTGTCACACAGGTGATTGCTTTGTTGAAGATAGTCTTGGAATTTACAAAGTAAAATGAAGTGTCTAGATTAAATGTTATCGCCCCTCTCCTGAATTATGAAGATTCAAACAATTGCCCAAGCCAACTCATTGTTTTTTTCCCTTTTGTTTAGTAATACTGTAATGTTATTTTTAATATTAAATAGTGGAGTGTATGAATGAGCTTAAAAAATTATTCGTATGGCTAGTTCTTGCATTTATACTTGGTAAATAGACTATTGCATTAATGTATATGAGATCTATTAGCAAAGTTTAATTTGCTTTCTTTTTTCATGCTTATTTTAAAATGTTAGATCTTGCAAGCATGATGTATATTATTAGAAATTTAGAAGATTTATTCCTCTCTATTTATAAGATTATAAAATCCATTTTAGCAAAACAAGATTAAAGAAAATAGTTAAAAAAAGTATTATAAAAACAAAAAAATAAAATAAACTCTTTAGCAGAGGCTAAAGTCGTTGCTAATAGTGCATTAATTATGTTTGATAATAGTCTATGCTAAAAACATCTTTAGTGACGACACAAAAGAGCTTATGCTAAAAGGAAACTTTTAGTGACAAAAGAATGACTCGCCGCTAAAATAGGCATTTAGCGACTATAAATGTTGCCGCTAAATTTACATTGTTGTCACTCTTAAAATCTTATTTAGCATCAATAAAGAATTTTGTTGCTAAAAAGGCACATTTAGCAACAACAAGTGTTGCCACTAATTCTTGTAACTCAAACTAGAAGGAAATTTGACAGCCACAAACATCGTTGCTAAAATTATATTTAGCGTCAAAGTACATGTTGTCATTAAAAGTCGATTTAGTGACAAATAAGTCGCCATTAAATCTTTGTTGTCGCTAAAGAGATACATTTAGTGACCATGGCTGCAGACAAAGGTTGTCACTAAAATCCTTTTTAGTGTCAAAAATTTTTGTCACTGCTAAAACCTTATATTTAGCAACCATATTCCTTTGCCTTTAAAAGTGTTTTTTGCGACGACATCAAACTTGATGAACTTTTAGTGGTGAAATTTGTTGCTTCTAAATGTTGTGACTCCTAAAAGTTTAGGGGTTTTAGTGGTGAAATTATATATATTTAGGGGCGAATTAGTTGTCACAAAAAACCTTTTTAGCAACGACACTTTTATTGTCATTAAATCCCTTTAGCAACGGCTGTTATTGCAACGACTTAGCGACAACCTTTTTGTCATCGTTATATATTTTTTGCGACTACTTTTGGTGTTTTAGCATCAACTTTTGTTGCTACAAAATCCATGTTTTTTTTGTAGTGTTTGAATTTAACATGAAATAAACCATGAAGGTTCAATTTTTTTTGGGAGAAATGTATTACTATTTTAATTGAAAATCTAATCAAAAATTTAAAAATATATAACCTACATGTGTTTTTTCTTATAGTTATTATAAATTATTTATGTGTTTTATTATTTTTATTGTGCTCATAGCAATTTTGTTATTTAGGATCGTTTATTAATTAAGAAATAACAGATGGAAATACTTGATTCCTCACAGAATTATCCATCACTAAGTGGCAATAAATTCCTTAACGCATTGCAAAAAGATTACCAATGAAGGAGTACATTTTCAACTTTGTTCATGGGAAAGTTAAAATTTGTGACGCTCCTTTTTTCATTGGATACAACTTGCATTTTATGTAAATCAAACTTAATTTTACCCAATTAAATAATCTAATGAATTTATTTTTAAAAAAATATCATAATAAAAGTTTGTGTACTGAGTATGATATTATGATATCTTACACTAATATAAATTCTTTTGCCACATTAATATATTCTTGAAATTTAAATTATATGTATATAGTAACTAAATAAAAAAAAAATTCTAATTTATTGTAGTAGGGAAAATACTTGACGCACTTTACAAGTTCAAATTCTAATTTCGTTAGCCCAAAAAAAATTCTAACACTTCTACTAATTAAAAGAATGTAATAAAAAAATGTTCTCTAATAAAATATCAGTATTAAAATTATAATAAAATATTATCATATTAGCACCTTTTAATCAAATGTTAATATATTTGAGTGTACGTTACCGGCCAATTCCTTGTTGAACTTTAAAAAAAAATATTAGATGGATTAATTGATTTGGTCAGATAAAAATATTTTTGGAAAAAAATTAAATTTATAACTTATTTAGTATGCAAAAAGTTAAATATAAAAATAAAAATAAAAAATAATTTTATAAATAAAAAATAACTGTATTTTTTTATTTTTAATGATTAAAAAATAATTAAATAATTGTTAATAGATAATATTAAGTAATAATTAAATAATAATTAAAAATAATTATAAAAATAAAATAAATATTTTATCTATTTTTTACTTTCTTTTTATGTTTTTCACCTTTGTACCAAACATAATAGAGTTTAAAAAGGTGTATAATGTTAGAAGAGATAAAATAAATATATTCTATCTTATCAAATAAATAAATAAATAAATTTTATGACCTAATTCATTCTGACGAACTCGAACCAACAAAACCTAAGAAATCCGAGTTCACAATAAACAATGGTGGATTTAAAGTGGAGTTTTTCCTCTAATCCAAAGCATAATTGATCGGATATTAATCATTTAATCTCATCGACCAATGTTTATTGCTTTGCCACATGGGAATAGACTTGATTATAGATTAAAAAATGTGTCTAATGATGTTGAGTGGGGACAGTGCTAGACCAGATATTGGAGTAGGAGACATGATTTGTATGGCTAATGAAATGGGCATGTGATGTTGGTCTTCCTGGCAGAAATCACCTTCAATTATTCGAATATGACGTGGGCTCCATGATGTCATCTCATTTGTTTGATTCTCAGCGTGCCATGTCATGAAGCATCCTCTCTGAAACCAGTTTTTCACACGTGCGTTTCACTCCCTTCCGTCTAATGATGACAATTCCCAGTTTTTCACAATCCCTGTTCCCTTAACCATACATGATTACATATAAAGTTTTTCAGAATCTCTGTTCCCTTAACCATGCATGATTAGATGTCAAGTTTTGCAGAATCTCTATTCCCTTAACCATGCATGATTACATGTTGGGTTAATGATTAAAAGTGGCAGGAAAGAGCCGCCTTTGAACACTTGTATTTCTGATTGACATAAAAATATGTTTGTCTCACGTGAATGAATAATACATGCACAATCACTTAATGTGAAAAATGTTTATCTAGTCATCAATGACGAAGCAGCCACTTGTCCTTAGCTTTTGACGCTTTTATACCTGCAATTTGTTTTGCATTGAGTGGAGGGTCATCTATGTCTAAACAGTTGCACCGTGTACTGCTCATTTTCTCTTTTTTCCAATTTTTTGATGACAAGACTAGTTTAAACATTTATTAGGACTTTTTGACATTCATGCTTAAAAATTTAAAAGTTTTAGCTTAGACACGCCACCGCAAAAACTATTGCCTCGTATACTTATTATTATTATTATTTAAATAATTCATGGGTTGTGGCATCAGGAATGCCGTGACCCATATTTAATTTTTATATTTAAGAGGGTCGCGACATTAAGAATGCCGCAACCATCTTTTCATGGTCACGGGTCAGATGACCGTGATCAGCTTTGCTGCAAAGCTACAGAATTTGCAGCTACACGCTGCAGCGTGCAGTGTGTAGCTGCACCTATCCCACCCCCCCACCCCAACACCCTTCCTTTCCCAACCCGTCGCACTTTCCCACTCCCTCTTTATTTCTTCTTCTCCTTCAAATGTATTTGCCCTTCCCAAGTTCCATCCCTCCTCCCTTCTTCACTTCTTTACAAATTTTGTTCTCCTCTTGATCATCCCCAACCTTCATTCTTTCAATATTTTTGATTTGTTTCATTCTCTTTCTTTGCCAATCTTATTCCAGTTTTGCTCTATACATATATATGTAAGTTTTCTCTGATCTCTTCCTTAGCTCTTTATAATTTTTTACATATGTTATTTTCTCATCTTCTATTTCTCTGCCTATTTATTGTTGATTATATTGATTTTTATGTTTATTATAAAAAAAACAAGTAAACTCTACTCTATTAGTTAATAAGAAAGAGAACAAGGTTAGAACAAACAAAGGTCCATTAATTTTTATTACTTACAATATAATAAGCATATAATTTTTTAATAATATTATAACAAATATTTAAATTAAATACAAAATTATATAATTATTTATAAAAACTACATATTTATTACAATATTATTAAAAGGTATACACTTGTTATATTATTAAAATTTTTAATTATATTACAAAAATATATTGTTTATAAAATTTGAACTAATTATCATTCTAAATAATTTAAATAATAAAATATAATTAAATATATGAAATATAAATTATATAACAAATTATGTATAATATATTATTGCTTGTATATGTGATTTTTTTATCTTCTATTTCTCCTCCTATTTATTTTGATTATATTGCTTTGTATGTTTATTATGAAAAAAAAGACTCTGTTCTATTAGTTAACAAAGAAGAGAATAAGGTTGGAACAAGCAAAGATCCATATGATCATTTCTAAAGAATTCTTCTAAACCTTCAAGAAGAAAAATTAAATTGAAATATAGTGAAATAAAAAAAAATATTAGACTCCTGTAGAATAATTTTTTGCTTACCACATTATATGAAAAAGAGAAGTCTAAATTAATTTTATGTAACTTGTAATTAATATTTTAATAATTATAAATAAATTTAAAATTACATATATTTAGTTTTTATTTTTCACACGTGATATTTTTGGATGTTCAAGGATGGGAGTATTATGTAATTCAACAGAAGGAAAAGACTCTATAAACTGCATTACTGGTCGGTTAAAATTTGTTTGAGGTAAGAAGTTAATTTAAAGATAATGTATTATCTTTATATTTATATAGCAAATGTGCTGAGTATAATTTTAATTTGCTAACATGTAATCCAAAAAAAAATTTAAATATGCATATATATATTTGTGACAATTTAGTATGTAATTTATTATCCTGTAGTTGTGAGGATAAGTTATATTTATATGTTTTTGGATGAAGAAATGAAAGTTTTTTTATTAACTAGTTAACCATCAAACTGAAGGAAAAAATGCATTATAAATTATTTGATCTATTTTTACAAGTAAAAAATAAACAAGTTAAATAGGCTTTTTAAATTAAATCATTTGACAGAAAAACTAGACTAGCAAAACTATTTTCTTACATGCTTAAAATTAATTTTTTTTAAAAAAATATTATGAGAGTCGAGCAAAGCCTCTACCGCGACTCAAAAATTTTCTTGAAAATAATAAAAGTTTAATTTGAGTCACGACATATTAGATGCGATGACCCCTCTTTTTTCTTTTCATCAAATATGGGTTGTGCCAGAATATGCATTATTGCTGTATTATTCAGTAGTCTTCCAAATCATGTGCTATAATGGGGTGAACTGATCCGAAGGGTTGGACATGTTACGCAGAGTAGCTAGGATAATGAATAGCTAATTGGTTGATATAATTGAATTGATTAAAATTCTAATTCTTTGATTTGAAAAAAATTGTGTTAAATTCAGTGTATAAAAAGTAATAAGTAGACTAAATTAAATATGGATAAAAAAATAAATGTATTAAGCATATTTTTTAATAGAACTTACCTTTAACAAAATTGATATATGTATATTTAGTTTTTAAAAGCTACAAGATATTTGGCATAGCGTCATTTTAACTACTAATAATTAATTTATTAATTTGATATAATAGAAGAGGTGCGGCAAGTATATCAAAACATGAGGGAAGTTGCTTCACGGAGATAAGTTGTAGAATATTTTTATCCCCTCAACCCTAAACATTGCACACACAATTGGCTCGTTGCTTTTCTTTTTCCCCCTTCAAAAACCTGCAGGCATGGAGAAATATTCTTTTATGTAGCTGAATAGAAATAGATGGATATATTTTGATATATGATTTGATATATGTATCTAACCAATATTGATGACTGTGTTTCACATGTCACTACACTTATTCTATGATAGGAATCATAATGAGTGTGAGAAAGGAAATCATATGCGTATATGCAAATGGCAAGATTTATGACAGTGAGGAAGGTGCAACATTTATCTGTGATAGACCCAAAATCTTAAGAGTTGACGCAACTGTTACTCTAAATGGATTGAAGAAGGTGGTAGGTGAAAAGCTTCGATTGGCTCTGGATCAATTTATGATTGAGTTGGTATATAGGTAACCTCATTCGCGTAATCCCATAAGATATTTGGCATGTACTTTGGAAGATGATGATGATGTCCAAACCATGTGAGAAGCCAACTGAAAATTTCTGAATCAATTGGGTGCACCGGATATATATGCACATATATCAACTACTGGTGCAAATTTATTAAAGTCCCAAGCTGAGATTCATGTACCACAATCCCTTCTGTCGATCGGCCAATTCCAAAATACCAGTGATTATGCCTCACAATTTGATTCTGGTATGATAGATGTTAGTCATTTTGCCGCTCAACCTACCCTCGACTTGACATGCCAACCAAGCTCATCACATTAGCCTATTTTCAATGCGAGTCCTCCGTCGCCCCCAAATGAAACGGAGGATATTATGGATGACTTTGAAAATAAGGATGAATATGATGCTCCACTTAATGTCAACGACCATAGAGATGATGATTCCAAGGGCAACGATATTGATGAGGCTGGAGTTACTCCATTAGCTCAAGATGTGGACCTAGCATATGCCATGCTTTCATAGATTAGTTCGAATCCCTAAGATGACTGAGGACATTGACCTGAACAGTAGTCAAGAGTTATGTATTAGTATGCGCTTTTCAGATAAACAGTGTATGCGTCGTGCAGTCAAGATATACTCTATTCGCAAGCACCACACTTTTAGAGTATATTACTCATTAGAGAAATACGAAGAATATCATTGTCCAGAATATGGTGGTCAATGCACTTGGAGAGTTAGAACAAGTTAAGATGAGAGGGACATGCATTGGAAAATAACAAGATATAATGGGCCACACACATGTCTTTCTCCATCATTATCGCAAGATCATTAAAAGCTTGACTCTGACATCATCTCATCGCATATTGTGTCGATGGTGGCTGAGAATCCATTGGTGTCAATTAGGCAAATAATTGAAAGAGTGCATAGTATATTTGGCTACACTGTTACATACAAAAAGGCATGGACGGCAAAGCACCGAGCAATCGGCATTGCATTCAGAAATTAGGAACAATCATATACTGTTTTGTCAAAATGGTTGGCAGCAGTCAACCACTTTATGCCTGGGTCATATTATGAGTTTGTTCATAGGGAGTTGCCACAGAGTAATTCAGTTGAAGATTCTTTGGTTAGGTTTCATCGCGTTTTTTGGACTTTCAAACCATGCATTGATGCGTTTGATTCCCTAAAACTAATGGTGCAAGTCGATGGAACCTTTTTGTATGGAAAATACAAGGAGACTGTACTCATTGCAAGTTCACAAGATGGGGCCAACAGAGTTGTTCGCCTAGCATTTGCAATTGTCAAAGGTGAAACACAAGAGTCGCGGGCATAGTTTCTTTCTTTGCTCCGACGCCGAGTTCTGCCAAATAAGATGGGAATTTGCTTGATTTCTGATAGACATCCTAGACTTTTGGCTGCTGTCTCTAATATAAAAATTGGATGGCAGCCATCGCATGCATATCATGTATTTTGTTTAAGACACATTACAAGTAATCTAAATCAAGGATTAAAAAATCGGACCGGTCATTGAACCGGTCTATGCATTGGTTCACGGTTCAGCGGTTCAACCGTGGTTGAACCGTGCTCCAACCGGTGATAATTTCATATATAAAAAAATCTTATATAATAAATAATATCATATAATATTCAAGAGATATAATAATAAAATCCAAACAAACCAAACATTTAAATCTAAACAAGTCAATATTCAATACAACATCTATAATCATAGAACAAACTGACAAAGTGATCAATGGACAAGCAATCATTCTTAGTCATAACATTCATTGATATCAAATCCATCATGTGCCAATGTATTAGCATCCACACTAAGACCATTATCATCATCAAGTCCAACTTCTAAATCATCAAGCGATTCCATAATTGGTTCATTTGCAATGTTCACTTCTTCATTTCCAACTATAAGGATTGCATTTTCTTCATAGATAAAATTCTCATTCTCCATCTCCTCACTACTAAACTCAAGAGGTGCTTCTTCTTCAACAATCCAAAATTCAACTTTATCAATTGATTCATAATCAACAGGATCATAACTTCTCTTCTTATTTTGCAACCTAATATATATAAAGCATTAAAATATCAAATAGAGATTCAATAATACAAAAATGAATAAATAAAAATTATATTTTGAATATATTTACGTACCTATTTCTCAATCGTAAGTTATAAGTGACAAACACATGATCACTTAATCTTTGATGTTCTAGTTTATTTCTTCTTTTTGTATGAATGCGCTCAAACAAACTCCAATTTCGCTCACATCCCGAAGAAGAAGCGGTTTGGCTAAGAAGACGTATTGCCATCTTTTGTAAAATTGGAGTACTAGCCCCAAACAAGTGCCACCAATTATCTACATAAAGATTAAAGTACGTTATATGATTAACCATAGTTCACAAGATGGGGCCAACAGAGTTGTTCGCCTGGCTCCACCTCTCCCTGCTCAGGTAGACCCTCAAATGGAAATATATCCTTTAGGACCACCGTTGGGTTTCAGATGGAAGCATGTCCCCCACCATATTCATTCGACCAATGAGGCATTACGGACTTATAGGATATTGTTAAATCAGATGAAAGATGATGAGTTCATTTGGCAGCCATATGACCATCCGAGTGTCCAACAGTTAATTTTAAACTATTGCTTAGCAGGTTCAAATATATGGTGGGTGTCTATATCTATTATTTGCTTTTGGCTCGTTGAATTTCATCATGCAGATCGTGTTCTCCGCCAATTTGGTCAACAATAGCATATCCCTCAAACATCGTTTAATGTGGGATCGTTGCATATTCTACAACTAAGAAGAAAAACGCATAAAGATTGGTGGCAGAAGTACATGGTATTTGTCTCTGCATGGAATATGTGGGAGTGGATTGTTGCCCAAGCAGATACAGAGGTTTCTTCATTGGATCGCTCATCTGATTATATGCGTTGGTATTGGCGCCATACACAATGGTGGATCCATCCAGAGAGTGGCTCCCAAGGTTTTGTGGTATGACCTTTTCTTCCATTTTATTTTCTTTTGTTTGTGCATGTTTTTTCTCTAACTACATAACTGCTAATCTTTTTTTTTTCCACAAATTGATATACTGGACAACCTACATATGCTTTCTATTGCCGATCCTCCGACGCTTGATTATACGAGATTTAGGGAGAGGACCAGTGGAGATGTTAGGACGATGCTGCAGGCCTTGGGTGAACATCAAGAGATGTTGGTTTCTCAGCCTGCTCCACTCGCTCCTCATCTCCAAAGACCACCAGAGCCAAAGCCAGAGCCTCGCCTAGGAAAGCGGGGACATGGTTTTATATCTACTAGACAGCTATTAGTAGATGTCACCTGTGGTAGTAGATGTGAGACAGATGCACCATCATCCTCTTACACGCCAGCGCCTGTGCATGAAGAAATTGAAGAGCCACGTCCTTTTGCATCATTTGTAGACTATGTAGGTGTTGGTCCTTCTTCTGGTGCACCATTCTTTGGCGTGCTTGGGTCTTTTTCATCTGTTGGGGGTGTTGGTCCTTCTTTTGCTCCTGGGAGTGGTTCATCGTCCTTCACATCACCAGCTCCTCAGTCGTTTTTCTCCACCCTGCGACCCTAAACCATGGAGGCTAGATATATCTCCTTCATTACTCTATTTTTCAATCTGTTTACGTTCAGTGCAGAGTATGCTGGTACACCTTCTGAACCATGGAGAGCATTTTTCCAGCAGGGGTTTTTCACCCTTGATCAATCGATTCCCCCTGCTCAATGCCCTCAACATAATCGTTTACCAAATAATGGATCAACCGATGAGAATGATAAAGAAGAAGAAGAAGTAGACGTAGAAGAAGCAGAACAGGAGCCCATTTCAGCGTCGTCCCCAGCGCTTACGCCGAAGACCCAGATGTGGGACTGGAGGACATATTGGATAAAATGTTCAATTTTTTTCCTTTTATTTTAATAGTTACAACCTTTTTGTATACAGTAAAGTACTTTGATATTTACGCTTCAAATTGTGAGTATATAATATCGATATATATCCCTACTTTAATTAAATTAATGAAATTTTAGTCTAAATAGTTATTCAGATGTGTTATATTATTTAAACTCATGTGACTGGCTTCTTCACTGTCATACGCGAAAGAAAAAAACAATTAACATATATAAGTGCTTGTATATAAATTTCTTTGATTTTAGTGACTTCCAAAATTAAATCTTAGTATTTTTTCTTACAAATGTATTTTTTTTTTGAAAAAATAATTACAAGCTTGATTATACAATATTAAAATGTTAAAAAATTTAATTATTACTTTTAAAAAATAAAAATAAAATTTTAAAACCATGCACTTTTATTTTTATAATAGTAATAATAATAATAATAATAATAATAATAAATGTATTTTCTTTAGAATTTTCAACTTTCTTTGTTAATTAAGAAAAAAGGAAAAAAGAGAAAAATTAGTAGAGGAGTGGCTTGATTAATTTTTCTTTTCATTGAATTATCGTAGTGTAAAAATTTTTCAAATATTTGGATAAGATTAAACTTAATAATAATTTTTTTTACTATTAATTTTTAGTATATTGCCGTCAAATTCCCGCTTGAGTTTTGTATTTTTTATTTATTTATGGTTAACTTTATAGGCGATTTGTATAAGTAACATGTTATTTATACAACTAAAATAATTTATCGCATATTTCATGACTATAACATATAATTGTATTCAAGTTCACCTGATTTCCCTAAAGCTTTTTTTAATAAGATTTTACCAATATTCAAATGCAATCACTTTAGTTATGGGAGTTAAGTGGAAGAAAAAAAAAACAATTAGCATCTTTAAAATTTACGTTGTATTTTAAGATAGCAATTCAAATAAAAATATATCAAATAATGTTTCATAAAACAAAAGTAAACAAGCACTTTTAAGTGGCATAAAATATAACGTTGAACATTTGGTGCATTAGATTATATTAAATACCAATACATCTAATATAAATGTCTTGAAAATCACCTCGCATTCAAAATATGCTCGATGAAAATCACGGCATGCTAAAAATATACTTCTATACCATGAAAGACAAAATAATAATAATAATAATAATAATAATAATAATAATAATAATAACGTGGGTGAGGCAAGTTGAAGTATAATGGCCAAGGTTAGAAATTTTTTTTTAATATTTACTGTCTTTATAATTATTATTTATTGTTTTATAAAATGATAATATAAAATTTATCTTTTATTTTTAAAATTATTTTTATTTTACTTTTTATTTCTTTTTTTTTTGTTTTCACGTACCAAACGGCTTAAGATGAAAGGTGGGAGAGTCAGGAACTGACAAATGAAAACATGGTGAGCATTTCGCTTTGCATAATTGAATGCAAGCTAGATGCAGCTTTGCAACAAAGTTGCTGACCATTGACATGAGGGTTGCGGCATCAAGAAGGCAGCGACCCTCATAAATATTAAATTAATAATGGGTAGCAGCATTTTTGATGTCGCAACCCATGAATTATAAAAAAAAAATATTAAATATACGGGTCAATGATTTTTGTGGCAGAGTATTTTAGTGATTACTTTTAAATTTTTAAGCATGAATGTCAAAAAGCCCATTTATTAGGCTGATTGAAGAGTTTAATGGCTTATTTGGTGGGTTGTAAAAGGCTAGATAACGGGCGAAAGAAGGAAGAAGATAAGGCCCACTCCTTGAAATCCTGAATACTTTACATACATAGGGGCTTTTCATATAAAGAAAAAACTTGCTAAATTTTACTTTTTCTGTTATTATAGATTGTGTTTTACTCAATTTGGAGGCCTACTTTACTCTAGTCTGATTGTTTTTTCTTTAATGAGCAGGCCAGTATTAAGAGTGAACAAAACTGAACTAAACCAATTAAACCAAATCAAACCAAACCGTCAAAAATCGAATAAAACTGATTAAAAATTAGTTTGAATTGGTTTTTGTGATTGTAAAACCGATTAAATCGGTTCGGTTGTCGGTTTTTTCCATATTTGGTTTGGTTAACCGAACCAAACTGAACTATTAAATTTATAATTAATTAAAATTTAATATTTTGTTTCTTTTTGAATTAATAGAATTTTTTGTTAATTAAACTTGTATCAAAGTTATATTCTTTATATGGTTTAAGAAATATATAAATTATTTATACTATTTTATTATAAGATATTGCTTTTTTTTTTCTTACTTTTTAAAGTTTTTTTGTGAATGTATAAAATTTTTTTAGGCAAAAAAAAAAAGAGATAAAAATAATAAATTATTTCAAATTTATTATTAGTCAAAATTTTAAGAGATGTAGGATATTAGAAGTTAAATTCTACATAACTTTTTTTAAAAAAATTACTTTTAGGAAAAAAAAATATGAACCAAACCAAATCAAATTGAATAAAAACCAAACCAAACCGATTAAAATTTAAAACTGACAAGGTCCAACAAAATGCTAAACTGATTAGGTTGGTTCGGTTTGGTTTTTACTCTAAACCGAACTAAACTGAACCTTTGAACACCCCTAGCCAGTACCATGATCTTGGGCCTTCATCTCAATAACAAGAAGAGAAGAAATCTGTATCTTTTTTTTAAATATTTAGGGTACAAAATGAGAAGTTTTCTTGAAATAATTATACTATAATTAAGTCTTCCACCATAATGACGGAAACATCCGTTGTGTCGTCTCTCTTTTGGTTGGGTATCTAGCATTTATTCAAGGCCATACATATTAATGGAATATTAATTAAGACAGTTCACATTGAAAACCTTCAATGCAGGAAGATATTTTTTTAGTAGATTCGGTTTATTTAAAATAAATAAATTAAATTAATCATAAAAAAGTAAAAATGTTGGCAATATTTAATTTATCATTTGCATTTGCCTCATTTCTAAAATCAACTCAATTTTTATTGTTTAATACTTTTTAACCTGCTCTTTGTATTTTCCTTATCTCTAAAACTCTCCCGTCTTTCCTTACATCAAATTTGCCTCAAAACAAAAATTATTCTGACTAAATTATCAATAATATATATATTACTTAAAAAGTATATAAATCATAGAAAGTTAGCCGATGAGAATGAAACAAACAAAATATAATAGAACCTATTTAAAAATTATGTCCCCTTTCATGTAGCAGCGCACTATTAACTTGATTTTGATAACATTGTTTTAATAATAATAAATATATTATTTTATATACTTATATCATGTTAAGTGTTAATTAGATCTATTTCAAAGAGCAAATATATATATATATATAGTTGAGTAATTGTGAATTTTTCTTATAAACATTAATATTATGCATTACAATATACAGTCTTGAACCCTACAAGCAAAATTTTCAGCCTTTGCCCCCGAGTTTGCGCATTAATCAAGACTAAGTTCTTATCTAGACAATTTTAGGAGTACACTCCACCCCGGTTTAATGCATTTAGAGAAATAAATTCTCTGGTTCCAAAGTTTTAAACCTAAGTACTAAAAACAAATGCGCATTTTCTTGATTAATAACTCTTTGAGCCTAGTTCCTATTGGTTTAAAGAAGTTGTACATGTTATATTTGTGAACAATTCGTTAGTGTTGTGAAAATTATTAATGAAAGGTACTTTAGGTATTTTAGTACTAAATATCACATTTTGACTCATTTCTAGCTCTGATTTTGTTAATCACAATTTTCAAAAAGACTAATTAATAACATTTGTCTTTCAATATGTGGGAGGTCTTTGTATTTTTATTTCCACAATGAGATTGTTGTAAAATTCTAAAGTTAACAAGATTTAGGGAGATGGCTCAAGTAGTACAAAACCAAAATTTATTGATGACAAATGAAGTTTTAAGTAGAGTTACAAATTCAATCTTCATATTGTAATAAAAATAAAATAAAATAATAATACTTTGATTTGCTATTGTTAGCACTAAAAAAAATAAAATAGTGGGCTTAGCCAAGGTTGTGGCTACTAAATTAGTTGAGAAAAAATGGATAGCCGAGTTTGTGCTAAATTTGATTAGTGGAGAATCCTTATAGTCTAGCATAACAAATCAAAAAAATAGGAAAAACATGAGGTTAAACCTAATTAAAGCAATTTTTGTAGGCTGAAATGCAACATGAACAATACGGAAGAGGCCATGAAATAGAAGAGGTGTAGAGTGTGGACATTGGTCAGACATGGGAGTGGTTACTAGCCATAAGAGAAGTTATAAAATGGTAGGAAGAAGATTACATAAGAGACACAGAAAAACAACAAAGAACTGACCAACAATAATTCCTTCGGCTTAACTACATTTAGGACCAAAGATGACCTATCTTTAAAGAATTGTGTCCTTTCCTCATCATTTACTTGAAAAACAATAACCATGATTGCTACCCAATTCCCCATCGTAGCTAGATGCTCTTAACTAATTAGTCATGAAAAATTTTAGTGCCATTGTCTTTTTTTTTTTTTGACATGCTTGATGTAACCATGCAGGTTTTGAATTACTACAAAAAAAATGTAAGTTTAGCCATAGTTTTAAAGTGGCCTTAACCATGATTATAATCGTGGTTAAGCCATTTAGCCATGGTTATGCAATCTGTAGTTATACTGTTTATGAAGAAAGATTTAACCATGTTTTAAAAAACCATTGGTAGAAGAAACCACCATGATTTATTAAACCATGGCCAAAACTAGGCTTAGCCATGATTTATTAAACCATGGTTATGTCTAAGATTAGCCACGGTTACATAATCATGGTTATGGCAAGGTATAGCCATAGTTATATAACTGTAGCTAAGTTTTGCTCTTCGATCATGACTAAAACAACTAGTGGCCTTACCCATATACCATTAATTGTAATAGCTAACTTTTTTATCATAAATTTGTAATAATAAATTTTAATTAATTTGTCAAGCAACTAATTTTCAATGGCAGTTTTCAACATATCCAATAGCAAGAACAAAGTTTCAATAACAATAGCCATAATATCATCAAACTTAAAAAAAACATTCATGAGCCATTAATCTGCAAACAAATAATGTAACTATAAAGTTTATCCACATAATATGTTTATTTTTATGGGGAATAACTATCGTTAGCAGGTTGGTGTCAATTGTCTCAATCACTTGGTCCCTAAAATTTAAAATGAAATATTATTAGCCATTCATTTGTATGGCTTTTGTAACACCTTAACCTCTAGCTCATACCCAAGATGCCCTCTTACTCATATGCACGTGCGGAACTCACAAGGGAGATAATTTACTCTACCTTATGCCTCTTTCTCTATGGCACTATGTGTGGGTAGAGATCCACTTAGAAGTGATATGGACCGGTTGAGCTCTCTCTATGCTTCCTCATGCTCAATTGCACTATTGAGACTTATTTCAACCCCCACAATATGCTTTACACTCATGGAAAGCAAAAAGGGATTGGAGACATGCATTTTCGTTCTTGGCAGATTTTGCTTCATTTCTGGGCTAAGCTTGAAAATCCATAACTAAATGCAGAAAAATCGTAACTGCATGATCTGGGTCATTCTAGAAAGCTTGAGATGTCTAATTCATGCTAAAAATAAGTAGAAGTCTCATTATCTCACATACTCTGCGTTTGACATCAAAATAGTTCACTGGTCAGAGGGGGCTCCTTTTGCTGTCACAGTTTACTGATATGGACTTTGAAAATGTATAACTAATTCCAAAAAAATCCAATGCTCATAAACTATATCTCTATGGAAAGATGTGGATGTTAGCTAGAGGATAAAAATATTTCCAGATCAGTTCACCAAGCCAATTTCCCGGAAACCGATGAAACAGTACTTCGGGTCTGGTTGGGTGTCTGATTCTGGGCAGGAACTTCGAAATTGCATAACTTCCTCTATAGACCTCTAAATGAGGTGATTCCAGTTCCTACAAGTCACTGTGACCATCTAGTTTCTGTGTATAAAATTTCGTAGCCATTGGACTACGTTTGCCCCTCGGATGACACGTTTCTCAAACTGACCAAATGAACAGTGATTTATGAAATCCGATTTTCTGATGTCAACTTTGAAAAATCATAGAAAATGCTAATAGACCTCTAAATGACATGAACTCTAGCTTCCCAGAAAGCTCTAAACATAATCTAGCTACATGTCAAATCTCATAACAAGGAGAGGTCATCTGGCTAATCTATGACATCATGTGCAAGAAGGCCCTCTCTTGGCCAAAAGTGGGGTTCATAGGGTCCAATCTTGGCTTTTCTACTTCTATGACTCTTTGAGCACATGAGAAAGCATCTATAGGAGCTATCAATCATGCCTCAAGTGTCTAATAACTTAGATTGGGGAAACTCACTATCCCATGCCCACTTATGCACCCATATAGTCTATACTACTTTGAGCATTTCATATCAAAATCTACTTTCTCATTCATCATAAACCTTATTCTCATACATACATCGTCTTACGTACATGGTCTTACAACATTTATAAATGTTACATCATATACATCATTTACATCTCTCTTGTACAACACATTACAATGTATTTACAAGAAACCTTTACACTCTTCTTCATTTCTATCCCTAGCTTCATGCTTGGTGGTGGTTGCTCCCATCTCTAATCTCACTTGGCCCACCTGGCATGGTTGGATGGTGGAGAGGGAGGGTGAGATTCATGGAATCTCAGTAGTTCAACTCTCATTCAATCATACATATATCGCATGCAACAAGTCTCATTATGCATGTATGGCATGTTAGCATATAAAACCATGATGAAAACATTTAAAACATATGAAATGGCCATGCATAACATTCAAGAGCTTGCTAAGTACTCGGATCGGCCTCACCGATTCCCTTGTGGCTTTTGGATTTGCCTTCCCATACTTTAGAGGTCCTTAGACTCAACCCTTACTCTTTGGGAGTCAACCTCACTTTTGGGAGACCTTTTTCTCTTGTCTCAACCAACTTAGGGCTTCGGCTCATCCTCACCTTGGCTATAGGGTTATTGGCTTTTTCCATTTCCTCAAGCAAACCAAACAATCATTTAAAACATCATCTCAATCATAACACATAATCATGCTAACATACTTCTCATAGCTCATATCCTTCATACACACAAGCAAGACAATGTAAACACACAATTATGTATGAGAGAAAGTGGGGAGAACTACCTTGTTAGCTATTCACTACTTGCTCTGTCACTTGACTCCTCCCTTGTTGATTTCACTACACTTCTAGATGGGAGAGCTTCTCTTAAGCCTAACCACACAAAAGCATGGAATTAATACCTCAATACTTGATTCTTAAGCTAGGGATTACTTCTAATCAGCTCTACTGAGCTTCTCAATCTAGGTCTTTTCTCTCACTAGGGTCCATTAGCTATCTTCTCTCTTTTTATAACTCTTAAGCTCTTTAAGAAAGGGGAAAAGCAAGAAAGAGAAGACTATGTGCTTCTAATCTCCCTCAAGAATGGTTTCCCATTCTCTCTCCTCTGAACCAGACTCAAGACCTAACCATATTTGCTATCTAAACCGTAGGAAAGAGGGGAAAAGGGGAGAAGGGTAACATACTAAGAGGAAGCCATGAGAATTCATACGTTTCTTGTACTTTCCTCTTCTCTTCAGCTTCTCTCTCTCTCCTCCGCCCTTTTCTCTCTCCTAAGACGAGTTTGAGTCGGTTAGAAGAAGAAAGAAGAGATTTGGAAGTTTTTAAAAAGTCAATTTCTCTTTTTCTCGCTTTTCTGGACCGCTCTCGCTATAGCGAGTCATTACCCTCGCTACGACGAGCTCGTGTCTGTTCCAGACCTCTGCCTTCGCTATGGCGTCGCTACAGCGAGCTCGTGTCTATTCTAGACCTTCGCTATGGCGTCGCTATGGCGAGATCGTGTCTGTTCCAGACCTCTGCCTTCGCTATAGCGCCGCTATGGCGAGCAACTCCCTGGTCTTTGTATGGAATGCCGCGCTCGCTATAGCTAGGAACATATTCGCTACGGCGAGGAGGCATTCTCGCTATGGCGATTCCATTTCTCGCTATGGCGAGAAGACTTAGAAAATTCTCAGCTCTTCGAAAATTTTCCAGCTTCTCTTTTCCTTTCCTTTTCTCATTTCTTTTCTATTTTCTTTTCTTTTTCTTGGCTGTTACAGCTTCAACTGGAACATAAATTTAGAAAATTACCCCTTGTGCTTATAAGGCTATAAGCTCCAGTAGCAATGCACCCTGAAAATTTCGGAGTATAAAAGCCATAGTTGCTTTTATTTGTCGTTATTGCTCAACAATTGTGGCATTTTTAGCATTTGCTTATCTTTGTTGCTCGTCTCTTTTAGCCATTTATGCTTTAAGTTGAGCAACCTTATTTTGCAATTTTAAGTAAGAAGGTTTAGATGAACTCCCAGGAGCTTGACATTTGAACACTTAGGATGGGTAAACACTAAATTCCATTTCTCAAACTTGACCATAGTGCTCTTTGCTTCCTAAAGCTCAAGTTAATGAATCATCAATTGAAATTTCTTGAAAAAAGGAGTCCTCAACCTAAAACATTCTAATTCATTCCCACAAATTTCAATAGAGGGCAATAAATTAGTTGAAAAATAAAGGCTTCATCAAAATCAAAAGTTATCACTCATGCCATTCAAATACTTACATAGACATCTTTAGTTTCGTTGTTAATGTAAGATCCATCATCATGTTTATGAATTATAGTTCACATGTCTCCTCGTGACATTAAACCCTTAAGCTCAACTTCTTACAAATTTGAAGACAAGTGTGACGTGTCTCAAATTACATTTAAAATTTAAATAAGTTGTAATTTAAATGATTTGTTTACTAAAATGAACTTACCCTCTTGATATTTTTTTCCATACAAAGCTCTTTAGACCACTTGTATGTGGCATGGTTAACATCTTTATTTTTTTTTGTTCATTGCTGTAATTTTCTAGTTTGTAAAGAAGAATAATAAATGTGATTAGTACATCTTAAAATATTTATCATCCAAGAAGTAGTATATCTTAAGAAATAAATGTGATTAGTTTAGAGTTCTTGCTAAAATGATAGTCTATAAATGATGCCCAATGATCCTTATCTATGTTATCTATGATATCATTAATTATTTGCCTTTTGGTGTAAGTCTCATCATTTTTATATAATTCATAGCATGCATGTCTTTACCTAATTCCCAATGACTATAAAATATATCTCTTATGTATGTTATTAATGACAAACTTAGTCTACAAGATAAAATACAAAAATTAGTAAGGATATGAACTCAATGTGCTAAGAGAAATGAATATTAAATGTGCTATTACCTGAATAACATTGTTATATATATAATTTTTGTACTCTTGTGGAACATTTCTCCAGTCTCAGTAAATAAGTGGACACGATTTAAAATCAGTACTAACCATGCCTAAAAAAACAACTAGTACTCCTATTCCGTCTTTAATCGGTTGGGGATAATTATTCAATAATACTATGACCTTTTGCCTAGGAGAAAAGGTCCAAACATCATGCACAGTCATCTGCTTATGCATCACCATTCCTACCTCATTTATTGAATTAAATTTAGAATGCAAATAAGAAATAAATAAATTAACACTAAGATACTTGTTAATTTACTTACCAACAACCTGAACTAACCAATTTCATTTTCGTGGTTGTCACGCAAGCTGTGAAGGTTCTTCATCGTCATTTATGAATATGTCTTCAACATCCAAATCCAGCTAGAAGCCAGGGATATTGGGAACATCTAAAATTGGCAATGTGGATGAAGTAGGTGGATTAATAGGATTCCCCTATCCAAGTAGCTTGGATGTCCCCTATCATTGACAAGCAAACTTAGTAAATGACTACTGGTACTGGGCACATTGACTTTACTTATGCTGATTGATTTAGACTTTTTGAAGAACTTATTCATCTTCTAAGTTCCTATTAAGGAAGACAAAATGACATATAAGCTTATATAAGGTCAAGTAAATAAAAACATACAAACACACACACACACACATACATATTTAATGAAAATGCACGAAAGGACAAAATTAAATAACATTTGACCTAAATGAGCATAAATGTACTTCCAATTTTGGGAATAATATTTCGATTCACTAAGGTTGGTTTGGCTCATTCTCATAAATACCTTCATCATCTTCACCCATGTCATACAAGTTACTAGGGGTGTTCATTAGCTCGTTAGGCTCGAGAGACCTGCCCTAACTTAGCCTAATCAGTTCGGGTCAGGCCAGGCAAAAAATATAAATATGTAGAACTTTAAACAAAACTATACTGAGTCATATTAGGCCACAGTATAAAACATATTTTGCCCAATCCAACCTAGTAGTTATTCTTTTTTTTAGTTATCAATATCTCACCATCATATACTTGTTTTTATTCTTATTTCATCTAATTCTCTCTATATACTATAGCTTTCATTACCCACCCAATCCCTCCCTACTTCTTAATTGTTTTCATTATTAGCGTGTATACTTACTGACATTTCTTTTGTTGAATAATGAAAATACACATCTTTACCTAAGGCTAATTATGTTAGTATAGCTTATGTTTTGTTTGATAATGACAAGCTATTTTCTTATTGAAATTATTTTATTGATAAAAGCATGAGGGTTTTAGAAGTTTATTATTTTGAAATATATGTCAATGAGTTTGTAAAAAGATATTTTTATATTATAAGTATTTGTTCATAAAGAAAAAAAAATTTGCCCGAGCGACTTTAACTTGCCTTAACCCAACATAAAATCGGACTTATTCAGATTGGGTTAGGCCACAAGTATAAAAACAAACCCTATGTCTTACTAAATGCCTGGCTTGGCCCTACTCATAAACAGCCTACAAGTCATGTGGCTTTAGATTCATGACACTCTAGTTTTTATCTAACTCATCTTTCACATAATATACTTGTTAGCTTTTGAGGTTTGAATATAGTTTGTTATCTTTATTATCACCTGTATATATCAACTGTGAAAAATTGATAGATGTGAATTCCAAATCATCTTTTTTAAAGCCTCTTGGATTGGTTGTGTTGGCCTACATACATTTAAACAAGTTAACCAAAAATCGACCCTAATAATTTAATTCAATGATGTCTAACAATTTTTTATAATATGGCACATCACTAAACTATATGTTGTTATAGCATTAACTTGCGTAACATCTCGTCCCAAAATAATCAAAGACTCCATTATTTTAAGTTTTCATTCCTTGGTCTTAAGCTAAAGTTTGAAATTTAAAACCATTGATATTGTAAGCAGTATATTGCCTTGCTTTGTCAAGTGGACCTATGGCAACAAAATTCATATCAATTGAATGCAATCTATTGATATCATTTCTTAGAACAAAGAAAAATGAAAGTGCATTATTATAGTATTGCTTATGAAGGTAACAACAGTAAAAGATATACATGTACTTAGATGGTAAGAAACCCAGTCAACAAACTCTCTATGAATCCTCTTATTTATCTCTGATAAAGATTGTGTGCGGCTTTAATTGTCTCTTAATATGATCTCTAAATTCCATACATTATATACATAAAGTAACTAGGTTATTAGAATTATATAGTTAATACCAAGTTTAATATATAATCCACTCACTGAAGAAAATGGTTCACTTCTCTATAGTTGATTAACATGTGATAGTGTGCTTGTAATTTTTCCTCAGGAGATAGAGTAATGTATTCAAACCCACCTACTAGTTTTCAAACAGGTGGAAACAAAGTGTTAACATTGAATGGACCAATATCAAATTCATCGTTTACACATCTAGACCAATTGAATATTGTCTTAGTTCCATCTAAATATTTCAAGCAAAAAGTTAAAACATCTTGAGTTAGGTAACTCTTAGTTATGAAGCCTTTTAGCTGTGCTTTGCTTTGTACATAAGACTTCAACTTCCCTAAGTACCCGCTTAACATATTACATTAGACGTCATAAATAAAAGTAAAATGATTAGAAACAATTACAAAGTATTTAGTAAGTATTAATTACCTTTTTATATAGTACATCCATTGACAATGGACAGGGCCTCTAAGTTTGACTTTTTCAGTTTAGTGCACAATCAAATGGATCATAACCATGAAGAATGAAGGCAGGCATAACATCTCTAAATGACACAATGTGAGAACAATTGTATTATGAAATTGATTAAGTTCATTCTCGCTTAGCACTTCATTACATAACTATTTAAAAAATGAGCATAAGTTAATCAGAATTGTTGACACTTGCTTGGGAAGTGTGTTTTTCATGGCTAAGAGTAGAAATTGCTCTTTAAGAACATATGAATCATGGCTTTTCACTCATGCAATCTTACATTATTTGAAATTGATACATCTAAAAGTGTTACTTGAATAACCATTTGGCATAGTGATATTCTTTAAAGTCCTAAGAAACACCTTTTTGTTAGCATTTGTCAAAGTAAATATAGCTAGGGGATATTTACCATCATCATTAAGTTTGAGTTCAGACCTAATGTTTGTTTGTTTTAAGTCCCATCATGCATGTAGATGATCTCTCAATCATCCAGAATCATTCAGCAAAATGAATAGCACATTGCCATGAACATTTTCTCAATGTGTATCATATCGAGATTGTGTTGTATCAAATGGTTTACATAATAAGAAAGTTTTAAAAATATACTTTTCTTATGCTATTATACAATATCACTATTTATACTACTAACTCCTTTAAGTCTTTTTTCTTGGCCTCCAACTTTCATCTCTTTTCTAAATACAATATCAACATTCTCAAGTTGTTTTAAGATTTTTAAGCTAGTAATTCTTATTAGAGGATTTCTCTTTTCTTCTTTTCCATCAAATTGAAATCAGCTAATCTAATTTTATGGCCTGATTTCAAAAAATGACAATGGCGTATAAAACACCACTTTCAACTATGATATAGTCATAAAGGAGTTGAATCAAAATTACAAAATAGACAAGCTAACCTAGTATATACATTCCAGTCAAGTAATGTTTAGTATATACATTCTAGTCAAGTAATGTTTCAAGCTTTAGAAAATCTTATCAACTCTTCTATTATCGGTTGTAGACAGACATCAATGTCATTGCCTGACACTTGCCTTTTTGGAAATATTATTGATAGAATGAATGAGCTTTGTTTTATACACGTCCAAGAAGGCAGGTTGTATGGTGTAAGAACCACTAGTCATATGCTATAACTTGTACTTAAAATACTAGTGGATTAAAGCCATTAGTGGCCAACTCAAGATGTACATTTCAATGATCTAAAGCAAATTGAGTATGTATCATGTCAAAGTGCTTCCAAGCCTCAGAGTCTTTCGAATACCTCATCATACCATCATTATTCTTATCAATGGAATGCCATCTCAAGTGTTTAGCAATCTTAAAAGACATAAAAGTCTATGCAATCGTGGCTTTAGTAGAAAATATTTAATTACTTTTACAGGTCATTTGATTCATTTTTCACTTATAATTTTTAATTTCCATCTAGATGAACTATATTTTTTACATACATCCTTATTTTCATCATTTCCCTAATATAGTATGCAATCATTTGGATATGCATGAATTTTTGTATAATTGAACCTCAACTTACTAATAATTTTCTTGGCCTCATAGAAAGAAGGTGAAATATTTGTATTTTTAAATGTATCAACTAATAACTCTAATATTGTTGATATAGCTGTATAACTTATTCCACATTAACACTTGATGTGATATAATTTAACTAAAAAAAGAAATTTTGAATACTTTTCGCAACCTTCAAACAAATTGTGTTGCTCATTCCTTATTAACTCATAAAAATCTTTTGCATCATTGTTTGATCTTCGGTTTGATGGTGAAACTAGGCCCTTAACTTCATCTATATTTTGTTTATCATGAACCCCAAATGCATCAATAATCATGTCCTACATAGGATTATTTCTACAAATTCGTTCTTCTTTCACTTGCAGTTTTAACTAAGGTTTTACAGTAGGTTCATTTCTAAGTCTCTCTTTATGTTTAACCCAAAAAGTATACCATTGTGGGAAAGATCTAACAATCAAATGGTCATGTACAATTTCTCTAATATGTCATTTCTTAAATTGATATTTAGGACATGGACATGTTATTTTACCCTCCACACTCCTATTAACAAATGAAAAATTTAAGAATCCATTCAACCCATCTAAATATTCATGGGTATTTTGGAGTATAACAGTCCAAGACTTCTCCATTTTTGTAACTTAAAAAAAAATCTTTAATTATTTTATATTTAAAAGAAAAATACCTTATTAGGTGATTAGCTATCACTAGAGATAATAAAATATCATTACGTAACTTAATGTAATGCACTACCTCTTTCTATATACATTAGGGGTAAAAATACTTATAAGTCATTACGCATGTGTGTTAACATATATTCATGTGAATATATTCATAAGGAAAATGTGGATATCAATTTTTTAGCTAAGTACATAATGAAACAAATTATATATATATTTCTAAAAATAAAGCCAAAAAAATTTCAAAAAAAATAATATACCTCTACACCAATAATATAAAACAAATTTTAACTATATTGATATAATTTTTGTTTTATTTTACACTTCTCAAAGTAATATTAATAACAGATATTTTGAAAATAACCTTAATTCCTATAAATACCCAATTTTCTCCCTCTTGTGCATTGATTGCTTTGTTTAACATAAAATACACACACACATATTCAAATCATTTGCACATATTTTAATTAATTGATGTTCTTTTATTTTTTTAAAATAAAGGTAAAAGATCACCATCATCAAATGTAATGAATGTGTAAGAAGCCAAATTCAAAAAAATGTGCAATTTAAAATGTCTATTTCACTTAAAATTTGAAAATTTCTAGTGCAATGCTCTTAGAATTAAATGAACAATTTCAATTTTAAAATTTCTACTTACTCCCAAAAATGGTTTTAAAAAAACCACAAAATCATTCAAGATGGCAAATGCACTTTTGACAATGAAATTACTTATCTTTTTAACTTTCATATCATTATTTCTCTAAAAATCAAAACTAAAATTCATAAAATAATTCTAAATGATAAAATTCTACATCGAACCATATTTTATCCAACCTTTGAAAGAACAAGGCCATTAAGTCAAAACACAATTCAGAACCAATTAGCATAAATGTATAAAATAATAGCTGCCAAAAATGAAAAAATAACTTACAAAAATGATATGGAGAGCCATGTAAATGAGCATGATGATGGAGCTACAAGAGAAACGTTAAAGAGAGCTAGAACATCTAGAAAAGAGAAGGATGTTGTAGAAGAACATTACAACTGAAAAACTTTATGGCAGAAAATGAAAGAAAACATTGCGACAAAAGAAAGAAAAAAAAAGCAATGCTACTATAAAATTGTGAATAAAGAGCAACTGTCCAACAAAATTATGGTTAAACTAAAGATATGAAAGCCATGGTTAAGCTCCCATGGTTATTAGAAAATTTCGGTCAAGGTTTTGATTCAACCACAATTTTCTATTACTGTGGTTATAATTTTTTGTCTTAAACACGGTTTGTAAAATCGTGCTTAAGACTTGATTTAACCATGGTTTTAGTAGCCATGGTTAAGTCATCATCCCTAAGTCCTCCTTTTTTTGTTGTGAATGTTCATGCATGTTTGGAGACTATTAGTATTTGAACAACTAGTTACTACCTTTAGTGGAGTTGCTCTATCATCGATGTTGTTTGAAACATTTTCATTGACTGGAGCAACTTATTGCTCAATAGGCACTAGTACTAATAATTTGCAATATAGGTTGGTACATATTGCTAAAAGATCAACCTTACTACCTTTGCCTAGTTTAAGCCTAATCGTTAAGTTATCCATCATGCCTCAAGACCAATTACAGGTGGCAATTGGTATGAATCTGACAATAGGAGCCCGTATTTGTTATCAAACACTAGCTAGCCAATAATTCATAGTTGTTCAGTGGCCAAGTGATAAATCTCATATTTACACATGTTTTCACAACTCTTTGTGGGACTTATCATATAAAAATCTAGTTTAATTTTTAATTTTATATGAATAAATCCTAGTAATTTTTTGTTAAGTTTGTGTTTAGTTGTTTATTTTAGTTTTAAGCATTTTTTGTTAGTGATAAATGTATAGTTTCTAGTTTCATATTTTTAGACTTAGTTTAATTGGTATCTTTATTTGTATGTAAGTTGTCCAATAATTGCATGGTTTTTATCAATTAAGTTTAGCTAAATCTTACTTTTGGTGAATAAAAATTAGTAGTCATTAGTTAAGTGTTTAGTTAAACTGTGTATTTGTGTTTTAATTGTATTTTGAAGTAATATGTGTTAAATTTTTGTTTATTTTACAGTAATTAGTAATGAACTAGTTTTATTTGTTTTTGTAAGTTTAGAACCCAAATAAAGGAAGCCTTAGAGTCCTAAAAATATAACTTGCAAATTGTCTAAAGTTCAGACCTTAAAAAGGCACTTGAACTACAAAAATGGAGCTTCATGGCCAAGCCTAAAAATTGAGCTTTGGCCATGAAAATGTTTTGGTAGTGGTGCTATGTAAAAAAATTTTAATTAAGATGTTTTTGACCTTAAGTTTTTAAAGCCTATATATAAGGGAGATGGGACAGATGTAAAGGAAAGGTGGCTTTGTTAATCTTAAAGCTTTTGGAGAGCTCATTGGTGCCTTAATAGCCTGGGAATGATAAGAAAGGTGGAGGATTAGAGCAAGAGCTCTTCAATTCAACAACCATGGTTTAATCCCTTGGTCAATCACTCAAAATGCTCACCTTGAGTTATGTCCAATAAGGCTTAACTATACCCATATTTTGATATCTACTTTGGGGGCTTATTATTGGTTTTTAGTTTATTTTCTAATGTTTGCTTAAGTTTTTCAACAATTTTGTATTTTGTGTAAATGATTTAATTAAGAATTTGATTATTGATTATTATAAATTAAATAAGTCTAATTGAGGATATTCTTATTTGTGTAAGAAGGATGTTGGTTGCATGTCAAAAAGGGTTAACTAGAGAGGTCTTGCAACTGCAATGCATAGAAATGAGAAATCTAAAAAAAAAAAATCTCACATAACTACATCAGGATGATTTTTCACAGTTGTAATGTGAAGTGAGTGAAGCCCTAGAAAGAACTCACCACAATTGCTTTAGAAAGATTTTTGTAGTTATGATATAGGGTGCTCTAGAAACCTTAGATGCTAAAGAACTTATGTAGATAAAGATATCAAATAGAGCAACCTAACCCATGGTGTTAAATAGGTTGAGATCTTGAACTTGGCCCTGTTTAACCCTTAAGAGAAGAAATCTTAGTTGTAATGGCAAGGGAATTCATAAAGGAGCTATGACTTTGTTATTGCATAGTAAGAATTTAGTAGAGTTTGAAAGAAATAGATCTATTTTTGTTGAATAGTGAAATTATTTTAAAAGAACGAAATAAGGTATGACAATTCTAAATATAATATAATATAAAACATGTGCTAGTATCATCTAATTCTATAAAACTTGTAGACTCTAAAAAGACTAAACAAAAAAGGTGGAAGGGTACTGAACACTCCAATTCTTCCTTCATTTGCCAAATATTGAAAACAAGAGTTTGCTTCTTCGACTACATGCTTAATGTTCTAGCTATCAAATGAAGAAAAATGGGACCTGTAGTTTGAAACAATATTGAAGCTTTAAGACTAGTTACAAGTCAATTTCAATTTCCAAGGTTTTTATATTTAGTGATAGAGCAAAATTGAGACCCTAAAGCTTAGCTTGGGTGCTTAGGAGTAGGATCTTGGGTTAGGTTAGGTGTTTAGTTTAGGTTAAGAAAATAAATAAATAAATAAATAAATAGAACATGCAAGTTGGCTTATGTAATAGGTAAGTTAGGTTAAAGGTTATCCTACTAAAATTTTTTTCCAAAGAGTGGGCTAGCATAACCCACCAAATTCATGGGTTAAATGGGCTGACTTGGTAGATTCAATTTGTTTTGACAACTCTACATTTTAGGCTTGAAATTAGTAGTGCTAAAGTCACAACTTCACATCATCTGTCTTTCTAGCATTGTAATGCTACAATGATAAAAGTTGTCAAGCCCTTTATTCTTTACAATTTAAGGTATCCTTTTCTACCAATTTTCATCCTAGATGCAATTTTAGTCATATAATCAAGCAATTGAACCAATATATTAGCGATATAAAAATATGTTTTGGTCAGTAAGTTTTATCAATTTTGTGCCATATGACAAATTCCTTAATTTTCCCAACTAACATAAAATATCTAAGGGTAACTAAACAACTCAAGATCAAGCAAAGGTGGTTGAAACATAGTGCTCTAATATCACACGTAAGGCTAATTTAGTATTATACATGGGTCGGGCCGATTTGGGCTTTGGCCTAGCCCGACACTCGACTCGATTTTTAATTAGGTATAAAAAATTAAAGATTTAAACCCACGCCAGCCTTTGGCTAGTCAAGTATTGGGCTAAGTTGGGCGAATGCCTTAGGCTAGTCAAGTTTTGTTTGTTTTTTTTAAAAAATTTGGCCAAAATTATAAAATGATCTTTAAAAAAATATTTTGATATAAGTCCTTGTGAAATTATATTTTGCACTTGAAAAAAATTAAACTTACTATATCAATCCTTATAATTCTTTTTTCAATAAAAGGATGAGGTTAGGCCATATTGGCCTGTAAGGTTGGCCTAATCCAACGCTAATTTTTTTTTTCCTAGCCTAACTTGGCTTAATTGTGGCCAGACTGATTGGGCCATGATCACCTTTAGGCTAATTCTAGCATTTAATCATGAATTCTCTTAAAATATGTCATACAATAATCTCTTACAATTTCATAATTCAATTACAAAGTCATAATCAAGAAATTCTCATCTACATAAAATTTCTATTAAGTAATTTATCACAAGAAAAGATTTTAAAATTGGAACAAAATCAAATATGCCTTCAACAATGATTTCGAAAGTCAAGATTAAAAGTCCAATTCAATCATAGTTTACTAGCACTTTAAAACATAATAAGAAGAAATGGAGATGAAAATTTCTCAGATGCAGTTTTTTTGGCAAAATCATAGTGTTAGTGATAGTTTTGTTCGGGGAAATCACTCTTTGCTAGGAACTCTGTCACTCTAAATAGCCAGTTTGGGTAGATACACTCATACTATCAAAGAGGCTATTTGATTCTCACATGTATTAAATTGCCTCGCCTATTATCTTATTTGCAATTGCCTATAATGGCAAAATGGTAAATTACGGGAGATATATGAGGACCATTACATTTAAAGAATCGAATATTTTTAATAAAAAATTTTAATTATTTTTATTCTAATTTTTAAAATATCTTAACACTAGGACCTAATTTCTTTCCATTTAGAAAAGAGTAGTAGAGTTTTATAAAGAGCTAAGTAGGGCACATTTGTTAAAGTGGTTGATTTTGTAAAAATTTTTACTAAGGCACATTTGTTTAATAAAACTAATTTAAAAATAAAAATTCATGGACTCAGAAAAGTAAAATAATAAATAACAAGTAATGAGAAAAAAAAATATGAAGGAAAGAGGAATAAAGCGAGGTAAAATGGAAAAGTATTAGTTAATAAAAAAAATGGAAAAGTATTAAGTTTCAATCGATTAATTGAAAGGGAAAAGAATCCGCGGAGAGTTAATCATGGTGAGTCAAACATCGACTTTGGAAAAAGTTTACTATTCAATTGAAAGAAAAGAAGAAGAAGCAAATGATGTAACAAAAGAGAGTTAAGGGCTCATTTATTATATAAAATAAAAAGAAATTAAAAAAATAAAATGAAAAATAATTTTCATCCCCTTATTTATAAAATAATAAAAAAGATAAATATTATGATATAATGATAATAAAAGTATAATATATACTATAAAAAATAAAAAAGGCTGATAACATTAACTTATAATATATATGTATTTTGTCAGTTAATTCACCCTCAGTTAAATGGAGATATACTAAAATTTAAAGTCACAAATTTATTTAAAAGTAATATTAAAGTGTAAAGAGTTGTTTGCTTAAAAATAAAGAATGTCAAATTAAAATTTGAATAAAATATAGAGACTAAATATATAATCAAATCATTAAAGTTTATTAAATTATAAAGACTTAATAGTAAAATTTTAAATTATAAAAATTAAATTAAAAATGTAATAAATTTTCTGAATTAAAAGAATAGTCTAACCAAATGATATCAATAATCGTAATGACGAATGATGGGTAATGTCATAGTGATAGGGCTAGACAATTGAGGCAGCAACTTGAAGCAAAAATAACTTTTAATTACTAAAGCTTCATATTTTAATAGCGGATTCGCAGTATCCTAGGTACATAGAGTGGATCGGATGACTTGAATCAGATCAGTTAAAAATATTAACAAAATTGAAGGGGAAAAAGAAATCATCTTGGTTACAATAGAGACACAAGACATTGTGAAATGGGAAAGGGACATGGTTGGATTGAATTCAGCTGAATCAAATCCCTTTAGAATTTAAATTTGGAGGAGATGCCACTTGACCTAAAATTTTTAAACCTTTTTGATTATTTAGTAATTGCTCTAAAAGACTGAAAGTATTTATTGAAAGCTTGTTTGACTCATAAAATCATCAGTGATATAATCAGAAAAGAAATATTGAAATAAAAAAGGTTGCATAATTTACGTTTAATATAATATAAAGAAGAAAGAGAATATTTTTCTTTAATTGCATAAATATAATATTAGAATAAAAAATGTAATAGAAAATGACAAAATTAACCTTAAGGAAAAATAAAAGAAATTAATTTTTTGCACAATTTTGGCACGGTTTGTACAATTTTGACAAAAGGACGAAAGAATGAATGACAGATGGGACCGGTAATCAAAGAGGGCAAAATGGTCTACATCTTTGGTTCCAAATCACGCCAAATTCGTGACAATGACGAGGCAGACAGATGCATTAGCACAACCCCGAAGCAAATCATATCTGCTAACCAGACGCCACTGCGTCCAAGAAATGCATTTCAGTTTGCCGCTGGACAACCAAACGAAGAGGACTTCGGTTACATAAGTTCATGCCTCATTTGAAAATAAAAGAAAAAACAAAACAGTTGTTACTAACATTAGATATATATATATATAGAATTTTCCTATTTGTTAAATTAGTTAATTTTCTCATCTATATGGTTTTTATAATACTATTAAAGCAATTACTTTTCATTACAATATTGTTGTGTGTTAACTTAGCTTTTTCAAGTTCACACCCAAAACTTCTTACCTTCATTTGTGTGGAATTTAGAGCGCACTAAACATGAACTATATTTAAGGGACATATAAACAGCACAAATTACAAACTATAGCTCAAAAACTGCAAATACTACAATACAATTAATTCTTAAAAACCAATTGTTTACGAAGTTATTAATTAATTGATTTGTTATAAATAAATATATTATTTGGTTTGGACATAACATAAATTTACGAAATGGGTAATTCTACATCTACCTTCTTTGTGCATTGTATAGATCACTCTCTTTTAAGGTTGGGTGGGGGCAACGCCAGAGTGCCTTATCTAATTATAAAACGTTTTTGCTTTTCATTGTTTTATATATGTCGTTTGGAGAATTTGCTTTTCTTTTCGCAAAGCTGCACTAGACTTTAGACCGCACTACCGACGCCTAATGACATCTTCATCTGGAAAAACAAATTAAAAAAACTAAGATTATACTTGCTAAAATAGAAAGATTTTTAAGGGAATGAAAAAAAAAGAATGAAATGGAATATTTGTGACTTAATATAATATAAGAAGGAATAGGAATACTTTTCTATTTTAATATTTGGTATAATAGCAACAGTGTAGGAATGAAAATAAAAGATAGAGTTGACCAAATCATTTATGGCTCCAAATAATATTAAAAAAATAAATTTTTGTTAATTAACATAAAATAAAAAAATTATAGTTGAAGACCTCAAATTGAATATATTTTTATTGAAGAATTTTAGATTTTGAAATTATTTTGAAGAACTCAATAACTAAAAAAATTAAATTGTGTAGAAAAATTATAATTCAAAACTCTAGGTTAAAACTTTTAGTTTTTAAATTTTTAAAATAATATTAAAATTTAAGGTTTTTTGGTATATATTTTTAATTTGAAATCCTCAACTATAATTTTCTTAAACAAAAATAAAATTTCACTGCATCCAAACTAATTTGAGTAAAAGATTCTTTTGCCTGCTCTTTTTATTTTCGACTATATCTTCCCATTGATAATTTAATGGAAAGCATAGTGGCCTAGTGTAACAACCAGAATTTTTGAAATTTTTCTAAATCTGTTGACTATAGCTAGAATCCTTGTTGGCTATAGCAAATGTACTTATTCACTATAGTGATAAGCCAGCTAGCTATAGCGAATATACTAGTTCGCTATAGCAAGAATACATCGAGCTATAACGAGTTCCGGTGTCCCATAGAAAAACCAGGGGGTTTCTCGCAATAGCACGCCGTAGCAAGAATAGGGCCCTGGGACTGATACGTGCTCGTCATAGCGAGGGTTATTTTCTGCTATAGCGAGGGTTATTCCGGAAAAAGTGAGAAAAAGTAATTTTTACTTCTTAAAGACTCTAGAAGCTCTATTTTTCTCCTAACTAACTTATGCTTCAACCAAAATAGAGAAAAGGGTTGGAGAAAGAGAGAGAGAGACCAAGAGAAGCCAAGGAAGAATAAGGAAAAAGGTAAGCAAAACTTGAGATTTTCATAGCTTTTCTTCTTATAATTTTGTTCTTCTCTCTTTGCCTTCTCTTTTTATGATTTTGGTTATTGAATTGGTTTTGTTTTGAGCTTGGTTTAGAAGAGGGAGAGTGGAGAATTAAAGGGAAGGTGAAGGCAAAAGGAACCACTCTTAAAGAAGGCTAGAATTCAATGTAGCTACCTATGTATCTTTGCTTTTTCTTCTTTGCTTCTTGGGTATGTTGGCTTTACCAACTTGAGCTACAAAAAGGGAAGAAAGTTCTGACCTAAAACAAGTATGAAACCCTTCAATTAGAATGTAGGAAGCTAGGAAATACAAAGTAAGTAGAGGAAAACCCTTGAACTTCAAGAGAGGAACCATAGGGTTCTTGAGCCTTTTGTAAAATTTGATTTTGTGTAAGAATCCCCTAGCTTTATGAGTATTTGTTTGAGTTCTAAGAGAGTAATTGCATGCTACTTATTGTGTCTAGGCCCAAGAGAATTGGCTCTATCTAGTTATGGTTGTGAGACCGAGAAAGAAAAAGAGAAAACAAAAGGGAAGGCTTGTGTTGGCTTACAATGTAGCTCTTCACTCTTTCTTGTTATATTCTTAGATGTATGGTAGTCATTGTATGTTTATGTGTGCACTTGTATTATGAGACATACCATTTGATATTGCCTTGATGCATTAGTATCAATATGCTTATGTTTTGGATTGTGAAAATTGCTCTTAAAGGGTGAGGTGGTGCCAAAAGTCCTTTGTGATAGGTGAAGTAAAGCCAAAAGTCCTTAGGAATGGGTGAGATAAGGCCAAAAATCTCATGGATAAGTGGGGCCAAGTCAAAAGTCCTTAGATCAAGGGTAAGGCCAATCCAAAAGTTCCTAAAATAGAGTGAGGCCAAACCAAAAGTTCCTAAAACTTATTCTTGGCATTGATATGGTTTTCATGGCATGTAAATCATGTGTTGTATGATTTTGAATGGTTGGATATCTACTTACATGCTTTGACATATTTATATACATTGATTACTTTCTTGAATGAGTGTATGAGCTATTGAGATTCCATGAATCTCACCACTTCCTTCTCCCATCTCATATGGTCCAGGTAGAACTCAAGAGCCAAAGATTGGAGGCCCTGAAGCATAAATGGCTATCTCTTGGCACTTTGTATAGTTTTGTATGGCTTTTGATGTAAAGGGATGTCAATATTCATGTGTACATATTATTTTTGAGATGTAAATATTTGACCAAGTGTAGACGTATGTATAAATGATGTGTGAATCATGTATAGAGCCAAAACAATGGAAATATGAGTTTTGGGTACTTGGTAACCTATTCCTAGATGTGTATTCTTGTATGTAGCATAGTGAATTTGAGATGCATGATGGTTTGGACCACTTGAAAAATTCATATGTGATGTATTAGTACTTTTAAACTTATCTAAGAGGTGCTAAACACTAAAAGGAGTCATTTGGATTAAACAGTTGTATTATAGGAAGTAAAAGTGACCATATTGGTAGGCTATGTCACTTTTTGCCCAAATGAGCTCTTCTTGATCTAAAATTTGGCATGCATCTAAATCTTGTTAAAAGATTTTTGAGAAGTTAAAGTGAGTATTATTTGGAGGTCTATAGAATATTTGGTGAATTTTTGAAGTTAGAGAATTTTTTAGTTTAGGTTAGTTTATTGTGCAATTGGTCCAAAAATAAATCTATATCATTCATAGGCCAAAAGATGTCCAATTGCTACAAAATTTTATACGAAGAAACTAGAAATTCATAGTGACCTATATCAACCAGAAGCACCTCAATTAGAGATCTATAGGGAGAGAAATAATTTTCTGAAGTTCTATGTTAGCATCAGGGATGCTAGCCGACCTTTGTTATCGTTCCATCAATTTTCGAGATCTAAAGGCTATTGAAATGATCTAAACTTATTTTTTTTCTCTATTTAACATCTATAGCTTTCCAAATTGGTATATTTTTCCTAGATTAGATTTTTTTGGAATTAGTTATGAATTTTTAAAATTTATGATAGTAAACTGTATTAGTACTACCAGACCTTTTTTTTTTTTTGATATCAAACATGGCCCAGATGCTATTTTTATGACTTGAAATTATTTTTAGTATAAATTTGACATCTTGAGCTTTCTAGAATGCTATTGTTTACTTGATTCCCATTTTTTTTAGAATTATTTATAATTTTCCAAAGTTGGAGTCAAAAATATAACTTTTGGGCCTATGAGAAAATTTGTATTTTTCTGACTTTTGGCTTCATATTCATAGTTTATGGGTTGTTTTATGCTATACATGAGTTGTATGAATGGAGTTTGAGTAGAGAATATGATTGATGAGTTCACAGGACCCACAGGACGAAATATGACCATTTAAACCCTAACATTATGCATTAAAATGCCACAATTTTAGACTTTTTCTTTGGGAATTATATGAATCAAACCTAAGTGGAGACTTGTTGAGGTTAACACATTATGGTGTTACACTAGCGCATATGAAGCTTTATTCAAGAAAGGGGTTCATGTGTACTATTTATATTTTCCCTTTACATCTCACTTTCCTTTCCAATGTTTTCATAGGTACCAAGCATGATGTTAGTTAGATTCCAATTCTTAGAATAATAATCACTAATAAAAGAATTAGATTCTAGTTGTTGGATTAGGAATGGAATGTCAAGTTGAGTGGGGAGGGTAAGAGGGTTAGAACATGTTTAAACATCTTTTATGGTCATTAAAGACTCTAAAGCCTTTGCTTGGTGGGCTATATGAAATTGAATATGATAAGTTATTACAATTTATTATGTGATGGGTTTATATTAAGTACATGATAACAATAGTAGACATAGGTATGGGTAAGCATGGTAACTTATCTCGAGAGAAAATTTCACTCACATTAGTTATATTGCCATTAATTCAACTTAATTCAGTTGTAAGAGTTCATTTTGAATGACTTTAAGGAAAGAAAATAGAGGATTTTAGATTTTAAAGGCTTTATATTCATATATAATTAGCATTGGTTAAGAGAATATGTTGTTTTTAATATTACGTTTATCAATTTTAAATTTTAATTGGATAATTTAGATAATAAGCTTAATTTTGATAATTGGTAATTGAATTCCTTCATTGTAAGAATGATACTATATTCATCAAGTTGTTACTTCTATGACCTGTACAACTGTGAAATCATCCACAATAAGTTTTTGGCACCATTGCTAGAGAAAAAAATTCAATATCAATTGAAAGATTTTTTAAAATTAATCTAAACATTTTATTTTTCATTAATTTGTTTTATGTGTGTGTGTTTTTACATTTTCAACTTTGGTTAATTTATAGTTTCCTATTTTAAGGTATTCTAATATCATGAGTCGCTTATTTGGTATTGCTTTTTTGAAGTCTGAACTTGAACTAACACTCATCCTTCATACTAGATGCAAACAAGCAAAGGCACTGCAAGAACCTCAACCAATAAATCAATAAGAAGACCTAGCATAAGATGTACATCAACCAATCAGAGTTGCCTTTAACCATTCTTGTTGACTAACATGTGACTTTGCTATTCTAGATGCATATGGATTGAATAATAGCATAGTTAGCTTAACAATTGCAGTTAACAATTTTGGGATTAAGTCAGAGATGATTAAAATGATTCAAGAAAATAAGTTAAGAGGTGGAGTTTTAAAAGATCCTAATGCTTATTTAACTCACTTCTTAAGTATTTGCAAAACCATTAAGATGAATGAAGTTTCTACATATGTAATTAGGCTCAGATTGTTCCCATTTTCACTCAAAGATAAAGCTACTTTGTGGTTAGACTCCATGTTTGCTCAATCCTTCTCAATAGAATTTTTAGCAAAATATTTTCTGTCAAAAAGATTGAGAAGTGATATTCAAAGTTTTTTCCAATGTAACGGGGAATCTCTATATGATGTTTAGGATAAATTTAAGGATTTGCAAAGGTGTTGCTAGCATCACGATATTCAAGATTGAATGCCTGTGTAGATTCTCTATAATAGGGTTGAGTAACCTTTCAAAATTAATTTGGATGCAATTGCTAGTCAATCCTACTTGCTTTAGATGTTAAGGAAGTAGTTGATATTATTGAAAAGATGGCTACAAACCATTATAACTAACCAAGTGAAAGACATAGAATAGTAGCCAGTATTATGGAAATAGAGACTCTTCATGCATTGAATTCCAAGATTGACACTAAATTTGATATGCCTATGAAGAGATTTGATCAGATAAGTGTTAATTCAATTTCAAATTCTCCATCATACTATAGCTACAAGCTTTGTGGTGGATATCATCCATATAGTGAATGCTTAAATAACTTATAAGGATATTGTTTGACCAATCAAATATAGTATTTCTCAAACAATCTCAGCCTACAGAACAATTTTTATTTAGCTACCTACAATATTAAACAACACAATCATCCCAACTTGTCTTGGGAAAATTAAAATTAGAATCTTCAAGGAAATTTAAGAAATTAAGGTAGACTTTTTAGACCATTCTTTCAACCTAGAAGTCAAGGGGTTCAAATTCATAATGAAGTAAATAGTCTTGGGAGTTTGCATTTAAGAAGTTCTGCATTCTATCTTTTAATAGATTTGAAAGGTTGGAATTTTGGTTGGATTAGTTGGCCAATTATAATAGAAATTTAAAAGTGTAGTTGAGTTTGTTAGCTAGATCATCTAATATCAGAGCTTAAGGACACTTGCCCAACAAAATGGAGGTTAGTCCTAAAGAGCAATGTAAGATTGTCACCTTGAAAAGTGGCAGGCAATTGGGGAAGATTCTTAATCAAACTAAGTATTCCATTGAGCAAGATGAAGTGGTTAAGGAAACACCAGATAGTAAACCAATTTAGATTAGAGATGACAATGAGCAAACTAATAATCTAGTAGCATTGTCACCATTAAAGGCATATGTGCTTCATATTCTATTTTCTCAAAGGTTGATACGACCTAAATTAGGAATGAAGAATGTAGTGCTATTAAGTAGTATTATATAAATATAACTTTTGTAGATGCTTTAACTTGAATGCTAACCTATGTGAAGTTTCTCAAGGAGATCTTTTCAAGTAAGAAGAAGTTGAAGGACAATGCTAATATCACACTTATTAAGGAATGCAATGCTGTCATCCTGAAAAAGTTACCATCAAAATTGGCTAATCCAGGGAATTTTTATATTCTGTGTCATTGATAATGTCTTTTCTAATTATACATTATATGATTATGAGCTAGTGTAGGTCTAATTTCCTTGTCTATTTGTAGAAGGCTTAGCTTAGACAAATTAAAGCTGACAAATGTTACCATGTAGTTGATAGACATATCAGTTAATTGACCAATGAGAATGTTAGAAAATACCTTAATGAAGGTTAAGAAATTCTATCTTTTAATAGATTTTATAGTTATGGATGTGAAGGAAAAAAATCAATGCCATTGATATTGGGTTGCCATTCTAATTAATAGCTAGTGTTAATATTGATGTAAGGAATGGAATATCAACCTTGAAGGTTAAGGAGGAAGCAATTGAATTTAAGGTATTTAAAGGCATGACAACTCCATCTTTTAAAGAATAATATCATAGATTGGATATTAGTGACGAATTACCAACAAAGGATCCAGGAAAGAAATCCTTAAAGTATGCCCATCACATGCTATAACCTTTAAGGACAAAAATAAGGTAATGGCAGCCTTTACCTCTCTAGTTAAAGTGACAACCTTTAGTCCTTTACAAAAAGGTTCCAAGATTATGAAAGTATCTTTTTATGGTGCCAATATAAAGAGGAATAAATCTCTAAGCATATTCAAGGATACTGGTAGTAGTTCAAACCTTATTTGGTTGGAAGGCAGAGGAGAAGTGGCTACCTGTAATTAGGCATCCTTTAACCTTGCGAACCTTTAAAAGACAACCTAAAGAGTTTAAATTAGAACTACTTCTCTTCTTTTATCCTTTATTTAGTTTATTTTATGTGTTTTAGTTTGTGTGTTATTTTGTTCTTGATTTTTGCCTTTTGTTATGCTGGGTACCATATTTATTTGGTTGGCTGATGATGGAAGTTGCAATGTTTCCAAGTGGCATCCTTACTTCAAGGAGTTTCCTATCCCATTTTATTATGTCTATGTGTTGCATTTTGTTCTTGAAATCTCAAGTTCATTTAAAAGGCAAGTCACATGCTAAGTTTAAGAGGGGGAAACTATTGTAATTAGATTAAAAGGTTATGCATAAACTTTAGCTTATCAATGTATCATTGTATTGGGTTGTTTGAATGCATAAATTTAAAGTTTGAGTGACTTATTTGGGTGTTTTCAAGGTTATAACTTTGTAAAGGTTGAGTTTGCTAGAATCTCTATGGTATTTTGGGTATTATTCTTTATAACAAGGGAGTATACAGGTTGGCTTTGCCCATCTGCATGGTTGTGTGCTACCAATTTATTCATATCCATCGCCCACATGGTCTAGCTATGTGGTTCTACACAATCATATGTTGCCATTAACTACAAACATTCATCTAAACCAAAGGTGTGCATTGGTTGGCTTGTCTAATTACATGGTTATGTCTTGCATCCTTACTTTTCCATCCTTCTTCACCTTAGGTGAACATAGGCTGGCTATGTCTATGACTTAGTTAAAAAAAAAAAGAGTTTCAGCCACCTAACAACACAAACCCTACCTAAATTAGCCACTTATTTCAATAATGCATTCGCATTAGCACATTCCCATTTGCTTATTCCATTAAATCTATACCCGCTTTCAAGTCCATATCCACCTTCAACACCATTATTTGAGAGCTAATCTCCTTTTTCCTTGAATGTATGTCCTCCATAGTTTAGCATGTATTCCTAACAATCTTTTTGCATTGTTGTATTTCTTCTTAAACTTAACTATTGATGTATTGTTGATTATCTCACTTATCTCTTTATTTTATTAGTTTATACTGAATCTTTTGTTAGTTAATCAGGCTCCTTATCCTTATGCTCTTAATGGAATTGTAGTGCTATTAAAGAAGTATTTTGACCCTTTGATCATTAATTACATTATTGTTTGCATTCAAGAAAATGTAAAGTTTAAGCTTGGGAGACAAATGATTTCAAAGAATTTTATTGTCTCTGAATTGAGTAAAGTATTATATTCATATTGAGATTGATTATGCTAAATTTTTATAAATAATACTTAATAAATGTCTAGGTTGTAAAAGCAGTCTATTGTTATTTACACTACTAGAATTAAAGAGAAGTAGTATGCTGTAAAATAAAGTTAAGCACTTTTCTTTTTGAACAGTAGAATGAAACAACACTTTTTGTTTAACATAAGAATTTAGTATTAGTAGAATTGTGTGATAAGTTTTTTCCTTTCGAATTAGGTTTAATTCATGTAAAAATTTTTAATTTATATCTAATCACATGCAACAAATGAAAACGAGCATAAAATACACTCACTCACAATTGAAAAAAAAATTAGATAAAGTGTAAAATGCACTCATTGGAAAAAAAGGATATTGATATTTTTATAAAATTCTTGTGTTTTTTATTAAAGCTAAAAATAGAAGAAAATTTTTTTGTTCATTTGTAGATTATTCAATTATGTTAGCTACTAAATTTAGGTAATTATACAAAATATTTGTGGATAGAAATGAAAAAATAGGAATATGTTTGATTTTATTCTTATTGGATACCATACCTATTTTTGAATCTAGTTAGTATGATTGATTGAAATATACACATAATTGTTAGTTTTTTTTCTATAAGCCAATGTATTAGAGGACCTATATAGGTTTGTCATTACCAACCTTCAAATACTTGATTATGCAAGGTTCAGGAAGAGGGCAAGTGGAAACATTAGGACGATGCTACAAGCCCTTGGTAAACATTAGAAGATGATGGTCTCCCAACCTACTTCACTCGCACCTCATTTGTAGAGGCTACCATAGCCAGAGGCTCGCTTGGGAAAGCACAGACATGGTTTTATATTTACTAAAGAGCCATCAGTAGATGCTGCACATAGTAGTGGATGTCAGATAAATGCCTCATAATCGTATTACACACCAGCACTTATCCATGGAGACATCAGGGGTCTTTTTGCATCGTGCACTGACTTTGTGGGCACTAGTCCTTCTTTTTTTGCACCATCTATGCCATTTATGCATTTCAAAGGTCTTGGTCACTCTTTTGCACCTAGTGAACATTTTCCAGATTTCAGGGGTACTGGTTCTTCTCCTTTTGCTCCTTGTGTATTATTCACATATTTTACCGATCATCAACTCCTTAGTCGTACTTTTCTACCTTGCTACCTCAAACTATGCAAGCTAATGGTGTGTCCTTCACCACACTATTCTCTAATCAATTTGCATTTAACGTAGAATATGCTTGTACACCTTCAGAACAGTGGGGATCATCTTTCCAATAAAGGTTTTTCACCCCTAGTCAATCGATTCCACTTGTTTAATCCCCTTAACCAACTCGTAATATTAATAATGAATCGTGTGATGATGATAATAAAAAAGAAGAAGATGATGATGATGAAGATGAAGATGAAAAAGAAGAAGATGATGAAAAAAGAAGAGGAGTCACTGTAACGCTGTCCCTAACGGCTAAGAAAACTAAAGGACATATTAGTTGAAATGGTAAACTTATTTTACATTTTCATATTTATACCTTTCCATTTACTTCTTTATAATTGTAAATTTTATTTCAAATTTACTTTTTATATATTTCTATAATTTTTTTAATTATTTATAAAATTATATTATTCTTTTATTAATTTTTCTTTAACAAAAAATAATAAATATTACAATAAATATTATAATTTTTTTATTCCACATTTCACAGATTAATTAAAATGGTATGATATAAAATTTTTAAAAACTATATTAGAAGCAAATGAAAAGATGGTATAGTATAAAATTAAAAAAATGGCATGGTATAAAGTTTAGAAAAATTATTTCATATTGGTCGCTGCCTTGGTATGCCATGACCCATATACAAAAAATTAAAAAAAAAATTATGGACCCATATTTAAAAAAATAAAAAATAATTTGATGGGTCGTGACAGAATGTCTATCCAACCCTTTAAATAAAAAGAATTAAGCATATATTCAAAAAAAAAATTTGGTGGCTGAATATTTGAATTAAAAGTTTTTTTTTTTATAGTAATGAGGTCAAAAAGTCGTACTTTTCCTATGTTGTCATGCGCTTTTTTTTTTATCTCCCCCCTTATGTTGACCTTAAAATGCCCTATGGTAAGGAGGCCGGGGATACAAATGTGATTTTCCTTTTGTTCCATTTATCAGAATCCAAGGGGTTCCATGGACATCACATTTTCTCCTATTTTCTCTTATATAAAATCACTTTTTCTTAATTATAATGTCAGGTAGGGGGGAGCGAATGCCAGTGACCTTAAGTCTTTCTTTTAAATTATGCAGTGTTGGGATTATATATATATATATATATATATATGAAGAACTTTTTGATTTAGCCTTTCTGCGTTTCACTCATGAGCCAATTACTAGTGGAGTTGATGACGCTAGGCATCATTTTTGTCAATTTTTTAAGAATATCTGTTTTACATAAATTCTGATATTAAAAAAAAGTCAAAACTCGTACTATAATTAAGTTCAGTAACAAATTTTAAATTTTTTGACATATACATTTCAATAAAAATGAAAAATAATTAATGATTCTATTAAAAAGGTTTAAAATTTTTCGTAAATATGATAATATTTTTTCTAATATCTCCAAAAATATGGGGGGTAATAAGGATGCTTCATAAAATACTAACTGAAGAGATATTATAATTAGAGGCAAAAAAAAAAGATGAATAATTGTAATTTTATGGTAAAAATTCCTAAAATGATACATACTGTGTAGGTGTATGTTTTAATTGCAACAATTAAAATCATCAAATGAAATTACACTAATTAATCTTCTTTTGTAGCATGAAATTTTTACTTTCTTTTTGCCCAAATCTCAAATTTTTACTTGCATTATCGCAAAGCAAGTATTATATACTTTTTTTTTTATTTTTTTCATTTATTATAGTATTTTACTTATTGACTAAATAGATATTTTATTTAAACTCTTATAAATTATTTTATTATAATATTTTATCTTGACTTGTTGATGTGCCCCGCTATTAGTACTATCAATAAAACTATAAATCGCTATACAGACGGGCAAATGTGCAAAAAAGTTTGTGAAAAGGAGAGAGCAGAAAAAATGCAGCCAATTCTCGGAGCACATATTGCCTCACATTATCCCAAAAGAAGGAGCCCTTCATTGCTATTACACGGGGAAAAATTGTCAATAACCTTACTTTTATTTTGCTCAGTTTGTAAACACTCTTAATTTTTATAAGGAAAAAAATATTTTATTAAAATTATTACTTCTCAAAATTTAGATTATTCAGTATAGTTTGTGGTTAAAAACATTGATATCTTATTTTAGGCTATTTAAATGTCACATAATTCACTCTTATTGATGTACAGCTCAAGTTTTATATCTCAAAAGTTCTTCCACTTCTGAAGTACGAAAAACAGAAGTTGGATTAAAGTATGCACTTAGAGTGATTTGCTATCTAAAGTTTGGGGGGATTTTATTGCTCACCGATGAAAGCATCTTGTGGTATCCTAGTTAACGATGTCATCAGAAATTGAACAAAATTATCTAAATCTTAGAGAATAATAATTGAGAGGATTTTTTTTTTCATTTTAAAAATTAAAAAGAGTATTTACAAACAAGAGAATATTTGTTTTTCTTTTACTTTCCTTGTTTGGTAAAAGAACGAAGCTAAGCCCAAAGCAATAAAGCACAAAAGAAACCAAACAGCAAACAATATCTATCCTGATTAAGGATAGAGGTCCCTACCTGTTTTTGGGTAAATTAAGGAAAGTTCCTGTTGGCTTAAAAAGAAAAAGGAAAGAAGTTCCCAATTTTACAGAATTGCCTCCATATTTTCTAATTTTTATGGCACGAGCCTCTGAACTACTCAACGGCAAAAAAGGTATTAACTACCACACCTAATAGTGGGCTCAGATATACACAATTGTGGTCACTTTTTCTGTTTTGTTAAACTAATTAATTTCTATGTTTTTCCTAATGGAATGAAGCTTTTGTCTTCATCCTATTAAGCTTTTTACAAAAAAACCCATATCTCCATGCGAAGAGAGAATACAATGAAAAGAAAAGGAAAAGAAGTCCTACTCAAACGTCACCTAGACACAAAAAACGCCACCTAAGATAAAAATCCCACACGTAAGCTGCCATATCATAATAACGAAGTTGAGCTATTGGAGGACGATTTGAAAATCTGTTAAAAAGTTAAGGGTTTTTTAGAGTGGAAGAAAAAAGTCGTGGACCGAAAGGACAATATGGCCTTATATGTTTAGCAACTTCTCTCAATTAGATATTTGTTTTGTATATTAATCAAGATGATTTATATTGATAGCCAAAGTAAGTTTATAAAATTTAAATATTAGGTTTATTTTTTTATTCATATGGTTTTATTCAATTTTTTGTTTAGTCCCAATTATAAGATGAGTGAGAACAAGTTAATTTGTATGGGCATAGATTTTCTGGTATCCTTTCATTTCAGGAACGTAAATTTATTTTAATAAAAATTATGCGTAGATTTATTGTAATAAAAATTATGTTTTTGGCTTTTTTTTTTGAAACCTGCTTCTGGTAGGATATTATATAGGTGAAATTTACCCTCTTCTTATTATGTCAATATCATGTGTCCACTAATTAAAAGAGGAAAAGACTCAACAATTTTTAATATTGAATAACAAATAAAATAGGTCACATTTGCTTCCGTTGCATTAGTAGCCTTGTTACGTGTTCAAGTGGGTTTGTTGGTATTTTTCCTATGTTAGTCATGTATCAAATACTGGGCTCCTTTAAGATGCCGTATGCTACGGAGGACGAGTATACATCTTTAATTTTCCTTCCATCCCATTTACCAGAATCCAAGGGGGGTTTCATTGACATCTTCCTAGAGAATATAGGAGAGTGTTAGAGATTATGGAAAAATTATTCACAACAAAAAATCTGTATTTTGGCAATGGTATTTTAAAGATGGTTACAAAAACCCTCGCTAAATTACTATAACAATTATTCTAATAATCATTGTTAAATCAGTAGCCATACAACCATTAAACTCTAACAATCATTAGGACTAGACATAAATACGATTATAATAATTAACCATTGTTAGACTCGCTAAATAAACCGTAACCCCCCACACCTTCCCAGAACAACGCCCATCTTCCGCTTCTCTTGCAACTGATCTGCAACGGAATCCGAGACGGCCGTCACTCTCTCCAACCCACCACCATCGTCTGATCTCGATCGGCTGTCCCAACACCACCGGCTTCTTCGTTCATAGATCGCCTACTCAGTTAAGAATTCCTTCTACTGGAATTTATATATATGATGGCTGTGTATGGTCTTTTGTTCAGCGGATTTATGATGATTGCAATGTTGGTGATTTATTTTTTATTTTAGACAGTACTCTAATTCGACGAACCACAAAGCATTAGATATAGTGCTCTTGTTTCTTTGATTGGCTACTGGCTGTGGCGAAATACTTAGTTTCGCTGCAGTACCTACTAAAAATTATTTGGTTTCGAGCTTGATCATTTTCTTTAGTTAAATATGTTTGAATTCCTTGGTGGATTACGTGGGTTTCAAACCATTCAATGGGAAAGACAAAGGCTGGAAATCAATAGTGAACTGCTTGAATCATTTAGATAGGCTTTTGTGAATATCAAAAGGATTGCATTATTTAAAATCTATCTCTTCTATCCTTGGCTTCTTGTGCACTTAGTCAATATAGTAGGTACGTGTTATTGATGCAGTGATTGAGTCCTCATCTGATGATCTGATTGATTAGTCTAGCAAGAGGGCCTTCTTGATTTTATTTGTCAAAGTAGATCCCTTGAAGTTTCGGTATCATGTATGTATTAATTATGACATCTGTTCATTTATCTATCTGTTTATTTATTTTGGATAATTGGAAAATCAGTATATATAGTGCCTGTTTACTTTCGGTGGGACTTCTCCTTCCACCTGCAAGGCATACACGTTGAGCTGATGAGATCCGAAAAATTGTGAGTGTAAATTTTTTGCCAAAAGGATTTGAGAAGTGAGTGTAATTTTCTTGCAGTTGTTGAATGTAATGCCCGTGATTAGAAATGGGTGCTCACAAGAGCATGGCAAAGGTTCTTTTACCCACTGAATCATTAATTTTGTTTTCTCTCTATAGTCACATAGCATTATTGACGGTGATTTTTGTGCAAAACTGCAAAGTTTGAAATTGGAGTTAATTTCTTTCTTCCTTTTATGTTAGATCTCTTCATTTCTTTTGTCTACCTTTTCTATTAATTTTAAAGAGAGATAAATGTAAAATATACAATATCTACTTGAGTAATGAGTCCTATTTAAATGCGTAAAACTTATTTGAATAATTAATTTTATATATTTTGTGTCTATTTCTTCTCAAAATTAACAAAAGATAGGAAAAAAATGAAGAACATACAAACTCATTCCTATTCACTCCCTCAGGTTTTTAAGTTTTTTTTAAACTACTATTTGCTTCCAAAAAAAAATTCCACATTTAAATTCTTTATGCCAAGAATGTTTCACTTTAGTTAATTAATGCTGACGATTTTCTCTATTTCTCTAATAGTGCATGTGCTGCTTGTCCGCTTTCCATGGCTATGGACAGGCTTATGGAATTTAGTTTAGTTTCCATCAACAATGATGCACAATTTGGGTTCTTGATTCTCTGGTTTCTCTTATTTCCATCAATGAGAGGAACAACGATCTTGTTCATTTGGTTTTTGGCAGATTTTGCGTGAAGCACAATAAACTATTGGGCAGAAGTGACATGCTTGTCATATCGTGGCACAAGGGACTGCATGATTCAAACCTCTTGATGGCATATAGGAGGCCTGTTCCCCTAAATCTTGGCCAAGCGTGTATAACCATTCAGGTTAATTAATTTGTATTTACCACTTTGTTTCTGGCTTGATCATAAATTAGAACCAACTGATTAGAAGAAATGAAAGGATTTGGTGGAATTGATCATGAAACTTTTTATTATTTTATTTTCAGCATTCAGTTTCACCTGTGATAAGGATTCTTAATAAAGTGGAATTCTTTTTAAAGTTTGTCAAGTAGTAATTCATTGATTGGCTATTGGGTAATTTTGAGTATAATGTCCTGGATGTGTGCATTATTTTTAATACAAATATATAGTGAGCTAAAATAGGGTGATGGAGGATAAAAGATTATCCCTCTTTGATCCTATTGGTATTCTCTGACTCACTCTATGGCATAAGGCATTGGCACGTGTGGACTCTACCGTCACTGTCAAATCTGATTTTTCTTTTTATATTAAATTAAAATGAACCAATAGAATATAAAATAGTGAAAAAGCTTTTTTAATTAGTATATTGATCAAAAGTATGTGTTGGAATGTACGAGTCAGATTTAACTTGATCAAAATATCTATTAAAATTATATTTTTATTTTATGATCAGTCCTTGAGGAATTAATTAAAGTATAAATTACAAATTATGCTCCTTTTGATATGTTTCACATACTAACCTGCCCAAGTGGAGACTCAAATATATGGTCAACAAATACATACTTAGCGGTGACACACATACGAGATCTCAACGAAGCGGACAATGAGATGCCCAAGCCTTGTCTTAGCTTTGACATGATGATTTTGGTTTTTGCACAAAATCTAGTGTTTTTTCTCACAATTTTCCCTTTGATAATTATGGTAACTTCTCCCATGCATGGCAAGCTACATATTATATTATGATTCTTTCTTTCTTAGTCTCATAATTCGTTCAGTATTTGGAACTCGCTGAGCGCCAGTGTCTCTAGGCTTACCATTCTGTACATAGAACTTGAATAATTTTTTTTTATTGTTTTAATTGCTATCATTAAAAAAATTCTCAATTAGATTCAGGTTGTTATAGATAAATAATTAAGTCAATTATAACATGTAAATATCCATTATTATAATTTTTAATGTGACCTATTTTTAGTATGATGTCTATTTATGTTTAACTTTATTAATCATTTTTGTACCCCTTCCTATTTTTCCTTCCTTGGCCATGAGATCATGTGTGTTACACGATATATGGAGACCAAAAAGAGAAAGAAATTTGAACAGAAACTTATACTAGTAAAAAGCAAGTTAAAAGGTAGATATAATAATAATGATAATAATAATACTAATTATTATTATTATTATTATTATTATTATTATTATTACTATTTCTGCATCTTCAAGAGCGAATGCCCATAGATAAATAACAGGATGGGATAAAGGATTTGGGAACTAAGATAAAGACATGCACTACCAAGATTGTTTAAATGCAAATTCAGATCCTCCCGTTGCAAGGGATACAGAAAATAAAAGCTTTTAAATTTTTTTAATTTTTTTATTCTTTAAGGTTTAAAGTTTAATATAAAAATAAAAATTACAACTGTGAGAAAAAAAATTACTTGTGAAAAAAATTTATATTTCAAAAAAAAATCAAAAACACTATTTTCTGCCTACTACTCCAGGTGCAGTATCCTATTGCATTTAAATTCCCAAAGACTTCATTTTTCACTGGATCCAACAAGGATACACCCACCTTCATCTCATAGCTATCTGCCTTGTTCTCACCCTTCATGGCAAAAAAAAAAAGATTACTGCTATAACTCGTGTATCCCTCTAGGATACATCATATACCTCCTTTTAGAATGCAATAATTAGAGCAGCCCTCGTTATCCTTAATGGTGGCAGCGTGATCCTCAACATAGTTTCTAACTTTAACATTAAGTTGATAGATCTCACTCTTTCCACTAGGTTAAAGGAAAAAGTGTAGATCATTGGTGTTATGGGAATTTTCAGAGTAACATATTGTTCAACTTGGATTGATTGTAATCCGCACTGATCCAATCATGTACCCTGTACAATCTCTTTTATAGGAGGTGTTTTGGGAGAAAGAAGTCTACGAATAGATCGAGTAAATGAGTGGTTTTGGTGATAGAATTCATAAGGATTAAGAAGAGGGGCAATGGTCTATTCAAGATAAGAGTCGTCTGGAAGATGGGTGATTTCTACAAGGTTTTCTATCTTGTTAAAGGCATGGGATATATAAAAAGAAGGTATAGATCAAGGTTAAGAAAGTGAAGAAGAAAGATTGATAGGTTCATAGGCATTTTCTGTATATGACATAATGAAAAAAATATATTTTTTCTCTCTTTTATAATCAATCTACTTCTAATTATTTAGGGAATACTAAAGGCTTTAATACCATCTTGGCCTGTGACCTTAGATCAAACAACATTCTCTTCCAGTTCTTCTCTTTGAGATTACTTAGTCTGTGAAGATCTTTTCAGAGGGAACTCATTCAGGGAATAACATCAGTTATGGATGTTCTTGAACATACTGTAGAGGGAGAGGAGGAGTGAGCTGATCAACTACCTTTTTCTCTTTAGAAGTAATAGGAAAACAATCTGAACAGAAGAGATTAGAATGTTCACACTTTTCCTTTAACCTTCATGGGATAGGTCTATGCCTTATCTTCTTAATACAAAATAATCTATTCTGGATTTCTAATTAGGATCAACAGAATTCTTTTTCAGGTATGCATGGACTAACAACCTCTTTTTCTCTTGGCTTTCTTCTTGTCCTAGCCTTTTAGGATTAAGGATTCTTTTGATCTTATTGGAAAACCTTTTAATAAAAAAACTCTTGACAAAGGGAAAACTTCTGTGAAAATTATTTCCTCTTCAACACTTTTTGATGCACAGGATCCTTATTCAAAGCAAGTGCAGAGCATACTTGTATTACATAGAATAATTATAAGAGATTTACTAATAAAAGATTTCAAAAGATAAAGATACTTAGAGAGAGATCACGAGGGAAAACTTAAGAACTTTTATTTCTCACGCTTGATTATAAGACTCCTCTTGAGAACATCATAGAAGAGTCACCTTTCTTATAGCCAGAGGCCATGACTAACAAAGAAACAACATTTTATAATAGTGGTAGACAGTATTACAGACAAATCTTTAATAAAGTGACTTTTTAGACAACACATGAAAATAAATAGTACAATAATTATACAATACGAAAAAGGATAGGTTGGCAAGGATAAGTTCAAGGATAAGCTTTATCATTTCTTGATTGGGTCATGGACGGTGATAGGTTTGGATCATTATCTAGATCAGCTATTGGTTTTTTAAAGCAACTGAACAACCATTCTTTGAGTTTATCCATATCATTAGCTTCATTAGGGTCTTATGACTCTTGCATGTGGACATCTTAAAAGTACCCTAGTGGAGCCTGAGTTGTTGGTGCTGAAGGAGGCTATGAGCTTGAGCTAGATCCTTTCAAGAAGTTGGCCATTTGACCTGGAGTCCATATTTCAATGTTAGGAAGGTTTATCTCTAGAAATCAAGGTTCACTGGGAATGACTTCACCAGGATATGGACTTAATGAAGTATAAAAGATAAACTTGCTTTCATAAAAGTTGTTAATTTCACATAAAAATGATTTTAAGGCTTTTAAGGCATCAGTGGATTGTCTTGGCCAATTAAGGAATGTGTTCCACTCATAGGTATAATTTCTTGTGAGAAGCATGTTTTGCTTTTTCATCCAGTAAGGATGATGGATGATAAAGATATTGGAAACCTTTTGATTAGCTTCAAGGTTATTCCATAAATTATGATTCATGATGAGTTTATGGAGTTCCTGACGCCATCAATACAATGGTGAGAACCACTCAAGAAGAGTCCATAGATTGGAGTCTTTATTTTCTTCCTAGGTGATAAACTAGTAAACAAGAAGAGGAGGGAATTTTATAGCTCTTGAATAAAGAACAGTTAGAGCCCATAGATACCAAAGAGTATTGTTATGAAATAGGGTGCAGATCCTAAAAAAGATTAGGAAAAGGTTTTATAACAGGTTGAAGGAAGGAGGGAGGACATCAAAAAATGCATCTTTGAGATATTTGTGAAGATAGTATAACAAAGACTTTTCAACAAGTTACTGGACATTAGCAAGAGTTGTAAGTTTTTTCTCACGAGGTGGGAAATCTTTTTTAAACCGAGAAGAGGATGTGAGAGGGTGATGGATAGTGCATCCTAGTATGGAGTAAGCTATATGGATGAGAGGGATAGGTTTTTTCGGAGTAATTAAACTTAAAACTTTAGGTTTGGAAAAGAAATCTGCAATGATGTTGTTGTGACCTTTAATGTGTTCTAACCTAAATTTATAATGAGAAAACCAATCTTTCCAGTGAAATAATTATTTATCTGGTAGAATTTTTTTCTTAGACTCTAAGATTTTAGGGAATGAGGAGTTATCTATTTACACCACAAATTCATGTAGACACAAATGAAAATTAAATTTCTTGATCCCCTTTTTTTACTGCAAAAATCTCTGTGTAGATTGCATAATATTGTTTCTTAGAGTCCTTGAATTGTCCACTTGCATGGCCACAATAATATTTCTTTCCACCAATCTCTTCAATAAGCACTACTCCCCAAAAATCTTTACTAGCATCTGTTTAAAGGATCTATTTGCCCTTATCAAGAATCTTTAAAGGCGAAGGAGTCTAAGAGATTTTTTTTAAGGTGTTAGACAGTTGTAGTTTGTACTAGTCCCCAAGGAATGGGTCTTTCCTAAACAATTTTGACAGTTGGTTAGTGTGATTGGACACGTGAGTAATAAAGTCTCTAGTGAAATTAACTATTCCTAAAAATTGTTGAAGTTCTTTTACCGTGAGATTCTCATTAAGGAAAGTGAGTAATTCCTATGTAATGTACGGGCCTGGTTGGTAGTACGCATTAAAAATATGCATCCCAAGAAATTCTATTTAGGCCTAACCTAATTGACTTTTTTAGGCTAAGAGCATAATTCCATATTGTTTTATAATGTCCAAGAATTGTTAAAGGAGCTGCTTATAGTCCACTTCATTTTTTTAAGTAGAGGAGAATGTCATCAATATAGATGAGTGCACTATGAAGTATGGGTTCAAAGATTTTAGTCATGGCCTTTTGAAGTAATGATGGGGCTACCTTTAGACTGAATAGCATAACAATCCATTGGTATTGGGCATTAAGTATGTAAAAGGTAGTTTTATACCTTTCAGAAGGATCAATTCCAAGTTGCCAGAAGTCAGCCTTTAGATCAAACTTTGAAAAGACTTTAGCATCCTTTAACAAATTGATTTGAGTATTGATTTTTGGCAAAGGAAATTTGTCATCTTGTAAGAATATGTTGAGAGGTTTATAATCAATAAATAATCTTTTCTTTCCTCATTTTTGTTCTAAGTGTTTCTCTATATAAAATGCGTGGCAAACCCAATCAGACTTGGCTGGCTCAATTAGTCTTTGCTTTCAAAAGGTTGTGCATTCTTCTCTACTAATTGCAAATCATCAGGATTCATGTTAGGATAAGTAACCTTAGTAGGATTGATGTCTTCATTCCTTTTAAAAGGAAGCTGGATGAAAAAAATTTTATTCTTCTAGAGTGGAAATGGATTAGTTGATCATGAATTTCTTCATATCTAGCAAGAATTTATGAGAGTTCAAACACTTTAGGAATCAAAGTGTAAGCCTTGAACTGTTGTTTGAAACATATTCCTTAAAGGAGGATTTGAAGTTTCTTGGCTTAACAATAAATATCCATCCCTATGAAAATATCTTTATTAGGGAGACTGCTTCTAAATGCTTTAGTCCAAATGAGGCAATTTGGAAAGATCCTAATACCAATCTTATTTTTGATAATAAGATCAACTTTAAATATTTATCCATCTGCTACACTAAAATACTTAAAATGTTTTATCCAGGCTGTGGGAGAAAAGACTATAGGATTCATTAGACTCTTTGAAACTCCAGTATCCATATACGCAATTATTGAAATTGGCTTATGCAACTTGCTTTTTAGAATTTGTATTTCCACATAAGGCATTGGAAGTTCCTTTTGGATTGCCTGGTTACATGGTTGGACTAAATAACTATGCATAATGGAATTATCAAGATGGGCTGATATATCTAAATTAGAGATTTCTAAATTAGAGGAAGATAAGTCTGGTAATGTGAAGATTGTAGAATCATTAACATCCTCTTGCTTTGAGAAGAGTTCTTCAATTTATTAATCATCAAAAAGAGGAATACTAGCTTCGAGTTAATGAAAGAGTTTGATATCTTTCTTTGATCTCTTAGGACACTGTTTAGCAAAATGACATTTTTTGCCACAAATGTAACAAAAATCCCATTTATATTGAGTAGTTTTTCTTCTGAAAAACCAAATAGTTCTTTTATGTCTTCTTTTTCTATGGGCTTTGTAATGATCTCTTCTAAAATGAGATTTCTTTTTAGTTGGACAAGAGCACTAAGATTTGTCTTTACATTTGATTTGCAAATAGAGCTTCTTGCAAACCTTTTGGAGTGCCAATTTTCCTTTCATCATAGAATCAAACATTTTGTATTGTTCACATAAATTCTTAAGAGTTGCAATGGCAAATTAATATATTTCTCCTAAAGAAATGTCTATCATATCTTTTTTGAAGGATTAAATGGCTCTTAAGAGTTCTGGTTGAAGTTCTTCTAATAAGGAGGTAATAAACATATGCTGAAGGTTGACATCATTAAAACCATTGAGCAAATAATATCGCTTTGCCATCCTTTGGTAGCGAAAGTCAAGATCTTTCTTTTTTAGAGAACAATAACACATTTGAAACTATTCTTGTTGTTTTTTTTTTTTGTCAATGAGATTGAAGTCTCCATGGAATTATTTATGAATGAACTCAAGGAGAAAATTTGTACTAGTGGCGCCAGTATAATATCTTTTTCTATACTCCCATAGGCTTCAAAACTATTCTCGGAGAGTGCTTATAAACCTGATAGTGAATTCAATAAGCACTATTTCAAGGTGAGCTACAGGTTTGGCCATCTGAAAATCAATTCATGCTGAGAATTCATAAAGCTTATCTCTTCATTTTTCTAGAGGGATATCATTAAAAGTAAACCATAGGCTATTAGATGAATGAGCTTAGGCTTGGATATGATCAGGAAAGTTTTGAGAATGATGCTTAGCATAGGTCTCTTCTTATTCCAAATTGGATTCTTCAACTTCTTCGGCAGGAGTGGGATGGACCATACATGAAGCTGTAATTTTGGCATAATCAAGTGATTCATTAAAACTAACTGGCTTAAGACCAATAATATCATAATGATCAATATCAGTGTCAAAATTGTAAGGAATCACTATTGATGTAAGAGCACTCGTTCTCGAAGACTGGAGATGTTCGGGCTGGGTCATAGGAGGTTCAACTTGTATAGGTTGTTTATTTCTTTGATCCGAGGCAGGAGAGTGAGGCTTTTTTTGTGAGGAAGGTGGTGTCTTAATTTGTAAAGACTTTGCAGGTGATGATTGAACAAAAGGTTTGATCCAAGAAGAAAAGGCTTCATAATAGGTATTATATTGTGGTCTTTGTAAAGGTCGAGATTCTCTAGTAGATGGTGGTAGTTTTCTAGGCTGAAGCTAACTAAACTGCTCTAAATTGAGGTATTCTTCCTTTTTCCAAAAGATCTCATAGTTCATTTTGAAACATTTTGAGTAGTTTGCTTCTTGAGGGTAAGGATAGTATGGTGGAAAAGGATATGGATTATAAGATGGTGTATATGTGAAAGGGAAAGGTTCATAAATGCTTTTGGAGCGAGCTTTTGCCATATCTTTCTCAATTTATCCAATTTGAGACTTTAGTCTCCTAATCTCTTATTCTTTTTGTGTAAAAGTAGGACCCATGTAACCATTAGTGATAAAAGTCCTAAGTTTTACATCCAGTGAGGTCACCTGTTGTTAGAGATGGCCATACAATTGTAGGACTTAGATAAAAAGTCCATCTATTCGAGAATTTGTTTGAGCTATCTGACTCAAGAGATTCTCTAAGTGAGAATCAATCCTTTGAAGAACCTTATTTTAGGATGTTGCATTGTGAGTATACCAGTTTAGCAATTCCTTAATCTGTGAGACTAGCCTCATGGCTCCGTTAAAGGTGACTTCTGTAGGAACAAAAACATCTTGTAAGTAACATTTGTTTCTGGATTAGTTCTTCTTTCCATAGAAGGAAACTCTGAGTCATAAACTTTTGATGCAGAGGAAAACATCATGCAAGGGATAGGCTAAGACAACATTTGTGGTTGAATTATAGCCTCTGGTTCTGGTGGAGGAAGGAGGTCATCATGACCAAGTTCTCTGAGTAACTCATAGATAGATTTGGGCTTTGGTTTGGGTTCTTTGATACCTACCCATTTTGGTTTATGAGGTTTATCATCATCATCATTATCTGTATTAGAGTCATGTTTTTTGTGAGAGCAATGGCCAAATTTTCAGGTTGGTTTCTTCCATTTGTCCTGCTTCTAAGAAGTTATTGCAAAAGTATCTTGAGGTCTCCACTCATTGTCTTTTGGACTTTCCCAATTTTCTAGGTCATAATAGCCATAATCTAGGTCACACATTGAAGGATCACAATCTCAAAGGAAGTGACTGTTAATTTTTGCAACATAAACTGTAACACCCCAAAATTAATTAAGGCGTTAATCATAAATTTTGGGTAATTAAGAATAATTAATATAAGATAACTGAGTAAGTTAATTGAATAGGAATTTTAGATAGATAAATTATTAATATGACTTTGAGAGTTAATTGAGTTAGAAACCCCATCTAGGCCCAAAATTAAATTAAGTAGGCCAATGTTAGGAACTAATAGAGGACCCAATTTGATTTAATGAATTAGAGACCTAAGACCCAACTTGCACCAGCTCTTATAAATAGCCAAATAACCCTTGTGCAGATCTAAATCAATTGAGTCCTTCAAACTTAGTCTGACCCAATTAAATTTTTGTAGCCCAACATATTAAAGCTGATCCAACAAGGTTTAAATCAGAACCCACTTGCAATTAGACCTTTGGGTCAGCCCATGACCCACATTAGACCCAACTTAAACCTTAAACACTTCAGCCCCTCCACATTTTGCTAAAACACAAACACATAACTCATTTTCGGAGGTTTGAAGGGAGGCTAGAGTCTGGGCAAGAAATCTACCATTTTTTACTTTTAAGCTCAAAATTAGCCAAAGTAATAGTCATATAACTTAATCCCCTTTTCTTTCTCTTTATTTTGTCCTGATAAGTTTGTTATTTGGAGCATTTTCACCATATCCAAATTCTAAAATATGGTTGTTTGGTATTTTCTTAGAGGATTTTTGGAGGTAGAGGCTAGGAGGGATATTGGGTAAGTGTATACTCTCCATTCTAATATATTTTCTACTGGTTTAAGACCCCTATGATTGGTTTGTAGTATGGGTATTAATTATGTATGAATTTGCTTAAGAATTATATCGATATTGAAGTTTCTGGTAGATGACATATTCAATCCGAATTTGGGGATTTGTAATAACTGGATAAGTGTCCTCTGAGTAGGCATTAGTATTTCAATTCCTTGGGTACTTGTTGCTACTGTACATTATGATTTAAAGTAGTAATCTTCTGATGTTATGGTTATAGGGAGATTTTGGCACTGCTGGTGACTTTTCAATTGTCTATAGAGTAAAGTAACCAGGGTTCATGCTAATTCCATACATATATCTGTTTAATTTTGTATCTGTTGCATGATTATGATTTTGATGCTAAATGAATTGGTTAGCTATCTGCTATATATGATTAGACCTTGTGAGTCCATGGTGGAGCTATGGTGCAGCTGCCACCCGTGCATGTGCTTCGATCGGGCACTGGATTATGATCAAACCCTAAATGCACTAAGCCCTGGTTGTGCTTAAGAAAGAGTAGATGCCGTGGACGAGCCTCTCCCGGTGTTATTGGCCTTTAACATGTAGAATTATGATTACTAGTATGGAATAGTAATTATAGATAGCCTAATTGTTCATTTACTGATATGAATGGTATGTTTTCTGATGCTTATATGAAATTATGCATATATGATGATTAAACTGGAATATATAAATGAAATTTGCCTTGGTTACTGAGATTTGTATCTCACCTCGTTTCATGGGATTACACTTTCAGGTAAAGGCCCTTCGGGTAAGGATAAAGGGAAGCAAGTGGATAAAAATCCATGAGCTCTAACCATGTGTGGAGGAAGCTACACTTGGGCTAATCTGAGTAGAGTAGATGCAATTTTGTTAATCTTTTATATAACATCATTATGTAATCGTATTATCAAGTGTAGGCTTTTATATTTTGATTAGTCAGAATATATCTATTAAGGAGTTAAGTCTCATTATAGCATGGTATTGGATGTATGAACTTATACTATCTAATGTATGAACTTTGTTGAATTCATGATGTGGTCTACTATTGGAAATGTCATCATGGGATATATTAGATTGTTGGTTTGAATAAGTGATGTATGGAATCTTTAATGGAATATGTATTGAATGATAATGGTTGATAGTTCATGAACTCTTACTATTATTACTCCATGGACTTGCTGATATAGGGTAGTTGGAGAAGTAGAAATTAACTCTTAAGTCTTGAACTAGTAATGATAGATTAGCTGGGTAAATTAGGCTAATGAAAGCTATTAGAGCCCTCAATTAAGGTAGAGTGGCCCTAGGGTGTCATTGGAGAGAGAATAGAAAGTATGAGACAAGATTTTAGGAGTTGTAGGATCAGAAGGCATTTCGCCGTGACCAAAATATTATTAGCTGTGACCAATAGAGGCGAAGTTGCCCAGGGAGAATACCAGAGAGCAATTCACCGCAGCGAAAAAATGGAATTAGCCGCGGTGAAATGTGAGAGGTAAAATTGGGATTCATCCAAAGGGTAATTCGCCGCTGCAAAATGAGAATTGGCCGCAACAAACTTTTGGGAAAATGTGATAGGCGTTCCAAAGAGGAATTAGCCGCGGCGAAAGGAGGAATTGGCCGCGGCTAATAGCGAGAGGTGAGCGAGGTAAGTTCTAGGAGACTTCCTTGCCACGACGCCATGTAGGTTAGCCACGACAAAGCTCCAACTCGCCGCAACTATCGCTGTGATGAAATCTGTAAAGATATAAAGGTGAACCCGAGAGTAATTGGGTGCGGCGCAAGGGCATTTAGCCGCAGCTAACAGTCCCAAACTCTCATTCTAACTTAGAAATCTTGGTTTTTCATATAGTAACCTCAAGGGATGACTTAGAAATATTGGTAGAAGATTCTTGCGAATTGGAAATAATGGGTAATAAAATCAAAGGCTTATAAAATGAGTGTTTGTTTCCCTTGTGTACATGAATACTTGTAATTATTTAATTGATGACTTTAATAATATTAAGGTTCAAGTTTCCCTACATTTTTCAAGTGCAATTAGTCTTAATATATTGTAGCCCTAATTTATGGTTATTAATCACGTATTTTACCTTAATTACAATGGGTAGAAGTTAGGGTCGTCACATAAGCATAAGACCCATCAGGGTGAAAAAAGCTTATTGGAATAAGACCCTTCTTTTGTTCCTAGAAAACAACTAGAGTGATCATCTTGGAGTGATGAGTGAGCCTTCGAGAAGGACCGAAAGAGGTTCCTTCATCAGATCTAGGTCTTTTGAAAGTAGATTTAACAGTCCATCAAGAAGTTTCTTAAGGACCGGAGGGGCATTGGTATGGAAAGTCTTCTGGCCACCATGAAACTCCTTTTCATAGTTGGTTACCCATTTAAAGGGCATCAACTGAAGCAAATCTTCCTTCGAAATTTAGATTATGGTAATATTATCCAGTCGATTAGAAACCATGTAAAGAATATCATTAGTTGTGTTCTGAAATTAGAGATCAATAGAATGGTTCTGTAGATGGTAGATCATCTGATAGTAGAGGGTTGCTAGAATAGCATTTTAGACTTGCTTAGCACCAATGATCTACACTTGTATCTTTAACTTAGTGGGAAGAATGGGATTTGTCAACTTGATGTTGAAGTTAGGAACTATGGTAAGGATCACGTTGCCACCATTAAAGGTGTGTTTGGTTGGGGGATTTTTGGAGGGGAGAGGAGGGAAGGGGGATAAGATATTTGGTTGGACAAAATTGGAGGGGAGGGGAGGGAAGTGGAGATAAATTTCCCTCCCCTCTAAATTGGGAGGGTTTTGAAAGGAAGGAGTATTTTTTAAGTTATAATTTACTTTATTGCCCCTTAATTTTTTAATATTTTAATATATTAATATTTAATAAAAATTAAGATAATTTTTTTTCATCAGAAATTAAAAATAAAAAAGATTAGAATTCATAATTTTTTTAAAAAAATATTGATATAAATAACTTTTTTTATAAAAAAATAAAATTAAAATAATATAAAGGTAAATTTGTCCAAATATAATTACCTCACCTCCCCTCCCCTCTTAAACCAAACAATAATCTCCCCTTCCCTCCACTCCCCTTCCTTCCAAACAAATGGAACTCATTAAACCCTATCCCCTCCCTTCCATTAACCTCCCCTCCCCTCCGTTGAACCAAACGGAGCCTAAGGCCTCGTTTGGTACAGGGGATTAGGTTTTGATGGAATAGGAATGGGAATGAGAATGGGAATGGAAAGGAATCTTGTATTCTATAATTATGTTTGGTATAATAGAAGAAGAAATAGGAATATTTTTACTTTTTTTATGTTTGGTGGGATAGAAATGAGATAGAAATAGAATGAAGAGAGGATAAAAAGATCAAAATATTTTTAATATTTTTTAATGATTAGTAATTATAAAATATAATAAAAAATTATTTTTAATAACTAATAATAAAATATTTATTTTTAATTATTATTAATAATAAAAAGATATATATAAAAGTTATCTTCTTAATATAGTTAAAATAATAATATGTTATCAAATCTGGCAATTTTTAGAGGTAAAATAATAAAAAAAGTGACCCTTTCCCAAGCTCTCCCACGCTGCTGACCTCTTTCCCTCGTTGCTCTGGAGGATTGCACATTCCAGCGTTTGCAGGAATCGACTCACCCATGGAAAAAGCTTTCCAGCCAACCAAACATGCATTTTGAGCAAACCCACTCCCTCTCCCATTCCAAGAAACTAGATTCCAGCCAACCAAACGAGTACTAAGGGTAATGAGTGCTGGTCTAATCAATGCATTATGAAAGCAAGTATATGATGTATCCAAGAGGCAAACACAGGCTGTAACTACAATCCCTTTTCTAGCATAAAGTGTGAGAATAATGCGAATAGCTTTGATATGAAGGTGGGTGTATCCTTGTCAGATCCAATGAAAAATGAAGTCTGTGGGAATTTCCAGAGTTCATACACATTATTTTTATATAATATATATATGTAATATTTATTATGTTTTTTATATTATCTATTAAATTATTATTTTAATTATAAAATTATTTCTTAAAATAAAAATAAAAAATTTATTCTCTATTATATGTGTCTATCTTTTATATTCCCTTTTCTATTGCACTAATAATTATTAGAGTCTTACATGTAAGCATCTAGATTCATTTATTTGACGATGCATTTTGGTGTGTAAGCATCTTGACAATGCCACCATGGAGCTTTGTTGTGGAATGAAGTTTTTCAACTAGGCCCCGTTTAATATGTAAAAAATTAGATATAGAAATGAAAATTAAAAGAAAAAGGATAATTTCATAAATAAAAAATACTTATAATATCTCTATTTTTAATAAATGAATAATAATTAATAGATAATATTAAATAATGATTGAGTAATGATTACAAGAATAAAATTATCATTTCATCAAAAAAAAAATTCTTTTTTGCTTCCAACAACAAACCAAACGTGTGACACAGCCTTTCACTTTCAATTTTGGAGTCCATATTAATTAGTCTCCTTCAAAGGGTCACGCCTCATCCCAAAAATCTACGCATTACTTTTTCTTCCCAATTGGAGCATGCATTATACTTTAATTAAAGACAGAGAGTGACTCAATTAATTGAACTTGTTAACTACAAAAGGGGAATCATAAGAGCACATCGGATATAGATAGAAAAAAGTTATGTCATGAGAAAATAAAAATGGAACTAAATTCATTTAAATAACTAATTTAATAGATGTGAATATATATATATATATATATATATATAGAAGTATCGAAGATATTTGTAATCTTTACATTTCTGTTTTGAATAAAAGAGTATTTACTATAAGAATAAAATTTTTGTCAGTTTTTTTAAATTAAGTGAATATATAATGTATTTTACAAATATTAATGAGTTTTGACTCATTAACATTGAAATCGTCTCTAAGCCCATTTGAAAGCAAAATTAAAAAAAAAATCAACATATATTACAAAGAAATAATATTTCTATGTAGAACAATGAAAAACAAAATCAATAACACTTTTATAATTGAAAACATTTTTGTCCAAACAGTTATACTTTAATAAATAGTATCTTTTTCTTTCTCTCCATGTAGCAAGGGGGCTTCACCTTTCTACTGCACAAGGGGGCCACTTGCTGCTTGAACCTCACAATTATGTCTTTTTTATATATATTAATTGCTTAAATTTCATATTATTTGAACTGATATGGGATAATTGAAAATATTTTATTTATGTCGAACAATAAACACATTTCTATTATCAAGTTCATCAAATTAATTGGATATGTAATCACCTAAATGTAAAGTATCACATTTCATATTTATTTATTTGATTGCCCACCCACTAATTTAACAGGAAGTCTGGAAAAAAAAAAAATCAGCGTAAGAAAGACCTTTTGGAATGGACCAAACATTTCGGAGGCCGAAAGGCTCCAACCCTCTTTCACCAACACCTATTTCAAAAATAATTTGACCAATAATCATAAAAAATTAACATAATTTACTTTCATGTATAGGGTGGGTTTGGTTAATTATAAGATGAACATAATATATTTATACAATTTCTGTAATGTTTACTATATTTATTATTTTATTTATTAAATTATTATTTTAACTATTAAATTATTTTTTGAAAAATAAAAATATAAAAATTATTTCTTATCTTATTTATTTGATTTTACATTTCTTTTTGTCTATATCACCGATCATATTAATCCATATAAAAAATTGAATAGTGATGTTTATAACTAAAAAATGAAGTAGTTAAAGATACTTCTTAGACATTGATAGAAAAGAAGAAGCGGGGAATTAAGACAGGTTTAAACGCACAGGTCACTGCATGTCACCCACTAAGTCTAACTTTGGTATGTTATCGCAATTGAACACGTAAGCATCTCGACAATGCTCCGATGGAGTTTTATCCCGTAATGAAGTTTTGGTAATCAATCTCCTTCAAACGATCACATCTCATCTCAAATAATTAGGTCTTACTTTTTCTTCCTACATAAAACATGCATTATACTTTGGTTAAAGAGAAGAAGTGACTATTTAATTGGCCTTATTTGTTGATTATTAAATGTTATAAATTTTTATTGTTAAAATTTGATTTAAATAAATAAAAAAGTAAAGATCAGTTTTCAATAGATTCAATATCAAAATATTCAATTTTTATAGTTTTTAATTAATTTTTTTCCACCTATTTTTAGAGTTAATTATACTTAAATCGTGATTAATTTATTAATTTTTTAGTTCAACTGAATGATTTGGATTAATTTTTTTAACTGTGTTTATATATATATATTCCAATGAAATATAAGAATAATTAATGATGCTATTAAAAGTTTTAAAATTTTTCATTATATTTACTTAAAAAAATGACAGTATATTCTTTTCCTAATATCTCTAAAAATATGGGAGGCAATAATGATTTCTCATCAAACGCTAATTGAAGACATATTATAATTAGAGGCAAAAATAAAGCGGATAATTATAATTTTTCGGTAAAAATTTCTAAAGTGATAAATCATGTTTATGTGCGCGTGTTCCTCAATCATTAAAATATCAAATGAAAATACACTAATTAATTTTCTTTTATAGCATCAAATCCTTTTGCCTTTTTTTGGGGCCTAAATCTCAATTTTTTTCCTTGCATTATCGCAAAGTAAGCATTATGCAACAATATTTTAATTTTTTTCAGTTATTTTATTTCTTGGCAAAAAATATTTTATTTAAACTCTTATAATATATCTAATTATATATATATATATATTTTTTTTTTTATTTCAACTTATCTAAGTCAACTTAAGTCATGCTTTACACATTAAAATATTATCTGCATAATTGAACTGAAAATATTAAAATATGCACACACATTGATGTGCCTGCTGTTAGTACTATCAATAAAATTATAAATGACTATACGGAGAGGCAAAAATGATTGAATTATTAAAGTAAAATAACACTATTATGACAGCTCACTATATTTCTATTACTTTCACCTTCTGGACTTTCTTCAATTTGACATTACTTGTTACTATAGATAAGGGAGAATCACAAGAACTCATGTATCAAGAGTTGTTTGCTTTGTAGAATTACTGAAAATAATAATAATTTTATAAATAAAAAATTCTCATACTTATATTTTAAAATAATAAAAAATAAACAATATTAAATAATAATTGTAAACAAAGGCCTATACAAGTAATTGTTCAAGTCCATAGGTAAAATCTACTCCATTTGTTCTTATAAAAATAAAATGTTGGTCATATCTTAAAAGAAATTAGTTAAGTGAATATAAAAAATTTTGCATTTATTAATAAGGTTTCGTTCAGAACTATTAGAATCCTTTCTAATGCCAGTCGGAACCAAAATTAACCTAGCCAAAAGAAGAAAACAGAGAAATAATATTTCTATATAAAATAATGATAACACATAATTTTATAATTGATTTAGTGACAATTTTATAATTAAGAGCATTTTTGTCTAAATAGTTATGTTTTAGTCATGTTTTTTCTAAATAGTATCTTACTTCTTTCTCTTCGTCTAGCAAGGCAAGCTTTCCCTTCTTGCTGCACAAGGAGGGCTTCTACTTGTTGCTTGAATCTTACAATTATGTCCCTAAATTCTTTTTATTAATTGATTAAATTTCATATTATGTAAATTGATATGGGGTGATTGACATTATTTTGTTTATGTCGAACAATAAGCACATTTCTATTATCAACTTTATCAAATTAATTGTACATGTAATCAACTAGATGCAAAGTATCACATTTCACATTTATTTATTTGAATTGCCCGCCCCACTAATCTAATGGAAAAATCATAAATGACCAAAACTGGAACATATTAAAGTTGAGAAGCCCAACTTAAAAATATTTATACTAAAAGATTTTAATTTTTAAAATTATTTTAAAAAATATGGAAATAAAAATTTTTAACTTAGAATTGTAATTTTTTTGCATAATTTAAATTTTTGGTCCTTAAATTTTAAAAAATAATTTCAAAATTTAAAATTTCTAAATATAAATATCTCTAATTTAAAATTATTAATTGTAATTTTTCTCAAAAACTGCCCTCAATCCTAATACCCTAGAGCAGTCTTGAAAAAAATCAGCCCACAAAATAGTCAACCATTTTGGAGGCCCAAAGGCTCGCAGCCTCTTTCATCAATCCCTCTTTCTTTACACTCTTGGGCAATTTGGCGGGCCCAAGTGTTACTCCAAAAAAAAAGTTAGGCAAGGCAAGCTGGCTTTTCTATCTTGACCCAATAAAAAAGCAAAAATCGTGGCATATTTATGCAAGGGTTTTTTGTTTTGGGGTCAGAATGACATTTCTCAATTCAAATCCACAAGGGCAAAAGCCCAAATGCCATAAAATACAAGAGTCTCCATAACAAGGTTCACAAATCAAGCAAAGAAAAACAACATACAAGACCAAAAAGCAACACACTTCTTTAATAGAAACTGAACTACAATTAACAATATCAGAAGATAAACAACACCCTTGAACAGGATCACAACTATACAAAAATAAAAAAAGCAAACTTGAAGATATTAAAGGAGAGAGGAAGTTTCTTTAACATCAACTTATTTATTTTTATAGTCATATTAAAAAGTAAATCACAATCTTATTTAAGTAAAAAGTTAATTTTTTGACTAAAAATAAATTTTTAAAAAATTTCAATGTATATTAAAATGTTAAAGAAATTAAATTTAATTTTTTAAATCAAGATAGATTTCAAATGTAATTTTACTCAATTTTGTAAGATAATAACATAATTTACTTAAAAATCTTTTAGTTTATAATTGACCAAAACTTGCCAGCTAAAAGATTCTTTTTAAATAATGATAGGAAAGAAAGAGTACGGAATTGCAACGTGTCTTTGACTCAAGGGTCACTTCATGTCTCCCACTAAGTCTAAAACTTTTTGTCTATTATCGCAGTTGTACATGCAAGCATCTTGACAATGCTACGAAGGAGCTTTCTCATGTGATGACGTTTTCCAACTCTACTAACTTTCTAGCTTTCTTTTGCGTAACACAGCCCTTTCACTTTCAACCTTGGAATCCATATGATCAATCTCCTTCAAATGGTCACACCTTATCCCAAAAACACGAGGCATTACTTTTTCTTCCTCCGCAAAGCATGCATTATCCTTTAGTTAAAGAGAACAAGTGACTCAATTAATTGACCTTATTTGTTGACTACAAAAGGAGAATCATAAGAGCACATCGTATATGGATGAAAAAAGTTATGTCATGTTAAAAAAAAAAAGGAACTACATTCATTTAAATAACTAATTTAATAGATGTGAATATAAGTAAATTCAGATATATATATATATATATACATATATTGAAGAGATTAGTAATCTTTACATTTATGTTTTGAACGAAAATACCTTTACTTTTTCACGAAAAATAAATAAATACAAATGTATTTACATCATTTTCATTGAGATATGACCTGAGTCATATATATATATATATAAATAAAATTGTGGTCAAATTTTTTATAAAAATTAAGTGAATATGACACATTTTGAAAATATTAATGAGTTTTAGCTCAGCAGTATTGAAATCGTTTCTAAGCCGATTTAAAACCAAAATTAAAAATAAAAAAGAAAAAAATATGTATTACAAATAAATAATATTTCTATATAAAACAATGAAAAAATTAATTTGTAATCGACTTAATAACACTTTTATTATTAGAAACAATTTTTTCCTAAACAGTTATATTATAATAAATAATATCATTTTCTTTCTTTACGTCTAGCAAGGGGGCTTCCCCTTTCTGTTGCACAACAAAGGGGCTCCCACTTGCTGCTTGAATCTCACAATTATGTCCTTTTTGTTTTTGTATTAATTGCTTGAATTTTATTTTATTTAAGCTGACATGGGATCATTGAAAATATTTTGTTTATGTTGAACAATAGGCACATTTCTATTATTAAGTTTATCAAATTAATTGTATACGTAATCACCTAAATGCAAAGTATCACGTTTCATATTTATTTGTTTGATTGCACACCCCACTAATCATCATAAATGACAAAAGTGATTAGCAGTCTAATTAAAAAAAAATGAAGCCAGAAAGCCCAATGGGTCCCACCATCTTTCGTAAACACCTCTCGTTTTTATCCAGCCTGATTCACTGCATTAGATGATGTTATTCCACCATGTGCGTCAATGCCTTTTTGGTTTTCGTTAGGGATTAAAAATAATATAAGATATCTGAAAATTGTAATTAAAAGAATAAAAATTTAAAAATTCCATTCTAACTGTACTTTACAATTAAAATTTTAAAGTGTAATTTTTTTAATTAAATTTTTTATTCTTCTTGTTATAAGTTTGAGATATTTTACATCATTTTTAATCTCTGAAAAAAAACCAAAATGGTATTACTACACATTGGTGCGATAAACTTATTATTGTAGAAGATCTGTGCTCTTCTAGATTAGCGTAATCTACTTTATTAAAAAAAAAACTGAATAGTGATGTATATATATGGTAAGTGATTAAAAAAAGCTAGCTAGAAGATACTTCTTGGATATTGATAGAAAAGAAGAAGGGAATTATAACAAGTCCTGACTCATGGGTCGCTGTGTGTCTCCCTCAAAGTCTCATTTTTGAATAATCTATTATCACAAAGTTTGTGCTTGTAAGCGTCTTGCCCATGGTGCGATGGAGCTTTTTCGTGTAATGGAGTTTTCTTACTATGTGCTTTCGATTTTGGAGATCAATTTCCTTCAAACGATCACATCTCATCACCAAAAAAGTAGGCATTACTTTTTCTTCCCATATAAAGCAATTACTTTAGTTAAAGAGAAGTGACCTTGTTTGTTGACTATAAATGGGATATCATAAGAGCACATCGTATCGTATGAAGAGTTAAAAAAAAAAGTAACTAAGTTGTTTAAAATAATTAATTTAATTGGCAACAAAACAAAAATTACAAATAAAAAATTCACAATTTACATAACCTTTCTTACGGAAATAGCATGAATCATAAAATGACAACAGTTGTTTGCTGTTAGGAAAAAAGTTCATTCCAGAAAAAAAGACTTTTTGGAATAGATCAAACATTTCGGAGGCCCAAAGGCCCCAACCCTCTTTCATCAACATCTCTTTCAAAAATAGTTTAACCAATAATCATGAAAAAATTAGCATAATTTACTTTATATATAAAACTGAATAGTGATGTCTACAACACATGAGTGATAAAAAACAAACTAGCTAAAGATAGTTAGACATTGACAGAAAAGAAAGAGGAGGGAATTGTGACAGGTCTAAACTTACAGGTCACTGCACGTCCCCCACTAGGTCTAACTTTTGGTCTATTACCCCAATTGGACATGTAAGCATCTCGATACTGCTCCGATGAAGTTTTGGAATCCATATTAATCAATCTCCTTCAAACCGTCATGCCTCATCACGAAAAAGTAGGTATTATTTTTTCACCCTACATAAAGCATGCATTACACTTTGGTTAAAGAGAAGTGACTCAATTAATTGACCTTATTTGTTGATTATAAATGTTATAAATTTTTATTGTGTTAAAATTTTGATTTAAATTAAAAAATAAAAATCAGTGTTTAACATGTTTAATACCAAATTATTCAATTTTTATAGCTTTAATTAATTTTTTGTCTAATCAACTTTTAGAATTAATTACACCAAAATCATGATCAATTTATTGAATTTTCTCAACCATGCATACAAATTCCAATGAAAGTGAAAAATAATTAATGACGCCATTAAAAGGTTTAAAGTTTTTAGTTATAGTCACTTAAAAAATATATGATAATATATATTTTTTCAATAATATCTCTAAAAATATGGGAGGTAACAATGGTGGCTCCTAAAACGCTAATTGAACACATATTATAATTAGAGGCAAAAATAAAGTGGATAATTGTAAATTTTCGGTAAAAATTTCTAAAGTGATAAATACTGTGTCGGTGTGTGTGGTCTTCAACCATTAAAATCATCAAATGACAATACACTAATTAATTTTCTTTCATAGCATCAAAGTTTTACTTTTTTTGGGGGTCCCAATTTTTTTTTTGCATTGTCACAAAATAAGTATTATACAACAATATTTTAATTTTGTTCAGTTATTTTACTAATTGCCCAAAAAATATTTTATTTAAACTCTTATAAATTATAATATACATAATTATATATATATGTATGAAAGAAAAATTTTCATAGTCTTTTTTTGTTCATTGCAACTTATGTATGTCAACTCAAGTCATGCTTTACACAATAAAACATTATCTGCATAATTGCACTACAAATATTAAAATATACACACACATCGATGTGTCAGCTGCATAATGCCACTAAATCTTTAACCTTCTTCTTTAGCTAGATTCATAAGTGCAAGTTGTTATTATGCTTTCTTCTTCTTAAGGTTGTTGCATTCCTTTAATTTATTTGGGCTTCATTTCTTCCATAATTCACTCCCCTTTATAGAAAAGCATAAATTACAGATGCATAAAAGCACACAAATGAATGTGACATCGTCTGGAAATCTTCGCATAACAAACATTATTGACCTTCAATCCCCAAAGAAAAAAAAAATCCTTGGCCTGAAGAGCAATTTACTATCCAATAGTATATATAATTACATTTTCAAAATTCCAAATTCCAAATCTGTGGGTTTGGCTTTTGTTTGTTGATCATTTTCTAGTTAAAGAGAAGAGGTGACTCAATTAATTGACCTTCTTCGTTTCGGGATTGGATCGTTTGTAGTGAGGAATCATAAATTTCCTCCGCATTATCTCACAATCAAATGTTTTTTTTGTTTTTTTTTAATTTTTTAAATTTGGTATCTCCTTAAAAAAATTTATGGCATCCTCACTTCAGAGGACCCCAATCCTCTCATTCTTATAAATAAGGGAGAATTATAAGAGCACATGTATTAAGAGTTGTTTGCTTTGTAGAATTATTAAAAATAAAAACTAATTCTCACATTTTTATTTTAAATATGAGCAAATCTCTAATCCGATTTGGTTAATCTACAAATTAATCAAGCACAAGACTAATGAAAATCGGAAAAATTAATCAGGTCACAATTTGAATTGATTTAAAAGAATTTCTTAAAATTATTTTGCAAAGGCAAGAGTAAGGACACAAACATACAACCTTCTATCAAATGCTAAATATTTTTATCATCTAAGTTACATATTTTCATCAATAATATTATACATTATTTAATATATATATACACACATTTTAATAAATTCATATAATAAATAATTATATATATGTCATATATATATATAATATAAAAATATCTAAATTAATATATATACTAATTATAACTATATTTTACATTTGGTTAAATTTTTTTCATTTGATAAATTGTTTTTCTAATTTATGATTTCTAAGTTTTTTTTAAAATTTTAATGACAAGTCGAATAAGTTGGGAATTTCAAAAGATCATAATTAAATAATGTTAAATTTTAATCATGAGCAATTTTATTTATAATTAAAAATATTTTTTTAAATATTATAAAAATATAAAATTAGAAATTAAATATTTAAAATTTATTAATATTTATTTGTTATATTAAAAGTTTAATATATAAAATAATATATATATTTTTTAATTATTACTTATTTGACTGCGGTTTAATCACGAATAGACCAATAAATCATAAACTAATATTTTTATAATTTAGTAATTAGTTCAATTTTTAAAAAATTAATATAATTAGAGACCAAACTATCAATAAATTTTCTCCATGTCATTTTATTATGATATAATTAAATATAACTAAATATAAAACAACATTTGCTATTTTAATAGATTTGTTAATATAATTATATTCATTAATTACATAATAATTAAATTTTTTAATGACTATTTATTATTAAACAAGTTAATAATTTGAGTGATTATTTGAGAAATATTTTTTTATATTTAATAATTATTACATCAAGCACAAATTATAAATAATCTATAATAAGTACAATGATATAAAATTTAAAAATATAATGTTATATAAATATATAAATAAAATGAAGGAAAATGATAGTTTTAAATATATCAAAATGTCATTAATGAATTTATCAAGTATTCTCGAAACTTCACGTTATAGTTGCTTCCATTTTTCTATTTTAAAAACAATTTTAAAAAGTGCTTTAAAAACGTACACTAGTAAAACAACATTCTAAACGTATTCTTTTATTATTTTAATTGTTTTTGAAAACACGCACCAAAAGCTTCACCCAAAGCTAAATAATGGATTAGGGATCCAGATGGAAAGTGGAGTGGGAGTAACCCTTAAATTTTATATTATATATGTATGGAACATATCTACCCCCACTTGGCTTCATGGAAAAATATCTCCTATCCCCATTCACACATGGCAAAAATTACGTGTAAAGTTTTCTATCATGTTGAGCATTACAACGACTTGCAATTATGAATCTTGAGCTAAAGAAGAAGGTTAAAAGATTTATGGCATATTATGCTAATGGTACATTCCAGATTCTAAGAAATCTGCTCTCTTATTTGTGAGGTTGTCATTTGCATTCGTTTACTTTAATTCATTTGGGGTTCATTTCTTCCATAATTCACACCCTCTTTTAGAAAAGCATACAGTAGTTTAATTATGACAGAGAGGGAGATGCAGAAAAGCAAACAGATGCATGCAACAACCTCTGAAAATCTTTTCATAACAAACATCATTGACCATTTATTTACAAAAAAAAATCATTGTTCTGAAAAGAGATAAACTATTGACCACTAAATATGATTACATTTTCAAAATTTTAAATTTCAAATAAAGTGGTCGGCTGCTTAGGTTGTTTGCAACAATTCTTAAGATTCAATTCTTCCTATCATCATGTATTAAAAAGAAAAAGAGAGAACTTATTTATAATTTTTTTAAATCGAATAACGAAATAGAACAAGAATGTATGTTAAATTAGTTCTACCCTATATTTTTAACAGTTGTTTGACTTCATTGAAGTTGATGTATTTTATTAGTTTATTTAAAAGACAGAACATATTAATAGTACTCGGGGTCCGTTTCTTTCATAAAAATTCAATCAACCACAAGTTTGCAACTCTTTTTTATAAATAAGGTTTAAATGCAATTTTAATTAAAAAAAAATTATTGATAGAAACGGAGAAACTAAATTAATTATTTCTAAGAACACTATATTTTTAATTTATTGTAATGGACTAAAGGAATTAAAATGCAACATGCTCTTATCAAAATACTTTTAATAAAAGGACATATATAGTTGTTATGAATTAAAAATATCTTTTTATTATTATTAATTTTAGGTATGTTATTATTAAATTTTAATGATTTTAACTGTAACAAACTTGTAACTTTTTCTCAAGAATGATTTTAACAACATTCTAAATGTACATTTTTTATTCTTTTAATTTTAAAAAGTGAAAAAAATTATTTCTGGGTACTTATACCAGACATGCTTTTAAAGTCTGTTATGCATGTTGTCATTCGAAGTTGTGCGAAACAAATGGATTATGGAAAGTGGACTGAGAGTAGTCTTTTTATATTATATTATAGAATATGTCTAGCCCCACTCGTCCTCGTGGAAAAAAAAAAATCTCTTATTCCCACTCACATGTGGGACAATTTACACACAAAAATAAGTTCTTTCATCTTGAGCATAACAACGACTTGCACTTAGAAGGCTAAAGATTTAGTGGCATATTATAAGTTCTTGGAAGGTGCCACTAAATCTTTAACCTTCTTCTTTAGCTCAATTCATAAGGGCAAGTTGTTGTTATGCTTTCTTCTTCTTTAGGTTGTTGCATTCCTTTGCTTTAATTCATTTGGGGTTCATTTCTTCCATAATTCATACCCCTTTTTAGAAAAGCATACATTACTTTAATTGCGAAAGAGAAAGACATGCATAAAAGCATGCAAATGAATGTAACATCGTCTGAAAATCTTCGCGTAACAAACATTATTGACCTTCGATCCCCAAAAAAAAGAAAAAATCATTGGCCTGAAGAGCAATTTACTATCCAATACGATATATGATTACATTTTCGAAATTCCAAATTTCAAATCGGTGTGCTTGGCTTTTGTCTCCCAGCACCTTCTAGTTGGGTTCCAGAATCCATTTCTTTCATCCTCCTTTACAGAAGGCATGCATTACCTTTAAAAAATCATTCAATTAAGGTGGTAGAGTGGTCGGGTGTTTAGATTATTTAAAAGACTCAAAATATAGTAAGAGTACATGGGGTCTCCATTTCTTTCATAAAAAATTAATTAATCATAAATTTATAACTTTTGTTATAATAAAAATTTTACATACATTTTTAATCCTGTAATTTCATGAAAGATTTAATTTGACGCCTGTACTTCAAAAGCAGACAATATTATTCTCTTATATTTTTTTTTAAATATCCAATTTTGCCCCACTGTCACATCATTTTACCAAAATTTAACACTAAATTAACTTGACAATTTTTTTGATTAAAATATTATTTATTTATTTAATACCGTCAACTCATATTTTTATTTGACGTTCAAGTTAATCTAATGTTAAATTTGACAATTTTGGATGGAAATATGATACAGAGGCAAAGCTGATTCATTTTAAAAAAATAAAAAGGTAATATTATCTATTTTTAAACTAGATGGATCAAATTCAAACTTTTTTAAAATTAGAGTGACAAAAATGTATTTAAACCTAAAAAACCTACTAAGCAAAAATTACAAAATTCTCAAGCAGGGCCCTACTAAGTAATTGTATATTTTATCTAATTGGAGCAGTCTCCCAATAGTCCAGTCTCTTGCTTTTTTGCAAATATATATACCTGGTTATGTTTTATTAAGAGTAAATTAACTAATTTCTTTTAAAATATGACTATATTATACCTAATATTTTTCTTATTTCAAAAATTAGATTCAATTTCTTTTACTTTTTGTTAACAATATTAACTTTTTACATCATATATTTTTTTAAAGATAAAATTGCTTAACTATCTTTACTAACATATTAAAAATAAAATTATATGTAGTCTTATATTAGATTTTAAAGTCAACTCAATTATTTTTATTGTCATATTAAAATAAAGTGACAGCCTTATATTATGCAAAAAATTAACTTCATTAACAAAAAATAGGACAAGAAATTTCTACAATATATATCCAAATATTAAGGAAATTGAGTGTAATTTTTAAAATAAAACAGATGCAAAATTTAATTTAACAAAATCTCACATATATAAATAAATATTTTGTTTTGTCTTGTCTCTATAGCACCCAAAATAGGGGCAAAAAAGATGCTTTATTGGTTTTATAAAGTAAGTGTTTGTCTTCAATAACTTTAGTAAAATAAGATTATGGACCATCAGAGTAATTATCATATTTTTTTTTCTTCAGCATTTGAATTTAACATGAAATAAATCATGAAGGTTTTTTTTTATTTGCGAAAAGTATTACTATTTTAGTTGAAAATATTCACAAAAATTTAAAAATATTTAACCTACATGTGTATTTTCTTTTATAGTTGTTGTAAATAATTTATACGTGTGAATTTTATTGTTTTCATTGTGTTCATAAAAATTTATTATTTGGGATCAATTATTAATTAACAAATAAGAATAATGATGGTAATATTTATACTGAAAAATTAATAAATTAGAGATGGAAATAATTGATTCCTCACAGAATTATCCATCACCAACTGGCAATAAATTTCTTAATGCATTGCAAAAAGATCATCAATGAATGAGTACATTTTCAACTTTGTTCATAGAAGTCATAATCTGCGACGCTCTTTTTTCCATTAGATACAACTCGTATTTTAAGTAAATCAAAATCAATTTTACCCAAGTAAATAATTTTTTATATGATGAGTTTCTTTTTAAAAAAAAGTAAAAAAATATCAGAATAGAAGTTTGCGTCTTGAGTATGGTATCACGATATGTTACACTAATCTAAATTTTGTTTGCCTCATTAATATATTTTTAAAATTAACATTATATATATAGTAAACATATGAAAATAATTCTAATTTAATGTAGTAAAGAAAATACTTGACGCACTTTACAAGTTCAAATTCTAATTTTGTTAGGTCAGAAAAAATTCTAAAACCTCTACTAATTAAAAGAATGTAATAAAAATATATTCTCTAAAAAATATTAATATTAAAATTATATTCTTTAATAAATTATTGTCATGTTACTGTGTCACCTTTTACATAATATATTTAGAGTGTACGTTACCCGTCAATTCATTTCAATCTGATTGAACTCAAAAAAATAAATAATTTTACATGAATTAGTCGATTTGGGCAGATAAAATTTTTTGAAACAATAAAGTTTATCCGGTTTAATCAGATTCAGAGTTCTAAAAGTATATAATGTTAGGTGTGACAAAATAAATATATTTTATGACGTAATTAACCCTGACGAACTGAAACCGACGAAATCAAAGAAATCCGAGTTCACAATAAACAATGGTGGATTTTAAGTAGTGTTTTTTCCTATTCAAACTATAATAATCGGATGTTAATCATTCAATCTCACCCGACCGAAGCTTACCCCTTGTCCCTACTCGCTACTTTGCAGAGGTGATTGGGAAATTTCCTTTTAATAGAAGAACAGCTGAAGACTTTAGAGTTAGATCCAACGCGGAGGGGTCTTCCCATTTTGAAAAAGATAAAAAAATCCACTTACAATAATAATAATAATAATTTGACGGCTTATGAATGTACAGTGACGTGGGATGAGAAAGTCAAAAGTGAAGGTCTTGTTTATATCCGTACAGTAATTGATAACGGTGTTTGATCCTCTGCACCTAACATTATAAGACCATTACAAGACGATAAAAAGCTTTTTTTTTTCGAGGATGCTTAGTGATCGAATAGTTCTCATCAACGGTTGCTTTTTCCATTGCAAAATTCTCAGCTACAGTATTATTCCATTAAAGAGTGTGTTTGGTTAAATGATGTAAAAAAAATATAAAAAATAAATAAATAAAAAATAATTTACATATTTTTATTTTAAAAAAAAATTTGATGATTAAAATAAGAATTTAATAAATAAAATAAAAATTAAAAAATTAAAAAAACATTACATGAACTATATAAAAATATATATTCAACTTGCAATGAGTCAATCGAAATCTTAAAACTTTAGTGCCAATTATTTAACATTAGTTACATCCCCCTCTATACTCTCCCGCTTTTTCTTTTTTCTGCCCTAACAACGCCCAAAAGCATGAATGTGAATCACACTAAGGCTGACGCAAGAACTTTTTTTTTTTTATTTGGTGAGAGAAAAAAAATCTCTGATTAGAGCATAATATTTCAAAATTTATTATAAATTTTTAAGGCTAAAATATATAATAGGCTACAAAACAATACAAAAATTAAATCTGACATAAGATAATCATAGTCATCTATTATGCTAAAAGAGTGAAAATGATAATACTAAAACCAAACATTCGCTACAGTTTTGTTCAAGCCACGAACTGATCATACATATGATAGAAGAACCATAAGCTTACAATATGTACAGCAGAATGTCAAGGGCAACACAAATGACTTAATTAGAGAGTTCAATCCTTTATGAGTTGTCCAATTGTGATGGTGACAAACTGATCCACTAAATGAGATGTTGGCTTTGCAAGATCCGTAGATGCTTGTTCCATGGTTGGACGAGATTTTGGATTTTCATTCAAGCAAGAAAATGCTAATTTTGCAACTAAGATCACCTCCTCAACGATTGGTTTTGTGGGTTGAGAAAGTCGTGAGTCCAACACATCTTTCAATGACAAATCATAGGTAGTTGATTTCTCCACCAAAGATGAAATAAGCTCTCCTGGATGTATTCCCATTATGATTTCCAAAGTTAATACTCCAAAGCTGTAAACATCACATTTTTCATTGGCTTCCATAATGTAAGCAATCTCTGCAATAGGTTTAATGTTACTTCCATAATATAGCAATTGAGTAGATGTTAGTGTTTGATTATTGAAGCAAAGAGTATTATTTTGTGAAGAACAAACAAAAGGATGTTACCTGGAGCAGCATACCCAAAAGTGCCTACAAATGAGGTTATATTGTTTGAGTTAGGCTTCAAAAACTTAGCTGTTCCAAAGTCAGTGATTCGAACTTCTTCATATTCTGAACTTAAAAGAACATTCTTGCTTGATATGTCGCGATGAACTATAGGGCACGAGCAGCCATGGTGCATATGGAATAAAGCATTAGCCACACATTTAACAACGTTCACTCTCTTATTCCACTCAAGCTCAATAGCTTTTTTCTCATTCTTTAGTATGTTATCCAAGCTGCCACCTTCCAAGAACTCATAAACCAAAAAAGAGAATTGTGAATTTGAACAAAACCCATAAAGCTTCACAATGTTACGATGTTTGATTTCGGTCAAAGCTTGAATCTCACTTGTAAAAGCTTTGAGATTGGAAATTTCACCATTTGGCATTGAATGAAGCTTCTTCACAGCAACAACATGACCTGTGGGTAACTCAGCCTTATAAACATTTCCTTGGCCCCTTTTTCCAATGAGATATTTGTCGTCAAAGTCCTTCGTAGCTTCAATTATATTTTCATACATTAGTTCTCTTTCAGAACTCCATACAACATAAAGATCTTGAGTTTGTGCTTTTCTATCTTGGTGTTTTGTTTTTCTTGCACATTGACACAAAATGCATGAAACTCCAACTAGTACTAGCATTAGTGTGCCCAAAGAGAGGAATATTATCAATAACTTGACTTTTTTGCTCTTATGGCCATGTGCTTTATTATTGGGATTATTGCAAAGATCTAAGCCTCTAACATTACCACATAAACCTTTATTATTCCTCAATACTTCAATTGTAATGTTACGAAAGGCTAGAATGTTTGGAAGAGAGCCTTCTAATTGGTTGTATGATATGTCCACAGAAGACAAGGCTGACATCCCATTAAAACTTGATAAAATGGTGCCAGAGAAATTATTATGTGAAAGGTTCAACATTTCCAACATCTTTAACTCTCCAAGTGTTGATGGTATTGTTCCATTCAATAAATTCTCACTAAGATCAAGTTGTTGAAGAGCTTTCAGTTTACCAAACTCATAGGGAATGCTTTCCTCAAATTTATTTTTGCTCAAATTCAAGATCGTTAACCTTTCTAATCCCCCAAGCTCTTTGGTGATTGAGCCACTGAAATTATTTGTTGCTAAATTCAAATTTTGAAGTTGATTTAGGGATCCTATTTCTATGGGAATTTCACCATAAAGTTGATTGTGGGTCAAAGAGAGTGTAATCAATATGGTCAAGTTCCCCAAATGTTTTGGAATTTGTCCCATCAAATGATTTGAAGAGAGGTCAAGTTTACCAAGATTGGTTGCTTCCCCTAGTTCTAATGGTATACCACTAGAAATATTGTTATTGGAAATCTTGAAAGTTTCGAGACTATGACACTTCCCCCAGGTGGATGAAAGTTGGCCATACAATTTATTGTCACTTAGATCGATGTACTTCAAATTTGGATATATTCCAAAAGCATCTGTTATATTGTCAACTAATTGGTTGTTGTCAAGTTTGAGTCTTTCCAGACTAGAGCAATTCTTCAAACTTGTTGGAATTGGACCAGTAAAATGGTTAGCAGGAGCGGCAAACCTATACAATGTCCCACCACGGCAAATTTGTTGTGGCAAATGGCCAAGGAAATAATTATTACCTAGTTGTAAGTTAAACAAAATTGTCAAGTTATTCATTTCTAGTGGAATGTGACCATTGAGATAGTTCATAAATAGTATTAAGACGGTCAGCTTTGTCAAATTTCCTATGGTGGAAGGAATAGGTCCAAAAAGAGTGTTATTTTGAAGTTGAAGGTAGTCTAAATTGACCAAGTTACCAATGGATGCAGGAATTGGACCAAAAAGTTTGTTATCAGACAAGCTCAATCTCTCGAGATTTGTGAAGTTTCCTATGAAGGGAGGCATTGGCCCATAGAGTTGGTTTTTGTGCAATTGAATATTAATGAGAGAATAGAGTTTCCCAAATTCATTAGGAATAGGACCAGAGAGATTGTTGTTATCGAGAAAAAGTTCTCGTAACTTGCTCAAGTTTCCAATTGAGGATGGGATTCTACCCGACAACAGTGGGTTTCTTGACAAATCAAGTGTCAAAAGACTGCTCAACATTCCAATCTCTTTGGGAATGAGACCAGAAAGGGAATTTTTACCAAGCACTAGATATGTCAGATTCCTCAAGTTCACAATTTCATGGGGAATTGGCTCTGTAAGATTACATTCGCTAATATCAAGAAGATTTAGAGTGCCCAATGCTCCGATTTCTTGAGGGATAGAACCACTTAAATGATTACCCGTCATGTTCAATGTCAAAATACTGGACAGGTTACCAATTGTGTTGGGAATATTTCCATGAAATTGGTTGGTACTTATATCAAAATAGAGGAGGTGAGGGAAGGATGCGAAGTTGAGATTGTGAAGTGTACCTTGTAGGCTAAGATTTGCCAGACTTATATTGAACACAAACATGGATTGATCACATGAAATCCCTTTCCAGCGGCTGCAAGGATTAGTGCTGTTCTTCCAAGAAGACAAGGTAGCTAGGCTTTGCTTGGTAAGGCTGGCTTTCCAGTTCAACAGAGCATTTGCTTCGCCATCTTCAGCAGCAGCAGATGCCAACGAAGCAACACAGAAGAATATGCAGAGAATACGCCATAATGCCAGAAGCTGAGGGGAATCAACCATCGTTTTTGGTTACTTGGAATTTTTTAATCAAGAATATATTCAAAGACTGAATATTGGGTGGGTGGGTGTGGGTGGCTGTAAGTGGGGGCTATGGGAAGCTTGGGACAAAACAAGGTGATAATTCCGAACTTCTTATACTACACTTGGGGTTGGGCCTTGAAGGCAATAATTTCTGAATCTACTATTTTATTGTAGACTCGTCGGCTCGTTGCAAACATCATTGACCTCAGAAAAGTTTAACTAGCCAATGCTTCAATGGAGCTTTGCTAATGATACTTTTTTGGGTATCATCCTAGTGTTAGGGATATATATGTACACATGATTCTCCTTTATCTTTACATTTATCTATATCAATTTTACAACTCTACCTATTTTAACTTATTAAAGTAGTGACTTTTAAATGGTCTTGTAATGTGTACGAGATTTTCTTTTATCCTCACATTCATATCGTTTAAACTCAATATTTATTTGTAAGAATCAACGTCTGGGCAAAGCTACACACAACACTTATGTTCAACATTTTAATTCAAGGATCAAAGCAAAGATGAAGCGTAAATTTGTTGCTACCTATTCATACCTATAATTAACTAATAGACACTTAATGAATTGTGTGGATTCATTGAAATTAGTATAATATAAATATAATTAAACTTTACAACTGTATCAAGCATTTGCATGTATAAAAATTTATATTCCTTTTTCTTTTACATTAAATGTTATATGATAATGTGAAGTTAATTTTGAAAGATAAGAACTCATGCATTCAAAGTGTATAAATATTATAATTAAATAATACAGGGAGATAGAATGCATTTAGATTAAATGTTTTTTCTTCTTAACAAATGAATGTAACAGGAACAGCCTCTCGGACTACCCAAAAAAATTTGCCAGCCAATAGAGCTTTGCACACGACGCTCTCCAAATTTCGAATAGATGTGCTTGCTTTTGTCTGGTAGTTACCATGACTCATCGCACTCATAACCCAATTGCTTTTCTCACACTCTTTCAGAGAAAAAGCAAGCATTACTTTAGAACGTTTCGTAATCTGAGAAGATATTTTTCATAGAAGTAATTAACGTCATCCATTACTTCAGACGCAATTATCATTTCTTTGATTGACTGTGCCAATGCGGAAGATAACGGCCTTGTTAGGCTCTGCTCTCTAGTGCAGTTTTGTTGGAATCCAAATCGCTTTCTGAATAAGAAGGTAAGGTTTTCCTGCTAAATCTGTTATCATGTCAAATAACATTTTACATTATTTTAGTAATTCACTTAAAAGGCATATTAAATAGTATAAAATTTTAACTTGTAAAAAATAAATATTAAGAAGACTATACCCATGAATAAAAAAAATTTTTTATAGGTTTTTTCACAATAGCCTTTTTTTTCTTATAGATAGACAATCACCAATTTTCAATCTAAAGTTTTATCTATTATGAATATATACCATGGTCTCTAAAGCTTATAATAATCGAAATTGTTTCGCACATCGATCTATCAAAATATTTCACATATAAATTACTTTTCAAATATAAACAATTATTTAAAATATAATTAAATTTCAGGCGTTGAAGTAAAATTATATAACAAGATATTCACACTGTAGATTTGGGAAGTTTTATATTAATATATATGCAGGCCATGTGTGTGTGTGTGTGTATTGCTAGGGATTATGGTTAAAGATGACAAATTGCTTTAAATAGTGGCGCTTTGCTAAGTACACGTCAACTCCATTAGAATTAGCCTATTTTTCTTGAGGATATAAATAAGACCCCTATCATTGTATTGTATACACAACATACAATATAGAACATATATTTTAGTACTCTTATCACCATACTACCTTCGTCTTAAAGCAATACAACTCTCTCTCTTATTATTGCCATTTGTCATCCTCAACATTACATTTGGCAAGCTAGGAAGGGATCCATTCTTTAGCCTTATGCTTAGCGAATATAAGGGTTATGGAGCCAACAACTTTGTTTGATTGAGGATCATGGCACAAGCAATAAGAAAGAACCATTCCAACAAAATGCATTCTAGCCATTGCTATCAAGGAGAGGTGGTTATCCCCATGGTTAGGCAACAATTGCCACTAATTGAGAACCTACATATGCAAAAGTGGTAGTTAATCAACTACTGTTGACTCATTTAGTGGCGGCTCAAAACCACTACTAAATGCCTAAAAAAGCCAATAAATACATCTTTTTTTTTTTCAGGTAGTGATAGTGAAATTACATAAAAGGACTTCATAGCAATTTTACTACAATTTGGTCCCTATTGCCATGGCCAATAATTTCAAACTATATCACTATAAAAAAGTCGCTTTTAAAGCAACTAAAAAATGTCATTGCTAAATGTATAGATTTAGTAATGAATTTTTCTCATTATTGCTAAAAGTTGTTGCTAATATGGTGTTCTTATTTTTGTCAAAATTATTAGTGGTTACATAAAAATATGTTACCACTAAATATCTTTTGTGTCTACAAGCAAGTCGCTACTAAATGTCTTTTGTGGCCATTTTATTAAAGTCACTGTAAAATGCCATTAAATTTAATTAATGAGAAATAAAATATTTTATTAGTAAAAATTTTGTGGCCAACTACAAAGGTTGCCACTGAAACTTCTTTTTGTGGTGACAGGTTCACTACAAAAAGTATTTTTACTGGCAATGAAAAAAGTTGCCACTAAAAGGATTAGTGTTGTCAATAAAAAGGTTTTTGTGGCAACCAAGTTGCCGCTAAAAAGTCTATTTAGTGGCAACCTCCTAGGGTCATCATAAAAGGGGATTAATAATTAATAATAAAATTTTAATTAATAATTAATTAAAAATTTTAAAAATTATTGATTAACTAATTAATAACTTTTAATTTTTAATTATTAACGTAAAGGTATTATAATTCCTTAAATCATAAAATTTAATATTTTAATTTTTAAATTTAATATAAATGATTTTTAATTTTAATTTTCTATTATTAAAGTGTTAATGATTTATTAATATCTAATTAATAACATAAATAAAAAATTGAAATGAAATGTAAGAAATCCTTGTGTTTCATTCCCCCTTTTCATTTCTCCATACAACCCTAATTTAGGCTTAAACCAATCAAGTGGTCTTTGAGAGGTGACATAGAGGAGAGAACAAGTGGTCAGAGATGCATAGAAGAGAATGAGTGTTGAGCAATGCAGAGGGGATTAAGAGAGAGACACCTTGTTGAATGCAAAGGAGAATGAGGGTTGGAGAGAGAAACAGACACAGAGAGAACAAAGAAGAAAAAGAAAAAAAGACACAGACACAGAGGTAGTTGACTTTTATTCAATTTTTTGTTTCAGTTTTGTTCAAATACTTTCATTTTTTGTTCAATTTTATTAATCTCATTTGTTGATAACTAAATGGTTGAATATGTTTTTATGCTTGTGTTTTTTTTCATGAAAAAGTTTACCTAGAGTATGCATTCTTGGTGTAGTTGAAATTGGGAGTATGTAATGGAATTGTTGAAGTTTTTCATTGGCTTATTATAATTTGTAGTTGTAATGATTATTAACATGTTGAAGAAGGTATGAATGAGTTCTAACACACTTGGTGGGTGTATTAGTGATGATGACTAGAATATTGGTGGAAGTTGTCTGTTGTAGTTAAAATTAAAAAAAAAAATTACTTCTTATGATTCCTATCAAGCCATGTGTGCTTTCATGTATTTAAGTTGATTATGCAACCTAAAACTTTCAAATGCCTTTTTGTTGCATTTTGTATCCCTTCTTTCTAAAATTAGCTCAGAAAAAAAGAACTTTTTCTTGTGCAAAAGCACATGTCCATGAATCATTACTTGGTTCAACATATTATACAAAGGGAGCTAGCGATGTAAGGTATTGCTTTTGTGTTCCATGTTATATTAAAGCTCGTGGACACACCATTGTTTTTGATAGGACTATTTTTCCTAAGACATGGCTTGAAAGGAGAAAACAATGATGGAGAAATTGAGGAATGGGTTTACCAAACATATCATTTTGTCTTCAACTATTTGATTATATTCTTTACTCAAGTATCTAGAGTAGTTCAATGAGATCAATGTAAAGCTTGGCAATTATGCTTTTAATTAAATAAGGAATGATGTTTATTATGTTTAATGAATGCCTAAAGTTGTTTTTTGTTTGTTAGTGTATTTTTTTAATCTTTTTTTAAACTGAGAAGCAACTATTGATACATATACAAGGCATGATAGCCACTTAAGATTAGTTCAAGTGGTTGGGTGGGTAAAGGTTAAGGTAAAAGTTGTATGCTTAGTCTTCTTTTTATATTTGAAAAGAAATAAAAAGCATGATATGAACACACGATGACTTAGCAAAATTTTAAGTATTTAAGTACCATTTGATGTGTTGTTTCATGTTTAATATGAATGTTTGGCACAAGCTGATGCCCCCACCAAACCATTGGGTCTTAAGCGTAGTAGCAAAAACACATGTCAATGAATCATTATTAATTTGGAAGTTTTGGATGGAAAATCACTTTCTCTACTTGTGCAATTATCTAGATATCTTAATATCAATTGGCTCTTAAAATATTGACTGCTGCAAATTTCTTTATTTTAAGAAAAAATATATAATAGTGATGAGTGCATGTAACTTTCCTCAACATATTTTAGATGAGGCTATAATAACTATTATATATGTGGCACATGTTTACTTATTTTTATTTTGGATGACTTAGTGCATTTAAGATCCTCAATTGTGCCTTTTATTTGTGTTATATGCTTCCTTTGATATATTGTGGATCATTTCTCATTTGGCATTATCTTATTTTTTCCTTTTTGTGTGCAGACATCCTACTGCATTTCATAATTCTTTTCATTACTTATTTTAGTTGTTTTGTTTAATTATTTCTTAAGCTTAAGAGCTACTCATGTTGCTGCTAAATCAATTGGTTTCCTTTGATTAAGATATAAAATTAAGGAACAAATTCTAGTTTAGATATAATATAAGCCTTATTAATTATTACGGATTTGTTAAATAGCACAACCAATTCGCTTTTTTTGTTTTTTTTAAATCTTATTTTGTTTAGTGAGCACTAATTATTATGATAGACTAGCTTATTCATTTAGTTAATGGTACTTTTGTTTTCTCTTCATTGTGTAAGTAGGCAATTTATTTCCTTAGTTAGGCCTCTATTAAGTGAGTTGTGAGGCCTATTGTTGTTTTACTTTAATTTTGTTTTTGGTTCTCTTCTCGACCCTTTTTTATATGCTAAAATATAGTGCCAAGAATAAAAAATGAACAAACTAAGGCCCATAGCCTCTCAGGTTTTCTCTAAAAGGAAGAGTTGGATGAAGAAGAGTTTGATAGAATGATGTAAAATGGTTATGGTAGGGAATAATGCATGGAAAAGAGCAAAAATGAAGCTTATTCCAAGAATTGATTTAAAAGTGATGGCTGCTATATTTGTAATAGGATCTTCATATTGGGTTTAGGGTTATGTTTGCATGTATATTAGGATTATAAACTTTATAGCTGCTAACTAGTATTATGAAATAAATTAAAAAAATTAAAAGAATTTTTAATTTTTTTAAAAAAACTTTTGGTGGCAACTATTGTTGCCACTAAAAGACACTTTTAGTAGTTGACACTTAAAGGTCACCATTGCAAGGGTAGTTTCAACAATGATGAAGGTCATCGTTAAAAGGTTACTTTTATCTAAGACCTATGTTGCCACTAAAATCCCTTTTTAGTGGTGACACTTAAGATTGCCACTAAAAAGGACTTTTAGTAGCAACATAAAAGGACTTTTTAGTAATGATCTTTTTAAAAGCCAAATTAATAGACTTTGGTGGTGATAGTTGTTGCCACTAACAACAAGTTTTGTTGACAATAAATACCATTTTTAGTAGTGACTTTTTTGTTATCACTAAAAACTTTGTTGCTAAGGAGGTTTCAACGATAACCACTTTTTGTTGCTAAAAGTATTTAGTGGAGACTTTTAGATTGACTTTTGTTGCCATAAAAGTGATCTTTTTTTGCAGTATATAACGAAAAGCACCAATAAGCTAAGTTGTTTACTTTTGGTCCCCCTTTCACACTTTACAATTTACATAGCACATGGTCCCTTACATTCATCAAGAACATGTGAGAACAAGAACAAGAGGAAAAAATTTTGAATTTTTTTATTAATAAAGAAAAAGAATTAAAACCTCCACTCTACCCTATATTCAAATGAGCTACAACTATAATTGAAATCATGTCAGTGTTTAGTCACAATGATTACTAAAATTACATGGAATGTGGTTGTAACTAGAAAAAGAGGGTTGCAACTAGAATCAAATGGGTGAGCTACAATTATAGAGGAGTTTGTTGCTTGCCAAAAGTTCCCGCCATCCAACAACAGTGGTCATCATCAAAGGCCTTCCTATCATTGCATGAGCAATCTTCCTTTGTGCCCTAGCACATCATCAATCAATCAAATTAAGGAAGATTATAGGAGAACAAAAGTGGTTACATTTTGCTTTTCATGAATTTGATTTTCTTTTTTTGGTTAATAGGTGCCTCCTTAGCATTAAAAATATTGGAAAAAACACACATGGCTGCCACATCAACATGAGAAATACACGTGGCTTACATGTTAGTGGAAAAGTAAACAACAGTTAGTGACTTATCAGATTTCATTTACAAAGACTTTTTATGAGACAAAATAAAAACTTAAGGGATCATTTTAAAATACTTTAAAATTAAGGGACTATATAGAATGATATATAAAGTTAAGGGACCAAGTTGCTATTTTAAACTTTAACTTAAAAAAATGACTAATCATGTAGTATTGATTGTTGAATTATAAAGAATATGCACTTGTTAGATATTCTTTTAGAAGACTTAATAATAAATACTTAAGTAGCTAAGTTGATTTATTTATTTCCAAATTCTAAATAAATGTGACATGCTTCATCTCCCTCCACTTTCCCACTGGGTCCATAATCCATCTTTTACCCTCCTTTAAAGAAAACATGGATCACAAGATCTAATATTTAGTTTCTTTTTCATAGTAAAAGTGAGGTTTAGTTTTCAGGCCACGACTAGATAGCACGTACACCTCATGAGGATTTTGCTTTATGTTATACTCCTACTTTCCTTTTCATGCTATTGGGCGATGCTAAAGGTATTAATTATTTGAGAATATTATTGTTTGACATTGAACTGGGACCGTGTATAGACTTGTGTCAATAATTTATTGTGTAAATTTTACTAATTACTTTAAAGTTTAACTAAATGATTTTTATACTCCTCTTGTTTTACAAGTATCATTTAACTTTCCTGACATTGATATATATTGCAAGAATCCCCATCCCTTCCAATTTGTTTTTTTGTCAATAAAGTTAACTTTTTATATAATATATAACCTTTTCAAAATTAAAATTATTTAACTTTTTTTACTCTCATATTGAGAATAAAATGATAGTGTCATGTTGGAGCTTAATGTCAACTTTGTTGACTTTATTGTCTTATCAAGAATATAGTTATATTTTTCATGCTATGCAAATGTTAGCTTCATTGATATTAAGTAAATAGTAAAGAGGGATTTTCACAATATAGATCAAATATAAGGAGAGTTGAATAATATTTTTTAAAAATAATATTCAAAATAATTTAACTAAATTTATGAAAAATTAGTGTAATTTACATTAATTTATATAAATATTGATAGTTGTTTTAGATATTAACTACTTTTCTCACATTTTGAGGCATAACAACCCCTTATGATTATGAATCTTGAGTAAACTAAAACAAACAAACAAACAAATAAATGTTGTAAAACTAATAAAAATATTAAAAACATAACAAGAGAAATAGAGAAAACTAAGAGAAGAAAGGAGAAGACAATTATCAATTACTTGAATACTTTATATTTAATACATAATCTCTATTTATAAGTTTTCAACTATAAAAATAGACCTATGAATTAAAATAACATCAATAAAAAATTAATAGATATAATTGTACAACATAAATACTTTAGGAGTGATAATATGAGTAGTTATATATTTTCTACTTTTTATATTTAATTTTATAATAATTCAATGGGCTAATTTGATGGTCTTAAATTCATTTTATATTATTTGGGTTAAATCGGTATTAATATGTTTTACTTGCATAATTATTGAATTTGGGTTTTAATTGTTATTATTATACTTGAATGAACATAGGCCCAATTATCCGTATTTTTGTTCTTACAAGTAGCTACACCACACAGATTGATTTGGACATTTAACAAAGGGCTTTGGACATTTGGCTTATTTTATTTAGGAATTAATAATGCATTTTTATAATTTTAGACCTTATGATATAACCATAGCCTATTTAGTACTTTAGATTTTTCGAAGGTCATTTTTAGTGAGGACACTTTTCTTTTATGTCATCTCCAAAGCTTCTATGAATTGATTTTCTCTATGAAGCAATTTATTTCTTTCATGGCATTTAAAACTTTTTTGTGATCAATCCAAGAAACCAAACTTGATATCAAGACCTGAGTCTATGGTTTTATTACACATGCTGGTTTGATTTTAATTACATAATAAATTTCATTTTTCTTCTTCTTTTTGTTTTTATGTTAATCTCAAATACACTAGTTGGCTAATTTAAATTGCATAATTATTGCTTCGTTTGTGTGACACCTTGACCTCTTGCTCATACCCAACGTGCCCTCTAGCCCATATGGCAATGCGGAACTCATAAGGGAGACACTACTCTACCTTATGCTTACTTTCTCTATGGCACTATGTGTGGGTAGAGCTCCACTTAAAAGTAACATGGACTGGTTAAGCTCTCTCTATGCTTCCTCATGCTCAATTACACTATTGAGACTTATTTCAATCCCCACAATATGCTTTGAACTCATGGAAAGCAAAAAGGGATTGGAGACATGCATTTTCACTATTGACAGATTTTGCTTCTTTTCTGGGCTAACTTTGGAAATTCATAACTAAATGCAGAAAAATCGTATCTACATGATCTGGGTCATTCTAGAAATTTTGAGACGTCTACTTCATGCTAAAAATACTTAGAAGTCTCAATCTCTCACTCATTCTGCGTTTGACATCGAAATAGTTCACTGGTCAGAGGGGGCTTCTTTACTGTCACAGTTTACTGATATGGACTTTGAAAATGTCTAACTAATTCCACAAACATCCAATGCTCATAAACTCTATCTCTATGGAAAGATGTGGATGTTAGCTAGAGGAGAAAAATATCTCCAGATCAGTTCACCTAGCCAATTTCCCGGAAACCGATGAAACAGTACCTCGGGTCTGGTTGGGTGTCTGATTCTGGGCAGGAACTTCGAAATTGCATAACTTCCTCTCTGGACCTCTAAATGAGGTGATTCCAGTTCCTACAAGTCACTGTGACCATCTAGTTTCTTTGTATAAAATTTCGTAGCCATTGGACTACGTTTGCCCCTCGGATGACATGATTTCTAAACTGACCAAATGAACAGTGATTTTCTGAAATCCGAATTTCTGATGTCAACTTTGATAAATCATAGAAAATTCTATAGACCTCTAAATGACATAAACTCTAGCTTCCCAGAAAGCTCTAAACATAATCTAGCTACATGTCAAATCTCATAGCTAGAAGAGGTCATATGGCTATTCTATGACATCATGTGCAAAAGACCCTTTCTTGGCCAAAAGTGTGGCTAATGGGGTCCAATCTTAAGTTTTCTACTTCTGTGACTCTTTGAGCACATGAGAAAGCATCTATAGGAGCTATCAATCATGCCTCAAGTATCTAATAACTTATATTGGGGAAACTCACTACCCCATGCCCACTTATGCACCCTTATATACTAGGCTATCATGGATCATTTCTCATTCAACCATGCTCTTTCATTCATCTTAAAGCTCATTCTCATACATTCATCATTAATACATACATTGTCTTACAAAATTTGTACATGCTACATCATATACATCATTTACATCTCATGTACAATTTTCATATACAATGTATTACGAAAACTTTACATTCTTCTTCATCTCTATCCCTAGCCTCATGCTTGTTGGTGGTTGCTCCCATCCCTTATCTCACTTGGGCCACCTGGCATGGTTGGATGGTGGAGAGGGGGGTGAGATTCGGAGAATCTCAGTAGTTCAACTCTCATTCAAACATACATATATTGCATGCAACAAGTCTCATTATGCATGTATGGCATGTTAGCATATAAAACATGATGAAAAACATTTAAAACATGTGAAATGGCCATGGATAACATTCATGAGCTCGCTGAGTACTTGGATCGGCCTCACCCCTTCCCTTATGGCTTTTGGATTTGCCTTCCCATACTTTTAGAGGTACTTAGACTCACCCTTACTCTTTGGGAGTCAACCTCATTTTGGGAGACATGGCTCAACCAACTTAGGGCTTCGGCTCATCCTCACCTTGGCTATAGGGTTATTGGCTTTTCTATTTTCTCAAGCAAACCAATAATCATTTAAAACATCATCTCAATCATAACACATAATCATGCTAACACACTTCTCATAGCTCATATCATTCATACACACAAGCAAGACAATGTAAACACACAATTATGCATGAGAGAAAGTGGAGAGAACTACCTTTGTTGGCTATTCTCAACTTGCTCTGTCAATTGTCTCCTCCCTTGTTGATTTCACAACAACTTCTAGATGGGAGAGTTCCCTCCTGAGCCTAACCACACAAAAGTATGGAATTAATACCTTACTACTCAATTCTTAAGCTAGGAATCACTTCTAATCAGCTCTACTGAGCTTCTCACTCTAGGTTTCTTCCTCACTTTAGGGTCCATTAGCTATCCCTCTCTTTTCTCCACTCTTAAGAAAGGGAAAAAGTAAGAAAGAGAAGACTATCTACTTCTAATCTCTCTCAAGAATGGTTTCCCACTCTCTCTCCTCTGAACCAGACTCAATACCTAACCCTTTCTATCATCTAAACCGTAGGAAAGAGGGAAAAAGGGGAGAAGGGTAACTTACTAAGAGGAAGCCATGAAAATTCATACCTTTCTTGTGCTTTCCTCTTCTCTTCAGCTTCTCACTCTCTCCTCCGCCCTTTTCTCTCTCCTAAGACGAGTTAGAGTCGGTTAGAAGAAGAAAGAAGAGATTTGGAAGCTTTTAAAAAGTCAAATTCTCTTTTTCTCGCTTTTTTGGACCGTTCTCGCTATAGCTAGTTAGTGACCTCGCTACGGCGAGCTCGTGTCTGTTCCAGACTTCTGCCTTCGCTATGGCTTCGCTACGGCGAGATCGTGTCTATTCTAGACCTTCGCTATGGCGCCGCTATGGCGAGATCGTGTCTGTTCCAGACCTCTGCCTTCGCTATGGCGTCGCTACAGCGAGCAACTCCCTGGTCTCTATATGGAATGCTATACTCGCTATAGCTAGGAACAATTTCGCTACAGCGAGCAACTTACTGGTTTCTGTATGGAATGCCGCACTCGCTATAGCTAGGAACATACTCGCTACGGCGAAGAGGCATTCTCGCTATGGCGATTCCATATCTCGCTATGGCGAGAAGACTTAGAAAATTCTCAGCTGTTCGAAAATTTTCCAGCTTCTCTTTCCCTTTCCTTTTCTCATTTTCTTTTCTATTTTCTTTTTCTGGGTTGTTACAGTTTGCATGATCTAAGAGTTGTATTAGATTTAATTGATTGAATGATCAATCAGATTTGTTTTGTTTATCATGTTAGAGGTTTTTGTGTGTTAATCTTGGTGCATTCGAAGAGGGATTGGTTCTGTGTTGTTAATCTAGCATGGTTGTGTTAGGCTTAATAACAAGGACTGATCATAACTCTAGGTGGTGATTTAGGGACATCAGATAGTAATAACCACGTGATTAAAATTGAACTAGGGAATTTTTAGATAACGTAGAAGGTTAGATATCAAGGGAGAGAACCTAAGATTGATTACAGTTTGGTAAATTGATTTGTTTCCTAATCTGTTTCATTAACTAGTTTCTTATTTTGATTAATTTCTTAATTTTGCATAAATCTCCCATTCAAATTAATTTCAATTTTGTGATTTCTTGTAATTATTTAATTTGATTGTTTTGACTAAAGGCTCTTTAAGAGAAGGCCTGGTGAGTGCTATATTGCAAATCAATTAATTTTACTAACCTTGGTTGGTTCGACTGCCATGATTTTTCCTATTATTGGGGAGTCATAAGATAAATTCCATTGAACATGAGAAAGGATCCTCGAGCATTATTCTTTTGGGGTTATAGATGTTCACATAATAATATCATTTACAACACTTCCCCCTTGGATGCTCATAACAAATAATATGCCTTGTTAAAACTTCACTAGAACAAATAATATGCCTTGTTAAAACCTTACTAGGAAAAACCTTATGGGATAAAAACCTAATGAAGGAAAAAGAGCACACATTATTTATAATACTCATTGTAAGTTGCCTCATTAAGAACCTTACTAGGAAAACCTAATGGGATAAAACCTTTGTTAAGGAAAAAAGAGCATAACATCGCTTTTACTATCTTTGATGAAAATGTCACTTAAGTATCGGCACATCCCAATACCATACACCAACTTTTATAAGATTATAGTAGGTGATGCCTTAGAGAATAATTAAATCTACCAAATTATCACATGATCAAATCACTATTTTTTTGAAGATCATGAGTGAAAAAGAAGTTTGGTGAATTATATTTTGTTTTATTTCCTTTAAAATACCTTCTTTTGAGTTGAGCTATATATGCTATATTATCTTCATACAATATTGTTAGAATCTTTTTCTCTACTAGTAAAAGATACATATCTTAGATATGTTAAGTTATTAACCTTAGCTAAACACATTCTCGACTTATCTCATGCATTACAATTATTTTTGCATGATTTGATGGTGTAGCAACTAAAAATTGTTTTGTAAAGCATCATAATGTAGCTTTACTCCTGCATGGAAATAAATAACCTATTTGAGATTGAGTTTCATATGGATTGAATAAGTATCTTGCATTCACATAACTAATTAATTGTGATTTAGATTCAATTGACTAAAATAACCTTATATCAATAGTCCCTTAAAGATGTCATGATAAATGGTTAACACTATTCCAATGTCTTTTTATTAGAGAAGAACTAAATATTCCCAATAAACTTATAGCAAATGCAACATTAGGTCATATACTATTAGCATGATGTCACACCCCAAGAATAAGGAGGTGACCGGCATGGAGAGCAAGATAAAGCTCATATTTATAAGCCTAATAGATATAACCTGTAACTGAGGAAAGTCTTTTGAAAGTTCTATACATATCATTAACTCATCCAATAAATCACTTTATCTCATTACCTCATTACAATTGTTTTTATATTTTTGTAGAAATTTCATTAGAGTCTCCCTTAAAATTTGGACATCCCAAATTTCTATAAATAGCTAAAAAGCAATAACAACAGTAAGGGAGAGCTTCGCTTTCAACCACCAACTACCAAAATGTCAAAAAATAAAATACTAAAAAAGGGAAAGGGAATCCTTCCAATGTCAAGTAGAGCTACATCTAGAATACTTTACCACATCAAATCAAAATCCAACACTAAAAATAATATTTATGCACTCGCTATTCATTATAGGGCTCATCGCTCTAATGCTTTTGGACTGATGATGATGGAGGTAATTTAGAACTAGCATCACTATTTGAAATATTGAAATTTAAGAAATGAGTTGAAAACTTAATAAGAAAATAATAAATTACGATAATCAAAGATAGCTAGTTATAACTAAGGTGAAACAAAGTAGTACAAAAGCATATGCATAAAGTAATCGTCATTATATTAAGTCCTTTGACTTAAAAATCATATGGGAAAATTGGGTTCATGGTTATAGGTGATGGCTACACCATGTTGGCAGCTTCTCACCCCTATTATGGGTGGCTATACCTAACAGGCAGCTTCTTTTCCACCTACCATTAGCATATCATGACATGTTAGCAAAGTCCTATTCTGCTAAGACTACACACAATTTGATTAGATTAAAAGTTCAAATTATGGTTATCATAAGATTACAAACAACAAAGAAACTAGTAAAATATGTGGGGATTATTATCTACTCATCAATGGTGCCAAACGCTACCATGGCACTTGTTCCTCTTCCCAAGACTAACTCCCTTCAATATCGATATTTGCAAAGCTTTCTAACAACATCCATAATTCACCGAATTATTACATAGATTCATATTAGCAATTTTTAGGATTCATTTAATTCAATAATAGCTAATTAATTAGAGCACTACTTCATAGCCTTATTCTTTATTGCTATGATTAACCCATGAACTTAGGTTTCCATATTTAGTTATTAATCCATAATTTAAGCTCAAAGATTACCTTGAGGAGCCAAAAATTGAAGATTTATGCATAGGTATCATAGTTAGGTGGCTTTCATAAAAAAAAACCCCAATCTTAAAGCTTCTATTCAACCTATTAGGAAGAATGAAGGATGGCAACGTTTTTGTCACCTTATGGAAGTTGGGATGGCTTGAAAATGGGAGGGGAAAGACAAAGATTAAAGAAATTGGCAATAAAAATAGAAGAAAATGGAAGTAGGATGATGAAGGACACACTACAAACCAACAACATCCAATAGCCTCTATCCTTGGACCTCAATGTAATGAATAGACAATGAAGAGGCTTGGGAAGGTCAACACAACACTAGCAGTGGCTTCACAATGGCAAAAAGTGATAGCAAGTCTATGGGAGAAGCAATACACTAGAATGAGCATAATGGAACTGAGCTCATGGGAGAATAGGGAGGAAGAAGGAAGAAAAGAAAGAAAAAGAAGAAAAAATAAAAATAAAAATAAAAAGAAATTATTATTATTATTATTATTATGTTTTTTCTTTTTAGGTTATTACATTCTTTACCCTTAAGAAAACACAATCCCCGAATTTAAAACTCGACTTTTGACTCTGACACTCAAATAAAATGAGGATATCTAGCATGCATCTCACTTTCTACCTCCCATGTGGCCTTCTCCTATGAGTGGTTGCACCATAACACCTTAACCATTGTTTCTTAAGTGCATTAGTTAATCCAAAAGACATCACTAAAAACTCATAATGACTATAATGGGATCTAAAAGCTATCTTAGGTATATCTTCCTTTTTAATCTTTAAGTGGTGGTACGCATAATGTAAATCTATCTTGGTAAAACATTACACACCTTGCCTCATTTAGTTTCCTTTGTTTCTTTTTTCATACTCTCTTGCTAAATTTTTCTATTTTTGGCATAGTCTCTTATATGAAAGAACTTTCCTATTTTGTTTTTCTTGTAGCTTTATGAAACTTCTTTTCTTTCCTTATACATAATTTTCTATTTTGATTTCTTCCTCTCTAAGAGGTTTAGCCATCATACATAAGACAAATTAGGCCTTTAATTAGGCTTATAGGCTTGGGCTTCCTTACATTATCCTTTTGTCCTTAACATTTGTCTTATTCTTGTTAAAAAAATGCATAATAATCTTTATTAACTTAATCAATGACTAGGATTAAAGTTCTATTAACATGTAAGAAATGCATCACATTAAATTCCCCTAAACTTGAATATTTACTCATCCTTAAGTAAAGGGAAAATAGTAAAGAGCGGCCAAGGTCTTTTATACTCTAATGAAAATTGTATCCCAACAATAAAGGACTAACAAGACTTTTCAACTTCACTTTACTAACCTATGGATTCTCAATTCAACTATCACATTGTAAGGTAAAATAGATATGATCTTAGTTTGCAATAGATTAAAACACTTAGGTTATGTAGTATTTTTTTTTCAATTACTTTCCAATTTCCCTACCTCCTAATATGACAAGCAAGCTATAACATAGAGGCCTTTGCTCAGATCTTTTCACTTGGTGTTCTCATTCTTTACTTTTTCTTTTCTCAACTTGAATGACAAATTTGAAGTGTTATGTATACTTATAATTTTGGTTATTTCTCTTTTTTTTTTAAGGAAATAAAATAGCCCAAAATAGTGAAGTAGAATCTTTACCAATGTTCTAACTACTTAAAGCTTGACTTTGGACTACGCAAGAAAAGTCAATCAATTAGTGAAATTTATCTTTTCTCATGTTTATTTACTCATTTAACTTTTTCATTATTCAATTCATTAAATGCAAGTCGTGCATAACCTGTATGCAAATTATATAGCTTAGATCATACTTTTACCAACAAATTTAATAAAGTTAAGAGGTTAAAATCAAACAAATCTAAATTTTTAGTTAGACCTATGCAATTAGTTCAATATACACATTAAGGTCTTTAGGCCTAAATAATCCACTATACTCCCTAACTGAAGACTTCTTGGAAAACCTCCCCTAAACTTAATTAATGTGATGTCTTCAATGTAAAAGAAAATAAAATAAGAAAAACTAAAAACAATAAATGAGGAAGGGTATAGAATACTCCCTTATAGGCACTATAATTCTAATAGTTGAATAGGGAAGAAAGGGTGGAAGAAGTGAACTGAATATCCCAGAGTTCTACTAAATTACCATTCAACAAAAAAACCTAAATGAAAAAGAAAAAGGAAAACTTAGAATAGTAAATAAACCAATAGAATCAAACAAAACAAACTAAAACTAAAGTAAAAGGACAGAAAAGTAGTTCTAAGTTAGTATTGTTAGCTTAATTTTCAAATGCCTAGGTTCTGTGTTGAAAGGGACACATGTGGCATCTTTCTCTACCATCTTTCTGACCATGTAGAGCTTGAAGCACTATCTGCTATCTTTAAATATGCTAGTAGGTTCATTCCTTATTGTACCAGCACCATGTGGATAGAACTCTTTAAACTTGTATCCCTGTAAGGAAGGTGCATAGGATGTAGCTTTTATCAGATAGGTGATGGTTACAATTCCTTTATTTTTGTTTTTAATGGTTGTTGCTTATGATGAACACACTTTATGGGGTTCTTGAAAGAACTCTTTGCTATATGTTTCCTTCGTTAACTCATCACATACATTTAGCCTACAACAATGTTTCTCGAAAGGTGGGATTGTTAATGCTTTGAACACCTTAAATTCAATTTCTTCCTTATCATTCTTCATATGAATAATTGCACTGGCTGTGGCTAAAAATGGTCTCCCAATATCAAAGGTATTATTGTATACTCTTCCATTTCAAGCATGAGGAAGTCTTCTGGAAAGAAAAATCTCCTAACCCTCATCAACACATTCTCTAAGATTTTGAATAAGCATTTCACCAATCAATCAGCTAATTGCAATGTGATAGTGGTCAACTTCAACTCTATTAATTTGAACCTCTTGCAAATAAAGGCATCAAAATAACATTAGTGCCTAAATCACATAAAACTTAACCAATATTACATTACTAATAGTACAAGGAATAAAAAAACTCCTTAGATCTTTGAGCTTTAGTAAAAGCTTGATTTGAATGATTTCATTACACTCTTTAGTAAGTGTAATAATGGTGTGCTCCTTGATCTTCTACTTATTAATAAAGATTTCATTCAAAAGCTTCACATAAGATGGCATTTATGCAAAGCATCTACAAAAAGGAATGCTTATATGAAGTTGTTTAAATATTGATATACTTATTGAAGTGCTTATCTAATTTCTATTGCCTTAGTCATTAACAAAAAGGTATTGGTAGGACATATGGCTTTATTAGTGATGGTGGCTAAACCACCTTTGGCTTATCCTTTTTCACTTTAGATTTGAGAGCTCATGGGGTCCACATCATCAACATGATCTCTATTATTAGGTGGTGTATTCCTCTCATCAACACCTTGTAGTTGCTTGCCACTTCTTAAAGTAATTACCTTACAATGTTTTCTTAGGTCGATCTTAATTTGACTAGGTAGGTTCCCTTTGGTGGAAGTTGCATTCTTCTTAAACTTGTCAGTAGCAACATTATAGAATTTCTTAAATGTAGCTTCCCAAGATGGCTTACTTTTATTCTTTTTGTGACCACTTTGATTTTTGGGCTGAAAGTTCTATCTGGGTAGCCCATTATGATTTCCTAGATTACCTTGTTGACCTTGGTCACCTTAAGTTAAATTAAGGTGATTTTACCATCGAGGTTTATATGTTGCAAAGTAGGGATTATTCTAATATCTATGGTTGTTTAGGATACTCTAGACTTGCTCAAAAATAAGGTCCTATTAAATTATTCATATAACAATTGTTGTATGCATGACCACTGCCATAAAGCTTACAACTAGGAAAGATGTGGAGTTAGAGATTGCATTTACACAAAACTAATCAAAATGCTCTCTTAGTGCTTCTTTCATATGTGAATATGTGTGGGCCCCGTAGTTATATGATTTTGTGCCTTAGCGTTATTGTGTACCTCAATGAGAGAATGGAGACTCTTGTTTTATCATATGTATCTCGTGCTCCTTCATCTTATCTTTTCCTCTTGCTTTGATATATACCTCTTATTCCACGTTTTGCCTCTCTCTGTACCTGAGCCTTTCTCCAACCAACACCATGTGCTCAGCCCATGTTTCCCTTTTTTTTTCATATGTTCTGCCTTCCTCTCAAAACCTGTGCTCCCTATGTGCAATTCCTATGTTAGCTCTGTGTGTGTATTGAAGAGAGTATGTGAGCTGATGCATTGTGTATGAGTAGTGAGCTCGTGCGACCTGGAAGTGTGCTAAATGAATGAGAGTGCATGCCATGGACATGTAAGAGCTTGTGTTTGACATAGGTGAGCTAGAGGTGGCCCGTGCATGTGTATTTTGATCCTGTGCTTGATGGTGTGTTTCTGCCACTTGAATCCGTGTCTTCCATTCCCTTTTTGAAAGTAAAACTCCCTTTGCCCTCTTGCATTAGTTGCTACTTGTGTTTGTGCGTCACAAAAGAGAATTGAGTGACGTGCAAATGGATGTCCATGTGTGTGTATATGACTTGTACCTATGTATAAGTGGCTGTGTATGACACCATATATTTCTATCTCATTTCATGACATTGCCATGCCTTACATCATCAATTCCATAAAAAAGTAAGGAAAAGGGAGTAAAAATAATACATTTCTTTGTGTTGTGTCGTATAAAAAAATTCTATTCAATGTCACGTAGACCATATGAGTTTATACATCATATTTTCATATTTAATTACATGAATAAAACTCATTTGCATCATCAAAAGTGCCCTATATCTCATGGAACTCAAAGTAAAGCTTAAAATGCACACATATATTTTCGGCCAGATTTGTCCTCATTTCTATCATAATTTTGGAAAATCATAACTAATTCTAGAAAAATCAAAATCATGTGTTATTGGCCATTCTAGAAAGCTACACATGTCTAATGTATTCTAAAAATATTTCTAGATTATAAAATCTAATGCAAAGGACGTTTGATATGCAAAATGGTCCAGAGGTCAGGTTATCCACTGATGATGTCATATAATTATGCAGCAAATTTCAAAGATGTCTAATTAATTCCAGAAAACTCCAATCCATGAAAATGATACCAATATAGAAAGCTGTAGATGTTAACTAGAAGGAAAAAATAACTTTAGACCAGCTCAAGCATGTCCAGCCATCGAAAATTAATCAAACAGTACTTGAGGTCAGTTAGAGTTCTTGATACTGGATAGCATTTTTAAAAATTCATATATCTCTCTTTAGATATCCAAATAGGGTGATTCTAGTTGGTACAAGTTACTGGGAATGTCTAATTTCTTTGTATAAAATTTTATGATAATTAGACATCATTTGGGTACTGTGTGACAAATTTTATTTTTGGACCTCAGTGAATAGTGATATGACCAAAACCAAAATTTTTGCCAACTTTAAAAATTTATCAAATATTCTCTAGATCTCCAAAAATTTTGTTCTTGATCTTTCCAAAGGTCTCTCAACAAACTCTAATTGCATGCCAAATCTCATATCAATAAGAGCTCATTTGGATAAAAAGTGACATAAGATTCCATTATAGTCAATTTTGGCTCTATATAGAATACCAAAATGTCCAAATGGCTTTCCTTGGGGTTTGGTACCTCTTAGGTAAATCTGAAAGTATAATTAGGACTTGTGTGAGCTAACCAAATGACCCTAAACTCCATATATCTCATTTTGGCCATTTCATTCACACTTATACACATCTCCATAAAGTCATCTGAGAAGCCCATTTGCCAAAACATGTTCATATCACATTCTATAAGTCACATAACATGTTCTCTCATTCATACATGACATATTATCATAACTACATGTGTTCATGACATCATAATACATATACATCTATGGATTATAACATATGCCATTCTTATGGCCTTAAAGTAACAAAATTTCCATATTTTAATGGCATTTCTTTAACTCTCATATGGTTGGCTTCCGTTGCCTTGCTCTTTGGGTCTACTTAACATATTAGAACATTAGAGAGGAGGGGATGTGATTCAATGAATCCCAATAGCTTATCTTCCATTCAATCATACATAATGCATGCAAAACAAGTCTTACAAATGCATGCATGGCATGTGGACATGTGTAATCATTCAAGGAGCATTCTTAGCATTTGAAAAAGTCACACATAGCATACAAATGCTTGCTAAGCAAGTGGATTGGTCTCACCTAATTTCTTGTGGATGTTGGACTTGCCTTACCCATTCCTTAAGATATTCTTGGACTCAACTATGCTCTTAGGAGTTCATCTCATTTTTGGGAGACTCTTTACTTTGTCTCAACCAATCTTAAGGGTTCTTGGCCTCACTACACTCTAGCAAACCTAAACAAACATCATAACATCATTTAGAAATTTAATATGTTATCATGAATGATAACTATGATTTTTATATGTTTTAATTCTCCTAACTTAAGCATTTTAATGATTAAATATGACCTTAAGATTTCAATTAGACAAGATTTTATTTTAGTGGCCATTTCTATATTTTAGGAATTTATTTTCAAATTATTGGTTTTTAATGCTTAAATTTATCTTAAATAATTTTTGTGAATATTCCTATTTGATTTTTCCCACTCTTCTGTGCAGAATTTTAATATGTAATTGGAGCTTTGAATAGAAAATTGAATTGAAGAAAAGCAAGAGAAGAGACGAGCTTCAAGTGTGTTAGTGTGCAATCTCAAGAGCTTCAATGCACTCACTAGCCATGGGATCTTTATTTTCCAACTCTTTCATTCATATCCATTCACATACTCCACTGCATTCACGTTGAAGCAACACTTTTCACATATGCAACACAACTCTCACGTTGCACCCATTCACATGAAGCCATGGTCATTCAAGTCACACAGCTACAAAACACAAAAGAAGAAGCTCTCATTGGATAAAGCACTTACAGGTTGCATGAGCTGCATGGGAGAACTAGCTATGTGCTGGGCTGATTGAAAAAGCAAACTCGAGCTTTGGTTCTACGTGGCTGGAACAAAGAAGAGAAACACGAGGAGCTGCATGATTTTAAAGAAATAATGTGGAAGTGAGGTCAAGAATGGAGTGGATGAATTAAAGAGAAGAAGTGACCATGGGTTACAGCAGAAACATAGAGATAAATCGCATGGGAAGCTTGGACAAAAAAGAAGAAGCAACGTGGGGAAGCTTAAGAGAGGCAGGCTGAATCATGTGGAAGCTACATGAAAAGCTAAAGTGGAAAACATAAAGAAATGAGCTGGAGAACAACGTTGAGCAGAGGAGGTAAAAGAAGCAAAGTGAGCAGTAGAAGAAGCTGCAGTTTCAACATGAAAAGCTGAGAATGAAAAGAGAATAAACATACTCGAACTTGGGTAGAGAAGAGGTGAAGAACAAACATACTTGAGCTGAGAAATGAAGAGCTACGAGTTAGCGAGCAGAAAAACACACACATGCAAAATTAAGAACGAAAGGCTGAGCACGTGGAGCTGACGTGAATAATAACACGAAGAAGGAAATAAGAAGCTCATGTGGAGGCTGCATGTGATTCATTAAAGAGCACGTGAAGAACAAATGGGAATTAAAGCACGTAAAAAGTAGCTTGGAAGTCCACGTGAGCAGCAGCACTTAGTTGAGAAGGAAAGTGATGTGGATAAATGAAAGAAAAGACCACGTGAATAGTGGTGGAGCTTGAGCTGAAGCAAGCCACGTGAGGAGATGAAAGGAAATACACACGGACAGAACGTGGATTGCTGAAGAATCATCATCCATTCACGAAGAAAGCCCATGCATCAATTTATCCACGTCAGAACGAGCTAGGAGTTGATTTGTGGAGGAGCACGTGAAATGATTAAATGACCACGTGAGGAAGGGGAATTAATTCGGGCAAGCTTCAGGAGGCAGAGGGATCAATTTCATCAAATAAAAATAAACACCATCCAGAACCCCATCACCACATTCATGCCGTATTCCATCCTTCGTCCATCCACTCCACACAAAACCATTCCATCTTCCATTCTTCCACTTCCATGAAGCTCTAAGCTTCCATTTGTGATTAGCTTGGAAGAAGACCTTGGAGAAGCTTGAATCCATTAATTAGAAAGGAAGTTTTGGCTAAGATTCTCATCTCTTTCTACACTTTTCTCTATCTTGTATTTTATTGGTTAAGATTGTATTAGATTGGAGAATTGTGTTGTTTATAATTAGTGGCTGGTTAGACATTAATTAGGAGATTGTTTTTGTTTGATTAATTGATTGAATCAAGCTCTGAATTGTTCATTTTCCTCTAATTTCTATGTGTGCCTCGAAGGTGTTTGATGAAATGCATGAATGAAATTATGTACTTGAATGTTAAATTTGAGAATTCCTTAGTGTTTAGTTGGTTAATTAAACATTTTTGGATGATGATTTAGAGGCTAATTAATCATTTAATCAATCAAATTGAGTGTTCAAAGATCTTAATTATAACAATTAATAATTTAATGGGAGTTGAGGTCTCAATTAACATCAAATTGCTAATCTCTTGAATCTTGAATGGTAATTCAAGATCATTTGCCAATGGACATAATTAGGAACTCTTAGGCCAGAATTAATCACAATTGAATTAGGATAAGGATAGTGGATACCAAGGGACGAATCCAAAGCTAGTCACAAAAACCATCATTCAATCATAATTCATCCAATTAGGTAGTAATTAGGAATTTTAATTTTAATTTAGTTTTAGGTTAGTTTAATTCAATAAAAAAACCCCCTTAGTTTAGAATTTTTTAGAGTCTTTTAACATTTGAAAAACTCAATTAAACATTGAACTCCAATTCTAAGGGAGATGACCTAGGTTGTGCCACTAGCTACATATTTTACTAATCTAGTTTTATTTTGAGGGTTGCGCGACGAGCCTCTTAATGAAATCATGGCATATGAAATCATGCTAACATACTTTTCATGGCTTGAAAATACATATACACACATTCTAAGATAAGCTAAGTGTAACAACCCGGAAAAGAAAAGAAATGAAAGAAGAAGAAGAAAAAAAAAAGGAAGAGAAAAGCTGAAAATTTTCAAAGGGCTGAAAATTTTCTAAGTCTGCTAGCTACAGCCCGGCTATAGTGAATGTACTTGTTCGCTATAGCGAGAAATGGTCTAGCTATAGCGAGACTGCCTTCTAGCTATAGTGAGAATGCTTCTAGCTATAGCGAGTTCGGGCACCCTATACAAAAACCAGGGAGTTGCTCGCCGTAGCGCATGCTGTAGCGAAGGCAGAGGTTTGGGACTTATTCGAGCTCGCCGTAGCGAGGGTTATGGCTCGCTATAGCGAGGGTTAGTCCGGAAAAGCGTGAAAATAGAGAATATGACTTTTTAAAGCGTCCCAACTCCTTCTTTCACTCTGTAACCGACTTAAGCTCACTCTAAGAGAGAGAAAAGGGTGGAGGAGAGAGAGAGAAGCCTAGAGGAGGAAGGGAGAACAAGAAAGGTAAGGATTCCCATGGCTTTTCTCTTAGTATGTTGCTCTTCTCCCCTATCCTCTCTTTTTCCACGGTTTGGTAGTTAAAGTAGTAGATTTTGAACTTGGCTCAGAAGAGGGAGAGTGGAAAACCACTCTTGAGGGAGGTTAGAAGTCATGTAGTCCTCTCTTCCTTGCTTTCCTTCTTAAGAGTTTGAGAGCTTAAGAGAAGAGAAAGAATAGTTAATGAATTTAGTGAGAGAAAGAACCCTAGTTTGATATGCTTAGTAGGGTTGCTAGAAAGAGATCCCTAGCTTATGAATCAAGTATTAAGGAAATGATTCCATGCTTCTTGTATGGTTAGGCTCAAGAGAAGTACTCCCATCTAGAAGTGGTTGTGAAAACCATAAGGGAGGAGACAAGTTGAAAGGAAAAGTGGTGATTAGCTAAAAAGGTAGCTCTCTCCACCTTCTCTCATGCATATTTGTGTGCTTACATTGTCTTACTTGTGTGTATGTATATTTTGAATAATGAAAAGTATGCTAGCATGATGATACCTCATGTATTTCAATGATGTTTTATGTGATGGTTTGGGTTTGCTTGAGTATGGAAAAGCCAAAATCCCTTTAGCCATGGTGAGGATGAGCCAAAAACCCTCAAGTTGGTTGAGACAAAGTAAAGAGTCTCCCAAAAGTGAGGTTGACTCCCAAAGAGTAAGGGTTGAGTCTAAGAACCTCTTAGAGAATGGGTGAGGCAAGTCCAAAATCTACAAGTGAGTGGGTGAGACTAATCCATTGACTTGGCAAGCTTCTATATGTTATGTATGACCTACTCACATGTTGAGAGTGTTTTTCTTTTATGCATGGCCAGTTTAAATGTAGCAAATGCTTTCATTATGATTTTATATGCTAACATGCCATACATGCATTGTGAAACTTGTTTGCATGCTTTGTGTGTATGATTGAATGGGAGATGAGCTATTGAGATTCTTTGAATCTCACTCCCCCTCTCCACCATCCCAACATGCTAGGTGGACCAAGTGAGGCTAGAGATGGGAGCCACCAAGCTTGAAGCTAGGGAGAGTAATGAAGAATCGTAAAAGAGCTTCTTGTAATTATGTTGTACTTAAGACAAGGGATGTAAATTAATGATGTACATGATGTAGTACCTAAAAATGCTTGTAAATCAATGTATTCATGATGTATGTATGAGAATTATAATGATTTTGAATGAAGAAGCAAGTTTGATTATGAAATGCATAATGTTAGTATAGGCCACATGAGTGTATAAGTGGGTGTGGGATAATGAGTTTCTCCAATCTGGGTTGTTAGACACTTGAACCATGATTGATTGCCCATATAGATGCTTTCTCATGTGCTCAAAGAGTCCTAAAGGTAGAAGAACTAAGATTGGACCCCATTAGCCCCTTTGTGACCAAGAAAGTGACCCTTTTGCACATGATGTCAAGAGTTGACCAAATGACCTCTTCTTGCTTTGTAATTTGACATGTGACTAGATCTTATTTAGAGCTTTTTGAGAAGCTAAAGATCAAGTCATTTGGAGGCCTATAGCATTTTCTATGATTTTTCAAAGTTGGCATCAGAAATTCGGATTTCAGAAAACACTGTTCATTTGGTCAGTGTAGAAACCGTGTCATCCGAGGGGCAAACGTAGTCCAATGGCTACGAAATTTTATATACAGAAACTAGATAGTCACAGTGACTTGTAGGAACTGGAAGCACCTCATTTGGAGGTCTAGAGGGGAATATATGCAATTGCGAAGTTCCTGCCCAGCATCAGTCACCTAGCCAGACCCGAAGTACTGTTTCATCGGTTCCCGGGAGTTTGGCTTGATGAACTGATCTGGAGATATTTTTCCTCTCTAGCTAACATCCACATCTTTCCATAGTGGTCTAGTTTGTAAGCATTGAATTTTTGTGGAATTAGTTAGACATTTCCAAAGTCCATATCAGTAAACTGTGACAGTAACAGAACCCCCTCTGACCAGTGGACGATTTCAGATGTCAAACGCATGATATGTGAGATATTGAGACTTCTACATATTTTTAGCATGAAGTAGACGTCTTAATATTTCTAGAATGACTGAGATCATGTGCTTTTGAGTTTTCTATATTTAGTTCTGAATTCTCAAACTCTGCCCAGAAATGAGGCCAAATCTGTCAAGAACGAAATTGCATGTCTCATATCTCTTTTTGCTTTCCATGAGTTTTAAGCATGTTTTGGGGATTGAAATAAGTTGTAATGGTGCAAATAAACATGAGGATGCATAGAAAGAGCTCACCCGGTCCATGTGACATTAAAGTGAATATCTACCCTTGCATGAAGCTATAGAGAAAGAATATGAACCTAGAGAAAATGATCTCCCTTTCATACTTCCCATATGCATATGAGTACGTAAGGCATAATGGGTATGAACTAGAGAGTAAGGTGTTACACTAAGCACACATCCATGCATGAGAGAAGGTGGAGAGAGCTACCTTTGTCACAATTACATATTTTCTTCCTTTGGACTTAATTTCTCTCCCATGGCCACACACTCACAAAGAGGTGGAGATCATCTCTCTTGGCCTAGACACATCATATGGAAGCCAATTACGTTCATAGAATTAATTCTAAGGCCATACATCTTCCTTAAACACTAACTTGATCTAATGACCCCTTTATGGTTTCAAAATGCACCTAATGAAGCAACACCCATCAAATAAATTTTAGGCTCTATTCTTTCATTTCAAATATGATTCTTAAATTTTTTTAAACCTCTTGGAGTCATCATACAATCAAAACCAAGAGCCTAGCTACATGTTACTTCTTTAGGTCATATTATGGAACATAAGGCACCATCTCACATTCTATGCTTTCTAAATTTTTTCCAAGGTTTCCTTTCATATTTATTCATCATATATGACTCAAAAATGGGTTTAGAAAAATTTAAAACTTTCCCTAGCTACCCTAACCTCCTTGGGCTGAGACCATGAAGCTTAATGACCTTCATGGACTTTGCTTTGTTTTCTCAAGGGGAGATGCATGTAAGGAGCCTTTTAGGAATCTTAGAAACTCATTTAAACTCTTATTTAAGCATAGAAATCATTGTACAAAGTCAAATTTTACAAGATGGAATTGAAACCCTAGAAATTATATCTTGAAATCTAATGGCTTTTTGTTAATTTCCTTTGCATATTCTTAATCTCCACACCCTTTTTCTTTATAATCACCCTTGGTTCTACCTAAAAATCAAATCCTCTTAGGTCTTCTTAAGTGGGGTGAAATGATGGAGAAGGGTAGCAAGGGGTATCTACAACACCATCATTTCTAACTCATACCCATCATGCCTTACATGCTCATATGAGGTATAGGAAGAATAAGGTGAGATCTTCCTCATTGGATTCATACACTTCTTACATGGCGTCATGGTTAAAAATTTATTTCGGTGTCACATGGACCGTATAAGCTCATTCTATGCATCCTCATATTTAATTGCACAATTACAACTCATTTCAATCCCAAAACATGCTTTCAACCCATGGAAACCAAAAAGAGACATGAGACACGAATATGCATTCTCGGCCAGACTTGACCCCAATTCTGGGCAAAGTTTGGAAACTCATAACTAAATCTAGAAAAATCGAAAGCATGTAATCTTAGTTATTTTGGAAATCTTGGGATGTCTAATTCATGATAAAAATATGTGCATTCATAACATCCCATACACAAAGTGTTTGACACACAAAATCATCTGGAGGTCAGAGTGGGTCCTGATGCTGTCACAGTTTATTGATATAAGTTTTAAAAATGTCTAACTAATTCCAAAAAAATCCAATGCATACAAATGATACCAATATGGAAAGATGTGGATGTTAACTAGAGAGAAAAAATATCTCCAGATCAGTTCATCAAGCCAAACTCTCAGAAATAGATGGAACAGTACCTCTAGTCAGGCAAGATGACTGATACTGGGCAGAAATTTCGAAAATACATATCTTCCTCTCTAGACCTCCAAATAAGGTGCTTCTAGTTGCTACAAGTCACTGTGACTGTCTAGTTTCTGTCTATAGAATTTTGTAGCCATTAGACCACATTTTCCCCTCAGATGATACAATTTCACAACTGACCAAATAAACAGTGCTGATGCAAAATCCGAAATTTTGATACCAAGTTTGAAAAATCATAGAAAATACCATAGACCTCAAAATGACCTGATCTTTAGCTTCCCAAAAAGCTCTAGACAACATCTAGTCACATGACAAATTTCAAGGCAAGAAGAGGTCGTTTGGTCAGACTTGGACATCATGGGGCAAAGTGACCCGTTTTTATGTTACATGAGGGCCATTAGGGTTCAACTTTGCTTCTCCTACCTCTATGGCTCTATGAGCACGTGGGAAAGCTTTAACATAGGCTATCAAATATGGCTTAAATGTCTAACAACTCAGATTTGCAAAACTCACTCTCCCACACCAAGACATACACCGTGTACATAATATCAAGATCTTGCTATTCATAACAAAACTTGCTACATCATTCAAGATGGTTCTAATTCTCATACATATATGATAAATACATTCATTTACAAGTATTCATACTTGCTACATCATGTACATCATTAGAGTATATCTCTTAGCTTAACTGTAAAATAATGACAACATGACTACTTCACAACTCCTTTACCAATCTTCTAGCTTCAAGTTTGGTGGCTCCCATATCTTATCTCACTTGGTCCACCTAGCATGTTAAGATGGTGGAGAGGGGGAGTGAGATTCAAAGAATTTCAATAGCTCATCTCTCATTCAATCATACATAAAGCATGCAAACAAGTCTCACAAATATATGCATGGGCATATTAGCATGTGAAATCATAAGAAAAGCATTTTCAACATTTGAGTAGGCCATACATAACATACAAAGGCTTGCCAAGCAAGTAGATTAGCCTCACCCATTCACTTGTGGATTTTGGACTTGCCTCACCTATTCTTTAAAAGGTCCTTAGACTCAACCTTACTCTTGGGAGTCAATTTCACTTTTGGGAGACTCTTTACTTTGTCTCAACTAACTTTAGGGTTCTTAGCTCATTCTTACCATGGCTAGAGGGTTGTTGGCTTTTTCCATACTCAAGCAAACCACAGCAATCACATAAAATATCATTGAAATATATAAGGCATCATCATGCTAGCCTACTTTTCATGGTTTAAAAATATACATACACACACGCAAGACAATGTAAGCACACATCTATGCATGAGAGAAGGTGGAGAGAGCTACCTTATCGGCTAATACAAGCTTTCCCTTTCAATTTGTCTCCTCCCTTGTTGATTTCACAATCACAACTAGATGGGAGTGCTTCTCTTGAGCCTAGACACACAAAGAGCATGGAATTACTCTCTTAACACTTATTCATGGAGAGAAACTAGGGTTTCTCTCTCTAGAATTTCACTAACTCTCCTTCCTCTCTCAAGCTCTCAAGAAAGGAAAGCAAGGAGGAAGGAGTGCAGATATATGATTTTTGGTCTTCTTCAAAAGGGGTTTTCCACTCTCCCTCTTCTGAACCAAGCTCGAAACCCAACTACTTCTACAACTAAATCCATAGGAAGAGAGGGCAAAGAGAGAAGAATAACATACTAAGAAGAAAAACTATGCAAATCTTACCTTTCTCTTGTTCTTCCTTCTTTCTCTAGGTTTCTCTCTCTATCCACAGCTCTTTTCTCTCCTTTGGTCGAAGCTTAGGTCGGTTTAAAGAGAAAGGATGAGTTGGGGCGCTTTAAGAAGTCAAATTCTCTTTTTTCACGTTTTTCCGGACTTACTCTCATTACGGCGAGCACGTATCAGTCCTAGACCCCTGTTTTCGCTATGATGCACACTACAGCGAACAACGCCCTGATTTTTGTATGGGATGCCTGCACTCGCTATAGCTAAAAGCATTTTCGCTATAGCGAAAAGGCACTCTTGCTATAGTTAGACTATTTCTCACTATAGCGAACAGGTACATTCGCTATAGCTAGGTTATAGCTAGCAGACTTAGAAAACTTTCAGCCCTTCAAAAATTTTTCAGCTTTTTCTTTTCTTCTTTTTTTTCTCTCTTTTTTTCTGGTTGTTACAGTATCAATCATGGAAGAAGAAATTACTTTATTTTCTTGCTTTTTCTCACTTGAATCTTGCGTTCTTTAAGCTCTTCTTTTCAAATCTGAATTTTTTCCTCAATTTCTTCCTTAAAACATATTTATAAACTTCATTCTAATAATAGAAAACAAAGGAAAATGAAGGAGAAGAGGTTTGGAAGGAAGAAAGCATGAAAAACTACTAAATTTTCTCACTTTTGAGCTTGAATTTCTCCTCTTCTTCTTCTTCCTCTTGTGCGCCTCATCCTAGGGCTTCTTTCTCTAGTTTAGGGCAGAAACTTATGAGGCTACATGAGGGTGAGAGTTGGGCGCCACTTATTTATATAAGGGAGGAAGAAGAACTTTTCAAAAATTTCTATTTTGTCCTTCGTTCTTGGCATTTTTGTTTCTAATTTCTTTTAGCTCCTTTTTGAAAATCGTCTTTCCCATTATGAAATTTAGGTTTCTAATTTAGTAAAATGACTTTGGAATCACTCAAATCGGAGCTAAAACCTTTTCAAAAGAATCTGTTAAAGTTCGGATGCATCGATATTGAAAAATGTCCACCTAAGGAGCTTTAGTTGTCCCGGGGCTTTTCATGGTTTTTAGAGCCTCTGAGAATCCTGAAGAATTCAAAAATTTTATTTAAAAAGCCCTCCTATATGAATTTCAAAATTTGTTCAAAAATACGAAAATGCCATTACATTTTGTGAGTTTTTTGTGAGAAATTATTTCTTCATTTTAGCTCTGTTTTTCTTCTTTATGAGCCTGGGATTCTCATTTTTAGGATCTAGAATGCTTCTCAAATTTTTTAGGACCTTAACTATCTCATTTTAGGGGACTTCCTTTTGTATCCAGTTAATTTCGTTCGTTTATGGAGAAACTGTAAGTTACGTTTCTCATGTTTTCTCTGATTTTCAAAGAATCGAATGTTACACTATGTGTTTCCATGAGAGATCCCATATGTCTCCTTTCTTTTTCTCTTCACTAAAACCATAGCTTTCATCTTATTCTAATATGTGCTTCTTAAATTCTTAAGCTCGTATCACTTCTCCTCTACTATTCATGTGAGCTGTTGTGTGTATGATGAGAGCTGTTCGTGCTTTGATTCCTTGCATGTAGAAGCTGTGAGCCAACGTGGATGTAAAAGAGCAGTGGAGTGTGTGATATAAATCTTATGCATATGTCTTCAATTTGTGCCATTCCCTTCATATATCCACTTTAACTCCATTTCTTCTCATCTTTTTTTAATTTCCATTAAAAATTCTGCACAAATAATAGAAGATATTGAGTAGGAAAATTTACAAAATTATTTAAAGGGAATTTATGCCTTAAAAAACAAGAATTTTGCAAATTACTTCCTAATGTGTAAAAATAGCTAATAAAATTAAATGTCCTCTAATTAAATCCATTAAGCTATAGTTAATCATTAAAATGTCTAAATTAAAGGAAATAAAATATATGAAAATGACACTTATCAGTCATTAGCTATGAGAAAACTTAGCTTTGGATGTGAGATACTCTAAGTTTTTTATTTTGGATAAATTTAGGACTCATCTTTGTTATTAAATAATTTGTTTCAGACATCTTAGAAATCCCTAATTGTTATTTTGCAATAAGTTTCTCAATGTTCTTCAGGCTGTAATGAAGATATATATGGATTGGTAATTATGAAATTGACTTCTAAATTGTATTACCAATGTGTGAAGTTGCCTTTCAACTTTAGGATTCCAATAGGTAATAAGTGATTGTTAGGCCTTTAACATTGGTTGGTCTGACTTTGTTTAGTCCTCTATATTTTATAATCTTGGGTTTGATGTTGAATTTAAGAAGCTATATCTCTTGGAGTTTGATTTGGTAAGCATAAAGGGACCCACTTTATTGCTTATCACTTTTGGAAGTTAGATGTTAATGCTTAAGGGTGAAGGTCTTGCTTGCATGAGGTAAGTACATAAATGTTTGTGATGTTATAATCCATAGAAATTACTACTTTATAAGTGGAACTTAATATATGGTTATACTTCTTTACACATGAATTACTTGCAAACTATTATTTGGGATAGGAAAAGGCTTTTTATCTTGAAAATTGAAAGCCTTTCATTTTCTCCTATACTGTTTGCATTTATTTTTGGTCATTTATCTTAGAATTATAAATATTACATTCTCTTACTAGCATTATGAAATTTTTTTTAAAAAAATTTTAAAAACTCTTTAATGGTGACTTGGTCACCATTAAATTTTCTTTTAAAAAATACTTTTAGTAATGAATATTGTCACAATTGAAAGTCCCTTTTAGTGGCAACATTTAAAGTCACTGCTGAAGGATGCTTTTATTGATAATTCACATCGTCACTAAAAGTCCCTTGCAGTGGCAAACTTCTAAAAAAAAACCAAATAAATTGGGCTTTAATGATGACAATTGTTGCCACTAAATAGTTTTTGTGACAACTTTTGTTGCTACTAAATATCATTTTTAGTGGCAACTTTTTTGCCATCATATAAAATCTTTTGTTATGGAGGTCCTAGAACAACAAAAAGTCACTACTAAAAGTGTTTAGTGGCAACTTTTGTTGTCATTTAAAGTTATTATTATTATTATTATTATTATTGTGTAGTGACCATAATGGTATTACCTACTACTCATTCAATGATTCACTAGTTGAGAGTTGAACAAAGAATTTGTCATACCTAATGTTACTTATTCATGTTCTTTAACAACCATATTTGCTATTCTATCATGATTTATATGGTTATTTTTGGCCTATTCATGTACTAAACGGAGCCCTAAGGGTCCAATGATGGGTTTTTATTTTCCTTTATTTATATATATCATAAACAAACTCAATTTAGTCCATTTAATCATAAGACATGCCTTAGAAGCTCTTGGAGTTACTTTAGCCGAATTGGTGCCAATTTCCATATTCTATATCAAACTTTGAAATTGCATATCTCAGGTTATAGAACTCCGTTTCATGCAAATGAAGTATCTATGAAAGCTTAAGATGTGAACTACATGCTCTAAAAGGTTCAAGTGAAAATAAATTCATTTGAGCCACAAGAGTCTAATGAAATAGTAACTGATAGAGGAATAAACAATAATAAACTCATATAATAGACCCCAAACTTCAAAAATAGATAATTTTAGCTATACAATTCCATTTTATGTAAACTTGATGGCCATAGAAAGATTATAATGTAAACTCTATGCTTGTAAAATTTGATGTGTATCTAAGTTCATTTGCCCCCTCAACAATATGAAATATCATAATTGACCTGTGGGAACAATACCAAGGCTAAAATGAAAATTTTGTAGAACTTCAAAAATTTATGAAATATTTTATACAACCCAAAAATTCTGATTCTTAGTATGTTAGAAAGCTTTATTAAGGCTTTAATGGCATGCCAAATTGTAGACTCAAACTAAGTCATTTAGACCACTTTTGATATAAGAGTTTTTTAGATCCCTTTTTAGTCCATTTTTGGGATCAAATTGGATCAATTGGTGTCCAAATAGAATTCTTTCACTTTGAGCACATTTCATTTATCCTGAATGACATTTCCAACCATTCCAACACATGCAAAGAGGCTTGGATCAAAATTTGACTCCTTACACCCAAGTATACATACACACATAATAGCTGCATATATATTATTTATTATACTAATGCCCATATGTCTTTTTAAATTGCCGTACATTCACATTCTCATACTTTTACATATGATCTCACTATAAAATATGGAATGTCTATATCATTTTACATCATGAACCTTTAATAATACAAAAGAGCATCACACTTGTACATACATCAAAACTAAATACATGTGGCAATCTTAATACATTATTTCTATCATCTAAGGTCTCCCCACATCATTGTCTTGGCTTGGTGACCCTAAAATGGTCAATGGGAGTATGAGGGTGAGATTTTAGGAGAATCTTAGTAGCTAATCTTAACCAATTCAATATATACATAAATACCATAAGTAAATGCAACGCATGTGGTGTAAGGATGCTATGCATATGCATCATATAACTCAAAAGCATCATATAGCATAAAAAATCATTCATTCTCTAGCCATGGCATCATCATAAATTTGCTAGGCTCAATTAATCTCAATCTAAGGCTAAGGAAGAGCTACTATGTTCAATTTCATATTATAAGGAGTTAGAAGCCATCTCATTGCCTTTTTCATACACATATAGCTCATTTGGAAAACATAATGAAACATAACTCATGAAAGAATTAAGCAACAACACACACAAGCATTTAAACTTAATCAAACATTTAAATGCTGCAAGAAAGGGAGATGAAGCTACCTTAAGGCTTGTAAGGCTTTAAACACCATTAAGCCACTTGGCCTCAGCGTTTCTCTTGATTTTCTTCCACTTGACACCCACACTTAGATGTGTTTGATCTAGATGGGCCCACATGCAGTAATTACAAGGCAAATTAACTCATTTAGATTCATTTTAGGCCACATCATCCTTACCTAATCTCATTAGAGTTTAAGGTAACAATTAGGACTAGTTTAGGTCCATTATAAAGTAACCCTTGTTTTTTGCTTTCTAAACCCCTAACTCTTACTTGCTACAAGTTTTTTGACTCTAAAGAAACTCATTTAAATCATTACATGCTTGATTAGAGGGGTTTAGGACCAACTAGCTTCATTAGTCTAATTTAGGCCCTAAAAATTCAACTTTCATTTTAGGGCTTCTAAATTCAATCTAATAGTTTTATAATTATTTATTCATCATATCTAAGTCTCTAAATTCATTAGAACTTAAAAAATCACTCCCTAGGTTCCCTTTCCATACCTTGGCTGAGACAATAGTTCTAAGGAAGCCTATGGAAGTTTTATTCATTCTTTCTTGGTTTTTAATGCATGGAAACATTCCTTGGCTTCTCTTTTATCCAATCATGAATTCACATGGCTCAAGATACCTCCTAATAGTTCTAAAACTCCTTAGGTGCAATGGAAATCCTAACATCCATAAATTGCAACCTATAACTTCTCATGGCATTTTGATTATATATTCTAATTCCCTATGCCTCAAAACCATAATTCCCATTCTATTTTGGCCAAGAATAATCTCCCTTTAGTGCCTCCTAATGTTGGCTAAACCATGGAGAAGATGAAAGAACAAAGAAGTTGCAAAATCGTACATGGAATCATACCTTAGTTGCTTCCTTGTGAAATGGAGAGTTTGATGCTACAATTTGTTTCTTCAAATCCTCTCCTTCATCCAAGAGTTTAACCACAAAATTGCCCCTTTCAAGAAACTAAAATGACCATTGAAGGGAGCTTAGAGAGGAGGAGATTAATGAAGGCTATGCCATGAAAAATTAGAAATTTTTTTTTACCTAAATTAAGTTCCTTTTCCTTTTCTTCCTCCTCCTTTTTGGTGTGTCTTTAGCTCTAGCTCAAAATGCTTTAAGTGACTTTGGAGGAGCTAAAAATGTGGTTGGCCTGATATGAGGAAGAAGAGATTTTTAGAACAATTTCAAAATTCTCGTTATATCCTTCAACTTCATTTCCTTTGTTTAAGCTCGTTTTAGCTCCTTTTTAGAACTATTTTTTTCACATGAAAATTTAGGTTCTCTTGTTTATTAAAAATATTTACTTATAATTTTATACGGTTTGGAACCATTCTAAATTATCTAGTCAAAGTTCAAATTAATTGATAGTCTAAAATGTACATTGGAGGGGTTTTGGTTATTCTTATGGTTCCTATAATTTTTAGGGCCTTTGAGAACCTTGGTGAACTCAATTTTTCTATTTAAAGCTTTCTCCTTTAAGTTTTAAAAAATTTACTTGAAATTACAATTTTGCCACTGTCTTTTTAATTAAATTTAGTTAGCCATTCTAGCTTCAGTCTCGAGACATTTTTAACATTGTATCTTCATTTTTGGATGCTTAAATTATTATTCTAACCTTACTTAACCACAATTCATTTTATTTTAAGGTCTTGCTTTATTATCTAATCAGTTATAGTTTAATTTTAGAAGGGCTAGATGTTATAGAATTCCCTTTTTACACTAAGCCAAGCCAAGTGCTACTGTTAGGCCTAGTTAGAAGCAGTAATAAGAAAGAGGCTTTGGTAGAGCTTCTCTGTTGATGGTTTACTTGGTGGGTGGAGCTTTCGCAATTTAAGCTATTAAATATAGATGGAAGAGGCTTAAGGACGTGAAGGTTCGAACTTGTAAAGCACAGGGACAAATTAGCAACATAAAATAGGGGAAGGATGCAGTAAAGCTATCAGTGACTAACAACCCACAAATATTAAACACAAAGTGTAACACCTTCATTTCTAGCTCATACCCATCATGCCTTACATACTCATATACATATGGGAAGCATAAAAGGGATATCATTTTCTTGGGGTTCATATTCTTTCCCACATGGCATCATGCATGGGTAGACATTCACTTTAGTGTCACATGGACCGAGTGAGCTCTTTCTATGCATCCTCATATTTAATTTCACTATTAAGACTCATTTCAATCCCAAAAATGTGCTTTAAACCCATGAAAAGCAAAGAGGGATATGAGACATGCAAATTCGTTTTCAGCAGATTTGGCCTCATTTCTGGGCAGAGTTTGGAAATTCATAACTAAATACAGAAAAATCAAAAACATATGATCTTAGTCGTTATGGAAATCTCAAGACGTCTACTTCATGCTAAAAATAGGTATAAGTCTTAAAATCTCACATATCATGCGTTTGACACACGAAATCATCTACTGGTCAGAGGGGTTCTGTTACTGTCACAGTTTACTGATATGGACTTCAAAAATGTCTAACTAATTCCAAAAAATTACAATACTCAAAATGATATCACTATGGAAATATGTGGATGTTAACTAGAGAGGAAAAATGTCTCCACATAAATTCATCAAACCAAACTCTCGGAAACCAATGAAACAGTACCTCGGGTCTGGTAGGATGACTGATTCTGGGCTAGAACTTCGAAATTGCATATCTTCCTCTCTAAACCTCCAAATGAGATGCTTCTAGTTGTTACAAGTCACTGTGACTATCTAGTTTTTGCCTATAAAATTTCGTAATCATTGGATCACGTTTGCCCCTCGGATGACACAATTCCATAACTGACCAAATGAATAGTATTTCTGAAAATCTGAAATTTTGATACCAACTTTGAAAAATCATAGAAAATGCTATAGACCTCCAAATGACTTGATCTTTAGCTTCACAAAAATCTCTAGACAAGATCTAGTCACATGCCAAATTTCAAGGCAAGAGGATGTCATTTGGTCAGACTTTGACATCATGGGCAAAATGACCCAATTCATGTGTTAAATGAGGGCATTGGGATCCAATCTTGCTTCTCCTACTTCTAAAGCTCTATGAGCACGTGGGAATGCATCCACATAGACTATTAAACATGACTTAAGTGTCTAACAACCCAAATTTAAGAAACTCACTCTCCCACACCAACACATATAGCCATATACATAAGGCCAAGATCTTGCTAGTTATAACAAAGCTTGCTACATCATTCAAAAAGTCTCATTCTCATACACATATGATACATACATTCATTTATAAGTATTCATACTTGCTACATCATGTACATCAATAATTTACATCCCTTAACATAGCTACAAAATGGTGACAACATGACTCTTTACACTTTCTTCACTGAAATCCCCTAGCTTCAAGCTTGGTGGCTCCCATTTCTTGCCTCACTTGGTCCACCTAGCATGGTTGGGTGGTGGAGAGGGGGAGTGAGATTCAAAGAATCTCAATAGCTTATCTCTCATTCAATCATACACATAAAGCATGCTAACAAGTCTCACAATGTATGCATGGGCATGTTAGCATATGGAATCATAAGAAAAGCATTTACAACATTTGAGTTTGCCATACATATAAAAACATTTTCAACATGTGAGTAGGCCATATCTAACATATAAAAGCTTGCCAAGCAAATGGATTAGCCTCACCCACTCACTTGTGGATTTTGGACTTGCCTCACCCATTCTCTAAGAGGTTCTTAGACTTAACCCTTACTCTTTGGGAGTTAACCTCACTTTTGGGAGACTCTTTACTTTGTCTTAACCAACTTGAGGGTTTTTGGCTCATCCTCACCATAGCTAGAGGGTTATTGGATTTTCTATACTCAAGCAAACTCAAGAAACCACATAAAACATCATTGCAATACATGAGGCATCATTATGCTAACATACTTTTCATGGTTCAAAACATACATACACACAAGTAAGACAATGTAAGCACGCATCTTATGCATGAAAGAAGGTGGAGAAAGCTACCTTTTTAGCTAATCACAACTTTTCCTTTCAACTTGTCTCCTCCTTTGTGGTTTTCATAATCAACTCTAGATGGGAGTGCTTCTCTTGAGCCTAGCCACACAAGAAGCATAGAATTATTTTCTGAATACTTATTCATAAGCTAGGGATTTCTTTCTAGCAACCCTACTAAGCATGTAAGAGTTAGGGTTCTCTCTCTCACTAGAAACTCATCCACTCTCCTTCCTCTCTCAAGCTCTCACAAAGGAAGCAAGGGAGAAGTAAAGATGTATGGGTCTTGGTCTTCTTCAAGAGGGATTTTCTACTCTCCCTCCTCTGAACCAAGCTCAAAACATGGCTACTTTAACTACTAAAATCGTGGAAAGAGAGGATAAGGAGAGATGAACAACATGCTAAGAGAAAAACCATAGAAATCCTTACCTTTCTTGTTCTTCCTTCCTCCTCTAGGCTTCTCTCTCTCTCCTCCACTTTTTTCTCTATCTTAGAGTGAGTTTAAGTCGGTTACAGAGTGAAAGAAGGAGTTGAGATGGTTTAATAGGTCAAATCCTCTTTTTTCACGCTTTTCCGGACTAACCCTCACTATAGCAAGCCATAACCCTCGCTACGGCGAGCTCGTATCAGTCCCAGACCCCTGCCTTCGCTACAGTGTGTGCTATGGCGAGCAACGCCCTGGTTTTTGTATGGGGTGCTCGAACTCGCTATAGCTAGACCATTTTTCGCTATAGCGAACAGGTACATTCGCTATAGCCGGACTGTAGCTAGCAGACTTAGAAAATTTTTAGCCCTTTGAAAATTTTCAGCTTTTCTCTTCTCTTTTTTTTTTCTTTTCTTTTTCTTGGTTGTTACACAAAGCAACACTCTAAGAAGGGGATGAAGTCATATTTGCAAAGAAATGCCTCGATTTCTCTCTCCCCTCACAACTTGCTTGAAATGATAGAAGCTTGAGCTATATGACTAAAAAAACATGTGATAGTAAAGGTGCAAGGAAGGGAGCAAAAAATGACACATAGAGTCTTTTCTACAATTTTATTTACCAAGGACCAATTAGCAATTTGAGAAGTTACAAGGGGAAGGAGGAAATTTTTAAAAGGTTGCAATTTAAGTTTTCTTGGAAAAATTTACATGGTTGATGAAGAAGAAGAATTGAAGCAGAAAAAGAAGAATAATAATGCCCTTAACTATAGTTGAACTTGGATCTTAAGGTTAACAATGCAAAGTTTTAGCCATTAAAACTATTGTGTTCTTGAATTTTATTCTTACATTATTAAATCTTATCCTAGACTTTACTTAATTTATTTGAGTTTATTTATTTATAATTTTTATTTTATTTTTGGGCATTACAACTTTACTCCTCATTTAATTTATTTCTTTATTATTTTAAGTTCCTAATTTTTTAGGTTATTACATTAACTCTCATAGCTTTTATCACCTATTCATAAGGCAACCTTTAAGGATCAACATCAGTGTTTTTACAACTTGATAGCAAAATTAGGAAACCTTACAAGGTTCACTCTAGTAGCTTTTATTGCCACACCTAAGCAGCTTATTATCCAAGGACTTTTACTCCACTAACAACCTAGGTTTTTCTCAAGGTACACAAGTAAGGGAAATAGGGTGCTCACAAAGAGCAAATTTACAAATAATAGGGGATCACTTACAAAGAGTACAATTGGTCGCACAACTTATGAAGAGCACAACATAGTAGCTCACATCGAGCAAAAAATTACTTTTTTAAGAGTACAACAATTAGCATAGCTCACAAATAGGACATTGAAATAATTAGCCTCACATAGAGGAATAATAACAACATAACAGTAGGCTAAAAAAAGGCTTATTGATAGCATAACCTAAAAGCTCATAAAGAACAAATAATCACTTAACCTCACTAGGAGCAATGAATAGCATATGAAGCATAAGTGCGCATAGCACTAAGTGATTTAAGAGCCCACTTGATGAAAAATTATGTTCAAGCTCCCAATATTTTCTTCATAGCTTCTTCTTATATACCTATCTTGATATAGTCGCTACTCTTTTGAGAAATCTTCATCTTTCAAATCATTTCAATAGCTAGGAAACTTTATTTAATGCATTGGATAGCTCTAACATTCATATTACCATCATACATAATAGAGTCTTCCATTTTTCTTCATTGAATACACCATGTTCTTCTTTAGCTTTAAATCTCTTCTCTATTCATTAAACATGGCTTAAGAAAAAGGGAAAAATGTAGAAAGAAAAGGAGTAAAAGTCATATATTACATATTTCAAATGTGCCTTCATCCTTTTTCTACTAAAGATAAAAGATATTCTTCAAAAGGTAAGAGGTAGATGACAGATGGCAATCATTTTCCTTGGTAGTTGCTATTTCTTCTTAGCAACTACGTTCTTTATTCTTTGCATTGTGACAAACATCTAGCAAAGTGCTCAAAATCAGTTTCTTTAATCTGATCAGTGTTGATTGACCAAGTTTCTTAACCAATTTTCTTATTTTCTTTCTTCTCTTTCGTGGCCCAATAGCAAACTTTGGCCCATTTAAATTACTTTTGATTTTCCATCAATTACTTTTTCATATGAGAGCAAATCATTATGTTTGACATAATTAAAACTTAAAACATACTAAGGCCTTTGATTCAACATTCTCCCCCTTTTTTGATTATGTGAAACATGTTTTAGAAAAATTAATGGATTTTAAGAATGGATGCACTTAAAATTGAAGGATAAACTAAAAAAAAAATAATTAAGATAAGAGAGATAACTTTTCTTCAAGGTTTAACCATTGCTTCCCCTAAATAGGAACACTATAAAGTGGGAATACTCACCTTTTAATAAGACATATTTTTTAGTATTTTTCTTTAAGCAAAAAAAAAACTTAATTTTTTTAGTTTTCCTTCTTTTGACAAAAGCAAATAAGGTGGCAATATACCTGGATCTTTGCATGTAGGCAATTATTTTAGCAACAATGTAGTTAGAACTTATAACCATCAATGCACATGGCATAGTGGCCATCAACCACAAGATATAGTAATAAGGTGCCTATCATTCACAATGTAGATAATAAAGAATACATAAAATATATTCAATAAAATGAAATATCGATAAGTCACAAACACTCTAGTCACATCCAACATATAGGTAAATCCTTCATACTCACCCATGAAAGCATGCAAACATAATTAAAACATAGAATGAGTTAAGCATCCATAATAGTTTATCAAGACAACCATAGTGGGCTATAAAGGCCAATGTTCAAGTAAAAGGGTTGTGTGTAACACCTAGTACTTATATAATAATAATAATAATAATAATAATAATAATAATACAATTTCTCAATAATATAATCTCTTGCTAATCAATTACGAAAACTAAAATGAATAATTCATAATATAACTTTAACATATAAATTCCAAAAATAAAATAAAATCTTACATATCCATCTGATAATAAAACTTAACTATAAATGTGAACAATGTTATGAACCATCTCAAGTACCATATTTGATTATTATATCATCATAAGTGCTACTAAAACACTTCACTAAACTAATCTAACTAACATATTCATTGTTTGGCATCTCCTTGCCAACTATAGCTTTTTGTCCTATAAATGCCATTAACAAAATGTGAGATAAAGTCCCAGTAACTAGTGGGGTTTCTTCCCAGCCACAAATATAAGTTTTTTCTTTTAAATAGAAGTAATTAGTAAAGAAGTAAAGCAATGCATGTAGAGAAAATACCTTTAAAAAACATTCATCAGCCATAAGAATCAATTTCCAATCCATTTGCATAGATTATAAATAAAGGCTTAATACCTTTAATAAAAACCAATTTCTTAAATAAACCTTAATTTAGAAAACCATATGCTTAGTGGTACTCACGAGAGAGATTTCACTACCACAATTCTTGCTTTCCATCTAGTAATATTCACAGTGTGAGCTAACTATATTGTTTACTCATCCATCTCACACCAAATGAGATATGTGACCTTAAGCCTAGCTCTCAACTAACAGTGATCACTTGGTGAAGTATAGGCATGCACACCTCACCCAGCAACTTGGCCCACTAGCCTAATGATCAATAGCATTAAATCCAATATCATAATTATAATCATAACTATTGAGTTAATATCTATCCTTGGGTTTTCAGCCACTAAGTTCTATCTCAAAGACAATAAAATGAGCATATATTTGAAAACAACACTTATAAATACCAAAACCATTTCATCATTAAAGTTAAATAAACATTAAACATTTACTTTTCATTTTAAGTAAATAGTGACCCCAATACAAAAATAGTTCAATCTCAAAGCATAAAAGCATAACTTATCATTTCATAATATAATTCCATTATTTTATAAAGGTCATAACGGTCATAACACAATCTCAAATAGTTGAAGGGTGACCTAAACATTGCATAAATCAACTTTACAAAATATAAGAATGCATTAAAATTATATTTATGGAAACTAGCTACCTTGATATAAAGTCAAATACACACTTGCTAAGCCATCACTACTACCCTTAAGCGAGGAATATATAATATATCAATAAAATACATTTAATATTATATATATATAATAATATTTCTTATCTAATTAAATCCATCTTATTTTATCCACTTACCATAATAGTTAACACTTCATAAACACCCAACAAGTCTAACACTTTACACCTGCAACTTGGATTAACACTTTTTCTTCTGCATTTCATATTAAAACAATGAATTAAGCTTCCAAGTTAATTTAGTAACATTAAATATAATAATTATAGAATAGTAAACTAACCCAAATTCCACTCCAAACAAAAAAACAATTTCCCACCAAGGCATTTTTAGTGTGCAACTTTTAAAACTAAACAAAATTAATGTCTAATCAATATTCTAACTAACACACTTGCATTACTAAAAGTTTAATTACATTTTTAATTAACTAATTTGAATCTTAATAGCCAAATTCCCCAAAATCCCCAATTGTCAAACCCTAGGATTTACATTATCTATTTTAAATTCTAATTAGTTCAAAATGAAGTTAAGAAGGAGTAGAATGTTTTTCTCTTCATGTACCCTAGCCAAATCCTCAAGCTAGGGCCTTAAATGGAGCTCGCAAGTTGAAGAAAATGAAAATTGAGTTTCCTTGGCTATATGTAGCATTGTCTTCATGAAGGAGAGTGAAGGAGTATGTTTTGATTTGATGAATAGGGTAATTTTAATATAAACGGGCATGAGTTATGATCATGAATATGGGTAATGGCCTTTATCCATTAAAATTTACCTAAAGTAATAGTAATTCATTAAAAGAATTACATTTTGCTATTTAATAAATAAAAATTCTGATTCTAATAATGGCGCTTTTCTATTTTCATTTATTTTATTTGGGCTAGGTGTAACTATATGGTCATTATTTTTTTCTTATCATCTTTTCAAACCCAAGACACTCAAATAAATTGACCTACTAACTTAAAGCCCAATATTTCACTAAATAATGTACTTTCCTAATCATAATATAAATATTAATTACTCACCAAATCCTCAGATATCCATTAATGACATAAACTCTCAATCACCTATTAATACAACCAAGATTAACACCCCAATAATTAAATAAATAGTATACATAACCTAAACATACCCCCAATAATTAATTTACTAATTAATTATATATTTAATTTAATTATTAATTAATGATGTTACATTTAATTCAACATGTTACACTGTGCACAACAATTTTAGGTATGAAAGTCAAAGCTATAAGTATAATAGATCACAAGAATGAGGGTTGAATTGGGATCTTGATTGATTTTTTTTTCACCCCACTTATAAATAATATAATTTCAAAAACTTTTATTTGATTTAAAATAATTTTCACAATATCACTAATCAAGGAAAGTTAGGCTTCACAAGTTAGATGTCAATCTTCTTAGAGTACAGTGATCAATGAAACAACTTTCTAAAGGACAAGTAATTTTAAAAAATATCAAATTCTTTTAAAACATAGTGATAAGCTTTGAGATCTCAAATCAGTGTAAGAACATATTCACAGAAAGGCTCACTAAAAGTGCAATCCAGTAGCTCATAAAGAGCAAATAATCACTTAACCTCACTAAGAAGGATGAATAGAAAGTTAAGCATAAGTGCACACCACATAATGTGATATAAAAGCCCATTTGATATAAAAAATTTCAAGCTCCTAACTTCCTTTTTTTCAAAGCTTTACCTTAAATACCCCTCTTGAAATACCTATTACTCTTTAGAAATCTTCATCTTTTAGATTATTCCAATGGCTAGAAAACTTCATTTAATGCAATTGACAAATCCAACATTCAATTACTATTACATACAATGGAGTCTTCCATCTTTCTTCATTGAATACATCATGTTTTTCAACTTTAAATCTCTTTTCTTTTCATTAAACACGACTTAAGAAAAGAGGTATACCATAGAGAAAGAAGGAACAAAAGGCACGTATTAAATATTTCAAATGTGCCTTCATCCTTCTTCTACCAGAGATAAAAATATTCTAGAAAAAGTAAGAGGTAGATGACAAATGGTAGTCCTTTTCCTTGACACTTAGGATTTCTTCTTCGTACCCACCTTCTTTATTCTTTGCATTGTGACAAACATTTGGTAGACTGCTCAAAATTGGTGTCTTTAATCTACTAGGTATTGACTAACAAACCATTTTATGATATGCTTTCTTGTCTTTTGTGGCTTTGTAGAAATATATGATGTGGTAAGAAATTCTTTAACCCGTAATAGCTTTTTCTCTTTCTTGTTTCTTCACTTCTCAATTATGTTGTACTAGAGAGATGCATAATCTAACATAGTGACTTTTTCTTTCTTGCTTTTGACTAGTAGACATTGTATACTAGATAAATGACAATTTTCTACATATAAGTCAAAATACACATAATAAGATGTCTTATATAATTATACAAGCTAGCCATAACATCTCAAATCAGCTTGATTGGTTATCTTTAGGCCATCAGGAAAATAATAGGCCAAATAGTGTTTATAATGCTTTTGTTGGTAGATATTGACAGTCATGATTTTTGCTTAGCTTGAGCATAGAGTTCAAATGATATTTTTCTCATAAAGACATTATGAGCATAGATATCATTTTCTTTTCAAAAGCACTTAGTATATTTTTGAAATGCTAGTTAAAATGTTTTTCCCTTTTAGCCATTGAGTCCATGAAATAGGTTTTCTCATTCAAATACACAAAGCCCTTCTGGCTACTAGATAATGGCTTCAACACATATAACATACTTGAGCTGATGTCATTTTGAACATGTGGAGCAAATGAGAAAACTTGAACTAGACTTAAGTTATGAGGAATATTTTCTTTATGCTTTTGGCCCAATGACCTAAGTTTATAAGAGTAAGCCTAAACTAATGCACAAAGCTTATTTTGGCCCATATAGCACTAAGCAAATTTGCATAACAATTTTGGTCCATCACATATGTTCATAAACCATGAGCCCATATAGGTTTGACTAGCATAAAGCAAATTGGCGTATTTGGCATAAAGCAAACTTTAGTATATTTAAATTCTGTTTTTATTTTCCATCAATTACTTTTCCACATAATGGCAAATCACTATGTTTGATGAAAAGAAAACATAAAACTTATTGAGACTTTTGATTCAATAGTTGTATTGATTTTAGATTAGATTCTTCAATACTAATATATAGATTGTTATGATGAATTTTGTTATGATTTTACTATACAAAGTGTGCATTTGAGCTTAATGCATTTGTTGTCATTATTCGTTAGCAAATTAATTATTGTTACTTAATTGTGGCCGGTAAAGGGTGGTTAGGTAGTGATATTAATATTAGCTCTAGAATAATATTGCAATTGAGTTTGTAACAACTAGGATTTCTGAAAAATTTCTTAAGTCTGCTAGTTATAGTCAGACTTCTGTTGGCTATAGCAAATGTACCTGTTTGCTATAGTGAGTTTCCAGCTAGCTATAATGAATAGACCAGTTCGTTATATCGAGTTCAGGAATTCCATACAAAATCTAAGAGGCTTTTCACAATAGCGCACACCATAGTGAGAACAAGGGCCTGGGACTGGTAAGTGCTTGCCATAGTGAGGGTTATTTTTCGCTATAGTGAGAATTGATCCGAAAGACACATGAAAAAAATGGAATTTTGCTTTTTAAAGGGTTCATACTTTTCTCTCTGCCTCTAACTGACATGCTTCATCCAAAAATAAAGAAAAGGGCTAGAGAGAAAGAGAGAGACTAAGAGAAGCCAGGAAAGAAGGGAGAACATCAAAGAAAATGATGAGAAAATTGTAAGAATTTATGGTTTCTTCCTTTAGAAACTCAGTTCCTTTTTCTTTACTCTCTCTTTCCATGGTTTTGGGTGCTCATATGGTTCTGTTTTGGGCTTAATTTAGAGGGGGAAATGTAAGGAGTTAAGGAGAAGATTTAAGCAAAGGAAGACCCTTTTAGAAAGAGCTTGATTCAAGGTAACTTCTTTCCATTTTGTTGCATCTTCTCCCCTTGCTTCTTCTTGAGTATTTCAGCTAAGAACAAAACCACTAGAGGAAGGAAGTTCTGACTTAAAACAAGCATGAAACTCATAAATTAATGTGTGGGAAGCTAGAAAATACAAAATAAGTGGAAGAAAAGCTAGTGAATTTTAAGATAGGAACCATAGGGGTTCTTGAACATTTTGTAAAATATAATTTTGTCTAAGAATCCTTTAGCCTTTGTGGGTATTTGTTTGAGTTCCTAATACCCCTAAGAGGCTTTCTAAGTGCCTTTCCCTTCAAGAAAAATTTAAAAGCTTCATTAGACCTTTAATAGAGCTATTATGGGACCAAGAGACTAAGTATGCTTTTTAAGTGTGAGTATAATGCCTTGTCTTATTCCAAAAGAGTAATTGAGTACTATTTGTTATGTTTAGGCCAAAGACCTCAAGCTTCATTTAGTTATGGTTGTGAGACCGAGAAAGGAAAAGAGAAATCAAAAGGGAAGACTTGTATTGGCTTGCAAAGTAGCTTTTCATTCCTCCTTATTTGTACTTTTGGATATATGCTTGTATATGCATTTGTATGTTGAAGCATGCCATTTGATATTGCCTTGATGCATTGGTACCAATATGCTTATGTTTTGGATTGTGAAAATTGCTCTTAAAACAAGAAAAGTCCCTTGTGATGGATGAGATGGTGCCAAAAGTCCCTGGAAATAAGTGAGATAAGGCCAAAAGTCTCATGGATGAGTGAAACCAAGTTACAAGTCCCTAGACTAAGGGTGAGGCCAATCAAAAAGTCTTAAAAATAAGGTAAGGTTAGACCAAAAGTCCTTAAAGCTTATTCTTGGCATTGATATGATTTTCATGGCATGTAATCATATGTTGAATGATTTTTAATAGTTGGATGCCTACTTGCATGCTTTGACATGTTTATATGCTTTGAGTGATTCCTTAAATGAGTGTATGGGTTATTAAGATTTCATGAATCTCACCCCTTTCCCGTTCCCATCTTAATATGTTAGGTGGAGCTTAAAGAGATTAAAGTGTAAGTCAAGAAGCCTAGTTAAGCATACTTAGTTAATTATATAGCTTGTTTTAGTTCTTTTGATGTAAATAAATGTCAAAATGTATATGTATATATTATTTTTAACATGTAAACATATGAACAGGTGTAAGGCATGCATTTGTGATGTATAAACCAATGGTGGAACCAAAGCAATGAGAATGTAAGTTTTAGGTACTTGGTAGCCTATTCTTATATGTGTATTCTTGTATGTAGCATAGTGAGTTTAGGATGCATGATGGTTTAGATCACTTGGGCAATTCATATGTGATGTAATAGTGCTTTTAAACTTACCCAAGAGGTGCCAAATATTAAAAGGGGCCATTTGGACCAAAGAGTTGCATTATGAGAAGTAAAAATGACTATATTGGCGAGCTTTATCACTTTTTGTCTAAATGGGCTCTCCTTGATTTGAAATTTAGCATGCATCTAGAACTTGTTAAGAGCTTTTTGAGAGGCTAAAGTACAGAATATTTAGAGGTCTATGGAATTTTTGGTGAATTGTTGAAGTTAAAAATTTTTTTAGTTTTGGTCAGTGCACTATGCAATTGATCCAAAAATAAATCTACGTTATTTATAAGGCAAACGATGTCCAATTGCTATGAAATTTACAGGAAAAAACTAGACATACACAATGACCTATACCAACAATAAGCACCTCAATTAGAGGTTTATAGAGGGAGAAATAATTTTCTGAAGCTTTGTGTCAGTATTAAAGACGCCAGCTAACTTTGGATACTATTTTATCATTTTTCGAGGTCTAAAGGGTATGGAACTGGTCTGGATTTATTTTTTCTTTCTAGTTAACATCTGTAGATTTCTAAATTGGTATAGTTTTCCCATATTGGATTTTTGTGAAATTAGTTATAAATTTTTGAAATTCATATAAAAAATCTATATAAAAAACACTGAGTAGTCTGACCTTTTGAGCTTTTCTATTATCAAACATGGTCTAAACACTGATATTATGATTTGAAATTATTTTTATATACATTTAATATCCAAAATTTTTTAGAAAGCTATGGTTGGCTTGGTTCTTAATTTTTTAAAACTAGTTATGATTTTTCAAAATTGAGGTTAAAAATTTAACTTTTGCACTTATAGGAGAAATTGCATTTTTCTTGTTTTTAGCTTCATATCTGTGGTTCATGGATTGTTTTGTGCTATGTGTGAGTTGTATGAATGAAGTTTGAGTAGAGAATATGAATAATGGATTCACGAGACCCACGGGGCAAAATATAACCATTTAAACTCTGACATAATGTATTAAAATGCCACGATTTTATTCTTTTTCTTTGGAATTTCATGGAATCAAACCTAAATGGGGATTAGTTGAGGTTAACACATTATGGTGTTACATTTTTGGTATCAGAGCAAAATTTCAAGCACTTTTGCTCAGTGTTAGGCTCTTGAATTACATTATTGGTTGTGTTAAGGTGTGAATTACCATAGAAATGATAATGTACACATGCATATGTGCTTGTGATACAACTGTGAATTAAAGGTTGCTACTTCTTTTTAGACAAATGGTTGAGAGTAGATGAGGCAGGGATAGAGGCAGGTCATCCAAGGCTTAGAGAGTTGAGCTAGAGGTTCAGGTTGAGTCTGAGGATCCTCTGCAGACCATCATGGAGAGACTTGATTGTTATGAGCCCATGATGGGCCAACAGTAGGAGATGCTGGAATAGCAAAGGTACATTGCCCAGCAACAACATGACATGATCATGCAACTGTAAGATATCCTAGCTAGGCAAAAAGAAGCTAGAGGAGAAGCCCCTGTACCTCAGCCGTCCACTTCTGGAATTCCACCTCCACCTCCCCATGAGCTTGTTCAGACCCAAACATCTATCCAAAAACTGTTGAATAATTAAGAAGAATAGTCCACCCTCATTTAACAGGGAGTTGGATGTAGATAAGGCAGAGATTTGGGTTATGGAGCTAGAAAAAATATTTTCAGTAATGAATTGTACCACAGAGCATAAAGCTCAGCTCGTTACTTTCCTACTATAGAAAGAAGCCTATAGATGGTAGTGTAGCACGAAATCCTTGATGGAGACCAAGAACATATAGATTACTTAGGAAAGCTTCTTGGTAGAGTTTTATGAGAAATACTTTACTAATTCTTTAAGGAAAAAGAAAGAGATAGAATTTATAGGCTTGAGACAGATTGAAGAGATGACTATTGATCAATTTGTGGCCAAGTTTATTGAGTTGTCTCGGTATTCCTCTTACCTCCAGGGGTATGATAATGAACCTTGGAGATGTAAGCAGTTTGAAACTAGGTTGAAGCCTCTAATTAGCAATAGGGTTACTCCATAGCAGATTAGAAAATTTAATATCCTTGTAGAGGTCAGCAAGGTGATTGAGAATAACTTGCGAGCTATCATGTCTGCTGCGGCTTCAGCTAGTCAAAAAAGGGCTTTAGAACTAAAGAGACCGAGACCAAAGGAGGGCTCTAGTATGACACCCAGCACCAAGAGGGGAGGCAAGGTTCCATGGAATAAAAGGCAAGGTGATTGAGAATAACTTGTCCCCTGGTTCGTGGGTCTTTGACCTGGCCTTCCCAAGGGTTTTGTCGCCTTCCGAGCTTCGAAGGCTTGGTTACCCAGCCTTCGCTCAAGGAAAATGTGCATCTGGTAGGGGAAGCTTTGCCCCCACTTATAAGGCCTTAGCCCAGGACCTTCCTATCCAATGTGGGACTTTAAAATCCACCCCCCTTGGGGCCAACCCATTCTCGGGTTACACATGCGGCTAGGCCGGCTCTGATATCAACACACTTATAGAGCCACCAGACATATTGTCCCCTAGTTCGTGGGTCTTTGACCCGGCCTTCCTAAGGGTTTTGTCGCCTTTTGAGCTTTGAGGGCTTGGTTACCCAGCCTTCGCTCAAGGAAAATGTGCATCTGGTGGGGGAAGTTTCGCCCCCACTTATAAGGCCTTAGCCCAGGACCTTCCTATCCGATGTGGGACTTTACAATCCACCCCCCTTGGGGCCAACCCGTCCTCGGGTTGCACATGCGACTAGGCCGGCTCTGATACCAACACACTTATAGAGCCACCAGACGTATTGTCCCCTGGTTCGTGGGTCTTTGACCCAGCCTTCCCAAGGGTTTTGTCGCCTTCCAAGCTTCGAGGGCTTGGTTACCCAGCCTTCGTTCAAGGAAAACATGCGTCTGGTGGGGGAAGCTTCGCCTCCACTTATAAGGCCTTAACCCAGGACCTTCCTATCTGATGTGGGACTTTACATCACGTGGACCCTGTGAGTTCATACATCACATTCACATATTTAATTACATAAATACAACTCATTTGCATCATCAAAAGTGGCCTACATCTCGTGGAAACCAAAGGGGAGCATAAAATACTTATACATATTTTGGCTAGATTTTCAATTTTTCTATCACAATTTCGGAAATTCATAACTAAATCCAAAAAATTTGAAATCCAACAAACTTTACCATTCCAGAAATTTTTGGATGTATACCCTATGGTAAAAATAATTTCAGCTCATGAATCATTACGGGGAGAAGGTTTGAATTTTGAAAAGCCACTGAGGTCGCTGCTGTCTAGGCTACTAGTTCAGATTACTGATGTAAATTTTCAAAATTCATAACTAATTCTATAAAAATTGAAATCATACACATCTAGTCATTCTAAAAATCTAGAGATGTTAAATTTATGCAAAAAATAATTCCAGAATGAAATAGATACTTTTAGCCATTGGAAATCTATAAAATAATAACTGGACTTAAGGGGCACTACTGTTACTAATAGCAAACTTCAAAATTACATAACTCTTTACACTTAGACCTCCAAATGAGGTGATCTTGGTGGCTACAAAAATATTATGAATTTTATTTTATTCTTGTAAAATTTCATAAGCATTGGACACCATTTGCCCATCGGATGACACAGAATACAAATATGTCAGTGTGAACAATGCACACACCAGAATCAATAAAAAAATTCTAATTTTGAAAATTCATCAAATATTCTGTAGACCTCCGAAAATTATGTTATTTATCTTTCCAAAAATCTCTCAACAAGTTCTAATTGCATGCCAAATCTCAGATCAAGAAGAGTTCATTTGGACAAAAAGTGATATAGGGTTCTAAATTGGTGAAATTTGGCTCCATATGGGATACCAAAATGTTCAAATGGCTTTCCTTGGGGTTTGGCACCTCTTGAGCAAGTCTAAAAGTATAATTAGGACTTGTGTAAGCTACCTAAATGGTCCCAAGCCTCGTGCTTCTCATTTTGGCCATCTCACCCACATTTATGCACATTTCCATAACATCATTCAAGAGGCTACATTGACATAACAAGCTCATTTTACATTCTAATATTCATATGCTATAATTTCTCACTTATACATGATACATCAACAGATTGATACATATTCATGACTTCATAAAACATGTACAACTATGGATTACAATATATGTCATTCTTATGGCCTTAAAGTAACAAAATTTTCACGTTTTAATGTCATTCCTTCATCTCTCATGTGGTTGGCTCCCATTGCCTTGTTCTTTGAGTCCACCTAACATATTAGATCATTGGAGAGGAGGGAATGAGATTCAAAGAATCCCAATAGCTCATCTCCCATTTAATCACACATAATATATGCAAAGCAAGTCTTAAAAATATATGCATGAATATAATAGATGGTATGAACATTCAAGAAGCAAGCTTGGCATGTGAATAAATCATACAAGGCATCCAAAGGCTTATTAAGTGGATGGATTGGCCTCACCCTTTCCTTCATAGATTTTGGACTTGCCTCACCTATTTTTTAAGAGATTTTTGGACTCAACCTTACTCTTAGGAGTCTATCTCATTTTGGGAGACTTCTTCACTTTGTCTCAACCAATTTTAAGGGTTCTTGGCTCATCCTCACCATGGCTAAAAGTTCTCAGCCTCTCCACACTCAAGTAAACCAAAACAAACATAATAATATCATTTAGAACATAATATGTCATCATGAAATCATGGCACATGAAATCATGCTAGCATACTTTTCATATCTTGAAAATACACATACACACATTCTAAGACAAGCTAAGCACACATTCATGCATGAGAGAAGTTGGGAGAGCTACCTTGGAAGTAACCACATACTTTTCCCTTTGAAAGAATGCTCCCTCTTTCAGCCTCACACACACAAACATGTGGAGATGCTTTCTCTTGGCCTAGACATAATTCATGAAAGCTAATTAGGTTCATGAACTTAATTCAAAGGCCACATAACTTGTTTGAATTCTAGTTTGATCTATAAACCTCATTATGGTTCTATAATTGCACCAAATGAAGCAACACTCATCAAATAAATTCTAGGCTCCATTATTTCCCTTCAAATATGATTCTTGACTCTTTTTAAGTCTCTTAAAGTTATCACATAATTAAAACCAAGAGCCTACCTACATGTTGCTTCTTTAAGTCATAATATGAAACCTAAAGCACCAGCTCATTCTCTGAACTTCCTAAATTTTTTCCAAGGCTTCCCCTCACTTTAACTTATCATATATGACTAAAAAATGGGCTTGAAAAAATTTAAAACTCTCCCTAGCTATGCTATCCTTGCTTGGTCGAAACATAGAGCCTTAATGGGGTTTAATGGCTTCTTGATTTTTCCTTGATATTGGAACCACTTATGGAGGTTGTTAAGAGTTATAGGAGTTCAAGGAAACACTTAAATAGCCAAGGAAACTCATGGATTAAATCAGTTTTTATAATTCTCTTAAGTGCTCTACACTTTTCCAATTTCTAGTTTAATGGATTTTCTTGAAATTTCATGGTATCTTCCATTTTCCTCAAACTTAATCTCACTAAGTCTTGATGGTTCTTAAACAAAAACCTTTCCCCCTCCATGGGTTTGTTTTGGCCGAAATATGGGAGAAGAAACTAAGGAAAGAGAAGCAATATCTTGCAAGGAAAGTACCTTGAATCAAGTTCTTCCAAGAAGGCTCTTCCTTTGTTTGGCTTGCTCTCTCAAATTTCAAAATTTCCCTCTCTGTTCTACCCTTAAAATGGCACCAAACTTCCAATTAAAACCATATAAAGAAAGATTAAAAGGAGAGGAACAAGTTTCAAGAAGGAGGGACATAGAAATTCTTAAGAATTCTTACCTTTTCCTAGCTTTTTCTCCCTCCAAGATAGCTTCCTCTTGTGTGCCTAAGAGAGTTGAATATTTTCTATTTTGAGGCAGCAAGAAGGTTAGCCAAATAAAGAGGGAGAGAGAAAGAGAGAGTGTTCAAGAAGCTTCAAGGACATAAGGATTCTAAAAATTCTCGTTTCGTCCCTTGTCTTTAGCATTTTCGTTTTTAATTTGTTTTAGCTCATTTTTGAGAACCCTCTTCTCCATTATGAAATTTAGATTCCCAATTTAGTAAAATGCCTTTGGAATTACTCAAATCGAAGATAAAACTTTTCTGAATAAATCAATCAAAGTTTGAGTCAACTGACATTGGATCCACCAGAGGGGTTTTAACTATCCTAGGGTTTTCTATAGTTTTCAAGGCCTTTGAGAATCCTAGAAAACTAAAAAAAATTGTTTAAAAAGCCTCCTATATGTTTTTCCAAAATTGCACTTATTTACAAAAATATCACTAGCCTTTTAGCAAATTTTTTGAATCACTACAACTCCGATTTCTGAGCAACTCAAGGCTCAAATCCTCATTTTTCATTATTTAAAATTTTATTCTAATTTTTTTTGTCTTAAATAACTCAACTCAAGAGAATTGCTTTGAAAACTAAGTTATTTTGATTTTTTACAAAAAATCAGATGTTACACAAGTCCATTATTTTGTGGGTGTCTACTTGAGAAGGAATAAGGAAAAGGAGGGGAACAAAGGAGTTAATGGTTGTTTAAGGCTCCTAACTTCATAAGGTGACTATCTTTTCCTATCTTGTATACATTTGGGTATATATATAAGTTGAGATGCTTTTATGTTTTGTTGTTTGATGATTGTATGAGTTATGTTTGGAATTGGTTTTTAGCATGACTTTTTATGCAAATATGAGTAAAGCTAGGCTCCTAGTATGAGATGCCAGGGAATTGAACTATTATGTATATGATGATACATGTAATGGTATCCCTTGCACAAGCTTGAGAATATGTATGTATGTTATTTTGATGCAAAAGGTTGTAAATAGAATATGTTTTGCTATATGAGTAATGTATGGCTCCATGTGGCTAATGGTAAGTGAGATGGTGAATTTTAGTAGCTAGCCTTATTTCTTGTAATGACCTTTATAGAAATAAAGTATCAACAGATTAAAATTTGCTCAATGAAAGATATTGCATATTAAGACGCAAATAGACCACTTTAAAATAAAAAAAAATAGTCCAAATGATATATAAATTTTAACCTTACCCTTAACAGTCTTAATGACCTAGTTTGGGGCTGAATTTTGGTAGACAATTTGATTAATTTGATAAAATTTTTATGAATTTTTGAATTTGTTCCCAAAAGGACAAATTATGCAATTATTATTCATTCTGCATAATTCTCAGATTTTATATTGTTTGAGTGGTTAAATAGATTCATTTTCTTTTCAAATTTTTATATTATAAGCTTTCTATAGACACCTAATTTGTGTAAATCTGAGTTGTATAGCCAAAGTTATGAATTTTTTAATTTTAGCTCATGTTATGTCAAGAGAAGTCAAAATTGTTATATAGCTCTCTCATGCAATTAGGACTTGCATGATGATCATCTAGGTTAAAACAAATATGTTTATGGAAGTTATGAATGAAAATGAAAAGAAGTTTAAATTTTAACCCTCATAGTTCCATTTGACTTATGAAAAGGCTAAAAACTACTGTTATAAGTTTTGTAATAGTTGTATTTAACTACTATTGAGTAGAAATGGTGTGATAATGGCTATATGTTATGACAATTTTCACTAATTAAACCAAGTCTTGAAGCATTAGGAAGCATTTTGGTTGATTAAAAGCTCAATTTTTATTCACTTTTGATTTGTGACTTTTCCAACATTTTCTCTCTAAATTTTGACCACTTTAAGGTAATTTTTGGATGCTTTTTCACTAGAGGTAGGCCAAAAATCATGTATAGAACATTTTAGTCAATGCATTTTTTTTTCTATTATGAGGATTGAGTTGTAATGAAGTATGGATTGCGTTAAAAGGAATTTGGGATTTATGAGGTCATTTTGTCATTCTCTCAAATTTGTTAGGTAAAAATACAATTTTCAAAGTTTTAGGCTAATTTTGTAAATTGTAAAAATTTTGGTACTAAGTTTTGATGTTTTCAAAATTTTAATTTTGAAAAACATAAGGGTCAACCTAGAATTTTTGGAAATTTTTAAGGAAATTTAGCAAAGTCACTTTTTATTTTTAAATTCTGTAATTTTTTATTTTAATAATTCCTTTAGTAACTTTTGGGTTATGTGATTTTAGTCTTGGAAACCTTTTATCCTAAGATTACTTAATGTGCTTATTAGAAAATATTTTGTGGAATTTAATTCATTACAATACAGTTTTGGCACCTAAGCATCCCTGACACTCCTTTTACTTTACCACATTTGTTCTCATGCTACACAAACTCATTATGATCAATTTGTTTAAATAGGAAGTCAATGCCTAAAGAGGGTCTGATTTTGGACCAAAGCTATAACCCTCCATTATTTGCTATGCTTGCTAAAAAGAAGTGATTCCCATTATTAATGTATATTTTAATTTTTTCTTAAAATAAAAGAATAAAATTTAAGCAAAAGTGCACTTTTCTCTAATTATTTTTCTTCTAATATTACTTAATTAATGCAATTTTTTTTTCTTTCATTTTATGTTTTATGATATTTTATGACAAATCAAATATGGAGTGGTTCAAAGTTAAGGTGCATCATGGAGGGTATTTTCTCACTTCACTTAATGTACAATATGTATATGGGCAAAAAGTTATATGGGATAATTATAATATTGATGAGTGGAGTTACTTTGAGATCCTAGATAGTGTAAAAGACCTAAGGTATGTTAAAGTAAATGAAATATGGTACAGGTTACATGGGGTTCATATGAATGATGGGTTGAGACTCATTTCTAATAACCATGCTTCCATGGACATAGGCAACATAGGTTTTAAGCATCGAATGGTGGAGGTATAAGTAATACATGCTACAAAAGATGATGAAAGAATGAAAAAATGATGATGATGCATTGGTGGTTGTAGAAGAGGATAGTACCTTGAACATTCACTTCAATGATAGTAAAAAAGAAGTGTTAGATAAAGATGATGGCTTTGAACAAGTGCAATCCACTACACAAAAAGGGCCATTAACCAAGACTTGCCCAATGTTATTACAAATTATGAACATTATGCCTTCTTTAACAATGATGAATAGTATCTCATGTAGGCTGCAACAAACAAAACTGCTAGTATAAACTTATCCGAGTCATGCTTGAGGACACTATCCTTAAGAGTTATTCCGCCACAAGTCAGTAACTCCCCAGGATTAAACAGACCCTTCCTATAATAGGGGAACAGAACAGTAGAAGCTAAAGAACTCAGGAGAGCGAGGGGGAAGAGAGGAGAGAGCTCTGAAGATGTCCGAGAGCTCGGTACATCTTGAACAGGCACCATACATCACCTTTTATAGGCCTCGAGGGCAGACAAAGATGTTAGGCAATATTAAAAATTAATTAATAATAGCTTAATTACAATTTAATAAAATTCATTTCTGAATGTTGGCATTAAAGCTAATTAAAGAAAATTAAATTGGTAATTAGGACTTCCAACATTCAGTAACTTATGATTCCAAGTTCAAAATGATGAAGTTAAGGTTTTTCCGATAAGCCTATTTATAAAATATTTTTGTAAAATGCAAAAATATTTTCAGTAAAAATTGCCCAGTGTCGCGTCTAATTCGTGTGCAAAGGGGGAAATCGAAGATTTTCAACTGTGTTACCCTTGCGTTGGCCTGTTGTTGTGCGCGCGAGCCCACTCCTCTTCTTGGTCCATTTACTTACCCAATATCACAACTTAGTATATATACATTAAGTTTAGGCTTTTGACACACTTTTGACATACCTACTCTAACAATCCCTCACAGGTGTCAAAAGGACATTATCATCTGAGTTACACACATGAGTATAACCATTTCGAATCTGGTGTCTTTTGGACTATGAACCAGACCTAGACCAATAATACTTAGTACATAGAAATGTTAGTGAAATGTACATTTTTATGAACTAACAAATCTTTGTTGTGTACTAGAGGTTTTATTAGTCAAAGTATACCCCCATAGTTTCTGCTGTTAACGACAGTTTTACGCTTTAAACGATTGTGCACACGTCTGGTATTTAATGAATGCTCTAGAGAGACTTTGCTATGGTCTCATAGAAGTGGCCCCACTTCACATTCATCTAGGTGATTTCATCAAGTGTATCTGCAATGAGTACACCATCCATAAGGAAGGGACAACGTTAGTATTTGCTCAACCTTTCCAATAATGCATTCTAGCACTTTCTCAAATCATAGGAAGGGACAACAATTTTAGTGCTAGCAGAATTAACATATGACTTATTTTTACCTATATGAACCTCTTTCATGGGATCTCTAATCACAGAGGTTGGGTTACCATTGTTGTTAATTTCATATTGGCTTAAGTCTCATTCCCCTCGGTGTGTTATCAATTTGTTTCTTTCCCAGGGTTTTGTTAATGGATCTGTCAAGTTTACTTCTGACCTTACAAATTTGATTGAGATCACTCCATCTTTTAGCAGCTGCCTTATAATATTGTGCCTCAACCAAATGTGTCTACTTTTGCCATTAAAGGTCTTATTTTTAGCTGTAACTATTGTCGATTGGTTGTCGCAATGCAAAGACACTGATGGTGTTGGTTTTTCTCCTAATGAAATATTTTTAAGAAGTTTTTCAACTACTCAGCCTTAGTACCAACCAGTTCCATAGTAATAAACTCTGAATCCCTTGAGGATTTTGTAATAATACTTTGTTTGGCTGATCTCCAAGATACTGCACTACTACCAAGAGTGAATACATAGCCACTAGTGGATTTAATCTCATCTGAATCTGAGATCCAGTTAACATCACTATATCCTTCTAGTACAGCGAAAAATCCACTATAAAATATACCATAGTTCATAGTACCTCTCAAATATCTCATTAATCTAACCAGAAGCATCCAATGCTCACTGTTTAGACAGTGGGTATATCTACTCAATCTACATACAACATATGCTATATCAGGTTTGGTAAAATTCATCAGATGCAGCAGACTTCCAATAATCCATGCATATTTAGATTGAGCTAATGAATCACCTTTATGTTTTGATAATTGTATACTAGAATCATAAGGAGTGCTTAAAGGAGAATCATTAAAATGTCCAAACTTTTTAAGAATTTTCTCCACATAATGTTCTTAAGAAAGTAAGATGCCATTTTCACTCCTTATGATTTTAACACCTAAAATCACTCTTGCTTCACCCATATCTTTCATATCAAATTTAGATGTAAGAAAGCTCTTAGTTTCAATTACAACATTCATGCTAGTACCAAAAATAAGTATGTTATCCACATATAAGCAAATAATCACACAATCATTATTTACAAGTTTTGTATAAACACATCTTTCTACTTCAATAGTAGCAAAGCCATCACTTGTCAAAACTTGATCTAATTTTTCATGCCACTGTTTAGGTGCTTGTTTTAATCCATATAAAGATTTAACAAGTTTACACACTTTATTTTCTTGTCCAAGAGTGACACATTCTTCAGGTTGTATCATATAAATTTCTTTTTCTAAAACACCATTTAAGAAAGCATTTTTAACATCCATTTGATGAATATAAGACTGATGTATTAAAGCTAAAGCAATCAGAATTATTATAGAAGAAATTCTTATAACCAGAGAAAATGTATCGAAATAATCAATATTTTGTTTTTGAGTAAAACCTTTAGTTACTACCCTAGCTTCATATTTATCAATGGATCCATCAAGATTAAGTTTCTTCCTAAAAACCCATTTAAAACCAATGGGTTTGCTCCTGGAGGTAAGTCTACTAAAACCCAAGTTTTATTTTGACTAAGAGAATCAATTTCAGCCTTAATAGCTTCTTTCCAAATATAAGCATCTGAAGAAGAAATAACTTCATAAAAATTTAAAGGATTATCTTGTATCATATAAGTATAAAAATCATCTCCAAAAGAAGATTCTTTCCTTTGCCTCTTACTTCTTCTTAAATTTTCAGCCAAAACTTCATTTGTATTTAGTTTAAGAGAATAAGTAGACATTTCCAAATTTCTAGGATTATGTTCAATTTTTAAAAGAAAGATATGTTCAAAAAATTCTGCATCTTTAGTATTGATAATAGTGTTATGATCCAAAACATCACTTTTCAAAACAAGAAATCTATAAGTTGCATTATATTCAACATACCCAATAAACATGCAATCAAAAGTTTTAGACCCAATTTTTCTTTTCTTAGGATCAAGTAACATTACTTTAATAAGACACCCTCACACTTTTAAATATTTTAGGTTAGGTACATAACCTTTCCATAATTTATAAGGTGTCTTATTTGTTTTCTTATAAGGTATTCTATTTTGCAAAAAATAGGTAGATAACAACGCTTTACCCCATAAATTATTTGGTGCAGAAGAACTTATAAGCATAGCATTCATCATTTCTTTTAAAGTTTTATTTTTCCTTTCTACTACACCATTAGACTCAGGTGAATATGGAGGAGTTACTTCATGGATAATTCCTTCTTTTTCACAAAAATCATTTAACAAAACATATTCTCCTACTTTATCCGACCTTACTCTTTTAATCTTTTTATTTAGTTAATTTTCTACCTCTGCTTTATATAAAAGAAATTTTTTAAATGCTTCATCTTTATTTCTCAATAAATATACTTTAGTATACCTTGAAAAATCATCAATAAAAGTAATATAATATTTTTCACTACCTCTAGTCATTGTTTGTTTTAAATCACCTAAATTAGTGTGTATTAAAGAAAGCAATTCAGTTTCACTTATGTATAAAAGTGTGATTTTTTAGTTATCTTAGCTTTGGCACATACTTCCCATTTGTTTAAACAATCATTTTTAATCCCAAAAATTAAACCAAGTTGTTGCATTTTCTTAATATAAGACTTACTAACATGTCCTAATCTAGCATGCCACACATCAAACGAATCAATCATATAAACAGGCAAGTAAGCAGAAGAGGATGCATTTTCATTCATTTTAATAACATTTAGTACAAATAGTCCCTGGTTGCAATATCCCTTTCCCACAAAAATATTATTTTTTGTCATTACAATCTTGTCAGATTCGAATGACACTTTAACCCTAGTCTTTTCCAATAGAGCTATAGAAATTAAGTTTATTCTAACATTAGACACATGTAGAACATCATTGAGAGCTAAGGTCTTTCTAGATGTGAGTTTAAGAACCACTTTTCCTTTTCTAAGAACTTTTGCAGTTCGGGAATCAGCAAGATAAATGTGGTCTTCTCTTTCCTTGATAAGATCATAGGAGGTAAATATTTCCTTATTTGCACAAATGTGCTTGGTAGCTTCAGAGTCTACCACCCATTTTCTCACATCGGAGACAACAAGAGCTTGAGAAATAACTGCCACAATGACATCATCATTGTTCTCATCTCTTTAAACCAAATTTACATTCGGTTTAGGAGGATTATTATTTCTAACTCTCTTTCTATATTGTGCAGCATGGTGCCCTAGCTTGTCACAAACAAAGCAATTGCCCTTCTTTTTGAATTTGGGGTTAGAAATTTTGGGATTGTAACTAGGTTTTTTATGAGAATCATACCTTTTGTTATGTAGTTTTGTTTCCACCAAATTTGACTTTGAGGCTATTTCCCTTCCTTTTGCAGCTCGAATCTCCTTCCGGTTGGTGTCTTCAATGATGATATGAGTGATGAAATCTGACAGTGACAATTGTTTCTGCTTATATTTAAGTTGTTATTTGTAGTCTTTTCATGAATCTGGTAGTTTCTCAATCAGGATCCCAGCTACAAATTCATCTAGAAGGTTAATCTTTTCAGCTCGAAGTTCTTCCAGTAGTTTGTGGTATTCGTTGATTTGTAGCTTGATGTCTTTATACTCGGACATCTCCTATCGGTAGTAATTTCTAATCCCGAATTTCTGTTTTCCAGCATCCTCAGTGGTGTACTTTGTGATTAAAGACTCCCAGATTTTATTGGCTTCCTTATAGACACCGTACACATCGAATAGATCATTAGATAAAGTACTAATAATTGTGTATCTATAGACCTTATTAGCATATTCCCAAGCAATTCTTTAGTTTTGGTCACAACATTAGGGACAGGTTTAGATTGAGTCAGCACCATTACAACTCCGTGCATGTGATAAGCATAATTTATATACATTTTATTCTCCTTAATTTAGACATTTTAGTTCCAAATATGGTTCTAGGAGTCTAATTAATTAGAATTTGGTTTTAATAGCCATTTTCTACATTTTAGGAATTAATTTACAAATTATTAGATTTTAATGCATAAATTTAGCTTAAATAATTTTGTGAAAATTCCTATTTGCTTTTTCCCACTCTTTTGTGCAAGATTTTCAATGGACAATTAAAGCTTGAATGAACTTTCCATGGAACCCACACACTTACATGAAGTCTCATGATCATCAAACACATGCATGGCTCAAGAACGAAGGAAAGCAAGAAGGAAGCTTCTTCATTCGGGCTGGATATCACGAGCAGAGTGAAGGAGAAGGAGACTTGGATTCCACGTGGAAACAAGCTTGGGTATAGATTATATATCCACATACTCAAGCTGCCACGGATCCCATGTCATTTAACCAAGCTATCCATTCATTGAAGAAGCAATGCAAGCTCATGAATGTGGAAGAATGATGTCTAGAATGCATGGAACAGTAGCTAAAGAATGGGCTTGATGTGAAAGTAAATAAAAGAACAACGTTGCAAGACTGGAGAAAAAAGAATGAAGAAGAGAAGCTCGAGCTAGCTAAAGAAGGAGAGATGAGAAGGGCTGCCAAACACACACATGCAGAGGCAGAACAAAGAAGAAGCAGCTGTAAGAAATGAACCTACGAGTTCCATGAGGAATAAGCAAAAGAAGAACCAAACAATGCAAGAAGAAGCTTGAGTAAGGAGCAGAACATAGGTTGGACTTAAGAGGAGAAGCAACGTGATTTTCGAGCTAAAAGAAGGTAAAGCCATGTTCTGGATTCAGGCAAAGCAAGAAGCTCACAAGGAAGGAGAAAGAGGCAGCTTGTGTGAAGAGAAAATGCATGGAAAATATTTGGAGCAACAAATGAATGAAGAGTTGAAAGATGAAGTAGCAAACTACGAGCTGAATGATGAAGAAGAGACATGAAGCTTACAGCTTGAGTTGAGGAAGAAACGAGATGGTGCAGTAGCTCTTAACTTCATGCACTACAGTAGCTCGAGAAAAGCAAGCTGAAAGAGAGAGAAGCAACTGGGTAGAGAAGAAGCGCAAAACCAAACGAAGCAACATAGAAGAAACACATCACATGAGTTTCTGGTTTAAAGAAAGAAGCTTAGAAGAGACAAGGAGCTGCATAAAGGGAGCTTGTGTAATAAAAATGCAAAGAAACATGTGAGGCAGATGGGATGAGTAGGAAACAGAGGATGCAGTCTCAAGTTTATGAATAAAGTGAACCACATGTCCAGCTCTCTTGTTCGCATGCATGAAGCCACAACATCCCATGAACAGAGGATGCAACACGTGACTTTTAATGAGAAAGGGAGTATACTTCATTCACGTCTCTACAAGTCTGCACGCTTCCTTCATCCATTCGTATAAAGGGACGTGGAATATAATTAAATAAAAGAAAGCGGGGCCTACTCTCATACACACATCCATGCAGCATAATACACACGAAGAAGCTGAGTTTTAGAGAAGGAATATCACGTAAATCATTAACAAAAAGAAGAGGCTCTTGCACGTGACTTTTAATGAGAAAGGGAGTATACTTCATTCACGTCTCTACAAGTCTGCACGCTTCCTTCATCCATTCGTATATCTTAATCCATTCACAATCCACCCATCCCATGTCTCTATATTTCCGGAAACTCATGCCTATATATATCAAGCCATTCATTCGTTCAATGAGCAACCATCCAACCATTCTTCCACTCCATGCTCATTCACATTCATTCCATCCATCCATCTCCACATTCCATGAGATTCTAATCCACCTTGAGGCTAGCTAGGAGGAAGCCTTGGAGAAGCTTGAATCCATGGAGAAAATTCAGAATTTTGGCTAAGAATTTCCTTATTTTTCCTACACTTTTTCTCTTTCATTTATTGTCTTGGTTAAGTTGTATTTGATAGGGAATTTGTATAATTATAATTAGTGGCTGGTTAGACACTAATTAAGGACCTTTTTGTTGATTAATTGATCTGATTAATTTTAATATTATCTGAATTCCCATGTATGCTTCGAAGGTGTTCGATAAAATACATGAGTGAGATTATGTGTTTAATTGTTTAATTTGAGGATTCCTTAATGTTTAGTTGGTTAATTAAATATTTAGGATGATTCAGAGGCTAATCAAATTAGTTAATCAATCAAATTGAGTGTTCGGGATCTTAAAGACAAGATTTAACAGTTTAATGCAGGATTGAGGTTTCAATTCAACGTTAGATTGTTAATCTCTTGAATCTTGAGTGGTTACCCAAGATAATTTGTTATGAACACAACTAAGAACTCTTATACCAGAATTAATCACAATTAGATTAGGATAAGGATAGTGGATACCAAGGGACGAATCCAAAGCTAGTCACAAGTCCATCTTTCACCAACAAATTCATATAATTAGGTAGTAGTTCGTCATTTTAATTCAATTTAGTTTTAGGTTAGTTTAAACCCCCTAATTTAGGAGTTTTTAGAGTCTTTTAACATTTAGAAAACCCAATTAAACATTGAACGCAAATTCCAAGGGAGATGACCTAGGTTGTGCCATTAGCTACATATTTTATCAGCCTAGTATTATTTTGAGGGTTATGCAACGATCTACTCAGCATGTCTAGGATAGAGAACATCCGCTCTTACTACCTTCTAAAGTTCTCCCCATCAAACACTTCAATTTTGGATATATCTGGGAATGGCTTGGGTAACGTCATAGCAAGTATTGGATTTGGAATGAAGGTTGGAGCAGTAGCACCACTCCCTCCATCAAAACTTGTAGCAGCAACATTAACATGATCATCAGAAACCAACTCGGTGTGGCTCTATAATAACTCTTAAGATTGTAGGCTACAACGAACAAAACGTTAGTATAAACTGATCCGAGTCATGCCCGAAGATACTATCTTTAAGAGTTATTCCGCCACAAGTTGGTAACTCCCCAGGATTAAACGAACCCTTCCTATAATAGGGGAACAAAATAGAAGAAGCTAAAGAACTCAAGAGAGTGAGGAGGAAGAGAGGAGAGAGCTCTGAAGATGTCCGAGAGCTCGGTACATCTTGAACAGGCACCATGCATCGCCTTTTATAGGCCCCAGGAGCAGACAAAGATGTTAGGTAGCATTAATTAATAGCGGCTTAATTACAATTTAATAAAATCCCTTTTTGAACGTTGGTATTAAAGCTAATTAAAGAAAATTAAACTGGTAATTAGGACTTCCAATGTTCAATAACTTATGATTCCAAGTTCAAAATGACGAAGTTAAGGTTTTTCCGATAAGCCTATTTATAAAATGTTTTTGTAAAATGCAAAAATATTTTCAGTAAAAATTGCCCAGTGTCGCGTCTAATTCGTGTGCAAAGGGGGAAATCGAAGATTTTCAACTGTGTTACCCTTGCGTTGGCCTGTTGTTGTGCGTGCGAGCCCACTCCTCTTCTTGGCCCATTTACTTGCCCAATATCACAACTTAGTATATATACACTAAGTTTCTCTTTGTCCTAGGCAATGTGGGACTTAGGCTTTTGACACACTTTTAACATACCTACTCCAACATCTCAATGATAGTGATGAGGGTAATGTGAAAACTAAAAGTGTTAGAAGGAAGGAATGTAAAGGAATTTCAAATGATGAGTATGAGAGTGAAGAGTTGGATAGCCCTAGTTATGAGGAAGAAGAATATGGAGATGGAGATGAATCCCAAAAGAAAATGTTTCCTTTACATAAGTTGCTAAAAAACCTGAATGAATACAAATGGGAGCTAAGAACCCTTTATAACACTCAAGATGATAAGGTAAGGATTAGGATTGTCAAGAATGACAAGGTAAGAATTAGAGTAAGGTGCAAGCCTAACTATGATTGGATGGCATATTGTGGGAAGTTGAAGGGACAAGAGACATGGCAATTAAGGAAGATCAACAACAAACATACATGTAGTAGGGAGGTGAATAATAAGTTGTTAAATTCTAAATGATTGAGTAGGAGTATTCAAAAAAAGGTGAAATAGATGTGTCAACGACTTGGCTAGATATGCAGCCAAGCTAAGTAAAGTTCCATAAATAGTGTTATATATTTTGATAATAGAAGAAAGTTAAACTTAGCAAATGTCTTAATATAAGAGACTTTAAGTCGACCAAATATGCAAAGGTCTTGGCCACCATGGTGTACCCTTGGATCACATCTCCCTATGTAAAGGCCAAGTAGAACAAATACAAAGACAAGGGCAAGTCAAACACAAGCAACTTCATCAAGTCAACTAAGTAAGCTAGTACTAATAGGCCATTCAAATGGTAAAGACATTTCTTCTTGACCTAATGGTACAATAAAAGGCATTTAGTTGACTAAGATTGTGTAAACTTTTTGGATTTGCTATTGTTATGTGGCTTTTTGGTTTGGAACTTAGTATGTTTTGATCGGCATTTAATACTTATTGCAAGCATCTTTTAGATAAAGACAAAAGTATACTTTTAATGCCAACTCATTACTATCATTATCTATTCACTAATCTTATTTTAAATTTACTAGCTACAAAGGTATTTAATACTTATTGAATCTATTTTTTTGTTCATGCACAACTTTATAACAATATACCAATACAAAAGTCTTTGATTAAATTCACATAAGTGCAATTTTATTTCAATCTGTACAATATATTGTTCAATAACACATATAGCACTTAGCATTTCTACAACTCAAACAAATGATCAGATCTATTATATTTATACAATTTAAGTTAGCCTATGGTTTTTTTTCCTTCTTGTTCTGAGCTTCACTCTGCTTTATTTTCATTGTGTATCACCATTTTCTTGCTTTGTATATCACCATTAGGGGAATGTTCTAAAGTAAAATAGCTATGTTACAAAGCTCAGTCTACTGTGGTTGTTCTAACTTGCTCCATTGTGATATGCACTACTTATAAACCAAACACACAAAATCACCAACAAAAAAGTACATGTGTGAGCGTGTATGCATATTATATCAAATGCAAATAAGTGTATAAATCATTAGCATGCAAATATGGCAATAAACAAATTCAAACAACCAAAATCAAATCAAAACCAAATAAATTCATCCCAAATTTAGCCATATTTGCAACAAATTTCAGAATTTTCACAACACTTAATTGCACTAAACCAAGACCAAATAACACTAATCAACAATAGTTAGCAGTTTTGTGATGTGGAGCATAGCAAATTTGTTCAACAGTTAATTGCACTAAATTCCAATGTTTTTCACAACAGTTAATTGCACCAAACTAAAAGTATACTTTTATTTTAAAAAATAATGAAAAAATATACATTAACAATATTTTTTATAACTGTGCCAAGTAAAAACAGATGTTGGACTGCACAGGAAGCAAAACAAAAATAATGACACAATTGTATTGTCTCATTTTTCCGTTTATACATCTCTCTCTCTCTTTTTTTTTTTTAATCTTTTGGCTATTGTGCTATAATCACATGAATAACAATAAAAAGCAAACAATAACAATGATAAAACTTGATAGCAGTGAAAACAAAGTCCAATTGCCTAATTAAAAAAAACAATGAAAAGCAAATAATAACAGTGAAATTCGATAACCATCTCTAAGATGACACCAAACCCTTTCCAATTGTGATTAGCAAAATAATCACTATTGAAGTGTCGTAGAGTGTGATGTGTTGATTTAGTGTTTTCGTTCGTCAATTGAAAGTCGAGATGGTACAGTATTTTTTATTTGTACAAAATTCATTTAGGTTTAATTTGGAATGCTACCTATAATTTTTTTTAAGGTTTTTGAAAAATTTTAAAATAAGATTAATGAATAGATAAGAATAACAGTGAATTGGCATTAAAAATTACATATTATCATTTTTTGTTAAATAACTTAATGGTGTTAAACACTACAAAAAAACAAAGAATTTCCGACAGAATTTAGTTGACGGAATTTATTTCCATCTCAAATTTGCGACAGATTTGTCACAAATTCCGTCGCAAAAATTTGTGACGGAATTTTTGACAAAAAATTTTCGTCGAAAACATTTCCGTCGCAAAACCGTCACAAAATAAATTAGCGACAGAATTCAGTGACGAAAATTTCCGTCACTAAAATGGGGATATCCTAGTAGTGTATTGTGACGGAATTTTGTGACGATTAAGTCCCTCGCTAAGTTAGTGACGATATTAGTGACGGAATTTTCTCATCACTAAATATTCCGTCGCAAATCCGTCACAAATTCCGTCACAAATTGAATTTTGTTATGATTTATATGTTATAATAATTAAAATATATACATATCCATATATATCTATTGGAAGTTTTTTAAATATCATTAATTTTATAGAAAAATGTGGTAATTCATATAATATCAATTAAATTATATATTATTAATTTAATAAAAAATGAGATAAATAGTAATGTGGATAATTATTCTATGGTTAATAAGAGTTCTTGGTTTTTATTTAAAATTTAGTAATTTGTAATTTATTTATTTTAAATCATATATTAAAATAAATATAGAAGATAGTTAATTAATTAGAAATAGAAATTACGAATTTAAAATCATAATTTAAATAAATATATGTAAGGAATGATTTTACTGAAAAGATAAGAAAGTAAAAAATAAGTAATAAATAAAAGGTAAAAAAATTTAACTCAAAAGAACAAGAAGAAAATAAATCATATATAAAAAATATAATAATATGTCTCTTTCTCAATATACAAATATTAAAATTCCACTCATCCTAATTAATTATAATCAATTAGATTTGGGATTGTAAGCCAATTACTTTTACTATAGTTGGCAGGTTTGAGAACCATAAGTAAAATTTTGGCGTCATTGTTAGGGAGCTAAGTAATTATGATCAATTAGATTAGGATGTTTATTGTTTTCAATAGCAATGTACGTAGCTTTCTTATGTTGGTTCTGTGGCCAATTCCAATGCTTGCAAATTCGATATTTTGAGGTAATTCTACACAATATTGATTCCAAGAGTGACTAATTTTGATTGAACAAAAATTTGGTATGTAAGTTTTCGGGGTTGTGAGGACTAATAGTCATAAAACTAATTATATTTAAATTTTACAGTATTAGATTAAGGGTCAAAAAATAATAAAGTGATATTAACATCGATTTTTGTATTGTACGATTGAGCTGGAAATGAGAAGATTTTTTGTTAATTAAAGCAAAAGCAAAATAGAAATTTTCTTTTTAAAAAAATAATATTCACTCAAAATGATTTAGTTGGTATTTTTTTTAATATTTTTACTTACGGTTTTGAATAAATGCCCTTTTAAGTGCAATGTAATTTTTTTGAGAAATTTGCAAAACACATAAAAAATTTTTTATCAAATGATTTGGTTGAACAAAGGAGCTTTTTTAAATGTGCTTTATGAAATGCCTTTGAGAGAAAATTGTAGAGTAGGCAAAATTTCACAACAATCTCGAACATGTATTTAACTCAACTATTAAAATTATTAGACTATGATTGTAATAATCATTTTTTACTTTAGTAAAGTTTTCACTTTGTTTTGTAAATATGTATATATATTAAGAAATAGAAATATAGAAGGCTGCATATGTAATGCATTGTAGGAAAAAATTTGTGAAATTATGTTAAAGGCTAGTTAAATACTCCTAGTAATAAAAATATTACGCCAATTATATATATTCCAGATTATTATACAATTATATAAAAGTATAGGGCTAAAATCCATTTTGTTAAGGTGCTATATTAACTAGGTGTGCATATTAATTGACCAAAAAAAAAAAGAATCAACATGAAGGAAAGAGACCCAAAACTCAAGCCCATGCTAAAATCCAATAGTGTTAGCCAAATCTTTCATCCCATCAACCTAAAACCCTAAACCATCTTGAATTTTGGTACCCGCAAGCAAATCAATCACAGCATCTTTGATTTCTCCTGCTTCCATTTAGAACCCTGCCCGAACATATTAATCAGTCTCTTACTCTAATTGAAAGTTAAAGCTATCCAAATAAGAAGCATATTCATTAGTTAAAATATTATTTAGTAATCAAAATTTTTTTTAATTAAAATCACATATTCTAATGTTAAAATAGGATTGAATTACATTTTACATTTTAAATAAGAAGCATTTATTAATCAAAACATAAATAAGGTCAATATCTACAATTGTGCATTAGTGAAAATTTGTTTATATACTACAAGTTGAAAAAGTTAGACATATATAATTCATTAGAATTAATCAATGAGATTTAAGTTGCCTAAAAAAAGGTCCTTGAAGGACTTAGCTTGCAATACTCTAATGGATAAACTTTATAATGTGTCTCATACATTGTATTTTTGTTGGTTGTTGAACAAATTTATAACTACTTATATAATTATTAGATTTTTGTTTGCTCCTTACATATTCATTGAAGCAAAAAAGGTCATTTGACCTACTAAGACTGTTTCTATTGCTGCATTTCTCGACATTTTTCTCAATATTGATATTGATGTAACTAATATGTGCTATAGGTTTTGTGAATATCATTGTTATTATTATAATTTCAAACACTTTTCCTAGTGATTTATCAATATTAATTACGAGATAAGAATATTATAAATAATAAAATTGGTTCCCCAGTTATAATATAATGTGTGATGCAACATATTTTTTAATATTTATTATATTTTTGGGGTCATTATTCAATAGTTGTTTGTCTTTTTTATTATTTTTTTTGAAAATAAAATTATAATGATTATTTCCTATCTTCATTTATTTATTTTTATTATTTTTCTCTTTACATATACTTAATAGTATATCATACCAAATATAATAATAAAGGATATATTTTCCATATTTATTTGTTTTATAAATTGTTAGAAGCATATGATTTCTGAACACTTATTTTTATGTTTGGAAATTTATTTATTTTATTAATTCTCATCATTTTAAAATATATTTTGCATATACTGCATATTGTACTTGATAATATAAATTAATATAATATATTAGATAAGTTTATATATCAAAATAATATATATTTTTTTAAAGAGTAAGATGAAGATCGATTTTTTATACACAAGGGCATCTTAAATTTCCCAATCCAACCCTAATCTCCAAAAACACCGTCGCTCGAAGGAAAGCTCGCTCATCCCCTCACCATCGCATCGTTGCCACTTAGCTCACGTTGATTTCACTAAGGCAGAACCTTTCAGTTTTGAACAAGAGAGGTAAGAGTTTGATATCCCTCCCTTATTGGTGAAACTTTACTCTCCTTTCCCAGTTTGATAGTTAATGGAAGATATCATTTGATTGTTGGTTTCAACTGGGGGCATGAGTTTTTTGCTTAAATCTTGGTGCTTCCCATTTTTATCACGGATATTTGTTTGCTTTGCTGTCTGATGTTATCTAAAATTTTTGCCGTTTCAGTGTTTTGGGTTGTTCCATTGTCCCTTCCCCACTATTTTGTGTCGTTTGTTCATGGCATATCTTTTTAAGAACATAAAATCTTAATCTGTGCTTGTTGAAGATTAAGATTTTATCAAGGATATTTAATGCTTGTTGAAGATTGTTAATCTGTGCTGTGAAGGCCATTATTTGAGTTGAACCCTCATCCTCCATTTTATTAAGTTTATCCTGGAGAACAGATCTGTTTGCTAATCTTTTCTCCAATTCAGATGTTTTGTCATGAAGCCCTGAGTTCTCCTCTCTTAATTTGGGAAGGCTAAATTTGCTGTTTCTGGGTTTAAAGAATTCCAATCCCGCAGTCTTCTTGCTCTCTTTCTCCCTTTTTTTTAGCATTCTTGTAGTCTCTTTCAAAGGAACAATGGACCTTGACTGATTGGAGGGATAGTAATTCAATTCCCCATGGAAAGGTGTCGAAGGAATAGAAGACCAAAGCAAGTTCGTGCCACTTTAGGATTTTAAGTTACCTTCGAAATAACCAGCTTTCCATTGTTCTCGAATCTTTGGACAAATCCGCTAGAAATGACTTTTCTAAGGCAAGAGCGGATCTTCCTAAACAGGATTGAAAGACTGCTAACCTTCATGCCTTTCTATTATACATACCCTTTCTTCCCTCGGGTCACTCACTGCCTTAGCTTGAGCTTGCTTCCTTGCCTGCCATCTAATGGAGCAGCTTAGCCTAACCAAATAGGCTTTGAACCGGATTGCTACTGACTTTAGCTTGGCTCGTGCCCTTTTACCTAGACTGACTGAGAGCAGGGAAGAATCTTCTCTTTACTTGAGCTAACAAACCAAACCACAGTCTTGGCTTGGCTCAAGGGTTAAGTGAGACGATCAGCTCCTATTTTATTTATTTTAGAATGCATTTCTTCGTCACAGTAGAACCAGAACAAAACCCTTTCTGGGGCCAAGGGACTGATGCTTGCCTGACGTTCTGATGTCCAGACTCCTTGCCTTCTTGTTTTGCTAAAGAACAACTTCGTTTAGTAGATCGCTTGAGCGCAGATGAATGAGTCTACCAGGTTATCATCCACAATATGTTTAGGTTTTCTTGCATTAAAGGTAACTGCTGGTTTTAAGGACTACTCGACCTAATAAGGGAGAGTAGAGTCCATTATCTACGTATTCACGACTTCAACACAACTCATTCACTTAAGAAAGGATAGCTTTTGAATCGAACTCTAGTATATTTACTATTCTTCATGGTGATTTTTACTCATTGGGACATCCTTAAAAAAAGAAGAATTCAGAAAAGGATTCGAACCCTTTTCTATAGAAAGAAAGTGAGTGAGCCCCCGCCTTTGCAATATAAAATTCTATAGAAGCTTGTTCATTTGTTTTTATAAGCGTTACGCTTTTCCTTAAGGCTTTCACTTGTTCCTTCGGTTAGTACAGCCTATGTTCTCATATGATATTAAATCTGTTGAGTTCTTATCCCACTTGAAGGACTGTGTCCAGGGTATTGACTTAGGAAAGGCTATCTTCGGACCGTCTTTGCCAAATCACTGAGGTGATGATTAGTGGGTTCAGGGGAGCTTGCTAAGGTGAAAGGCATTATAAATCTATATACCTAGAGAGGACAAAGGAGCCTCTCACAAGAATGGTATCATGTTTCGAATTGTTGATCTAGCATATAGGATCACGAAGTTATTGACAAAACAGAAACATATGGGGCATACGTGTTAAACCTTTTAGTTATTGACAAAACAGAAACATGTGGGGCACACGTAGCTTTTCTTGATTGGACCAAGAATATATGGTCAACCAAAAAATTCACTTCTAAATTTGATTGCAGTAGTTTTTGCTAGAATTGATTGTTAAACGTACTGGGTATTTTTGGAGCTGAAACTTAATGATTGAGATATGGCATTAATGGCTATGATGTGATTCAAAGCTAGCCCTGCGCTGACGAATAAGCTAATTAAGTGCCCTGCCTTATAGGAAGAAGCTACCCCTTTGCAAACCCTGTAGCCCTGCCTTGTATCGTATCCGTAAGCCACTAATCCAGCGCTCTAACCCGGAGTAGTAGTAGAACCAGTATCAAAGAAGCAAACCAGCCCACGAGCTAATCTGTAAGCTAGTGAGTCCCTCTTTTGATATGTGAATGGATTCTTGAAAAGTTAACGTGGATTAAGTGTATTAATAACATTAGTAATGTGCATTGTAATGTATTGTTAATGTTTACTGATATATTAACAATTAATAATATTATATTACTAATATTATAAATTAATTATCAAGAAGTTGTATGTTAATAATTAATTAATTGCTAATAAAGTTAGTAACACTTTAATTAATTATTATCAAAACAATTTGTAATTATTACTTATCGGGTTGGTGCATTAATTGTATGGAAGAATTAGCTTTAGGTTTTTTTTTTTAATTAGTACTTCCAAAATTTAAATTATTTCATATAAACTATGCCCAATTCCAAAGAGTTTTCAAAATTTGACAGAATTTTGTTTGTGACTAAATTCATAATTAGGTTCAATTATTATATTTATAAAACAAATTTAATATTTATTGTTTATGGAATTTCTTATTTATCTTTTTAGCTGTATTACTTTGCATAAAGTTAACCTCCTCATATACTAACTTAACATTATATATGAAAGTAATTTTTAAAACTTGTCTTTATTCACTTTTGTAATTATATTGGTAACACGTTTTTCATATTTAATATTCTAATGCATCTCACGCTCATCCATTAAATTTTTTTAACTTACATTTCTAGAAAGATATCAAAAAGTCCTTTTCATTTTTCTCGCTTATTCACTTTATTATCTTCTTCCAAACACGTTTATTTCAAGTATAATTATTTTGTAAAAAAGGCCAATAATGTGACGAGGGACATATTTTTAAGTATGTTAAAGATACGATTAAACAGTTTAAAAACATCTTGATGGTAATACTTTGAAAAAAAAATCCATGGTTGATCACTGGGATGCTCATGATGTTCATGCTCATCCTTTCTTAATCTTCTCCAAGTGAGGAAGGACCAAATGATATGGCTGAGTCACTAGGATGTCTACTTTATAGGGAGTCTGCGTATGTGCATTGGATGGATGAGAGTCTATGACCTCAATTATTTGTACCCCTATATGGCTTTTGTTCAGTTTGTTCCTTTGTTTTTTTACAACAGAGTCACGTGAGTTTAAGGTTTAAAAAAAAAGATTAATATTTAGTCAAGGGATATCTCCTTTTTCAAGTTAAGTTGATTTTTATTTATAATTTAATTTTCTAATCTATATGTACCTCACTAATTCATTCTTTTGGTCCTGTCTCTAAAAAATTCACAAAAATAAAAAAATAAAATATACAGACTTGCTTTTTATTTTTAAGATATACATAGATATATTTAAAACTAAAAGTTATTTTGTATTTTAGTCTAATTTTAAAATTTTTGACTAAAATATCTCCTATTAATCTAAATATATATTTGTAATAAAAAAAATTAAATAGAGGATATTTTAGTCAAATAAATTTAAAATTAGATTAAAGTATAGAATAACTTTTTAGTTTAAAAAAGTTTATATATTTTTTAAAAATAAAAAAGAAGTTCATAAAATTTAGAGAAAATTTATAAAATTTACTCAAAACAAAGTTCATTGAGATTGCATTTGGTGCATAAAATATGAAATTGAGGAATGAAAAAGAAAGAAAAAACAAAGTGTAATAAACTGCGATGAAGTACAACCATACATCAAGTAAGTGATATTGTTTATTAAACACTTATTTGTAATATCACTTATTTGTAAATGTTGACCACATTTCTTTGTTCTGTAGTTTATTTGTTCATGAGTTAACTTTGTCCAATCCTCAAATTGCGGATCTTAAGATAGAAGCTCAAATCGAATCAAATTTTTCCTCTTGGTTCCGAGCACATGTAAGTAGTAATATAGCATGGACATTAATTATGTCTTAAAACAAAGTGTCAACTCACGTACAATATTTTTAACATGCCACACAGGTTCAAAACCCAGCCAATAATGTTCTAGATCCATTGTTACATGACATTGCTCGGGGACCAAAGAGAAGCATTAGAACTTGGCCTATATACTTTGTAAATGGATATAGATTTCACATACATTCATTGAGCCATCGAAAATCAACCATAAATAGTGGTGTATGCATTAAAGGGACTGACTTTGCACAAGCAGAGCATGACTTTTATGGCATCCTAGAAGAGATTGTGGAAATTGAATACACAGGGATTCCTGTGAAGCGATTAGTATTATTCAATTGTCAATGGTTTGATCCTTCACCTAATCGTGGGATGAGAGTTCATAGACAATACGGGATTGTTGAAATTCATGAGTTAAGGAGGTATAACAAGTTTGATCCATTCATATTTGCTCAACAAGCAACACAAGTGTACTATGCGCATTATCCTAGTTGCCCTCAGAAGACTAATTGGTTAGCTGTTATCAAGGTTAAGGCCCGTAGTATAATTAATGCTCCTACGTCTGAAACAAACATAGGGGCATTTCAAGTGGATGGATTAGAAGTCATCTTACCTACAATTGTCCCGAATGACGAATGTCATAATTTAAGAGACCCTGAAGGCTCCTATGAGGAGATAAATATGTCAACCGCTAACATAGTTGAAGAAGAAGAAGAAGAAGAAGAAGAAGAAGAAGAAGAAGAAGATGATGATGATGATGACGACGACGATGACGATGATGATGACGATGACGATGACGATGACAACAACAATCTAGATGAGGGTGATGAAGATGATGAACAAGATGATGATGCATAAATTAGGGTTGAGATTCATTTAATTATAACTTCGATATTGTTTTGAAAATGTATTTTGCTACTTTGTTTGTGTTTTATGTATCTCACTTATATTTTTTATTTAACTTTTTGCCAACTTATACTAACTTAAAGGTTTGTTATTACATATATAGATGGCTGGTCGTGGCACTAGGCGAGTTCGTGCCCGGTGGAGTACATCTGCACCATTACCTCTGCACCCTCAGCCATCTCCTATAGCACCAGATGCCTCCACTGCACCTCCATCAGCTCCAATCATGCTTGAATCATCTAGGAGGCCCTCAGTATCACCTGTATCATCTCCTCTAGTACTGTCTCCTAGCTCGCAACACTCACATCCCATTTCTCAGGGTCCTTCCACTAGTTCTACACCTATGCCACCTATCCAACCTTTTGGTCATGATCCCACAGATGGTCGAATATGGTTGTATCCTGACAAGCATACGTAAGTTATAAAATTTGTATTGTTTTATTTGTTATTTAATTAATAACAAAGTGTCATTATAACATTTGCAATTATTGTTGTTAAATGATTAGGTTTAATCCTGTTGTTGCTGTTGTTCATGATATTCTCCCAGTAATTTAAGAAAAATTTGAATATCCATGTCACAGTTGGAAAGTAATGCCTCCTGAAGTTCGACAACTATGGTTTGATGAATGGGCGGTATATATCTTACCCTATTATATATATATATATATCTTTTAATGGTCATTTGTTGATTTATTTTTTCTCCTTTTGTTTAAAGTTTTGATTTTTCTTTTGTTTATGCAGAAGAAATATAAATGGTTGCCACAATATGACCAAGCAATTAGATGCAATTGGAACAAAAAGTGTGGTGATGTCTTATGAAATGCAATGCACAGAGTTCGGTTGGATTTGGAGAAAGGGACTACACCTAGTTGGATCCCTGACAATGTAATGGTCCAATTGAAGCATTATTGGGAGTCAGATGATTACAAAGTTGTATGTCAAACAGCTAAAAATAATCGGGCATCTACCACAGGAGGCATGCAACATAAAGGGGGAAGCATTCCCTCAACTGAGCATAAAAGGAGATTGGTAAGCATTTAAATTCACAAGCAATCATCATTTATTTAATGTATGAGATAACTAATATTAATAAATAATTACAGACTTCACAGCTTGGAAGGCCACCTACAATGTTTGAATTATTCAAGCACACACATTATGATGAGGCAATTGGTCAATTTGTGGACCATAGAGCAGCTGAAGTTTATGTATGTATATGTTTTTCTTTTTTTCTTACTGGGTTTATGCTGACGGCCGGAGGCCTGACTAGTTGTAGTGTTAATCTTGCTGTATGTTTTGATCTTCACTGGGATTATGCTGACGGCCAGAGGCCTGACTAGCTGTAGTGTGCGTCTTGCCTTTTGTTTTCATTCTTACTAAGATCATGCTCATAACTGAAGGCCTAACTAGCTGTATTGTTTGTTTTGCTTTTTATTTTTATAGTCTCTGGATTTGTGTTGATGGCTAAAGCTTAACTAGCTATAGCGTTAGTTTTTATTTTTCACTTTGCTTGTTATTAAACTTGTCTTGACAATTGAAGGTCTTATGGATAATATGTGAGTCTTACTTTTTTGTTTCAATTGTTATTGGAATTTCATGCTGACGGCCGGAGGCATGACTAGTTGTAATGTTAGTCTTGTTGTGTGTTTTGATCTTCACTAGGATTGTGTTGACGGCCAGAGGTCTGACTAGCTGTAGTGTGCGTCTTGTCTTTTGTTTTCATTTTTACTAAGATTGTGCTCATAACTGAAGGCCTGACTAGTTATACTGTCTATTTTGCTTTTTATTTCTATGGTCACTGGATTTGTGCTGACAGCTAAAGCATGACTAGCTATAATATTAGTTTTTATTTTTCGCTTTGCTTGTCACTAGACTTGTGTTAACAGCTGAAAGGTCTTATGGATAATATGTGAGTCTTACTTTTTTGTTTTGATTATCATTGGAATTTTATTGCTTGCTGAAGGTCTGACTAGCTATAGTATGGCTCTTGTTTTTTTTTATTTCAATTGTCATTAGATTTGTGTTAATGGCAAATGACCTAATTAGGTGTAGTGTAAGTTTTGATTTTTTCTTTTTGATTGCCATAGATTTGTGCTCAAGGCTAGAACTTGTTGTTCTTTACATATTTATTTTCCATTATAATCATTAGTGGAATTGTGTGATTGTTTATTGAATGTTTGTTAATCATTCAATTGTCTCACTAGCTATCAGCCTCATTGCATATTTTTTCCATACACTTAATCATTATTTTCATTGTGACGACTGAATGTATTTGTAGTTTTACGGTATTTATTCTTTATCATATCATCACACTTTATGTTAATACTATGTGACATACGGAATGCTTTAACATGTGCATATTCTTTTGTTCTAGATGCATTGTCACCGCTTTCCTTATTATAAACTTGTCTTCCTTTGTTCCCTTCAACAGGCTGATTACTTGAGGCTTAAAAATGCTAGAACTTCTACTCAAGACTCAACAGGCGTTGCATCCAATGATGTAGAAGATGATGATGAAGTTGCCTTATGGTTAGAGGCTGTAGGTGGTAAAAATAAGAGGGGTCGCATCTTTGGGGTTGGATCTGAGGCTTATGATATTGATGCTAGTTGATCTCGAGGAACTTCTTCTTCTATTCATAACTCAGGACTTCATTCTGATTTTGAAGAGGAATTACGCAGGAGGATTGCCACAGAGACAGCACCTTTGAGACAGGAGAACCAAGAACTTAGAGAGCAAAATCAACGTATAACAGAGCAACATCAACAAATTTTGTCTCTACTGGGAGAGCATCAACAAACACTTGATAGATTACAAGAACTTGAATTGCGGTTATCCCGTGCCCCATCAAACCCTATACCAGAAGCCTTAGCACCTGAGAAGATCGGCCCTGATGATTGTCCTCCTCCATAAGAATTTTCTGTAAATGCCTTTAGTTGAGAATTGTTACAATTTGTTTTTGAACTACTAGTTAAGAATTTGTTACTTTTTAATTAATCGTTATTGTATTATACTTTTTTGGATTGGGAGAAAATTTTTATCAAGTATCACATTATTCTCAATTAACTTTCTTTTGGGTTGCTTTTATTATTTTTCATGGCATAGGCAAAAAAAAAACACACATATAATATTAAATTAAGTTTAGAATTCATTTTTAAAAAAAATTGACACAAAAATTCGTCGTTGAAATTAGTGACGGAAAATACTGTCACTGATTTCGTCGTTGATTAGCAACGGAAATTATTATCGCTGATTCCGTCACTAATTAGCGACGGAAATTATTGTCATTCATTCCGTCACTAATTAGCGACAGAAATTATTGTCATTCATTCCGTCACTAATTAGCGACGGAAATTATTGTCATTGATTTCATCGCTGATCAACGACGGTAGTTATTGTCGCTGAATCCGTCGCTATTTAGTGACAGAATATTTCCGTCGCAAGTCCGTCGCTGATTAAGGATATGTTATCCTCATATTTTGCGATGACACTTTTATTTTACGACGGAAATTACCGTCAATAAATAGTGACGGTTATTTTTTTCCGTCGCTAATAATTTAGTGACAGCGAAATTTGTGACGGAATTTTTCCGTGTCTAATTCCGTCAGTAAGTATTTTGCGACGGAAAAATCCTTATTCAACGACGGAATTTTCTATCGCAAATTGGGCTTTTTCTTGTAGTGAAAAGTGAGGAAATTTGTTGTTATATTTTGAAAGTTAAAGAATAAAAAAGAAATTAATCAAATTTAAAGGACCGAATTAAAACTTAATATAAAATTAAAAGACTAAAATTATATTTTTACCTATTAGTTATAAGATTTGAATCCAAATAGCCAAGATAAAAAGTATACCTTTTTAATGATTAGAACAACTTTTTAGATTATATTTTTCAAACCATATGAATGTATTGAAAATTGATTACTTGCATATTATTGTTCTTTTTTTTTTTTAAATTTAGCATTCAATACGGTAATTACTTATCATTCAACAACAATTTGATAAGTTTTTAAAATTAAATTTTACAATTTATGATATTCATTTTAGCTATCTATTAAAAAAACAACTCTACAGTAATATAAAACAAATAAACTATATTTGATAGGACAGATTTGTTAAAAGGGATATTCTACAGAAAGTTTTTCTAAATAAAAACATTAAATTAATGAAAAAAGAGTGAATAATCATAATAAAAAAGTTTCCATAATTTTTACTTCTAGTATATATATGTCGCAAAAGTTTTTGTCAACTTATATTAAATTAAAACAATCTATTTATTTTGCCTTTCAGCATAGGGCAAGTGATGGGTCGATGACTTGTTAATACATCATACACGTGCCTAAAAGTCAAGATTTATGTGATTTTTGTAAAAATATTTATATGTATTAAATTTTTTAATAAAAAAAGATACCGAGTAAATATTTTTTAGAATCTATTATCATATTTTTAAAAAAATTCAACATGTCATACTGCTGAAAAATCTCTTATCATAAATTAACAACGTCTATGACCAAATTTCTTTTCTTTAAAAATGAGCAGTAGACTTTTTGTAAAGATTTAATTAGGGCACATTTGTTTAGGGAAAATTATATTTTAGAATCATAGGTTGAAAATATTTATTGTAAAAAATTTTAAAATTTAAAATTATTTTAAAGGACAAAAAGACAAAAATTTTAATTATAAAAATTATAATCATATTATAAAATTCATAATCCCTTTTAATTATTTATCCAATTTCTTCCATTTCTATTTATTATTGTTCAATAAATGATTATATACAGTTAAAATTTTTATTCTTTAAATTTTGAAAATAATTACAAATTTTAAAATCTTGTATAATAAATATTTCTATAATTTTTAAGGGTAATTTTTTCAATTTTTTAAGTGGTTTGCTTTTGTAAAGATTTTAGGTGAGGCACAAATTTTTAAGAAAAATAATTTAAAATTAAAAAGGCGTAGACCGAGAAAAGTAAAAGCATGAATGGAGAGTAAGGAAAGAAAATAGAGAATATATATATATATAAAAGAGGAATAAAGTGAGAAATTGAGGTGTAATGAATTGAAACAGTATTGCTTTAATTAATTGAAAGGTAAACAAGTAAATGGAGAGTCGTTTGAATAATAAAAAAAATTAAAATTTTTAAGTTAATTATAAAATTTTAAATTGAAATTAAATTAAAATTCGAGAAAAAAATATATATAGTGTTTATTATATTTTTGTTATCAAAATTTTTAATTAAAATATAATAAGTATAAGATTTTTGTATTCAAGATTCTTTGATTAAACTGTTCATTTATTATATTTTAATTAAAATATTATATATTTATTATATTTTAATTAAAATTTTAATAATAAATATATAAGAAATTACATTTAATTTAATTCTTTTATACAATAAAAAAATAATTTAACTAAATAATCATCATTATCATTATCATCATAACGACGAACCATGGATAACGTCATAATGATAGTGGAAAACAGTTGTGGCAGCAACTTAAAGCAAAAAATAATAATGTCGTATGTTAAATTAGTTAATAACAATAATTCCTACTAACATTTTATATGTAGGATTTTGTTATTTGTTAACCTAAGATCATGGACCCCGTATACGGGCTTGAGGAAACAAAAACGTAAAAACTTTGAAAAAAAAATCATATCATAAGCATTTTAAGAACAGTAAATCTACAATAATTCTATAGTAAAAGCATACCCTTTATATATATATATATATATATATAATAGATTAATTAATTTTCTTTTCTATATTTTCATTGCAGTCATGTTGTATGTTAACTTTTCTTTCTCAAATCCACACCCAAAACTACCTACCTTAATATGTTAGATTTGGAGTACACTAAACATGGAATCTAGATCCCCTAAAATTTTGTATTATAAAATTTTTGTCGAGTTTAAAGAAAATAGAAAAGAAAAGGGAGTTAAAAAAAAAGGAGAAAGTAATCCCCATACATATTTTCATTTTTTGTGTCACTTTCTCTAAACTCTAAAAAACTTTATAATTAAAAAAACCTAGAAAACCTTTACACTTAAATATGCAATTATATTTATGGGACATATATTACTTTAGGAATTTCAACAATTTTGTGTAAACAACACAAATGAGGTATAACTCAACGTTGCAAATACTACAATACAATTAATTATTAAACAATAATTATTTTGCGAAATCATTAATTAATTGATTTGTTATAAATAAATATATTATTTAGTTTGGAGATAACATATATATTCATGAAATGGGTAAGTCTACGTCTACCTTTTTTTTTTTTTTTCTGGGTGAAATCTCCATCTACCTTCTTTGTGCATAAATAGATCACTCTCTTTTAAGGTTGGGTGGGGGCCAATGCCTCATATAATGATGAAAAGTTTTTCTTTTCACAAAGGAGCACCAGCCTTTAGAGCGCACTGCCAAAGCATAAAGACATCTTCATTTGGAAAAGAAAACTAAAAAATTAGATTCCACTTCTAATAACAATAATAACTTATAAAAGAATTCGAAGCCAATTGTTGGAGAGCCAGGGGTCAAAACTAGTTTAAATATTCCTTATGCTCATTAAAGACTTTAAGGCTTTATTTGGTTGCTGTATAAAATCTGATAAGATTGTGCAAGTTAATACAATTTACCTTGCCGCCACCACCACACCCCTTTAGCTGCTGTACTAAATTTAGTTGTAATTTTTTATACTTTATTGTTAGGTTTCTTAATTAAAACAAAATAAGTGTATAATTCTTTAATAATAATATGACAAGTATATGATTTATTTAAAAAATCATATAGGTATTTCTAAAACTATACACTTATTATGTTTTAATTGGAGAATTATATACTTGTCATATTTTGATTGCAAAACTTAATAATAAAAATATAAGAGATTGCATATATACGTTTTTTCCTTAGCTATTGCCACCACTATCATTACTTTGGTATTGCTACCACCAACACCACTACCACAATTATTTTTATCATTGTCACCTTCCTTGCTACCATTATTATCACTATTATTACCATCACTATTTCTACCCTGCCACTCTCACTATCTCTATTTTTGTTACCATCACAACCACTACTAAAACCACTATTGTGGTTATTACCACCACTAAGGCCATAATCATTGCCAGCTATCGTTGTTAGTACCATTAACATCACTACCACTAATGAAACTGTAAAAATTTGATGAGGGAAAAAGAGATGTTGTTCTAGAATACAAAATGGCACTAAACTAAAAAAGAACAGAACTCACCGTAAAAAAACTCATATTGGAGTGATTCAAGTCTTTTGAACAATATATCTAAAAAACTGTTAATAGATAAATTGGAACAACGTCTTATCATAGGGAGAAACAAAATTAAATGCCAATTTTTGTGATGACAAGCTGGTGAAATTTCTAGGACTTATTCCACTAAGAATTAAATAAAAAATATTGATTATTAACTATTTTGGTAGCCTATCAACAAAATATCATAATTAATACTAAAAAATTGGAAATAATATAAAATTTAATTCATATGAAAAAAGACATTTAACTCTTTCAAATAACTACTCATTCATCAATTTTGGGCTCGGGATGGACATCCAAATGTTGAATTCAAAACAAGCTTGATTCTAGTTTTCAGATAGCAAAATAAATATGTTCTAAACTTGGGCCAAATCTTCTCTAGATTCTTGTCTATGTTAAGAGATACTCCCATAGCAACTAACACCATGTTACTATCACCACCATTATTGCATCATGTTATCGTCATCACTGCCTTTACATTTCCACCATCACCATAATACCATCACTATTATTACCACAACTACTATTACTATGTTATAACATGAATATAATATTAATTAAATCTATAAAATACTATTTCCATTTTATTAATAGACATATTATATTGTCCTATATGTTGTATGTTAATGCAACAAATATATCATAATATAAAAGGTTTATATAGTAGATAGTTCCTACAATATTATCTAATACTACTTATATTATTAGACCATATTCCATGATATGAGACCCTTTTTTCCAAGCTCTAGGTGCTCACTGATTGAATGATTAAGAAATTCTCATTTGATTTCATCAAGTTTGCACTTTTATTAAAGATTAGAAGTAGGAATGTCACACCATCATATGGGACATAACCAACATAGTCTACAAGTTGAAACTCGTGTTTGTAAGCCTCCTATCAACTAGAGTCATAAACATATAAGGAATAAAGGTAAAGTAAAACAAATTTAGGGAATTAAAGAATGTTTTCCTTTACTAAAAGATTCGTATGATATCTCTAGGAGATTGATTATATGCTACCTTATTTAACTTTTTATAAAAATTTTGGCAAAATCTCTCCTAAACATAGGACTACCTAAAATTTCTACAAATAGTTAAATTGCTAACCAAAACAACCAAGAGAGCTCTACTCTCAACTTAAAGTACTAAACAGTAACAAAAAGGGGGTAGGGAACCCTCCCTGTATATTAATGGAGCTACAATTAAGAAAAAGTGATATACCTAATTAAAATTTCAATTGTAGTTTCACTAAAAGGTCGTTGTAGAACAACCCAGGGCTCAACAAACATGAAGCGGTCACTGTTGTGTCGCTAAGGTCAATTTTGAATCCACACTACTATATCAAATGTTAAAAAGAAAATTTAAAAGAATGAGTTTGAGTCTCAATGAGTAGGTAATACTAACTATGACAAAAAAAAAAACAAATCATGAGTAATAGTCAATCTTATAACCTTGAAATTTATATTGATAGCATAAGCAATAACATGGTATCCATTTAAGTTATCCTTATCATTCATAATAGATAAGTCTAATAATGTGCATAAAGCAATTTTTGTAAAATCATCCTAACTAAGCGGAAGGGGAGCTTTACATTCAACAAAATCAAACAAATCTACATGTGATGGCTAACACATGGGGCTAGAAATGCCCCTATTAGCTGGGGTTTGGACTGAGGTACACCAAGGTTAACAACTACTACTATTAGTCGCAAGGTTCTATACTAAACCACTTTCTAGTTTTAACATTATCATACACTTAAAAGAATGGATAAAAATAATTGAATCTGTAATTGCCCAAGTATATATTTAGTTAATTAATCCACAAGTAAAATATCTAAATAACAATATTTAATATTCAATTTTTAAACAAATAATAATTAATTCGAGTTTAATAAGGGTTATAATCTTTCTCGTAAAAAAAATACATATATATCTTTCAAGCACAAAGTAACGAAATCAAATTTACCATTCTATTGGCTTAAAATAAACATGTAGTATAATTTACCCACAGCAAATATTATTTACTCATAGCATAAGGTGACATTGTAAATTCTTTTGGGCTTTAATTCGACTAAGCACTTGATGTGGGATTATCTCTGGAACCTCCTAAAATACTCGTAAATAATTTATATCACTAGTTAGCACATTAAATCACATAGGGTCAAATTACTCTTATTTTTTATTATCTATCTTAAAATTCTAACTCCTATATGCTACAAATAGGGCCTTTCCACTTAAACCTAACATTTAGGTCCTATTTAACACAAAGTTTTCTAACCTCTTCAACTTTTACCATATAACCTTCCAAATTACATCATCAATAAAGTTTCCTTTCCTTAGTCCTTAAATTCCCTTACCATTTAAAAAGTTATATAATTAAAACTCCACCTCCTAAAATTTGTTCAAGTACTTTGTCATCTCTTAACCTAGACCTTAAGCCAACAAAATCTATAAAATAGAATAAGCTAAATTGAAATTTGGAAATTTCTCTTGAAATTTACATTTATGGAAATTTCTAACTCTATTTAATACACTAATTTACCATCTCATAAAAGAAATACTCAACCTAGATTTTTTCCATAAATAGTCACAAGAAAGAAATTAGGAACATTTCCATCCAACTTAAAGGATTTAAGAACAAGGAAAAATACAATGACTAAAAGGCTTTAATTCTTGCTATTTTTTTTTTTACCAAACTCTAGTTGGGCATTCTCCCCTATTTCAAACATGAAATGAGACAAATTTCATAGGTTCAGTCTTTTGGGGCACAATATGAACTTCACTAGAAATAATGAAGAAGTAAATGGTTATTTACCTAAAAATCAAGGAAGAAATGAAGGCAAATGGAAGCACTCACATGGAGCTTGAAACCCTAATGTTTCCCCCCTATTGCACTGCTACCTGAGATAGAGAAAAGGAAAAACTTGCTGCAACTGGTGAAAGAGCTATCTTCGCAGTAGATAGGGTAGTTGGGAGGGAGAAGAACAAAAGAAAATGAAGAGGAAGAAGGTTTACAACAATGGTAAGGAGAAAGAAAGAAGAACTTAAAGCTAAAGGGGATGGATCATGCAATGGAGAGAGAAAATGAAGAAGAAATGAGTGGTACTGAGTTATTTATTATACTTTGGGTAAAATTAGACTTTGGCCCCCTAACAAGTTCAAAATAATTTAATATAGTCCATGTGTCACTCCCATTTGCTCCTTAGGAAACATCAAGACTTATAAATTTGCTACTTATCCTACCACTACTTCCTATCCCAGAGTAGTTTACTTTACTTTTTTATGTTTCACCTTTAGTTATACTCTTAATTTATGAGTTAATAGGGACCCCATTAAAATTTGAATTTCTAGGGTGTTATAAGGACCCACCTAGAAGTAAGGTGCATTTATGTTAAAAAGAAAAAGAAATTTGATAGAGAGCACTAAAAAGTTAAACCTTTTCATTAGCTACAAGATAACTTTAAAAATAAATAAATAAAATGATGAGATATTTTTTATTTTAAGGTTTTCTTTTATTATTAATCTAAGAATTTTAAATTTTATCTAAAGATAAAAAAGCTTTAAATTCTTGAGAAATTAATAACTTACAAGATAAGAAAGTTTTAAAGAAAGCAAATTATTACAATGACATTGTTCTTAACTCTAGCCCAAAAAAACAAGGTTTTCTTAACTTGTTATTTTAGAAAAAGGCCAAAATGACTATTGTTGCAATAAAAGAGGAAAAGCAAACTATGCGAACCAATTGGGTCCACTTTTTCTAAATAATTCTTTGGCTGAATGAATTTAATTGAACTAAACCAGTTAACGGGCCAATTCCTAATTTTATCAATATTGATTAATCCTCTAAAACTTTTTAAGCTAGACAAATATATAACCTTCCACATTCCCTATAAAATAAATGGATATAGATTTTATTTTATGCTTTTTTTGATTTGGCTCAAAATTAGTTGTTAGTGTGTAGTTTAAAGTTATTTATTTATCATTCATGATGATTTGTTTAATTATTAGTGTTATGGGGCCATCTAGTCATAAGTATTCTGTAACACCAAAATTCTAGCTCATCTCATGTCTTTGAATAGTATAATTATCATGGAACATATATATGATTTCCATGGAGAAGCATGAAAATTGGACTTTTACTTACATTTCGTCATATCTAAAAATTCATTTTGGTGTCACGTAAGAGCATTTTTTTCCTTTATGAAAAAAAAAACTAGCTAGTACATAATGGCAATAGAGCCCTCACTAAGGGCTAGTAATGAAAAATCCTTTAGCTACAAGAAAATTCGAAAGAATCAAATCGCTAAAAAAGTGTATAGAGCCAAGAAGAAGGAAAAGAAAGAAACAGTTAGCCAAAATAGAAAAGAGTAAGAGAAAGTGTACCCCTAAATTTCGAGGATGAAACTTATTTAAGGGGGGAGGAATGCAACATCCGGCCTTTTTGTAAATGTGAGAAATGCGATATTTAGTTTTTCCATAAATGTCAGAAATGGGCCAGATACAAAAGAAAGTCCCTGAAATAAAAGAAATTAGAGCCAACTAAAATTATAATAAAATTATAAATAATAGAAAATGAGGATTTAAGCCTTGATTTGCCCAGAAATCAAGGCCAGAGTGATTCGATAAATTTGCCGAAAAGTCAGTGGCATTTTCGTAAATAAATAGACTTTTTGGAAAACATACAGGAGGGCTTTTTAAATGAAAATTTTGAGTTTTTTGGGGTTCTCAGAGGCCCTAAAAACTATGGAAAGCCCCAGGATAATTAAATCCCCTCTGGTGGATGTTTTCTAATATCGGTATACCAGAACTTTAATGGATTCATTCGGGAAGGTTTTAACTCCGATTTGAGTGATTCCAAAGGCATTTTACTAAATTGGGAACCTAAATTTCATAATGGAGAAGATGGTTTTCAAAAAGGAGCTAAAAAAAATTAGAAACGAAAGTGCCAAAAATGAGGGACGAAATGGGAATTTTTGGAATTCTTTTGCTTTTAATACTCTCTCTTTCTTATGCCTTCCCTTGCCCTCATTTTCCACCATCTTTCTTTTGTCCAGAACAGAGAGAAGAATCATCTCTCTTAGGTGCACAAGAAGGAGCACTCTTGGAGGGAGAAAAAGCTAAGAAAATGTAGGAAATTTTATGAAAAATCTAGCTTTCTCCTTAGTAAGTTACTTCTCCTCCTTCTCCTCCATATTTCTATGGGTTTGATGGTGTTTTCAAATCTTTTTTTGGGGCAGAATAAAGATAAAAAATTCATGTTTCAAGGGAGGCAACCAAGAGAAAGCAAAAAAAATAAGGTAAAACTTCATTTTTTGGTAGTTCCTTCCTCTCCCTTCCTCTTGCATGAATTTGGCCACCATGAGCCCAATTCTTAGGGGCTGTTTTTTGGCCAATTCATGGAGGGATTAGGGGTTTTAGGTGGCAAGGATTAAGAATGAACCAATAGAATCAAGAAAGGAGCATTAAGAAACAAAATGGAATCATTAGGGATCCAAATGTTCCCTTGCAAATTTGATTTTATATGAATATTTTTAGACTTAATTGAATGTTAAAACATGCTCCTAAGATTTCTAAGAAGCTCCCCACATGCTTCCTCCTTCAAGAAAACAAAGAAAACTCCATGGAAGGCCAATGCACCCATAGTCTCGGCCTAAGCAAGTTCACCTAGCTAGAGAGAGTTTTAAATTTTTCTAAGGCCATTCTTAAGTCATATATGGTGAATGAATATGAGAGGAGGCCTTGGGAAAAATTTAAAACTCAAGAAAAGTGAATTGGTGCCATAGACTCCATTATGTGACCTAAAGAAGCAATATGTATTTGAGCTCTTCATTTTAATTGTGTGATGACTCCAAGAGGCTTAAAAGGAGTCAAGAATCATATTTGAAAAGAATGAATGGAGCCTAGAATGTAATTAAGGGGTGTGGCTTCATTAGGTGCCTTTATGGACCATAATGAGGTTTATAGGATAACCTAGTATCTAAGCAAGTAGTGTGACTTTAGAAATTGTTTCATAAACCTCATTAGCTTCCTTAAATCATGTCTAGGCCAAGAGGAACCTTCCTCACATTTTTGTGGGTGTGTAGCCAAAAAGAGGAGCTTAAATTCAAAGGGAAAAGTGTGTGAATTTATGTAAGGTAGCTCTCTCCACCTTCTCTCATGCATGGATGTGTGTTTAGCTTGTTGTAGAATGTGTATATGTGTTTTCAAGCTATAAAAAGTATGCTAGCATGCCTCTATGTATCATGATGTTTGATGCCATGTTATGTTTTCAAATGAGCACATGATGTTTGTATGAGTTTACTTGAGTGTGGAGAGGCCAAGAACTTTTTCCTTTAGTGAGGATGAGCTAAGAACCCTTGAGCTTAGTTGAAACAAAGTAAAGAGTCTTCCAAAAGCAAAGTGGGCTCCCAAGAGTATGGTTGAGTCTAAAGTTCTCAAAAAATGGGTGAGACAAGTCCAAAATCCATGAGGAGAAGTGTGAGGCCAATCCAAATACTTGGTGAGCTCTTGAATGTCTTATATGAGTGATTCATATGCCAAGCTTGTTTTAAAAAGGTCTATGATTTCTATTTTTTCCATGCATGCATTTGTAAAGCTTATTTTGCACATATTATGTATGATTAAATGGGAGATGAGCTATTGGGATTCTTTGAATCTCATCCCTTCCTCTCTAATGATCTAACATGCTAGGTGAACCAAGTAACTATAGTGAAGGGAGCCAAGAACCATGAAGAGAAAAGATTGACAAGCTTATACCTTGTTTTGTCCATTTTGAAACTATAATAATTGTTCATAAGGTATATGATATTGTGTATGTACTATGAACCTTGAGACATGTGTAAATATGCTATTATGTGATGTTTAGATGTATGAAAATAATATATAACCCATAACACTTATTTTGAGTATGTAATACCAAAGTGTGCAATAAGGAATTTTGATGAAAGTATGCATAAGTATGGGTTGAAAAGCCAAAATGAGATGCAAATGGTTTGGGACCATTTGGGCAACTCCCACAAGTCTTAAACATGCTGTGAGACATGCCCAAAAGGTGCTAAGACCCAAGGGAAGCTAAATGGCAATTTTAGTATCCTATATAGAGCCAAAATTGACCATTATGAAACCCTAGGTCACTTTTTAGCCAAATGAGTTAGTCTTGATCTAAGATTTGTCATGTAATTAGGTCTCATTAAGAGATTTTTGGGAAGCTAAAGATTATAATTTTTAGGGGTCTACAGAATATTTGATGATTTTTCAAAATTGACAATTTTCATAGTTTCTAGTATGTGCACTGTTCACACTGGCAGATTTGTATGTTGTGTCATCCGATGGGCAAATGGTGTCTAATGCTTTGTGAAATTTTACAGGCATAAACTAGAGGTCATAAGCTTTCTGTGGACACCGAGATCACCTCATAGGGATTCTATCTTGTTTTCTAATGCTCCTTTCTTGATTCTATTAGTTCATTCTTAATCCTTGCCACCTAAAACCCCTAATCCCTCCATGAATTAGGCAGAAAATAGCCCCTAAGAATTGGGCTTATGGTGGTCAAATTCGTGCAAGAGGAAGGGGGAGGAAGGAACTACCAAAGAATGGAAGTTTTACTTTATTTTCTTGCTTTCTCTTGATTACTTTTCACTTTCCTTGGTTGCCTCCCTTCAAACATGAATTTTTTATCTTTATTCTGCCCCCAAAACATATTTGAAAACACCATCAAACCCATAGAAATATGGAGGAGAAGGAGGATAAGTAACTTGCTAAGGAGAAAGCTAGATTTTCCATTGAATTTCCTACATTTTCTTGGCTTTTTTTCCCTCCATGAGTGCTCCTTCTTGTGTGCCTAAGAGAGCTGATTCTTCTCTCTATTCTGGGCAGAAGAAAGACGGTGGAAAATGAGGGCAAGAGAAGGCATGAGAAAGAGAGAGTATTAAAAGCAAAAGAATTCCAAAATTTTCTATTTCATCCCTCATTTTTGGCATTTTTGTTTCTAATTTGTTTTAGCTCCTTTTTGAGAACCTTCTTCTCCATTATGAAATTTCTCCATTATGAAATTTAGGTTCCCAATTTAGTAAAATGCCTTTGGAATCACTCAAATCGGAGCTAAAACCTTTTCGAATGAATCCATCAAAATTCGGGTACACTAATGTTGGAAAACGTCCACCGGATGGGATTTAACTCTCCTAGGGCTTTCCATGGTTTTCAGGGCCTCTGAGAACCCTAACGAACTCAAAAATTTCATTTAAAAAGCCTTCATGTATGTTTTCAAAAAAGTTCATTTATTTACGAAAATGCCACCAGTCTTTCGACAAATTTATCAAATCACTCTGGTCTTGATTTCTGGGCAACTCAAGGCTCAAATCCTCATTTTTTATTATTTAGAATTTTATTATAATTTTTGTTGGCTCCATATCCTTTTATTTCAGGGACTTCCTTTTGTATATGGCCCATTTCTGATGTTTACGGAAAAATCGAACATCGCATTTCTCACGTTTACGGAGAGACCGAATGTTACATATTCAAATTCATCAAAGTTGATCTAATCTAATTTTATAAGGCCTAAACTATCACTAGTTAACATTCATAGAGTCACATTCAAAGAACTAACACATTAAGTTACTTAATTAGCTTTAAACATAATAGCTCAATCACAGCAAGCCACTTGATTAGACGGCTTCTATAACTCTACTAAACAACTTAGCCTAATCGTTATCACTAGCTCACTACCTATAAAACTTATAAATAGAGACCCCACAACAACTTCAAGACATAAGAAACACATGACAAAACACAATAAAACAAGACATCACATAATTAACACTCTCACTAAATCTAAAAGACAAAGTCATTACTTTGTTTTGCCATTATATCTCTTTAAGGACCCCTTAATACAAATAATCATCCCTTTTTCCATCTCTTGTTCCTTTTAAATTCACCTTCCTTATTCAAGTCATGGTTTTGTTAAAACAACCTTCGAAAATATTCGGCATGCAAGGTAAAGGCCTTAACCTTCTTTCTTACCATTTTGATAGAATGAACGAGATCATCTTCTTTGATGTAGCCATGCTAGAAAGTCTAAATTAGTAATAGATTTCCAACTTGGATATGGTAGTTTAACAATATATAATTATGAAGCTAGTTCATATTATCTTTAGTTATGAATATGTATAGACGCTGGTATTACTTTTAACATTGCATAGTAAGTGATGCCCATGTTACTAAATTGTGGAGTGATAGACTACTATACATACCATGTTATTTCAAAGCATTAGACTTATAATACCATAGGCAAGATGGATAACCTCACCCGTTAGAAGGAGATTACATTTATGGTACCACAAACAAGAAGGATAACATTGCTTATTGTAGGGAAACTATACTACTACATGGTTGTAAATTTACCATGGGCAAGATGGTTAACCACATTTGTCATAGGAAAATTATATTTATGATATTATAGGTAAAAGGATAACCTTGCCCATCATAAGGAGAATATCACTCAGGATGAACAAGTATAACCTTGCTAGAGGGAAATATCACTTAGGGCAAACAAGAAGGATAGCCTTACCCACCATAAAGAAAACCTCATTCCAGCCAAACAAGAAGGATAATCTCTATTGAAATAAGAAAATCTTAGTACTACATAAATATCACAAGGAAGAAAGACAACCTCGCTTAAAAACCTTACCTACAATCTTGATTTCTTACAATCTTAATGTTTCATGGCAAGAAAAACTTTGTTTTTGAAAATTATGTTTCACTAAATTTTGAAACTACTTTTCAAGCTTTAACAAAAAGTAACCTTAAACAACTGTATTTTTATTTTTCTACATGGAGAAAACTATTTAAGTCAAATTCAAATGAGCCATATTTCAAATCAATTTTAAAGTTATATTTCAACTATGTTCATATTAGTCCATTTCAAAAATGATATTTTTCATCAAGGAAAAATGGATTTCAACTATAATCTATTTTATAATCTCTATTACATGATTTTTGCACTGCTTACCTAGGAAAACTCTGCACTAAGGAGCTAAAAATAAGAGCTGTATTGTAAAAATGATCAATACACTACAAAAAGGCTAAAGTCTTGCATGCATGCTATCACGTTGAGGGGATTCCAAGGTATGGAAAGAAGAGGATAACCAATATGATTGAAATTAAAATCAATTATCTTTCCTAAAGTACATGGATAATATACATACATACATTCATTATAATGCCATGTGACAAACTTTACTACTAATTACAATACGTGATGGATACGTGATTAATTCTTATCACTTATACTTTCCCTCAATTCCAACTCCCCTATTTCTAAACCTTCCCTAACTTTCAACTCTTCTTATGTCTATTTTCATTGTTGTTAATACAATCTAGGCTAGTAACATTTAAGTTAGCCTTGAAGTTATCAAACTTTAAGCTAGAGATAGCTTTTGTAAAACCATCAACAACTTAATCACGTAAAGGAATTTGTAGTAGCTGGATTTCTTGATTAATGACTTTTTCCCATACAAAGTGCAGGTCTAATTCAATATGTTTGGTTTTGGCATGTAAGATGGGATTGGCAAACATAAGAATAGTGCTTCGATTATCACAGTAAACGATAGGACGGGGTGATCTGTAGTGTAATTCAAACAGTAGAGACTTTAACCAAACGATTTCAGCAATTGCATTTGCTAGACTACGGTACTTAGCTTCTGTTTAAGACCTTGAAGCAGTGTGTTGTTTCTTAAATGACCAAGAAGGTAGATGCCAAAACCTAAAGTGCTACACCTATCATCCACATTAGATGCCAAATTAGCATCACAAAAGACTTTAAGTTGGAGGGCATGTAGAAGAGTTCTACGTAGATGTAGTCCTTGCTGTAGAGAACCATTAAGACATCGCAGTAGACACTTCACTGCCAGCTAATGTGAGTTCAAAGGATTCTACATGAATTGACTTACTTTGTTTATGATAAAGGAGATCTCAAGCCAGGTTATGGTGGCATATTGCAAACCAACCACGATAGATCGAAAGAGTTATGGATCAAAAAAATCATCACTGCCAAAATTTGGACAGTCATAGACTAGAAACCATAGGAGTTTTTATACCCTTAGAGCTTGCCATTTTGGCCTTTCTAAGTAAGTTTTTCACATATTTTGCTTGGCTAAGAAGTAAACTTCCATTTAGAGCTTTTTTAACTTCAACACCGTCTCCCAAGTCCTTGAGAGAGAAGACAGTATGCAAGTTAGATATGAGGTTCTGAATGGCTGCCACTGATGATCCCATGATAATAATATCATCCATATAAATAAGGACATAGATGGTGCAATGAGAGGTTACCCATGTGAAAAAAAAAGCAATGACATTTGCTTCCTTTAAAGCCAAACTTCTTGAGTGTAAAAGTGAGTTTTTCATACTAGGCTCGCAGTGCCTACTTCAAGCCATAGAGAGCCTTGTTGAAATGATAAACTAAGCTTTTGTTTTGGTCTTTAAAACCACTCTGTTGATGTATGTAAACTACTTCATGTAACTCCCCATTTGAGAAGGCATTATTGACATCAATTTGCTTCAAGGGCGAACCAAAAGTGAGTGCTAGAGATAGAACCAACTGAATTGTAGCAAGCTTGATAATTGGACTGAAGGTTTCTAAGTAATCAAAACCTTCATTTTGATGAAATCCCTTTGCAAACAAATGTGCTTTATATTTTTGGATGCAGCCATTAGGATTTTATTTAATTTAAAACACCCATTTACATCCAATGGTTGTTCTACTTAGTGGCAGTGGTAATAAGCTGCAAGTGTTATTTCTTTGCAAGGTCTGATACTCTTTTATCATAGCTTTCTTTCATGCGGCATTTTGTAAAGCTTTAGACACAGTGGTTGGTTCTATCTCAGTTAAAAGAGCCTTAGGCTTATAAATCCCAGCTTTAGATCTAGTAATCATAGGATGATTAGAATGAGTTTCATTCGTGATAATAAGAGTGGTAGTAATAGGAGTAGAACACTGATGAGTTGTTGAACTAGGTTGTGAAGCTGAGTTGGTAGCATTTTTCAAGTTCAGAGTAAAGTTAAATCTTTGTGTAGACTGCTGGTATACATCTATTAAGTTAACATACAAGTCACAAGAAGTAGGTTGGTTAGGTGAAGAGTGAGAAGATGTCATTGGTTGATTTTTTGATATTGTAAAGTGAGAACTTTTCATATAAGACAAAAGAAGAAAAGCATAAGGTTGTGATGTAGATAAAGAGGAGGAGAAGAGTGTGTGAGACTTAGCAAAAAGAGACAAATAAGGAAAGGAATTTTCATTAAAAAGAACATGTCTAGAAATATACATTTTACCCATAAGAGAAAAATAAAGGTATCCTTTATGGAACTGACTATAACTAAGAAAGAGGTATTCAATGGACCTAAAATTGAATTTGTGACTTTGAAAAAGACGAATTTAAGGAAAACATAAGCAACCAAAGACTTTAAGCCACTAATAATCAAGAATAGAGCCAAGTAATTTTTCATAGGGAGAGATATTCTACAAAACATGAGTAGGAAGGCAATTTATGATATACACAGTAGCTTGAAAGGCATAATCTAAAAAACTAAGAGGAAGATAAGCATTTGCAAGTATTAACAATCCCATTTCAACAATGTGCCTATGCTTTCTTTCAACAAGGCCATTCTGTTCATGAGTATACAGACAGCTTCTAAGATATATGATGCCATGTGTAGTGAAAAACTTTGTAAAGGATTAGTATTCACTTCCCTAGTCAGATTGGAAGAATTTTATTTTAGTACCAAATTGGTGTTTAACTTGAGTTTTAAAGATTAGAAATTTAGAAAAGGCTTTAGATTTGTGAGTTATCAGATAAATCCAAGAAAATCTTGAATATGCATTAATAAAATGAATGTAGTAATGGTAGCCACATTCAGATGCAACTGGCAAGGGCCCCCAAATATTACTGTCGACAAGTTCAAGAGGAGAATGATAAGTCGAAGTGGAGAGTGGAAAGGGAAGCTTATGATTTTTACAAGAGCATATGAGTTGCAAAAAAATAACTTATCTTTATTACTAATGGTACATGACATTTGTGCAAAACATCTTTGACAGTAGGTAAAAAGGCATGACCAAGTTGATTATGCCATAAATTCAAATTGGAGTTTACATAAGATGACTTATCAAGTGATTTTTTACATTGACTAGAATCAAACAATTATGAATCTTGACTAGCTATAACAATAGAAGCTGAGTGAAATGAAGGCTGAGAAGCTGAATTAGTTGACTGGAGATGAAAGATAGAAGCAGAGTTTTATACACCATGTAGATGAAGATAAAAACCTTAAAGCCCTTTATGTAGTCTCCCTACCATAAGCACCTTTTGTGTACTGATAAGCATGAATTTTATATGTTTTAATTCTCCTAACTTAAGCATTTTAGTGACCAAATATGGCTTTAGGAGTTTATTTAGATGGAATTTTGTTTTAATAGCCATTCTTTGCACTTTATGAATTAATTGGGAAAATAATTGATTTTAAATACATAAATCATTTTAAATGAATTTTGTGAATTTTTCTATTTCATCTCTTCCATTCTTTTTGTGCAGATTTTTCAATTGGCAATTGGAACTTGAATGGAGGTTGGTTTGGAGAAGCATCAAACGAGATCTTAGGCTGAAGTTTAAATGGGAAACAAATGAAAAAGGGGTCTGCATGAAGCATGAAGGGTTGCCAAACACACTCAACCATACAGCAATGTCCAGTTGTACATAGGAGCAACAGAAGGAGCCAACTTGTAAATCACATAGAGGCAACACACAGCAAAAAGAAGTAACGTGCAGAATGTGTGAAGAAAAACACTTCAAAGAAGCCTCTGTTTTGGAGAGCTGCATGAAGAGAACATACTCCAGCATAATAGCCATGAATATCATGAAGAGGCTGGAACTTTTGGAAGCTCCAAAAGGTGAAGAAGCTCATGAAGAAGAAGCTAGGCTGGACCTCTCAACGTGATAGCAATAAATAATCAGCTACAAGATACAGAAGCTACGTGAAAGAGCTGAGAACGTGTGAGCAATCTCGTGGGAAAGCTGCAGAATAAACGAAGAAGAAGCTATGGGTTCTGGTTTGAAGAAGAAGCAGCCTCTGTTTGAGAAACACGAAGAGCTGCATGATTCGAAGAAAGCAATGTGGAAGATGATTATTATATTCAATGGGGCCCACATTCATATACACAAGAAAGAAGAATGAATTCATGAGAAAATGCATCAGGGAACACGTGAATGTGGCTGGGAAAAAAGAGCACGTGGAATGATTAAAAAACACGTGAGGATGGATCATTATTCCGACAAGCTCCAGGAAGCATTTCACGCAAAATTGATTATCCATTCATCTTCGTCCATTCACCACATCCAGATTGGCAACTCATCATTCATCGAGGCCATTCATCTGTCATTCATTCCACATCACAGCCCTTCATCCATCCATTGTTCATTCACCCATATCACGACGTCATTCACTCATTCCATCCACATTCAAAACCCTCGTCATTCGCCCCCTTCGTACATACCACGTCGTATCCATTCCACCCCATCGTCCAGCAGCCATCCTCTCCACGCCATCCTCCATTCTCACCTCCATCCATTCTCCAATGAAGCTCTAAACCTCCATCTGTGACTAGCAAGGAAGAAGGACTTTAGAGAAGCTTGAATCCATGGAGAAGAACTCAGAATTTTGGTTAAGAATTTCTACTTTCCTACACTTTTTCTTTTTCTTGTATAATCTTGTTTAAGTTGTGTTGGATTGAGAATTTGTGTAATTGTAATTAATGACTAGTTAGACATTAATTAGGAAGCCTTTTTGTTGATTAATTGGTTAGATTAAATATTAATTTTTCATTATTCTCTAATTTCCATGTGTGCCTTGAAAGTATTCAATGAAATGCATGTGAGAGATTGAGTCTTTAATTGTTTGATTGTGGACTCCTTAGTATTTAGTTGGTTAATTAAACATCTTTGGATGATGATTCAGAGGCTAATTAATCAGTTAATCAATCAAATTGGGTGTTCATCGATCTTAAAAATAAGAATTAATAATTTAATGCGGGATTGAGTTTTCAATTCAACATTAGATTGTTAATCTCTTAATTCTTGCATGGTAACTCAAGATACAATTGCCATGAACACAATTAGGGATTCTTAAGCTAGAATTAATCACAATTGGATTAGGATAAGGATACTGGATACCAAGGGATGATTCCAAAGCTAGTCACAAGCCCATCTTTCACCCATAATTCATATAATTAGGTAACAATTAGGAATTTTGATTCAATTTATTTTTTAGTTAGTTTAATTCAATCAAAACCCCTCCTTAGTTTAGAAATTTTTAGAGTCTTCTAACATTTAGAAAAATTAATTAAGAATTAAACTCTAATTCCAAGGGAGATAACCTAGGTTGTGCCACTAGCTGCATATTTTATCAACCTAGTTTTATTTTGAGGGTTGCGCGACAGACCACTCATGTACCCTCCTGCTTAACAAGACAATAAGTGGGATGAAATTCTAAGAAAACATTGTTAGACCTATGGAGTAAATGAGAGAGAACAAGAGAGGAAGAGGGAACTAAAACATGTGAATGGCCTATGGAGTTAATTTTTAGACCTTTGCCATCTCCTACATAAACTTGTTCTAGGCCATTATATGTTGACTTGTGCTGCAGATTAGTGGGATTAAAAGTGATATGATGACTAGCTCCAAAATTAGGATACCACTGAGGATCAACTACTGAATCACACATAGCTACCATAGCTTGCTTGTTTTGATGAGAAACGAGCTAATACTAGGAATATGAACCTTGAGAATGATTATTGTATTGCCATTATTTAGGTGCTAAGAAGGTTGAGTTTCATAAGCGATTGAGTGTTGTTGTTGAGGTTGAAATGTGTGATCAAATCAATGATAGCAGGTTAAAACTACATGGCCAAACCTTCCACAAAGTTGGCAATGATTATTGGTTGTTCCATTTCTTGCATTTCAACCTGCTCTACCTCTTCTGCCATTATAAGGATTATGACCACTTCCATGTTGAAAACTTCCAGCATAGCTACCTTCGGAATTATTGTAGGTGCTCCTTGGATTTTTGAAGTTAACATTGGCTAAATTGGCTATTACTTTGATCAACTGCTTGAGTGTGCTTTTTTAAACGAGTTTCTTAAGTTAACAACAAGGATTCAATGTCTGCTATCGAATAGGGATCTAATCTTGTAATTACAGGTGTAATAAAGGGATCATAGTCTTCAATAAGACCTTCAAAGATTTCTTCTATATGTTCAGACTCAGAAATGGGATATCTTATAGTAGTTAGTGCATTATTGTGCTTTTAATCTTCAATAGATAATCTTCTATCGAAAGATTCATTCTCTTGGTACTTCGGGGAATAGTTTTGTATTGATAAACCTTTGCTTGAGTTTGAAAGGCAAAGAATGTTTGAACTCTACTCCATATCTGAGAGGTTGTGTCACAGTCAACCATTCTGACAATCATAAGCTCTGTCATCAAAGAGAGTAGTTAGGAGAGAAGCAATAGACCTTGTCTTGTCTAGAACAGATATTCTTTATTGAACTTGCCTTTGATTCTATCATCAACAAATTGAAACTTCTCAATAATTCTTAGTGGATCTTCAAGAAACCTTTCTAACTCATAACCTTTAATTGCTACTAGGACTTGCAATTTCCATAGGAGAAAGTTGTTAAAGTCCAGCTTTACGGAGATAGTATGATTGAAGCTAATGAGTCCATTCTTTTGAGACAAAGAATTTTGGATTTCTATTGTTGAGACTCTGATACCATGAAGGGATTTAGAGGTACAGAAAGAAGAGGATAACCAAGATGATTGAATTCAGAATCAATTATCTTTCCTGAAGTGCATGGATAATATATATACATACAGCCGTTATAACACCCATGCAACAGACTTGACTACTAACTTCAACACATGATGGATGAGTGATTAATTCTTATCACTTATACACATAACATGATATGACCTCAGCAATAGCTATGACCCTAAGTATGTGCCACCACAACTTATGTGCTACAACCCTAGTGAGGCCACGACCTTTGGTACGTGCCACTACCTATACTAAGACCCTAGTGAGACCAAAAGGCTTAAGCATGCATTGTGAACAATATTCAAGGTACCTTGATCAATGCTCTAGAAGTTCAAGAAAAAAGGGTTTAAAGCAACTTGCCAAAATTTTAAAAAAGACTTTAAATAAAAAAGGGTACACCTTTTAACAACAAGATTGACCAAAGATTAAAATATTTTCTATTTGTGAAATATGTCTTTTCAAAGGCATATCTTGTTTATAAAATAAATACTTCCAATTTGCATAATACAATTTTTTCAAAGGTCCGCATTTTAGTACAACTTATTTGTGAAATACATTTTTTTAGAAAAATATTTGTCTTTTATATAATTCACAAATATGCATCTTATTACAAAGGATTATGAAAACATACCTTTCATTACTTACATCCTTGGCTAAAGAATTTTATAAAGGCCCATCGCCAAAGATATGATTTACATATCTACAAATATATCTTCTACAATCCTGCAAAGATTTATACAAGATTAATAGCATAAAAATAGCTATTGATTAGGTTAATCTAGTAAAAGTGATCCAAAGAGCTTGAATGGCTTGAACGCATAAGCTCGAACATATAAACTACTTAGTATAGTTCATTTAGGTTAGTGGCTTAACTGCAAACAACAAGTAGTAAATTAAAAGCCACCACCATTGGTTACCTCTTGTGATCTAAGAATAATCCTGATGGGCATATACTGAGTGATTGTTATTGCTAATGATACTAGTTATTGAGACTTAATTCCTTTTAAGAAAAGAAAATATTAGACGAATAAGACCATTGTGTCAGAAGGAACTAAAGCCTAGACAGCTAATAACATCAGTTGGGCTCATCCTTAATTCCTCTCATTCAAAGAAAAAACCTCCCTTGTGATAATAAAAATTCACCATGACCTTTTATATAGCATGGGAAACTAAGGATTGGAAGGCCAAGACTACTTGAAGGTTTAGAATCCCGAGATATATGAAATTTGTCGAGAAAACTAAGGCCAACTTTAAAGGTTACCTAAAAAAGAAAGAGATTATTATATCAAATTACATTTACAAGAGATCACCTTGAAAGGTAAGAGGATATTACATAAATGAGATACATGTGAGACAATAAAGGTTTAAAATCCTATTACAAATATCCTAGAGTGGAAGCCTCAACAACCTCATGTTGTTGGACAGAGATAAACCTCACAAGAACCAAGGCCACACCACCAAGCTTGTAGCAAAAGGAAGTCAAACCCACCCCAAGACAAGCTCAAGCAACGAGCATCAGACCTTTAAGGACTTGCAGATAAGGAGATCAGTTTTTGTTGTAGAACCATAAATGGCAAACAATGAATAGGGAAGAATGTAGCCTTCAATCACAAACCCTCTCAAACATAGTCCGTCAGAGAATTCTCTTCTCACCATAAAAGACACATAACACCGTGAAACTGTCAAAATGACAAAATTGTAAATAGTGAAAAGAAGAGAGCCACTAAATTATTTTAAATTTAAATTTAAAATAGGCCAACATAGGTGTTTATTACTAGTGGTATCACAAATCATGAAAGATGTATTGTAATTTATCCTAAAATAAAAGAAAAACAAGAATATTGGAAAATTTTAATTAAAATCATTAGAGGTCATTTTCTTTATTGCATTATTAAAAAATAATTTTGCCCCTTCCAAAAACACGTGAGGATGGAGTTATATAAGAAGAAGAAGCAGAGCCACCATTCTCGCTCAGCACTACTTCTCAACAACATGGGGAAGAAAAATGGGGGGCTCAGCTATTTTTCGCCTTCTTCTATTATCATTTCTGCTTTGCACATTCTTACAGTTACAGCAACCTGCCCATGTTATTAAAAAGGCAAGCACGCTTCGGTTCTTCGTTACTCCTCCACTATGAATATTCTCATCATCGTGATCATTTGCTTGCGTACTTGCTGAAAATCCCACTATTAAGCACGTTAATTTCACCCATTGTTTTGGTTTTCCATTTTCTTTTGCAGTCTTACATTGTATACTTGGGATCACATTCCCATGGCCCAGAGCCTTCCTCTGCTGATATGGACTCTGCCACAAATTCCCATTATGATTTGCTGGGCTCTGTCTTAGGAAGGTGTAGAACCCATAAACCTCTTGTACATAATTTGGGGAAGAAGAGATGTGCTGCGTATGAGACGTATATGGTGCTTGTATCGGGCACAATATGAAATTTTATATTTTGTTATGTTGCGATGTGAGTGCCTCTTAATTAAATGGTTATATGTTTGATTTGACAGTCATGAGAAGGCCAAAGAAGCTATCATTTACTCCTATAACAGACACATTAATGGCTTTGCTGCATTACTTGAAGAGGAAGAAGCAGCAGAAATCAAAAGTGAGAGACTCATGACCTCATTAGCATTTGCCATCATCATCTTCCATTTATAGTGTTTCAGCTCTGTTCTCATTATTAAACACTGATTTATAAAATTGATAAAATGTTTGGAATATTGATGCAGAAAATTCAAATGTAGTGTCGGTATTCTTGAGCAAAACGCATAAGCTGCAAACAACCAGGTCATGGGAATTTCTGGGTCAAGAAAGAAATGGAAGAGTTAGAGCCGACTCAGCTTGGATCAAGGCAAGATTTGGTCAAAATGTGATCATCGGTAGCCTTGATACCGGTAATAAATTAAGCTTTCTATCGTCAGAGTCATTTTAGGTCATTCTGCTTCATTCCTTCCTCCAGGGAATTGTTCTCCTCGGAACTCTTGCCTAACGCAGAGGTTCCCGAGTCTTCATGGGATGATTTGCACAATACCTTAGATATGCATGACTCTGAACCTGATAATGAAGAGTTAATCCAGACTTTCGAAAAGTTGCTCGAGTCCATAGATAAAGGCATTCGCCCTCACGAAGAAGCAATTGAAAACGTCAATTTGGGGACGGAAGAACATAAAAAAGAGGTCAAAATAGTGGATAATCCAGAAAAGGTGGAAATGATCCGACTCTTCAAAGAGTATATAGATGTCTTTGCATGGTCTTATCAGGATATGCCGGGACTTGATCCGGTGATTGCTTCTCACAAGATTCCCTTGCTCCCGAACATTGAACCTAAGAAGCAAAAGTTAGACGAATGCACCCTGATATGTCTTTGAAGATAAAAGAAGAAGTCATGAAGCAATTGGAGGCAGGTTTCCTTCAAGTATCCACGTACCCACAATGGGTGGCGAACATCGTACTTGTCCCTAAAAAGGATGGAAGGGTCTGCATGTGTGTCGATTACAGGGACTTGAACAAGGCAAGTCCAAAGGATGATTTCCCTTTGCCTCACATAGACGTTTTAGTTGACCACACGGCGCGAGCCTATCGGTATTCCTTCATGGATGGCTATTCATGGTACAACCAAATCCCTATGCACGAAGACCATAAGGAAAAGACCATATTCATCACGCCGTGGGGGACATACTGTTATAGAGTAATGCCATTTGGGTTGAAGAATGCAGGGGCAACTTACCAACGAGCTATGATGGCGCTCTTTCATGATATGATGCACAAGGAGATCGAGGTATATGTCGATGATATGGTGGCCAAATCTGTAAAAGGGAAGAGTCATGTGGCAGTACTAAGGAAGCTGTTTGCAAGATTACGTGAATTCAAATTGCGGTTAAACCCCAATAAATGCATTTTTGGGGCTTTAACTGGAAAATTATTAGGTTCATGGTGAGTCAAAAGGGAATAGAGGTAGATCCTGATAAAATACAAGCCATTCAAGAAATGCCATCCCCCTAAACGACCAAAGAAGTAAGAAGCTTTTTGGGCCGACTCAACTATATAGCTCGGTTCATCGCCAATCTAACTGCTACATGCGAGCCAATCTTCAAATTATTGAAGAAGAATCACACTGAAAAATGGGATGATGATTGCTAAGAAGCCTTCGATAAAATTAAAGAATATCTATCAAATCCCCCAATCTTAGTTCCCCCGACACCAGGACGACCTCTGATCCTTTATTTAACAATCTTGCCAAGATCAATGGGGGCTGTATTAGGGCAACATGATGCTTCTGGGAAGAAGGAGCAGGCAGTTTACTACTTGAGTAAAAAGTTCAACGAGTGTGAAGCGCGCTACCCATTGATCGAGAAGACATATTGCGGATTGGTATGGACCACCAAACGGTTACGTCAGTATATGCTCTACTATACCACATGGCTAATTTCTAGAATGGACCCCATCAAATATATCTTCGAAAGCCCACATGTGTCGGGAAGGGTCTCCAAATGGCAAGTGGTCTTGTCTGAGTACGACGTCAAATATGTGACTCGAAAGTCTATAAAAGGAAGCATTATAGCCGATCATTTGGCCGAGAATCCCCTGGATGAATGCCAACCATTGGATTTCCGTTTCCCCGATGAAGACATACTCGCTATAGAAGACGACGAAGATGACAAGGATGGGGGTGATGGGAAATGGAAGATGTATTTTGATAGGGCTGCAAATATGCATGGTTATGGCATTGGGGCCGTGATAGTATCTCCAGAAGGGAAGCAGTATCCTATTGCTGTTAAATTGGAATTCGAATGTACCAACAATGTGACAGAATATGAAGCTTGCATCAGTGGGTTGAATGTTGCCATAACCCTTGGAATAAGCAGTCTGGAAGTGTTTGGGGACTCTGCCCTCATAATTCATCAAGTGACTGGAGAATGGCAAACTAAGGATCCAAAACTGATTCCGTATCAGAAATTTTTAGTTCATCTAATTACCCAATTTGATGAAATCAACTTTCATCATGTGACTCGAGATAAAAATCAATTCGCCGATGCATTGGCCACCTTAGCGGTAATGATTCGACTCGACTATGGAGTCCAGGTCCAACCACTCAGAGTGGAATCCAGGGATTTGCCAGCCTATTGTCTAAACATAGAAGAGGGATGTGATGGGCAACCTTGGTATCATGACGTCAAGGTTTATATGACAACTAGGGAATACCCCGCTGAGGCCACGGAGAACGATAAGAAGACTATTCGGCGTCTGGCCATGACTTTCTTCATTAGCAATGGCATTTTATACAAAAGAAGTCATGATGGCACACTATTGCGGTGTGTAAATGCGAAGGAGGCTCAGAAAGTGATAGCAGAGGTTCATGAAGGAATATGCGGTACGCATGCGAATGGTCACACTTTGACCAAACAGATCTAAAGGTGTGGATATTTTTGGCTGACCATGGAAAAAGATTGTACTGAATATGTTCGAAAATGTCATCAATGTCAAATTTATTCAAACAAAATCAATGCCCCGCCGGTCTCACTACACAATTTGATAGCGCCGTGGCCATTTTCAATGTGGGGCATCGATGTGATCGGCCCAATCAATCCTAAAGCTTCGAACGGACATCGTTTTATCTTGGTGGCCATAGACTATTTCACAAAATGGATCGAGGCTAGTTCCTTTACCAGCATCACTCAGAAGGCTTTTTGCAAATTCCTTAAGGTGAATATCCTTTGTCGTTATGGGCTGCCGGAGAAAATTATCACTGACAATGCCTCAAACCTAAATGGGGCAGAAATCTCTAAGCTTTGTGAGCAGTTCAAGATCAAGCACCATAATTCGGCACCTTATCGGCCACAGATGAATGGAGCCGTAGAAGCAACGAATAAGAATATCAAAAAAATCATTGCAAAGATGACAGTCACCTATAAGGATTGGCACGAAATACTCCCATATGCATTGCATGGGTATCGCACCACTGTGCGTACATCGACTGGGGCAACTCCTTACTCTTTGGTTTATGGAATGGAGGCTGTCATGCCTATCGAGGTTGAAATCCCATCACTACGAGTGTTAATCGAATCCAATTTAGATGAAAATGACTGGACAAGAACCCGGTATGAGCAGCTGAACATGATCGAGGAACGAAGACTTATTGCAATATGTCATGGACAGTTGTATCAAAAGAGAATGGCAAGGGCTTTCAACAAGAGACTTCGCCCTCGAGAATTCAAAGCTGGGGACCTAGTCCTCAAAAGAATCTTGCCAAACCAGGACGACGCTCGGGGAAAATGGGCCCCCAATTATGAAGGCCCTTATGTTGTTAAGCATGCTTTTTCAGGAGGAGCATTAGTCCTAATGGATATGGAGGGTCAATAACTAACAAAGCCTATTAATTCGGATGCAGATAAAAAGTACTTTGCATAATAGGAAAGCTCGCTAGGTTGAAAACCCACAAGGGCAACCTAGGCAAAAGTTAGAGCAAAAAAAAAAAAGGAAAGAAGAAAAAAGAAGAAGAAGAAAAATAGGGTAATGCAAGAGGGTACCTAGACAAAAGTGGAGCAAAGTTGGAAAGTCCAATTCGACATAAGCTATCATGTAGCAAACTGGACAGAAATCCCGAGAAGCCAAGGTCATAGATCAGGTCGGATGAAAGGCGTATCTCGGGTTGCATGACAGATTGTTTCACAGAGGCATGTGGAACCAATTGTAGAGGGCAATCCTTAAGAGAATTGCTCATGGCAAATTCTGTCAGTTTTGTTGTCTGTTCCGGCACCATTATAATCTCATTCTTTGGTCGAATTCTATTCGAACTCCTAGATGTTTCATTCTACAAGTGTTAATAAAGTTGTTCGCTGTAAGTCTATGTTGCATTTCATTCTTAATTCATATCATGATCTTTGTCTGTATGCTTCATAAATAATAACCCAAAAATAACATTCGTCAAAGCTCTTACTTGGCGCGGCATGGTCGACGTCTTCCCTGGATCACTTATCCTACATGAACCCTTATCGTTACTCGAAAGGTAGACTCCTAAAAAGAGACAGTGGTAGTTGCAAAGACCGCACACAATGGCGCGCAGCCTAAAGTGCTAAAAGTTTAGCTAGATGGGCCTTACGTTTCGGGAGGGCCACATCCTATCCCGCCGGAGTTACCAATCAAACTTTCCAATTGGAAAATTCAAAATAATAATAATAATAATAAAACATAAAAAAAATATAAACAAAAAACAAAAAAAAACAAAAAACAAAGCAAAACAAAACTTGCAGTCCATATGACAAAGAAAATACAAAGGCGTGCATGCCATAAATCGCAATATCTCATGTGCATCATATAGCTTATATATACATATTACGTTCACCAACGCTCATGCTGGGGCAAGAGGGAACAAGTTGCGTTAAAAAAAAAAGGAATCATATGTGTCATTCGCCCCATGTTTTGCATGTTGCACATAAAGTCTGGTTTGCACCAGGGCAAAAAAAAAAAAACCGCTCTTTGCATTTTATGAAGCAATGTACCGCGCTTGCTGTTTGCATTTCATACATACATACAGGTAAACCCAAAGCTCACATTAGGGCAATCCAAATAAACACTTTGCGTCTCATAAAGGATCTTATGCACCTCACGTAAGTACATTGCCTTGCATAAATGAAGTAGAACCCTTGAATTCCCGAAAAACCTGTCAGAAAAAAAAGAGAAGAAAGAAAGAAGAGACTTTTTTTTAAGCCTTGCACAGAACAAGAACTTCAAGCCCTGCACAGAACAGGCACCTCAAGTCCTGCACAGAACAGGCACCTCAAGCCCTGCACAGAACAGGTACTTAAGCCCTACACAGAACAGGCACTTTCAAGCCCTGCGCAGAACAGGCACCTTCAAGCCCTGCACAGAACAGGCACCTCAAGCCCTGCACAGAACAGGTACTTAAGCCCTGCACAGAACAGGCACCTTCAAGCCCTGTACAGAACAGGCACCTTCAAGCCCTGCACAGAACATGCACCTCAAGTCCTGCACAGAACAGGTACCTCAAGCCCTGCACAGAACAGGCACCTTCAAGCCCTGCACAGAACAAGCACCTCAAGCCCTGCACAGAACAAGCACCTTCAAGCCCTGCGCAGAACAGGCACCTTCAAGCCCTGCGCAGAACAGGCACCTTCAAGCCCTGCGCAGAACAGACACCTCAAGTCTTGCACAGGACAGGTACCTCAAGCCCTGCACAGAACAGGCACTTTCCAACCCTGCACAAAACAGGCACCTTCAAGCCCTGCACAGAACATGCACCTCAAGTCCTGCACAGAACAGGCACCCAAGCCCTGCACAGAACAGGCACTTTCCAGCCCTGCATAGAACAGGCACCTCAAGTCCTGCACAGAACAGGCACCTCAAGTTCTACACAGAACAGGCACCTCAAGTCCTGCACAGAACAGGCACCTCAAGTTCTACACAGAACAGGCACCCAAGCCCTGCACAGAACAGGCACTTTCCAGCCCTGCACAAAACAGGCACCTTCAAGCCCTGCACGGAACAGGCACCTCAAGTCCTGCACAAAACAGGCACCCAAGCCCTGCACAGAACAGGCACTTTCCAGCCCTGCACAGAACAGGCACCTCAAGTCCTGCACAGAACAGGCACCTCAAGTCCTACACAGAACAGGCACCCAAGCCCTGCACAGAACAAGCACCTTCAAGCCCTGCACAGAACAGGCACCTCAAGTCCTGCACAGAACAGGCACCTCAAGTCCTGCATAGAACAGACACCCTGAGCCCTGCACAGAATAGGCACTCGATGCCTCGCACCGAGATGGGCACCAATAAATGCCCTATATTAGAACAAGCATCCTTTCCGGAATTACATGACTTCCTTTCTCTTTACCTAGTTTAAGTACCCTCAGGTAAGTTGACTCTCCTTAATTTATCAGCTCCTCAAATAAAATACATGTTTCCATCTTTACTTATTCTTAAGCTAAGGAAATCAAAAATTACAATTTTCGCTCTTCTTGCTTAAAGAATAAGGAAAGAGGGGCAACCTGCAAACACCGTATTTTGTTTGAGTCGCTTTTTCCTCTTGTTCTATTGTCAAAAGGCAATTAAATCATTATAGACAAAATACGTGTTCTTATCTTTACTTGTTCCTTATACAAAAATATTAAAAACTACATTTTCAATCTCATTACCTAAGAAACAAGTAAAGAGGGGCAACTGTGAACACCGTATTCTATCCAAGCATATTAACAAAAATACAAAAAAAAAAAGAAGAAATGCAAGAAAATAGAAAATTAAGAAGGAAATAAAACAAAAGAACAAAAAATACAAAAAAAAAGAACACAAACCAAAGCTGCAAAAGACAGAATTATCAAGAAGAAAGAAAAGAGAGAAAAAGCCCAAAGCTAAAAAAAAGAGAAAGAGAAAAAAAAAAGAAGAAAGAGGAAAAGGACTAAAAACAAAATCAAACTCCAAAAATAATGATGAGAATTAAAAGTAGATAAAAATATTAAAGAACAAAACCCAATGCCAAAAAAGAAGAAAAAGAAAAGGGCTAAAAAAAATCAAATCAAATCAAATCAAATCAAAATCAAATTCCAAAAAAAAATAATAACAAGAATTAAAAGTAGATAAGAAGATTAAAACAAACAAACAAACAAACAAACAAACAAAACACACAAAACAAAAAAAATAGAATTGGAAAAAAGTAAAAGAGTAAAATTCTAAGAAATTAAAAATAAAAAATAAAAAAACAAAATAAAAACAAAAACAAAAAAAAACAAAAAAATTAAGCCAAAAAAAAAATCAACCCAATAAAAAAAACGCTTGGGCCAAATTCTTTCAGGCCCATTAATCCAACCAGAAGCCCAAAATGCCAGATGGACGGGCCATCCCCACATGCGAAACCCTGCCCGGTCTCTCCCTTTCGGAAAAGGACTAAAAACAAAATCAAACTCCAAAAATAATGATGAGAATTAAAAGTAGATAAAAATATTAAAGAACAAAACCCAATGCCAAAAAAGAAGAAAAAGAAAAGGGCTAAAAAAAAATCAAATCAAATCAAATCAAAATCAAATTCCAAAAAAAATAATAACAAGAATTAAAAGTAGATAAGAAGATTAAAACAAAAAAAAAACAAACAAAACAAAAAAAATAGAATTGGAAAAAAGTAAAAGAGTAAAATTCTAAGAAATTAAAAAATAAAAAATAAAAAAACAAAATAAAAACAAAAACAAAAAAAATACAAAACAAAAAAAGTCAGCCTAAAAAAAAATCAACCCAATAAAAAAAATGCTTGGGCCAAATTCTTTCAGGCCCATTAATCCAACCAGAAGCCCAAAATGCCAGATGGACCGGGCCATCCCCACATGCGAAACCCTGCCCGGTCTCTCCCTTTCGGACCCCCCAAACGGCCTTGAGCTCTGGTAGTCAAACACACACACAGACACAGAAACGCTGAGACACGAAAATGGAAAGGGAGCAGGGGAAGTCAGGGAGCCCGAGGCTTCAGAGGAGTGTGAGAAGGGAAGAGACAAGGCAGCACTTCAATGGGGTTGGTAGAAGGAAGCAGAAGACTGGCAACGACAGGCTCGAGGCGTGGACCTCCCCTTTGGTCCTTTTCATCATTGAGCCGAGAGAAGTTTTTAAGGTAAAAATAAAAAATCGAGAAAAGGGGGCCGGATTCGAACAAAAAAGGGAAAACAGAGAAGGGGAGCCAGGGGATAAAAGGGAGATTTAAGGTCGAGATTTGGGGCTAGAGGTCGAGAATACGAAGAAGAAAAGAAATTAGGAGACCAGAAGGCGAGTGAGAGAAGAAATCGAGGGAGTATAGAGAGATCGAAGGCTACCCCAAAAGAGGATAGAAAGATTCAGAGGGGGACCAGCAAACAATTTAAGATCGAAAATTTGAGGAGAAGCCCGAAAAATCGAGGCAGAGACTGGAAAATGAAGAATAACAAAGAGGAAGAGGGGAAGGAATCAGTTCGGGATTCTGTAGTGTGACCAGCCAGGTATTCCTCTGATGCCAATTTGTTTTTGAAGTATGAGCTTATTGGTCTCGGTTTGTTGGAGTATACCTTGTTATTCGATTTTGTCTCTGTAATTGGTTTGCTATTTTATCGAATTGCTGCACTGCTGTTTCTTCTTCGTTTCGTTTTGATTGTATATATCTTGGATTTCCGTTATATTGATTATGTTACCCTGAAAATAGAGATTGGATAGTTCAATAGAAAGTAGATTAATTTGCGTCTGGTGTTTCTCTGATGCATGATATCTAGTGCTGGACCGTATGCTGTTCTTGTGATCATATGGTTAGCTAAGTACAGCGAAGTGTGAACTTTATTTCTATATATGTCATATAATCAATGCCGATTGTGTGCTCGATAAAATGCTCAAGAGAAATTCGGAAGAAATATATGGGCTCGACTGCTGTGTTTTCTGGTAAAAAATGGTCGCTGTGTTGAGTCTGACAATCCATAGTATTGCAGATTTTCCAATTGCCGTGAGTTGAGGGGGGAATGGGTGTCTAATTCAAATGGAGATTTACGGGAATGTTCAGTTGATTCATTCCTGCATACTTGAAGATAAAAAAAAAACACGCCAGCAATAGTAACAAACACCCAGAATATACAAAATGCTAATATTCGGATAGGCACTCCGTTATGTGACTGTTTTCGCAACCACCCCTATTTTATTTTATTTTTCTTTTAATTAATCAACTGTGTAGAGTAACTGTGTGGGATTTCTTGTTCCCTCAGTTGCATAAAGAACAAACCCAAGGCTATGTGTGGCAATAAGCTTTCTTGGTCTTGGTTGGGTTTCAAATTTGTGTCATAAGTTTTTAGGTAGGGATGACCATGCTAAAATGGTTTTTCTTCAAGTAAAGGTTATCAAAAGGGCAAGTCCAAGCAAAACACGACTAAGAAGGAGGAAAATATATATATATATATAAACAAAAGTTGGTAGTAAAAAAAAGAGAAGGCGAATTATTTTCAAATTGGAGTTTAACTTTGAGTGACCGAATTTCCTAAAATTCTTATTTCAAATGTTTCTAAACCCAAGCTTAATTTCCTTGGAAAGGTAATTAAATTTGTTCTTATAGACTTATAAATCTTTTCTCTAACTTTCGCTAAATAAAAAAAAGAAAAATTAAAAGCCTAGATATGTTCAAAGACATTTCTACAAAAATAAGATCGAGGAAAAAGGGCAAAATGGAAGTCCATACATACTAGAGACATAATAATGGTAAACCAAAAAAAAGCAATAACAAAACATAAAAAAAAAAAACTATCTGCATATCTCGTTCACTTTGAGTCATATGCGCCTAATCTTGCCTTATCTTATTCTATATGCACAATCGAAAAAAAAAGGGCAAACAAACTTGCAATTCTTTACGGGCTTAATCTTGCCTTATTTTATGCACTTTATCTTCCTCCGATTTTACTTGAAATTCGTCGTGTGGGATCTTGTATCCTCTCAGACGCCCAAGGACCATGTGGGGCAATAAGTTCTCTTGATGTTCAAAGGGTCTTGAATTCACGGTCTAATAGGTCTTGGGTTTTGAACACCTTTTTTTGATTAAGTTTGTTTTCAAAATTTCAAGAAGGAAAAGGGAGTACGAAAATGGATTATTATCGAACCATGATTAAAAAAAAGAAACAAAACAAAACAAAACAAAAGGAAGGAGTGTTTCTCTATAAATAATAAAAGGTTTTCGAATGTAAAATTTGACTTTTGTTTTTCTCTTCTTAAAAGTATGCCAAGCCAAAAGAAAATTAAAACACACTCCAAAAAAAACACAACAAAACAAAAAGAAAAAAATAATAAATAATAATAACAATAACGATTTGAAAAAGGATAAAATTTAAAAATACAAGAAAAGAAAGATTAATCTTTATCTTTAACAAATCAAAACACATATACCAAATTCAAAACTCATTTTATTTGTTAAAGGGAAAATTGATTTTTATTTTCTTGGCCTTTTCATCAAAAGAAAACAAAAGAAAAAATTGAGAATAAAATTCAAAAAAAGAGAAAGAAAAAGAAAACCCCAAATAAATAAATAAATAAATAAACAAAAAAAGAGACAATAAAAAAAGAGAGAAGAAATAAAAAAAAATGATAATTTGAAAATGCAAGAAAAGAAAGATTAATTTTTATCTTTAACAAACTAAAACACATATGCCAAATTCCAAACTCATTTTATTTGTTAAAAGGGAAATTAATTTTTATTTTCTTGGCCTTTTCATCAAAAAAAGAAAAAAAATCAAGACGAAAAAAAATGAAAGAAAAAAAAAGGAAAAAAATGAATAAAAACTAAAATGAGAGAAGAGCAAAAGAAGTAAAATTGACTTTATTTTTAACAAATTTAAACATATCAATCAATTCCAAGTACGTTTGATTTGCCAAGGGTAAAGGTAACTTTCATTTTTGTTTTCTTCTTGCCAAAAACAACATAAACAAAACAAAAACAAAAAAAATAAAGAATCAAAGAATTAAAAAAAAAGAAAAATCCAATAAAAACCAAACAAGAACAAGAAAACAGAAACAAAACATCAACCAAATATAATCTCTCTGTCGAACTATGTGGACTTTGATCTCTTTTTGAGGGTACATAGGCCCTAGGCTTTCGTCCTAGGTCAAGTCCGCCCTTGTAAATAAAATTTTCTATTCAATTTTCATTTTCTCAATTTCTTTTATTTTGTTTTCTAATCTCGTTCTTTTAATTTCATTCTTCTTTTTGATTTCGTTTTTTTTATTTCTATTCTTTATTTTGCATGTGATTTGTTAAGGGGAATTAAAATAGGATAGAGGCCATATTGATATTGCACGACTGACTTAGGGTAACCGTCCTCAATAATGGGTGTAGTGGGGTGCCTAACACCTTCCCCACTCACAATCGACTCCCGAATCCAAATTTGGTTCACAGACCACATTTTTTTGATATTCTAAATCAAAAGGTTTTTTCCAAAATTTTACCTTTCCAAAAATAAAAATTTGGTGGTGACTCTACTTTTTTCTACTTTATTACTTTATTCTGATTTCGATTTTGGCGCTGTGCGGTCGCATTTTTAGGTGTGACAGTATGGCGACTCCACTGGGGACATTTTGAGAGTCAAGCCCGGTTCAAGTTAGTTGTGCAATACATTATGGCCTTCCTTTTGTTTTGGTTCTCCTTTTTGTTTATTGTTTTCCTCACATGTTTAGGGTAGACGACATGCCATTCACATGTTCGCTTTATCTATTCTATTTCGTTGATTATATATATATTATGTGTTAGGATAGACAACATGTGGAATAAAACCTTAGGGTAGGTGACCATATTTGCACATGTGTTACTTGTATCTGTATATATGCTTCTCTGCCTTCTGTTTTGTCAATCTGCTTAACAGATGAGGGTTGGGTAGTCTATAAGATGAAAAGGTAAATGCTCTCCTCACACACCTCACCAAGACACAATCACTTCACATACATTATGGGCCCTATACCCGGGTCTGAGTGCTCCTAGGTTAGTAGAGGTTTATATTGATTTCCCTGTGAAGCCTCGTGCTTCCTGAGGCTATCATGAAGACCTCACCTAAATTGTACCTTGTTATATGGGTTTGACCTGTGTAGGATCTCTCTCCTCTCATGGTCACATCTATATAATGAGATCTCACCTCATGGTGGGGGCAATTTAGGAACCAACGCTTAGGAACCATAGATCTACCTAGCAAATTTGCACTAATAGTCATGCCATAGCTGCCTCCCATATAGCTGAGAGTCAGATTCCAATGATCACAACTTAGGGCCTACCCACATTAGGACAAAGGAGAGCGTTCTTTTTATTTATCATTTGCTCATCACATCGACACATTTGACGATATCTAGAAGGAAAGTAACACACTATCATTGTTTACTGGAATAAATAATGGACCATTGTGGCATAACCATACATGCGTTAACTAAGATGAAGGTCTGCATTAATTAAGCTAACCTTTGCCTAATGGGTTTCCAACCCTAGAAAGGCCATAATCATATTACTTGTAACCCTTCAAAAGGGGAACCTTTTGAAATACATTCATATGCTTCATACGTTCATTTAAAAAGGGGGTAAAGTAAAAAATAAATAAATAAGAATAATGAACAACACGCAATTTATCAAAGGAATTTCTAAGGATTATAAAATCTAAAAATTTACATTGATGAATATGTGTGATGCTTCGGCTAGAGATTTGAATATGTCTTAGGGCATTAATCGTGCAGAAAGGCATATTTCTCTCGATTTAATTGCCGACTCTTCTCTTTCATAGAGTAATAGACTCTTCAAGAAAGAGTACAAAGTTTTCATTATAATAATTTCTCGTGCCGAGACATTGTGCCCAACATCATAGTGAGAATGTTAGTGGATCGTTAGGCTAGCTCGCCGAACAATATCGGTGTCAATTATGTAGGGAATTATTCCTTCTTAAATTGATCCTTACATCCTCATTCTCTGTGAAATAATCAATTTCTTGAGAATTTGGCAAAATGGTTAAGCTAGTAACGATGATACACTGACTAATCAGTTCTGATATTTTGAAACAGCAAACGGTTATACATACTAATTGGCATAATGGAGGCAACGGAACCCTTGGGCAATAAGCGATATCTGAGTTCAAGACAAACTAGCCTAATTGCGACTGGAATGAAGTTTAAAATCAAGGCAGAAGCAGAATCAGTCGAGAGCCTGATTACATTGGGAGAAAAATTAAGTGGAAGGCATATTCGAGAGTTTCGAAGGGATTATGGGGATATTCTAGACTTGCTGCGGGTACCGGTACAGCCAGAGGCACTTTCAGCCTTGGCCCAACATTGGGATAGTTCATTGAGGTGTTTTGCATTCTCTACATTCCAGATTACACCCACTTTGGAGGAATATGGGAGCTTCGTAAACATACCTTTGAGAAAAGATGCCTCAATTTATTACTATCCGGGACATCTACCATCAAAACGTACAGTGGCTCAGGTTTTAGGGGAAGACCCTAGTAAAATCCATTTACAACAGAGGGGATAGAATGAAGGCCTTTCAAGGAAGTACGTGGAGGAGCGCTTAAGGACCCTAGCCGAAAAGGAAGACTGGGTGACTTTTAAGAGGGTGCTTGCCTTAGCTGTATACGGATTGGTGTTATTTCCCTCGGCGGTAGGGATAATTGATTTGGCGGCAGTGAGTGTTTTATAGATGGTGGAAAATCCTCGTGTAAATCCTGTGCCAGCAGTCTTAGCAGAAACATTCTTGACTCTAAGTTTCTGTCAACAAGAAAAAAGAGGAAAGTTAAAGTGTTGTCTACAACTCCTCACCGTTTGGATGCTTAATCATATTTATGGGAGACAATATCAGTTGGGTCGGCGACATGACACCATACACCATCCGGTCAGGAACTTCCTTAACCGTGAAGGTGCTATCCTATCATCCTCAAAAATGACCCGTGATGATTGGGCACGATCCCTGGGTCAATTGGACGACAATATAGTTTGGTGGAAGCTGGTTTGGTGGGAAAATGAAGAAATTATATACGGTTGTGGAGAATTCTTGAACGTACCCCTGATAAGCCCCCGGGGTTGCATCAATTACAATCCGTCAGTTGTTCACCAACAGTTCGCATATAGGCAAGATATCCATCCAAGGAGGCGACACGATTAATTCACTTTTACCATAATGACCCGGAAGCTAAGATGCTTTGCCAGAAAATGAGAAGTGCATGGAGCCAAGTGATATGCAAAGGAAGATGCGAGCTGGGCAAACGGATCGTAGCCACAACCGAGGCATACCGAGAATGGTTAAAGGGAAGAACAAAGGGGGCTAACCCTTCTTTTGGATCACCTAACCCTCTACTCGGTAACAACATGCAAGTAATTGAGGAACAATTAGCCAGGCAAGTCGAAGAAAAGAAGGAAGGGTTAAGAGTTTTGGAAGAGAAAAGACGAGAACACTTAAGGAATTTGAGTCAAATACGAAATGAATGCACAGTCTTGCAAGCGGAAGCGAATAGGGCAAAGAGATACAAGGGAAATAGGGAAAGCGTCGAGATGGAAAAATTGAAGAAAGAGAATGCAAAATTGAGGGATACCATAGAGGAAGCTCGACAGCGAGTAACCGAAAATGAAAAGAAGATGCTTGTTAGTAGAGCCCAATTAATGAAAGTCCTCAAAGAAAAAGACGTACTAGAAAGACAAATGCAGAAGCTTGAATCTAGTGGGGGTCGGCATGAAATTGATATGTTGGCAAGGGAATTGGAGAAGAAAGCAAATGAACTATCCATCATCAGGAGTGATAATGCCGCCATACTGCAGAATATGTTGGAACAACTTAATCGACAAGCTGAGACGATCGAGACATGGAAGATACTTCATACTGAGCAAGCCGCAGAAAAGGAAAGGTTTACATCCTGGTTCAAGAAGTTAATTTTCATGGCTAACGAGATCCTTCCTAGTTTCAAGAGTTCGCTCTAGGTGGCCGAGGGTTTAGCTAATCCACTAGACACACCAAAGGAAGTTACAGAATTTTTCATGATGTGTAATGATGTTGTAGATGAGTTAAAGTACCTCAATAGTTATTAATGATGATATGATTTATCACTCAGAATTTTGTTATGAAAGAATTCCATCTCCTTCGTGTTTGCCATAAAAAAGAAGAGTACCTCAGATGAACATAAAGACCTGATCATGAAGGGGTTAATCCCCTCTTGCGTCAAGGGTCAACTTTGATGTTTGTTATATGGATTAATAAGATCCTCTAAGAATCAAAGGGCCTAATGTTCCACTGCCATTATGCCAACACGATTAACCCAAGCTAATATGTAAAAAGAAAACGACAATGATAATAATAATGATAATGGTAGCAATAATGACGACAATAATGGCAAAGAAAAGAAGAATTTCTTTTTTAACATCATTAAATTTGCCTTATTCCTGCAGCAAAAAGAATATAAAGAGTAAAATAAAAAGAAGACAATATTGCGCCCCCGAAACACGTTCCATCTAGCCAGACCCGCCCTACTAAGGTATACAGCATGCGTTCAAGAGCCAGGCTTATGGAAGAACATCAAGTGGAGGAGAGCCAGAGAGTTGAGGAAGACGCAACCACAATGAACAGTCGAATGACGAATATGGAAAATTAGCTAGCTCAGATGAGTGAAACAATGAAAATCCTCATCGAAACGCTAAAGGGGAAGGCGGTTGATTCCTCACCCAGGGTATCCAGTCATCCACATGCCATCGCAAATATCCCAGAGGTAGGGACGAGCTTACCAGGAGTGGTCATACCGGAGACACACTACGACCAAATAACAGAGGCTACACAGAGGCAGAAGAATGTCCAAAATCCCATAGCAAAAACGTCTGACAAACATGGCCCCCATGATAGGGATATGCAAGAATTTCCTGGCGATGACCCCACTTATACATTTCAGATCCCAACTGTGGAGACAAAAGGGAAAACTAACTATGACAAGGAAGATTGGGAAAAGGAGCTAGGAGAGGTCAAAGATCAACTACGGAATCTTCGAGGACCCAACACTTGGGGTTCACTGGACGTGGAAGAATTATGTATGATCCCTGAAGTTTCCATTCCAAAGAAATTCAAAGTTCCCGAGTTCGACAAATACGATAGCACTGGCAATCCAATATATCATCTGAGGTCATACTGTACAAAAATGACCGTCTGGTCAAGGGACGAGAAGTTTCTGATAAATTTCTTTCCAGAGAGTCTGATGGGGTCCGCCTTACTATGGTACATGTAATTAGACCATTCAAAAATCAGGAAGTGGAGAGATCTCACAGACATTTTCATGAAGCAATATAAATTCAATCTCGATACTGCTCCGACCAGGGAGCAACTGAAAAGGATGAGCAAGAAATCGACGGAGTCATTCAAAGAATATGCCCAAAGGTGGAGACTGATGGCTTCCCAAGTCCAACCCCTGATGACTGGATCTGAATTTTGCTCCTACTTCATCCGAACTCTCTCCGACCCATTTTACAAAATCATGTTGGGAACCCATGTCGCCGATTTTGTCGATCTTATTGAAATTGGGGAAAGGATAGACGCAGACATCAGAGACGGGAAGCTTTCATCTCCTCAAGTAGAAAACAGCTTCAAAAGGAGTCAAGGGCCAAGAAAGAAAGAGGGAGACGTGAGTTATGTCCAACCCGTGAGACAATACTCACAGCAATCCATTCCTTATCAAATAAAAAGAGAAAATCAAGGTCAAACCCCGTATATGCCGGTTGTGAATAGACCAGGGCAACACGAGAGGACGGGTTATGGACGACCAAAAGATAATTGCCCTTGGCCCAATTTCAATTCCACTAATGCTGAATTATATAAGAAGTTGCTAGACACAAAACTTATGGGGCCACGCTACGCGAAAGCGATACAACCACCATACCCAGCCTGGTATAACCCCAACGTTTCTTGTGAGTACCATATGGGGGTCCCGGGACACTCAATTGAAAACTGTACTACTTTTAAGAGAAACGTGTTGGATCTTATCGAATCAAACCATATCCAACTTAAACCTAGAGAAGATGCAACAATCACCACCAACCCTTTGCCACATCATGGGGAACAAGTGAATGCCATTGAAGAAGAATTGGGGTTTTCCAAGAGTCCTAAGGCTTTTAAGTTGTCAATGAGAATCCTGTTAGTTGGTCTTCGATCGGATGGATACATGTTGGAACCGCCAAAGGAAATGGTCATTGAAACTATTGGCGGGCCATCAGCTCGATTTTGCGACTTCTATCAGCAAAATATGGATCATGACATCGAGAATTGCGTACAGTTTTAGGAAGTTTTGAAGAAGTTAATGTCGTTAGGGGTTGTGGCCGTAGAGAAGCCAGGAAAAGAGGTCAGGACGATAGGAGAGAAGTATGTTGACATTATTATCCTGACCAGACAGCTAGAGGCAGTTACCCTAACAGTTGGAGACCCTTCGTCAACGGTGGGGCCCTCTCGTCCCCCTCATCTGAGGCAACTGTCGGTGGTTATCAGCATGCCAGCTCCATTCCCATACCAGAGCAGTCATGCCATACCATGGAGATATGAGGAAACCTGGGAGCACCCCTTTGATCAAATGGCAATTGCCAAGTTTGAAGGAGAGCCTATCACAAATATAGCTGCAACAGGGGGAATCACCCGAAGTGGTAGGGCATACCTCCCAACGGATGATGATAAACACGGAAAGGGGACAAGAATTGACAGCAATGGGCAAAAGAATGGGAAAGAAGGAAAAGAAGATGACGCGGATGAAGAATTTTTACGAATCATGAAACAAAGTGAATATGACATGGTAAAGTAACTAAAGAAAACTCCTGCCCAGATTTCTATGTGGTCCTTGGTCATGAGCTCTGAAGTACACTGCCGAGCTTTGCAAAAGGTTTTAGAAGAGGCATATGTGCGACCTGATGTCACCCCAGAAAGAGTAGCTAGTGTGATGAACATCGTCAAATCCACTTCTGCCATCTCATTTTCTGAAGAAGAGATTGTAGGGACATCCGCTAACTCGCCCAAGGCCCTACACATCACTCTGAAATGCAATGGTTTTATAATCGCAAAAGTTTTAATTGATGGGGGGTCAGCACTAAATGTGCTGTCACTAACAACATTTGAACAATTGGCAGTGGAAAGATCACACATTGGGAAGAGTGATATGGTGGTTAGAGCGTTCGATGGCTCTAAAAGGGCCGTAGTCGGTACTATATGCTTATCCTTAGAGATTGGGCCAAAACTGTTTACAGTAGACTTTCAGGTAATGGACATCGACCCCTCCTATACGATGTTATTAGGAAGGCCATGGATCCACTCTGCGAGCGCTGTCCCTTCCACGCTGCACCAAAGGATTAAATTCATTGACAATGGAAGAATCATCACTGTCAAGGGAGAAGAGGAGATAATGTTAAGTAAACCCAGTTCCCTACCATATATTGAAGCTGCAGAACGAGATAAGGAAATGTTGTTTCAAAGCCTGGAAATGGACGGGCCCAAGCCTGCTGTGGGAAGTGTTAATCAGGTTGTATTAAAAATGCTAGAAAGGAGTGGATTCGAAGCTGGAAAAGGATTGGGAATACAGTTACAGGGAATTGAACGGCCTATTACACTCCCAGAGAACCCTCACCTTCAAGGGTTAGGATATAGACCCCCATTATTAAACCAAGAAGAAGAGCGACCACAAGCGAGAGGAAGTAAGAGGCAAGGGAAGCTGAAAATCTCCCACATCAGAGAAACATTTCTGGTTCTCTCAGAGATCGTGAGCCGATTAAGTATTTCCACAGTTGATGAAGAAGTCGCGCAAGGAATCAAGACTTGGATTTCGGTTGACGATTTAGGGGGAAAGTTGGATAATTAGGAAGTGGAAGATATCCCTGACGTCGTAACGCTAGAGTAATTGTTTTGATCATGCTGTTCTTTTTTTGTGTTGTTGTTGTTTTTACTTGTCTTTCCTTCTCTTGTTGCGTTTTGAGTTCAGACAATCCTTTATGAATGACAATGGTATTTTGCGAATGAAATGAGAATTATTTAGATATTTTGCCCACTATTCGCTTCAGTTTTCCCTCTTTTAGGTCATTCTGCTTCATTCCTTCCTCCAGGGAATTGTTCTCCTCGGAACTCTTGCCCAACGCAGAGGTTCCCGAGTCTTCATGGGATAATTTGCACAATACCTTAGATATGCATGACTTTGAACCTGATAATGAAGAGTTGATCCAGACTTTTGAAAAGTTGCTCGAGTTCGTAGATAAAGGCATTCGCCCTCACGAAGAAGCAATTGAAAAATTCAATTTGGGGACGGAAGAACATAAAAAGGAGGTCAAAATAGTGGATAATCCAGAAAAGGTGGAAATGATCTGACTCTTCAAAAAGTATATAGATGTCTTTGCATGGTCTTATCAGGATATGCCGGGACTTGATCCGGTGATTGCTTCTCACAAGATTCCCTTGCTCCCGAACATTGAACCTAAGAAGCAAAAGTTAGGACGAATGCACCCTGATATGTCTTTGAAGATAAAAGAAGAAGTCATGAAGCACTTGGAGGCAGGTTTCCTTCAAGTATCCACATACCCACAATGGGTGGCGAACATCGTACTTGTCCCTAAAAAGGATGGAAGGGTCTGCATGTGTGTCGATTACAGGGACTTGAACAAGGCAAGTCCAAAGGATGATTTCCCTTTGCCTCACATAGACGTTTTAGTTGACCACACGGCGCGAGCCTATCGGTATTCCTTCATGGATGGCTATTCATGGTACAACCAAATCCCTATGCACGAAGACCATAAGGAAAAGACCATATTCATCACGCCGTGGGGGACATACTGTTATAGAGTAATGCCATTTGGGTTGAAGAATGCAGGGGCAACTTACCAACGAGCTATGATGGCGCTCTTTCATGATATGATGCACAAGGAGATCGAGGTATATGTCGATGATATGGTGGCCAAATCTGTAAAAGGGAAGAGTCATGTGGCAGTACTAAGGAAGCTGTTTGCAAGATTACGTGAATTCAAATTGCGGTTAAACCCCAATAAATGCATTTTTGGGGCTTTAACTGGAAAATTATTAGGTTCATGGTGAGTCAAAAGGGAATAGAGGTAGATCCTGATAAAATACAAGCCATTCAAGAAATGCCATCCCCCTAAACGACCAAAGAAGTAAGAAGCTTTTTGGGCCGACTCAACTATATAGCTCGGTTCATCGCCAATCTAACTGCTACATGCGAGCCAATCTTCAAATTATTGAAGAAGAATCACACTGAAAAATGGGATGATGATTGCCAAGAAGCCTTCGATAAAATTAAAGAATATCTGTCAAATCCCCCAATCTTGGTTCTGCCGACACCAGGACGACCTCTGATCCTTTATTTAACAATCTTGCCAAGATCAATGAGGGTTGTATTAGGGCAACATGATGCTTCTGGGAAGAAGGAGCAGGCAGTTTACTACTTGAGAAGACATGTTGCGGATTGGTATGGACCACCAAACGGTTACGTCAATATATGCTCTACTATACCACATGGCTAATTTCTAGAATGGACCCCATTAAATATATCTTCGAAAGCCCACATGTGTCGGGAAGGGTCTCCAAATGGCAAGTGGTCTTGTCTGAGTACGACGTCAAATATGTGACTCGAAAGTCTATAAAAGGAGGCATTATAGCCGATCATTTGGCTGAGAATCCCCTGGATGAATGCCAACCATTGGATTTCCGTTTCCCCGATGAAGACATACTCGCTATAGAAGACGACGAAGATGACAAGGATGGGGGTGATGGGAAATGGAAGATGTATTTTGATGGGGCTGCAAATATGCATGGTTATGGCATTGGGGCCGTGATAGTATCGCCAGAAGGGAAGCAGTATCCTATTGCTGTTAAATTGGAATTCGAATGTACCAATAATGTGGCAGAATATGAAGCTTGCATCAGTGGGTTGAATGTTGCCATAACCCTTGGAATAAGCAGTGTTGAAGTTTTTGGGGACTCTGCCCTCATAATTCATCAAGTGACTGGAGAATGGCAAACTAAGGATCCAAAATTGATTCCGTATCAGAAATTTTTGGTTCAGCTAATTACCCAATTTGATGAAATCAACTTTCATCATGTGACTCGAGATAAAAATCAATTCGCCGATGCATTGGCCACCTTAGCGGTAATGATTCGACTCGACTATGGAGTCCAAGTCCAACCACTCAGAGTGGAATCCAGGGATTTGCCAGCCTATTGTCTAAACATAGAAGAGGGATGTGATGGGCAACCTTGGTATCATGACGTCAAGGTTTATATGACAACTAGGGAATACCCCGCTGAGGCCACGGAGAACGATAAGAAGACTATTCGGCGTCTGGCCATGACTTTCTTCATTAGCAATGGCATTTTATACAAAAGAAGTCATGATGGCACACTATTGCGGTGTGTAAATGCGAAGGAGGCTCAAAAAGTGATAGCAGAGGTTCATGAAGGAATATGCGGTACGCATGGGAATGGTCACACTTTGACCAAACAGATCCAAAGGTGTGGATATTTTTGGCTGACCATGAAAAAAGATTGTATTGAATATGTTCGAAAATGTCATCAATGTCAAATTTATTCAGACAAAATCAATGCCCCGCCGGTCTCACTACACAATTTGATAGCGCCGTGGCCATTTTCAATGTGGGGCATTGATGTGATCGGCCCAATCAATCCTAAAGCTTCGAACGAACATCGTTTTATCTTGGTGGCCATAGACTATTTCACGAAATGGATCGAGGCTAGTTCCTTTACCAGCATCACTCAGAAGGCTTTTTGCAAATTCCTTAAGGTGAATATCCTTTGTCATTATGGGCTGCCGGAGAAAATTATCACTGACAATGCCTCAAACTTAAATGGGGCATAAATCTCTAAGTTTTGTGAGGAGTTCAAGATCAAGCACCATAATTCGGCACCTTATCGGCCACAGATGAATGGAGCCGTAGAAGCAACGAATAAGAATATCAAAAAAATCATTGTAAAGATGACAGTCACCTATAAGGATTGGCACGAAATGCTTCCATATGCATTGTATGGGTATCGCACCACTGTGCGTACATTGACTGGGGCAACTCCTTATTCTTTGGTTTATGGAATCGAGGCTGTCATGCCTATTGAGGTTGAAATCCCATCACTACAAGTGTTAATCGAATCCAATTTAGATGAAAATGACTGGACAAGAACCTGGTATGAGCAGCTGAACATGATCGAGGAACGAAGACTTATTGCAATATGTCATGGACAGTTGTATCAAAAGAGAATGGCAAGGACTTTCAACAAGAGACTTCGCCCTCGAGAATTCAAAGCTGGGGACCTAGTCCTCAAAAGAATCTTGCCAAACCAGGACGACGCTCAGGGAAAATAGGCCCCTAATTATGAAGGCCCTTATATTGTTAAGCATGCTTTTTCAGGAGGAGCATTAGTCCTAATGGATATGGAGGGTCAAGAACTAACAAAGATTATTAATTCAGATGCAGATAAAAAGTACTTTGCGTAATAGGAAAGCTCGCTAGGTTGAAAACCCACAAGGGCAGCCTAGGCAAAAGTTAGAGCAAAAAAAAAAAAAGGAAAGAAGAAAAAAGAAGAAGAAGAAAAATAGGGTAATGCAAGAGGGTACCTGGACAAAAGTGGAGCAAAGTTGGAAAGTCCAATTCGACATAAGCTATCATGTAGCAAACCGGACAGAAATCCCGAGAAGCCAAGGTCATAGATCAGGTCAGATGAGAGGCGTATCTCGGGTTGCATGACAGATTGTTTCACAGAGGCATGTGGAACCAATTGTAGAGGGCAATCCTTAAGAGAATTGCTCATGGCAAATTCTGTCAGTTTTGTTGTCTGTTCCGGCACCATTATAATCTCATTCTTTGGTCGAATTCTATTCGAACTCCTAGATGTTTCATTCTGCAAGTGTTAATAAAGTTGTTCGCCGTAAGTCTATGTTGCATTTCATTCTTAGTTCATATCATGATCTTTGTCTGTATGCTTCATAAATAATAACCCAAAAATAACATTCGTCAAAGCTCTTACATGGCGCGGCATGGTCGACGTCTTCCCTGGATCACTTATCCTACATGAACCCTTATCGTTACTCGAAAGGTAGACTCCTAAAAAGAGACAGTGGTAGTTGCAAAGACCGCACACAATGGCGCACAGCCTAAAGTGCTAAAAGTTTAGCTAGATGGGCCTTACGTTTCGAGAGGGCCACATCCTATCCCGCCGGAGTTACCAATCAAACTTTCCAATTGGAAAATTCAAAATAATAATAATAATAATAAAACATAAAAAAAAATATAAAAAAAAAACAAAAACAAAAACAAAAAACAAAGCAAAACAAAACTTGCAGTCCATATGACAAAGAAAATACAAAGGCGTGCATGCCATAAATCGCAATATCTCATGTGCATCATATAGCTTATATATACATATTACGTTCACCAACGCTCATGCTGGGGCAAGAGGGAACAAGTTGCGTTAAAAAAAAAAGGAATCATATGTGTCTTTCGCCCCATGTTTTGCATGTTGCACATAAAGTCTGGTTTGCACCAGGGCAAAAAAAAAAACCACTCTTTGCATTTTATGAAGCAATGTACCGCACTTGCTGTTTGCATTTCATACATACATACAGGTAAACCCAAAGCTCACATTAGGGCAATCCAAATAAACACTTTGCGTCTCATAAAGGATCTCATGCACCTCACGTAAGTACATTGCCTTGCATAAATGAAGTAGAACCCTTGAATTCCCGAAAAACCCGTCAAAAAAAAGAGAGAAGAAAGAAAGAAGAGACTTTTTTTAAGCCCTGCACAGAACAGGCACCTCAAGTCCTGCACAGAACAGGCACCTCAAGCCCTGCACAGAACAGGCACTTAAGCCCTGCACAGAACAGGCACTTTCAAGCCCTGCGCAGAACAGGCACCTTCAAGCCCTGCACAGAACAGGCACCTTCAAGCCCTGCACAGAACAGGTACCTTCAAGCCCTGCACAGAACAGGCACCTTAAGTCCTGCACAGAACAGGCACCTCAAGCCCTGCACAGAACAAGCACCTTCAAGCCTTGCGCAGAACAGGCACCTTCAAGCCCTGCGCAGAACAGGCACCTCAAGTCCTGCACAGGACAGGTACCTCAAGCCCTGCACAGAACAGGCACCCAAGCCCTGCACAGAACAGGCACTTTCCAGCCCTGCACAAAACAGGCACCTTAAAGCCCTGCACAGAACATGTACCTCAAGTCCTGCACAGAACATGCACCCAAGCCCTGCACAGAACAGGCACTTTCCAGCCCTGCACAGAACAGGCACCTCAAGTCCTGCACAGAACAGGCACCTCAAGTCCTACACAGAACAGGCACCCAAGCCCTACATAGAACAGGCACTTTCCAGCCCTGCACAAAACAGGCACCTTCAAGCCCTGCACGGAACAGGCACCTCAAGTCCTGCACAAAACAGGCACCCAAGCCCTGCACAGAACAGGCACTTTCCAGCCCTGCACAGAACAGGCACCTCAAGTCCTGCACATAACAGGCACCTCAAGTCCTACACAGAACAGGCACCCAAGCCCTGCACAGAACAAGCACCTTCAAGCCCTGCACAGAACAGGCACCTCAAGTCCTGCACAGAACAGGCACCTCAAGTCCTGCATAGAACAGACACCCTGAGCCCTGCACAGAATAGGCACTCGATGCCTCGCACCGAGATGGGCACCAATAAATGCCCTATATTAGAACAAGCATCCTTTTCGGAATTACATGACTTCCTTTCTCTTTACCCAGTTTAAGTAGCCTCAGGTAAGTTGACTCTCCTTAATTTATCAGCTCCTCAAATAAAATACATGTTTCCATCTTTACTTATTCTTAAGCTAAGGAAATCAAAAATTACAATTTTCGCTCTTCTTGCTTAAAGAATAAGGAAAGAGGGGCAACCTGCAAACACCGTATTTTGTTTGAGTCGCTTTTTCCTCTTGTTCTATTGTCAAAAGGCAATTAAATCATTATAGACAAAATACGTGTTCTTATCTTTACTTGTTCCTTATACAAAAATATTAAAAACTACATTTTCAATCTCATTACCTAAGAAACAAGTAAAGAGGGGCAACTGTGAACACCGTATTCTGTCCAAGCATATTAACAAAAATACAAAAAAAAAAAGAAGAAATGCAAGAAAATAGAAAATTAAGAAGGAAATAAAACAAAAGAACAAAAAATACAAAAAAAAAGAACACAAACCAAAGCTGCAGAAGACAGAGAATTATCAGGAAGAAAGAAAAGAGAGAAAAAGCCCAAAGCTAAAAAAAAGAGAAAGAGAAAAAAAAAAGAAGAAAGAGGAAAAGGACTAAAAACAAAATCAAACTCCAAAAATAATGATGAGAATTAAAAGTAGATAAAAATATTAAAGAACAAAACCCAATGCCAAAAAAGAAGAAAAAGAAAAGGGCTAAAAAAAATCAAATCAAAATCAAATTCCAAAAAAAATAATAACAAGAATTAAAAGTAGATAAGAAGATTAAAACAAAAAAACAAACAAACAAACAAACAAAACACACAAAACAAAAAAAATAGAATTGGAAAAAAGTAAAAGAGTAAAATTCTAAGAAATTAAAAATAAAAAATAAAAAAACAAAATAAAAACAAAAACAAAAAAATTCAGCCAAAAAAAAAATCAACCCAATAAAAAAAAACGCTTGGGCCAAATTCTTTCAGGCCCATTAATCCAACCAGAAGCCCAAAATGCCAGATGGACGGGCCATCCCCACATGCGAAACCCTGCCCGGTCTCTCCCTTTCGGAAAAGGACTAAAAACAAAATCAAACTCCAAAAATAATGATGAGAATTAAAAGTAGATAAAAATATTAAAGAACAAAACCCAATGCCAAAAAAGAAGAAAAAGAAAAGGGCTAAAAAACAAATCAAATCAAAATCAAATTCCAAAAAAATAATAACAAGAATTAAAAGTAGATAAGAAGATTAAAACAAAAAAAAACAAACAAAACAAAAAAAAATAGAATTGGAAAAAAGTAAAAGAGTAAAATTCTAAGAAATTAAAAAATAAAAAATAAAAAAAAACAAAATAAAAACAAAAACAAAACAAAAAAAGTCAGCCTAAAAAAAATCAACCCAATAAAAAAAACGCTTGGGCCAAATTCTTTCAGGCCCATTAATCCAACCAGAAGCCCAAAATGCCAGATGGACCGGGCCATCCCCACATGCGAAACCCTGCCCGGTCTCTCCCTTTCGGACCCCCCAAACGGCCTTGAGCTCTGGTAGTCAAACACACACACAGACACAGAAACGCTGAGACACGAAAATGGAAAGGGAGCAGGGGAAGTCAGGGAGCCCGAGGCTTCAGAGGAGCGTGAGAAGGGAAGAGACAAGGCAGCGCTTCAGCGGGGTTGGTAGAAGGAAGCAGAAGACTGGCAACGACAGGCTCGAGGCGTGGACCTCCCCTTTGGTCCTTTTCATCATCGAGCCGAGAGAAGTTTTTAAGGCAAAAATAAAAAATTGAGAAAAAGGGGCCGGATTCGAACAAAAAAGGGAAAACAGAGAAGGGGAGCCGGGGGATAAAAGGGAGATTTGAGGTCGAGATTTGGGGCTAGAGGTCGAGAATATGAAGAAGAAAAGAAATTAGGAGACCAGAAGGCGAGTGAGAGAAGAAATCGAGGGAGTATAGAGAGATCGAAGGCTACCCCAAAAGAGGATAGAAAGATTCAGAGGGGGACCAGCAAACAATTTGAGATCGAAAATTTGAGGAGGAGCCCGAAAAATCGAGGCAGAGACTGGAAAACGAAGAATAACAAAGAGGAAGAGGGGAAGGAATCAGTTCGGGATTCTGTAGCATGACCAGTCAGGTATTCCTCTGATGCCAATTTGTTTTTGAAGTATGAGCTGATTGGTCTCGGTTTGTTGGAGTATACTCTGTTATTCGATTTTGTCTCTGTAATTGGTTTGCTATTTTATCGGATTGTTGCACTGCTGTTTCTTTTTCGTTTCATTTTGATTGTGCATATCTTGGATTTCCGTTATATTGATTATGTTACCCTGAAGATAGAGATTGGATAGTTCAGTAGAAAGTAGATTAATTTGCGTCTGGTGTTTCTCTGATGCATGATATCTAGTGCTGGACCGTATGCTGTTCTTGTGATCATATGGTTAGCTAAGTACAGCGAAGTGTAAACTTTATTTCTATATATGTCATATAATCAATGCCGATTGTGTGCTCGATAAAATGCTCAAGAGAAATTCGGAAGAAATATATGGGCTCGACTGTTGTGTTTTCTGGTAAAAAATGGTCGCTGTGTTGAGTCTGACAATCCATAGTATTGCAGTTGGATTTTCCAATTGCCGTGAGTTGAGGGGGGAATGGGTGTCTAATTCAAATGGAGATTTACGGGAATGTTCAGTTGATCATTCCTGCATACTTGAAGATAAAAAAAAAACACGCCAGCAATAGTAACAAACACCCAGAATATACAAAATGCTAATATTCGGATAGGCACTCCGTTATGTGACTGTTTTCGCGACCACCCCTATTTTATTTTATTTTTCTTTTAATTAATCAACTGTGTAGAGTAACTGTGTGGGATTTCTTGTTCCCTCAGTTGCATAAAGAACAAACCCAAGGCTATGTGTGGCAATAAGCTTTCTTGGTCTTGGTTGGGTTTCAAATTTGTGTCATAAGTTTTTGGGTAGGGATGACCACGCTAAAATGGTTTTTCTTCAAGTAAAGGTTATCAAAAGGGCAAGTCCAAGCAAAACACGACTAAGAAGGAGGAAAATATATATATATATATATAAACAAAAGTTGGTAGTAAAAAAAAGAGAAGGCGAATTATTTTCAAATTGGAGTTTAACTTTGAGTGACCAAATTTCCTAAAATTCTTATTTCAAAATGTTTCTAAACCCAAGCTTAATTTCCTTGGAAAGGTAATTAAATTTGTTCTTATAGACTTATAAATCTTTTCTCTAACTTTCGCTAAATAAAAAAAAGAAAAATTAAAAGCCTAGATATGTTCAAAGACATTTCTACAAAAATAAGATCGAGGAAAAAGGGCAAAATGGAAGTCCATACATACTAGAGACATAATAATGGTAAACCAAAAAAAAGCAATAACAAAACATAAAAAAAAAAACTATCTGCATATCTCGTTCACTTTGAGTCATATGCGCCTAATCTTGCCTTATCTTATTCTATATGCACAATCGAAAAAAAAGGGGCAAACAAACTTGCAATTCTTTACAGGCTTAATCTTGCCTTATTTTATGCACTTTATCTTCCTCCGATTTTGCTTGAAATTCGTCGTGTGGGATCTTGTATCCTCTCAGACACCCAAGGACCATGTGGGGCAATAAGTTCTCTTGATGTTCAAAGGGTCTTGAATTCACGGTCTAATAAGTCTTGGGTTTTGAACACCTTTTTTTGATTAAGTTTGTTTTCCAAATTTCAAGAAGGAAAAGGGAGTACGAAAATGGATTATTATCGAACCATGATTAAAGAAAAAGAAACAAAACAAAATAAAACAAAAGGAAGGAGTGTTTCTCTATAAATAATAAAAGGTTTTCGAATGTAAAATTTGACTTTTGTTTTTCTCTTCTTAAAAGTATGCCAAGCCAAAAGAAAATTAAAACACACTCCAAAAAAAAAACACAACAAAACAAAAAGAAAAAAATAATAAATAATAATAACAATAACGATTTGAAAAAGGATAAAATTTAAAAATGCAAGAAAAGAAAGATTAATCTTTATCTTTAACAAATCAAAACACATATACCAAATTCAAAACTCATTTTATTTGTTAAAGGGAAAATTGATTTTTATTTTCTTGGCCTTTTCATCAAAAGAAAACAAAAGAAAAAATTGAGAATAAAATTCAAAAAAAGAGAAAGAAAAAGAAAACCCCAAATAAATAAATAAATAAACAAAAAAAGAGACAATAAAAAAAAAGAGAGAAGAAATAAAAAAAATGATAATTTGAAAATGCAAGAAAAGAAAGATTAATTTTTATCTTTAACAAACTAAAACACATATGCCAAATTCCAAACTCATTTTATTTGTTAAAAGGGAAATTAATTTTTATTTTCTTGGCCTTTTCATCAAAAAAAGAAAAAAAATCAAGACGAAAAAAAATGAAAGAAAAAAAAAAGGAAAAAAATGAATAAAAACTAAAATGAGAGAAGAGCAAAAGAAGTAAAATTGACTTTATTTTTAACATATTTAAACATATCAATCAATTCCAAGTACGTTTGATTTGCCAAAGGTAAAGGTAACTTTCATTTTTGTTTTCTTCTTGCCAAAAACAACATAAACAAAACAAAAACAAAAAAAATAAAGAATCAAAGAATTAAAAAAAAAAAGAAAAATCCAATAAAAACCAAACAAGAACAAGAAAACAGAAACAAAACATCAACCAAATATAATCTCTCTGTCGAACTACGTGGACTTTGATCTCTTTTTGAAGGTACATAGGCCCTATAGGCTTTCGTCCTAGGTCAAGTCTGCCCTTGTAAATAAAATTTTCTGTTCAATTTTTATTTTCTCAATTTCTTTTATTTTGTTTTCTAATCTCGTTCTTTTAATTTCATTCTTCTTTTTGATTTCATTTTTTTTATTTCTATTCTTTATTTTGCATGTGATTTGTTAAGGGGAATTAAAATAGGATAGAGGCCATATTGATATTGCACGACTGACTTAGGGTAACCGTCCTCAATAATGGGTGTAGTGGGGTGCCTAACACCTTCCCCACTCACAATCGACTCCCGAATCCGAATCTAGTTCGCAGACCACATTTTTTTGATATTCTAAATCAAAAGGTTTTTTCCAAAATTTTACCTTTCCAAAAATAAAAATTTGGTGGCGACTCTACTTTTTTCTACTTTTCTACACTTTTTCTACTTTATTACTTTATTCTGATTTCGATTTTGGCGCCGCGCGGTCGCATTTTCGGGTGTGACACATATGATTTCACATTTCAGACTAATTTTAATTTTTCATTTAATTATGTTAAAATGGAACGATGTCATTCCAATTGAGAAAACTTTTTTTAAAAAAAGTGCTATCATCTTCTCCCTAGAAATAAGGTGTGATAGACCTGATCGTGTGACCTAAACAGTGTAACTTTTCTGAATTGGCAAAAAGTTGTAATTCACCGTTTTCAACTCAGATCATACGATTCTAGCAATTTAAACGTACGATTCTAGCAACTTGTCGATTCGAAGCATGGTTTGTATCGTTTGCCTAATGAATCGTGTCAGATTACATGTCTTGAATCACAAATTGTGCGATTTTGATAACTATGGCATCAACCATAATTGCCATAGGGGAATGAACTGGAAAGTGGCCTAGAACAAAGCTATCAAATACACTATTTGCTAGCTCACTCAAAAATACAAAACGTAATGGCATTTTTGTAATTTTGAGAAGATGTAATTAAGGTCTCAAAAAAATTGAGAAGTATTCTAGACTCCTAAACATGAGAATCTTAGGCTCAGACGAAAAGAAAAACAGAGCTAAAATGAAGAATCAATTTCTTACGAAAAGCTTATAAAATGTAATGACATTTTTGTAATTTTGAGCAAATTTTGGAATTCACACATGAGGGCTTTTTAAATGAAAATTTTGAGTTCTTTGAAGTTTTCAAAGGCCCTAAAAATTATGGAAAGCCTTGGGACAGTTAAAACCCCTCTGGTGGACGTTTTCTATCGTCAGTTGATCTAAACTTTGATTGATTTATTCAGGAAGGTTTTAACTCCAATTTGAGTAATTCCAAAGGAATTTTACTAAATTAGGAACCTAAATTTCATAATGGAAAAGACGATTTTCAAAAATGAGCTAAAACGAAGGAGAAACAAAAATGCAAAGAACAAAGGGCAAAATAGAAAAATTTGAAAAGTGTAACTTATTCCCACCTACATATATGATGCACCCTTCTTCTCCCTTCATTATGCATGACCATGTTTTGCCCAAAACCAGAAGAAAACCCTAAGGGATGAGGCACACAAGAGGAGGGAGAAAAGAAGAAGAAATTCAAGGTAGAAAGGTATGGATTTTCATAGTTTTTCATGCTCTTTCTCTTCCAAACCTTTTTTCCTTCATTTTTCTTTGTTTCTTATGATTACAATGAAGTTTATAAATCTATTTTAAAGGAGAAATTGAGGGAAAATTTGGATTTGAAGAGAGGAGCTCAAAGAACACAAGATTCAAGTGAGAAAAAGCAAGAAAACAAGGTAATTTCTCTTCCTATGGTTGTCATCTTTAGTTCCCTCCTCTTCCATTTCGCCCCACTTGGGAAAACCCTAAGAGGATATGATTTTTAGGCAGAACCAAGCTTGAATCTAAGGAAAAATGGTGTGAAGATTAAGAATATGCAAAGAAAATAACAAAATAACCATTAGATTTCAAGATACAAATTCTAGGGTCTTGTGTGCACCTTATAAAATCTGACCTTATGTAATGATTCCTAGGCCTAAATAAAGTTTAAATGAACTCTTAAGATCCCTAAGATGTTCCTCACAAGCTTCTTTCTTCAAGAAAACAAAGAAATCTCCAAGAAGCCTAAAACCATGCTATGTCTTGGCTAAACCATGTTCATGGTGCTAGGGAGAGTTTTAAATTTTTCTAAGGCCATTCTTGAGTCATATTTGATGAATGAAAATGAAGGGAAGCCTTGGAAAATATTTAGAACTCATAAAAAGTGATTTTGTGCCTTAGGTTCCATATTATGACCTAAAGAAGTACCATGATGTTAGGCTTCATGTTTTAATTGCGTGATGACTCTAAGAGGTTTAAAAGGAGTCAAGAATCATATTTGAAAGGAAAAAATAAGGCCTAGAAATGGTTTGAGAGGTGTTGCTTCATTAGTGCAAATATGGACCATAATGGGGGTTATAGAGCAATCTAGGGTTTAAACAAATTGTGTGGCCTTAGAATATGTTTCATGAACCTAATTGGCTACAATAAATTGTATTTAGGCTAATAGAAAACATCTCCACCAAATTGTGGGTGTGTGGCCAAAAGAGGAGGCTTGAATCTAAAGGAAAAAGTGTGTGATTGTATACAAGGTATCTCTCTCCACCTTCTCTCATACATAGATGTGTGTTTATCTTGTCTTAGAATGTGTGTAAGTGTATTTTCAAGTCATGAAAAGTACACTAGTATAATTTTATATGCCATGATTTCATGATATCATGTTATGTTTCTAAATGATTGTATGATGTTTGCTTGAGTTTTCTTGAGTGTGGAGAGGCCAAGAACTCTTCACCATGGTGAAGATGAGCCAAGGACCCTTGAGCTTGATTGAGACAAAGTAAAGAGTCTCCCAAAAGTAAAGTGGGCTCCCAAGTGTATCGTTAAATCCAAAACTCTTAAAGAATGAGTGAGGCAAGTCCAAACCCATGAGGAGAAGTGTAAGGCCAATCCAAACACTTGGTGAGCTCTTGAATATCTTGTATGATTTGTTTATATGCTAAGCTTGCTTCTTGAATACTCATGATTTATATTATGTCCATGCATGCATTTTTAAAGCTTGCTTTGCACACATTATGTATAATTGAATGGGAGATGAGTTATTGGAATTTTTTGAATCTTATCCCCTCCTCTCCAATGATCTAATATGCTAAGTGAACCAAGTGACTATGGTAATAAGAGCCAACAACATTGAAGAAAGAAGATTGACAACCATATGCTTAGCTTTTATTTTTTTGTAACCATAATGATGCTTCATGATGTATATTGTGTTGTAGATGGTCTATAACCCTTAAGACAAGTGTAAATATGATATTATATGATGTATAAATGTATGGATATGATGTATGAACTCTAAAATAGAATTTGACCATGTAATGCCAAAGTATGCAATTTGGAAGCTTGATGTAAATGTGTATAAGTGTGGGTTAAATGGCCAAAATGAGAAACATGAGCTTTGGGACCATTTGGGTAGCTCACACAAGTCTTAAATATACTTTTAGACTTTCCCAAAAGGTGTCAACACCAAGGGAAAGCCATTTGGCAATTTTGGTATCCCATATAGAGCTAAAATTGACCATAATAGAACCCTATATCACTTTTAAGCCAAATGAGTTAGTCTTGATCTGAAATTTGGCATGAAATTAGGTCTCATTAAGATCTTTTTGGAAAGATAAAGATCATAATTTTAGGAGGTTTACAGAATATTTGAGAATTTTTCAAAGTTGGCAATTCTCATAGTTTTTGGTTTGTTGCACTATTCATTTGGTCCAAATTTGCATTCTATCACTTGAGGCACAAATAATGTCTAATTGCCATGTGATTTTATATATAGAAACTACACAATCACAATGAATCGTGCTAACTGGAAGCACCTCATTTGGAGGTTTAGAGAGGGAGATATGAATTTTTGAAATTTCTATCTAGTATCAGTAATTTTTCCTGATCAGAAGTACTGTTCCATTGAATTCTGAGATCTGGACTTGATGAACTGATCTAGAGATATTTTTCCTCTCTATTTAACATTCATAGCTTTCTAGATTAGTATCATTTGCATGGATTGGATTTTTTTGAAATTAATTGGACATTTTCAAATTTTTTTTGTAGAATTCTGTATCAGTTCCAGAATTTAGTTAGATCTTTGGACCATCTTGGATGTCAAATGTCCTTTGTGATAAATTTTATTATTTAAGAGTATTTTTAATGTGAAGTAAATATCCAAAGCTTTCTAGAATGATCAAGATTGCATGATTTTGATTTTTTTAGATTTAGTTATGATTTTTCAAACTTTGGTCAGAAAGTGGAGCAATTCTGGCCGAGAATGAACTTTCATATTCCACACTCCATTTTGGTTTCCATGAGTTGTGGTATGATTTTATGATGCAAATGAGTTATATTGATGTAGTTAAATATGGAAATATATTTTATGACTCACACGGTCCACGTAACACTGAATAAAATTTTTAAGTATGACGCAATGCAAATAAACCCATTATTTTCATTCCCCTTTTCATGTGCTCTCATGAAAATGATGATGTGAAGCTTATGAATGACATAAAAATGAGTTAGAATTTATGGCGTTACAGAAAGTATAGTTAGCGATCTCTAATCACAATTTGTAATATATATAGTGTCCATTGACACAATTTCACTAAAATAGGCATAATCACGAAATATTCTAGCATCAACCAAAAGACATTCATAATCTATTTTTCTATATTCATCTGATAGATATGATAAAATGATGAATTTTTTTCCTATTGATCCTAGAAGTAGTGCAACAAACATCCAACTTCTCCAATACACTATGCTGCTTTACTCTTGGTCTTTAAATAATTTTTGGCATTCAATTAGGTGTGGTTGAGATTAGCTTTACCTATGGTATGCATAGCCATAAGTTCAAAAGATTATTTCTATTAAAGCCTAAAATCTTCAACTAAATTGATGTCATGGGCTTGAACTTCAATTAATCTATGTTGGGATGCTAACATGTGGATCGTTTCTGAAAGATAAAATGGGAAATTATACTCCTTAAAAAATGCATTGGTTTTATATTTTCCATTAACCTTTGTAACACATATTCTTGCTCTGCAATTGGTCCTAGTCTTAGGATGGTGCATCTTAAACTCCCTTTCATCTTGTTTTTCTACACCCTCTTTAGAACAGGCATATCTATATATTATTATTTCCTCATCTTTCTTACTCCTTGTAAAAGTATATTTCCTTGCCCTAAATTTGATTTGACCTGCATAAGCAACACAAAACTTCCATGTTTCTTCTAGGTTGTAAAATTCTAAACCTAGTTTAAATGACCTTTTATATAATGATCCTTGAAGTTAAATATATATACTTGAGGAAGCAAGTAGATAACTAAGGTATACAAATAAAGACAATTTAGTTAAAGATACTAATGATTAATTATTATATCACAGATTAAAATAAGAACAAGGAATAAAATAAGATATGCAAAGTTTGACATTCATTTTGTATATATATTTATTCTTTATCTATTCACTACATCAAAAATTGAAGAACTATTGTTTGCAATCTTTGCATATCATAAAAGTTCTAAAATTTGCAAAATAAAAACTTTACATTCATTTACTTTAGCTTTTCTACATCATTTACATATAAATAATGTTAAACTTCATGAAATACAAGCTTTCCTAATGAAATGCTTCCAACTTTGCAAGATATAGAGTTGAAAAAGAAAGCTTCAAATAGGAGAAAATGCTAGAGAAGGTGAAGCTTCCACTAATCCAAAACTTTGATTTCCATCCTCGCACAATCCTGGTTGTTAGTTCATGGAAATTGCATGAGCTTGAGTTACATAATCCATTACTGCGACCTCTCAGAGCCTCACTAGGATCTATTACAACTCATTATACTATACTAAGATCTACTATGATCCATCTCTGGGAGATTTCCTAAGCCTAAGATCATTGTATCTGAGAATAAAACATGTGCTCACTAAGTTTGATAACCATCGCCCATACTCTGTTAGGCTAACTCAAATATTTGCTCTTCTTGTGAAGTGGGTTCTATGTCATCTATTTCTCTGTGATCATTTCATAAGGATATTTAGAAGCATTCTAACTTTCACTTGCTACTCGCTGTCGGATCTTCAGGTTCCCACTTCAAGCCTATTCACTCAGGCTTTCTTTCTTTCTCTACTCTTGCTGGCTTGCTTACTTTCTCTACTTAACATAGAACTGAGCACACACATTGCATACTTTCATTTTATCATCTTTCTCACATCCTGCCATTTCTGACTATGCCCATATTCTACTTTTAAGTGCCTTTAGTACCCGGGCCTCTTACGAGTCAAGTGTGCCTAATATCCCTCGTAGGATAGAGATCATATGGTGGTTCTTTTCCATATCATTTAGTTAAATCATAAGGGACTTACACTGTGCATACTAAACCCGTGCTATCTAATTTTTAACATTCTAATGTTGCTAGCATATTCCTCCTCACATCATTCTTTACTAGGGATTGCTTTTTACATATTATTCCTACCATTCCAATATCATTAGAATCCCTTAACTTTTTTTCTTTGACTTATTTCTTTATTCCATATGACACTCGCGAAATTGGGAACTCTTTCTTTAATTTCTTACCTAATTTTTTGTATTCCATCCTGAGGTCACTTTACATTGTCTAGTTACCATCATATTATGCTTTATAAACTTCCATACGAAGAACAATAGTACTTACTCAAGCACTTATTCATGTTACCTCTACATCTATTCTCAATTTATTATGTCCTCAATTTTGACGTCATCACACTCTCTCTCTTTTACTCTTACTATCCCTTTGCTATTTTTTTTTTTGCTTCTTTATACTTAAGAGCATTTATATCTTTTCTAGGTTCACCTCTACTTGACCACTTTCTATAAAAGTGGGGGAGGTCTAATTCTTCTTATACTCTTGCTTTGTTCTTAATTAGACTATCCCTTTGTAAGGAGATTTTTATTTCGTGTGACCTTAAAGTTTACATTCTATAATACTCTTGGCTTACATTTCTTCTTTGTATAATGCTAGACCTCACCTTTTCAGGTGTCTTCTAACTTTCTCTAGCTTCTCTAAGAGCACTGAGGCACTAGCCACTTACCTCGGCTCATTTCTACATACTAATAAGAGAGCTAGGTTTTCTTTATACTTAACCCCCTTTTTTTCTCCTTATCTTTAAGAGCATAACCTACTAATTCTAGGGTTTTACCGACCCAATGCTGGTCATATAGCCTTAAAATCTTGGATATCTATTATTGGTATCTTTATGCCCCACTCAATGCTCTTACTACTCATATGCGTTTATATTACATCAGTCTCATATCAAGGAAGCTCATCTGGCTAGCTATTAGACCCCTATTTGTCTGCTTTTTCTATACTCATTGGATTAACTTTCATTTGATCACTACTAAAGTGAGGACATCTCTTTCTATGTGCTAGCTTCTCAACTCTTCCTTGCTTTCCTTGATCTCTATATTACTAATTAGGAGATTATCCTTTTTGGGGATTTTTGCTAACCACTACTAATGGTCCCCCATCATATTACATCTTAATTTTATCTCATCTACCCAAAGAGAACCTTCATTTAGTCCTTATTCTGAATTATTTTCTTTTTTTAAAATTAGGTTCTCTTTCTTACTCATCTCGTCTTACCTAGGAGACTCTACTAATCACTTCTCTTAAGCTTTAATTGTGCTAAGCCTGAGACACTTATCTTACTAAGGTTGTAGCTCATTATAGGCCTAATTAGCTCACATAGGCTTATGGTAATTGTACTTTTAGACTTTTCTCATTCTCTTCTTTGGATTTCTAACATTTAACTAGTCACATTCATTTTTAGATATCACCTATAAAGTACACCCTTCTTGTGCATTCACTATATTCATCATTACTGTTAGCCTTACATCATGTCAATTTAAAGGCCATAGTAGCATTCTGTCAACAAGGTCTAGGATCTTGTCAATAAGATCTCGTGTACTATAATGTAAAATTCAAGACTCTGTCAACAAGGTTTTCCTAACAATGTGTACAAGATCTTAAACTCATCATATTAGCCCATCATTCACTATATCACACAGGGTAGCATCCTAGGTTAGAATCAATGCCTTGTGGGTGGATCTCTATAACTGCACTACTCCTATGCCTAGTATTCTACCTCTAGCCACTACTCAATCCTAACATTCTCAAGCTAAGTCATAAGCTATGTGAATCTCCTTTCACAATCTCATGCACTAAGCCTACTGTTCATTCATCACTTACTTATTTTTTATAAGTTGACAAAGTCAATCATGTACCTCTCTTTCATCTTGCTCATACTAGGGGTCTTAACTTTTTGTGCTTTAGTTGACCCTCTAATAGTTCATTTCTCAGGTTAACTTGAATACGACCAACAAGGCCTTTCATATGGCAACTACACTCCATCATAACTGGATACTTCTTCTTTGGCTATGTAATCCAAGCCTCAACTGTCTCTATATTCAACCTACTATCACGGCTAAAGGGTTCTGCCTCTTGCTTTATTCATGTAATACCAATTATTATATCTGGGCTGTCAAAACTCTATGGAGTGTTGTCTATAGACTTTAGTCTCTGGCTTAAGGGAATAATTTTTTAGGCTCTCTAATTCATCTAGACATTTGGGTGTCGTGGCTGGTGGAGTACCTCTCTTTCATTTCCCTTCTAAATTAGTTCTTGTGCATAGCAGTTTCACCTCTTACTGCTTTGTTTCACTACCTATCTCTACATCAAGTAGGGTATCTCAGAACAATATAAGTGTGGTAATCAAGGAGAATTAGGCCTTTTATAATCCTTCTAAGCAAGCCTTTCTGGCAGCTACGTAATAATCGCTTGCTGTACATACCCACAACTTGCTACTGATCCCAACGAGTTGCCATAACTAGTAAGGCTCTAGCTATGGAATCACTTATCTCTGCTCTAGAAACTCTAGAGGCCAATTTCTCCTAAGATTCACCACCTATTCAAGACCATCCCACATCTCACTTATCATAAACATAAACATATGCTCCCTTTTGGCACAAAAAATGTCCTAAACAAGCTCATAAATACTTGTACAAGCTTACACATACTTGTAACATTACTTCCTCAAGCCCTATACAATCCTAGAAGGACGATAACTTTGCTTTAATACCAAAAATGTAATACCTTAAACTCCTAACTCTTCTATTGCATTATGTAACTTAAGCTCATGCAATTTCTAAGAAAATGTAATATTTTTAATGAATTACAATGTGTTACATAAGACTCCGATTGTCCATTTTATGCCTCATGGATTATATAAAGTCACTCATAGCATTCTCTACTACAAATACATTCATACAAGTCAGAATCATCATAAAACATTCCATTCTTCCTGAGTTTAGAACCATCATACACAAAATAAATTCTTTAGCCTCAAATTTACTGATACAGCTTTTTGTCATCAACTTTGAAAAATCATAATTAATTCTAGAAATATTAAAATCAAATAAATGATAGTTTTTGCAAAGCTCAAAATGTCACATATAGGTTAAAAAATCATTCTAAGACATGAAAACATCAATTGGACTATGACTGACAATAAAATAACACCAAAGATCCAGCTACCTAGGTTTGCTAACATAAGTTACTGATATAAATTTCAAAAATTCATAACTAATTCTAGAAAAACTAAAATCCAACAAACCATATCATTATGGAAAGCTATAGATGTTCTAGAGGGTAAAAATAACCAATAAAGAAGCATTTACTTTACAAAAATTGATGGAATAATTCCAGAAGTCTTATTGCATTACTAGTGCTAATCACCAATTTCAAAAATTCATATCTCCCTCCATATAAATATAAATGAGGTGATCTCAGTAGCTATGAAAAACTTATGGTGTTTAGTTTAGTCTTATAAAATTTCATAGGATATGACTTCGTTTGACCCATGAGTGATGCAGGGGAAGAAACTGACTATATGAACAGTGCCATTACCATTTTTACATTTTTTGGCTAACTTTGAAAATTTATAATTAATTCTCTAGAGCTCCAAATTGGGTGTTCATTAGCTCTGTGGAAAGCTCCAAGTAAGCTTTATAAGTGTGCCAAATTTCATGCCAAGACTAGCTCATTTGGTCAGTTTGTGGTTTAGCTCAAAATTTGGTAAATTTTAAGTGTTACAATAAGTTTATAATGCACCAAAAGACCTTTTTTTTACTCTATATCCACTTGAGCATGTCCCATAGCACAAATATAGCCTAGGGAAGCATGCTAAATGATCTAAATCACCATGAAACTCAAACTCACTATGCCACTTACATTTATACACAAAGACTTACTAGTATAAGGGTGGCAAAATCTTACATTTTTATACATTTAGCTTCAAGAATCATACATACACCACAATTATATACATTTGGTCTTGCTCAAATGGTTACATCTCACATACATCACATAGGTACAACTCTTGACATCAATTTACTACAAAATTGCCTATTTTGTTATTCCTCTGTCAAGAATCATACTCCAAGGTATTTGATCTCCTTTATTTGGACTTTTTAGCTCACTTAGACATGAGTAAGTGTATGGAAAGGGGAAAGTGAGATTCTAGCAATCCCAATAGCTCTTAACCCTTTCAAATATACATAATGGACACATTTTCAAGTCAAAAAATGCATACATGAAGATCAAGCTACTTGTAATCATACATAAAACAATTTTCATATTCAAGAAGCTCATACATATCATATAATAGCTCTCAAGAGCATTGGTTTAACCTCATCCCTTTTCCTTAGGACTTTTGGACTTGTCTCATCTATTTTCAAGGGACTTTTGACTAAGCCTCACTCTTCTTAAGACTTTTGGCTTTGTCTCACCCAATCCTAGGGAATTTTGGCTCACCCTCATCCTTGTTATGGGACTTTTGGTTTCACCAAACCCATTCAAGCCAAAAAACATTCATAAGACACATTTGATGCACATAATGGTATCATGGCATGTAAAAAATGGCTATACACATTTCTTATAGCATAAATGTAACACCATATTTATAGAACTCATCTCATATAAATTCTAGGCTTCCTTCCATGAATAACACATGAGGAAGAAGGAAAACCATTAAAAATAATCAATTTAATTATGTTACGTCACAGATAAAATTTTTGTTTGGTGTTCTATGGGCCATATGGACTTATCCATTTCATTCTCATATTTGAATACACAATTACAACTAATCACAAGCTCAAGAAGTGGCCTAGAACTCGTGTAATGGAATGAAATACATGAAATGCAATGGTGCAGCCTTGGCTAGAAATTCCAGCATATTAACATGAAATTTTAAAAATTATAACTAATTCTAGAAAAATAGAAATCATGAATACTCCACTATTTTGGAAAGCTATAGATGTCTACTTTATTCTAAAAATAAATCCAGGCCATAACAAAGGATGATAGCTACTAGAAATTAATGGAACAATATTAGAGGTCGACTATTATTATTGGTATTATCCTTCAACTTCAAAAATTTATATCTCCCTACTTAGATGTCCAATTGGGGTGATTGATAAGCATGATTTTTATACATTTTAATTCTCCTAACTCAAACATTTTAATAATTAAATAAGGTTTAATGGGCTTTGTTAGGTGGATAATTGAGTTTAATAGCCACTCTTTGCACTTTAGAAAATAATTTACAAAATCTTGGATTTTTAATGCATAAATTTCTATAAATAATTTTGTAGTTTTTCCTACTTAATTTTTTCTTTCCATTCTTGGTGTTTAGATCATTGGACTTTCTTAATTTCATACATGGGATGGACTTTCACATGCGGCTCCACTTGTAGCAAACACACACTCATACGTGGAGAAGAGAAATTAATGAAAAGAAGGTATATGAAGATGCACATAAGCATGCACTAGTTCTACGTGGCAAAGGATTCATATATGCAAGTTGGTTAACGTGATTTACTAATGAAGCTACATGAAAGGAAGCTACGGGCAGAACATGGCTTATGAAGAGTAGGAAGAAGCTTCATGTAGAGAATAGCAAACATACCCATAGGGTCATTAAGAAAATGTGTTGAATGAGGTCTAGAACAACAGAGAAGAAGCAACAAAACAAATGAAGTCCAGAGCATAGAGAAAAAGAAGAAGGCTTGAGAGGTAAAGGAAGATGGAGTTGAGAACGTGAACAAACAGCTCTCACATCACTCGAGGCTTGCATGGGCTTCAGACTCACCATTAACACAAGTTAAAGGAATAAGTTGAGCTTACGTGGAGTAAAGGAGAAGAAACACGTACAAGGCTACGGGTTAGTAAGTAGAAAAATACACACACATGTAAGAATAGAGTAGAAGCAGCTCGAGTAGAAGCTTTTATGGAAAACTCATGAACAAGGTTGTGAAAAGAATGTGATTAGGGGGCTAAAGCTAGAAGGGCTGGATAGAGTGTGGAAGAGAAATGAAAGCAAACAAATGCGAAGAAGGGCAGCTAAAAATTAACGTTAAAAGCATGATGGGAAATGAGCTGGAGAACAATGTTGAGCAAAGTAGGTAAAAGAAGCAAAGTGAGCAGTAGAAGGAGCTATAGTTTCAACGTGAAAAGTTGAGAATGAAAAGAGAATAAACATACTTGAGCTTAGGTAGAAAAAAAGTGAAGAAGCAGCTGCATGAATGAGAAACACAAAAGAAGGAATGCTACGGGCTGAAATGAGCTGAACACATGGGAAGCTTGGGCTGAAATTTAAAAGAAGCATAAGCTGCATAGATGATTGAAAGTAACAAAGGAAGACTCTCATGTGATTTAAGAAACATGCAACTCGAGTTCTACATGGAACGTGAGCAAAATGAAGAAGAAGCTACGTCTAGACAGTAGCGAAATAAAACACAAAAAGGAGCAACGTGAATGTAATAAAAGAAATAAAATAAAGCTCACATGGGAATGAAGTGGGGCCCACCTTATATACACATGATGTGGCTACGGGCAATGAGAAGGAATGAGATAGCTGAGCACGTGAATTTGGCTGGGTCAGTAGCTAAAAATAGGCTGAGAACATATGACAAATTAATGAAGCACGTGAGAGATTAAACAAATAATACATGTGGGTAGCATCTCATCCATTGATTGAAAACGCAACATCCATCGTGGAATAAAACACACATCCTTCTTCATTTTACAGGGGTATCAAGAATACATTCATCCATCGTCATTCCATTCATCATCTCACCCTTCATCCATTCCTTCATCCAGCGACTCCACGCCATTTCTCTCATCCTCTATTCCCATTCCATATCCACTCAAATGAAGAATTAATTCTATGTTTGGCTAGCTAGGAGGAAGATCCTTAGTGGAAGCTTGAATCCATGGAGAAGAACTCAGAAATTTGGCTAAGATTCATATCTCTTTCTATATTGATTTTTGTTATTTTATTTTCTTGGTTGAGCTTGTAATTAACTAGATTAATGTATTTTATGATTAGTAGCTAGTTAGATACTAATTAGGAGAGTAATTAATGTTTTAATTGATTAATCTTAGTGCTAGATTCTCATTTCCCTATCATTTTCCAAATGTGCAATCAAGGTATTTGATGAAATGCTTATGATAATTGGTGTGTTTAATTTTCTATTTTGAGGGTTCATTGGAGTTTAATTGGTTAATTGAATCTCCTAAAGTGTTAATTTAGAGGCTAATTAATGAATTAATCATTCAATTCAAATGTTCATAGATCTTAATTACAAGAATTAGTAATTTAATGGTAGTTGAGGTCTCGATTAATATCAAATCGCTAAGTTCTTGAATCTTGAATGGTAATTCAAGATCATTTGCCAATGGACATAATAAAGGATTCTTAGACCAGAATTAATCACAATTGGATTAAGATAAGGATAGTAGATACCAAGAGACAAATCAAGCTAGTCATAAAGCCATTATCAACCATAATTCGTGCAATTAGGTAGAATTTAGGAACTTTATTTCAATTTAATTCTAGTTAGTCTATTTAGATCAAAAACCCCCCAAAATTAGATAGTTCTTGGATCCTTTAACACTTAGAAAATCTAATTAAATATTGAATTCCATTTCCAAGGGAGATGACCTAGGTTGTGCCATATATTGTATATAATTTTCAACCTATTTTTATTTTGAGGGTTGCACGACACACCCTGTCACACCTACACTTTGCATACGCTATAACTTACTATAAGGAAGGATCTTGTACTACTAACAAAAGACCCTGTTGACAAGGTCTTAAGTTTTACAAGGCAAAGTTCAAGATCCTGTCGACAAGGTCTTTAATCCCATATTGTAGAGTCCAAAATCTTGTCAACAAGATCCTAGACCTAGGAGGATAATTGTCATAACTAGACAACCTTCACCATTTTCACAAGAAAACCATAAATTAATAATGTTAATATGCTAGAACTACTTCCATGGTTATGATAATCAATTTCATGCAAATGCAAACATAAGAGTTTACTTGTACAAGGAGTTCGGTAGCCCTAATAAACATCACAATTAACTTATGGCAATTTTCTCATTGTAGAATTTATACATAACCAATAAGGAGGTAGTAAATAACGTTGAATATTCACTACAGTCACACTTTCCACTTTTTACATTATTCATGGAAGTTACAACAATTATAGTTACTACAGTCTCCAAATTGGTTCAGTTATCCTTTGTAGAGTGGGCTCCATTTGTAGTATGGGTATTGCCTGAAAAATAGTTAGATTTATAATGAGATATAATCCCAGTAGATAACAATGGGTTCACAGTTTACACATATAGAGAACACTGAATAGGAATACTTTGGTACACCATTCAGTACAGGAGCATGCAAACCCAAGATAGCAGCATACACTCATTCGTTAGGCTATTATACTTCGGTCATTGGCCAATAACAGTGATCTAATACTCAAGAGAGTCACATTAGTGGGTATATGCATCCATGCACAGCATACAAAAATTTAGAAAATCATTCAGTGCAATTATGTATGTAAATAGATAGAACGTCGTGTTATCTACCTGTTTCATCACCGCTGTTTGATCACGTTATTCCTCAGTTCTTGTGGTCCCAATTGCCTTCCTAAATTCAATCATGCATTGCCTTAATTAAGGATGAGTCATGGTTAATATTTAAATTGCAATTAAAGTACTAAACCCCCCGTACGAAATTCCTAAACCCCCTTTGTTAGTTGACGATTGGAATTCCTAACTGTAAACAATTACATCTTTGTTTTCTTTTCCTTCTTATTAATTAGTTATTATTTAAGTTATTCATGTGTGGTCTAGTGCTTCAAATTCAAGTACTCAGCCCTTATTTCCAAGCTGGATTCTCAAATTTTTCCATGCAAATTCACACTACAACAGCAAAAAACGAAAACTACCATGGTCTCAATTTAACTACCTTTTCGGACCTGTTTTTGTGAAATTTCTTTCCTCCACTAAATGACCTCCAAAAATCATAAAAATTGTCAGAGTGACCCCTTATTATGTTAATTATAAGCCACAGAAACAGTTTTCAAGAATTCCCAAGGATAACCCCTGAACTCCTACTATTTTGGTCACTACCTCAGTTGAGCTCGCTGTACACTGCCCTTGCTGTTTCTGGCTTTGTTATCCTACCAAATGAGCCCATAAAATTATAAGGCTTTGTAAACCTAAATTTATACGTCTTAGCTACCTCCTCACCAAATTTCATGCACTAATTCCTTCATTTACCCATTTAACAAAATTCTTTATTAAATCAGCCCCAAGCTGTCCCGTACAGAAGCTAAATTGAATTAGTAGGTTATTTCTTTGATTTACCTTGTTCCAAAAATTCTGTAATTTTCCAGATTTCAAGTATAAGGGATGGATAACCTGTTATAAAAATTTTGGCTTCAAAATCCTTTTCTAACTAATTCTACAAAGACCAAAACATCCCAGTCCAGAACAAGGAAGCAACTTGGAACTTACCTTTTATGGAGTCCTTGTACTTTGGTTTTTCTTCTCTTCTCTCCTCTTCTATGGCTGTCCGAAATTTCTTCCTTCTTACCACTACTTCCCTCAGCCTAAAATGAGTTAAGGTGGATGGTAACTAATGCAATGGACAGCTCTTGCTTTTCACCGCTATTAGGTGGCATGAAGGCAAATCACAATCCTTGACTCGGTGCAATTGTTAGGTGGCAGCAGATATGTGTCTTACTCTCATTCAAACTATACATTTAAGGCAATATTTAACTCCTGCTATTAAACCAAATACGGGCATTAGCAAATTACAATTGAATATATATATATATATATGAAGGTGGGTGGTGCAAGCATGAGGTGGCTTCCTTTGATTTAATTTTCTTGATTTGTATTCCTTTCCATTCTATGACCGATGCTATCCATATGGCAGCAGATCCTCCATCTTATTCCCACCTAATATATCCATTATATGTCATTTAACTCCCACGGCAATTGCAAATTCAGGGCACTAACCAATTTCCAATTGAATAATGTGAGTGGAGGTGTAAGCATGAGGTGGCAAGGGTGAAGACTAATTCCTTTCCTACTTAATCATCCAACCATGCGTCTCTTCCTACCATTCTCCACTCAACTGCTGCCTCTTATATTTATCCTAGCTTCTCCATGGCTGGACACACCAATTAAGTCAATTACATACCATCTACATACTCATATGCGACATTGCACATAAGGAAGCATGAGGTGTCAAGGGAAGGTTGTAAGTTAAATCTTCTGTTACTTCATTTTCTATTCGGTACACATGTTAGGTGGCAGCACATGATATATATTCTTTTTCTTCATTAAGCTACATTAAATGGATGCTTTCTCCATTTCACGACTGGGGTTATTTCTATGCCTTAGTATTTTAGTGGCTACATACACATACACACCTCTTTGGTGGAGCCTTTCAAGATTAGGTTTGTAGTTTTCTTATTTCATTCTCCCCCTATCACATTCATTCAGCCATGTGTATGTTGGTAATTCAAAGAATCATTCTAAGATTTTGGTAGTTTTAAGCTTACAATAGACAAGGCTAATGGGGTTGCTACTTGGCCGAGTACACATACTCACATCCCTATGTAGGTGGAAGTAAGGAGGTGCTATCATAAGTGGTTGCAGGCTTGTCTTAAAGTATCCCTACTTACTCTCATATTAAACAAATGAATGTGTTATTATCTCTGTTAGGTCTCCTAGCATCTACCCTCCTCTTTAGTATTTATTAGGCAAGTTAGTTCCTCACCAACTTTGTTCATGTTAATAGTTACAGAAATTTGGAATGTGACACACCCGTCAGTGATCTTAATGGCCATAGAAAGCTTATCATGTCTAGTTTATATCTGTAAAATTTCATGAGTATTAGACACCATTTGGCCCTCAAATGACATAGCTCAAGTTTCTAACCATAGGAACAGTGTTTGCATTAGTTCAGTAGAAAATTGCCAACTTTGAAAAATCATAATTAATTCCATAGAGTTTCAAATAATCTAGTCTTTGGCTTTCCAAAAAGTTTTGAATAAGATTTATATGCATGCCAAGTTTCATTGGCAAAATCATTTATTTGGTTAGATTTTGACATTGGGTTGTATAATAGTCATTTTTGTGTCTTATAAGGGGTCCAAATGATCCAAAATTGCTTCTAAGACAACCATAGCCACTTAAGCACATGAAAAAGCCCTAAAATAGTCTACTAAGCTTGTCTCAAAGGTGCACAAACCCAAATTTCTCAAACTCTCTCATCCACCCCATGATATGTGTAACACCATAACTTTTAGCTCATCATATCATATATATATACATGCCTCGCATCATTATATTTATGAAGATATAAGGTAAAAGGGGAAAAATAGTGACTTTCTTTGCGTTGCGTCGTACTTAAAAATTTCATTCGGGGTCACGTAGATCGTGTGAGCTCATGCTATACATTATCATATTTAAATGTATCAATACAACTCATTTACATATCAAAATCATGCCCACAACTCATAGAAACCGAAATGGAAGGTGGAAAATGAGGTTTCATCCTTGGCCAGAATTGGTCTCTTTTCTGGGCAAACTTTGGAAAATTATAACTAAATCTAAAAAAATTGAAATCATATATTCTTGGTCATTTTGAAAAGCTTGCGATGTCTACTTCATGTTAAAAATATATACAAGTCACAAAATCCCACACACATAGTGTTTGACATGTGAAATAGTCTAGAGATCGGACTGGGTCCTAATGCTGTCACAATTTATTGATATGAATTTCAAAAATATCCAATTAACTCCTCAAAAATATAATCCATGCAAATGATACCAATATGGAAATCTGTGGATGTCAACTAGAGAGAAAAAATATCTCCAGATCCATTCATCAAGCTCATACCTCATAATTCATTGGAACAGTACTTCTAGTCGGGCAAAGTTACTAGGCAATCATAGTGACTTGTGCCAACTAGAAGCACCACATTTGGAGGTCTAGAGAAGAAGATATGAATTTTTGAAATAAAATTTCATGGTAATTAGACATCATTTGAGCCCATGTGATAGAAAACAATTTTGGACCATTATAATAGTGCATCAAACCATTTCAAGAATTTTGGCCAACTTTGAAAAATCATCAAATATCCTGTAGACCTCAGAAAATTATGATCTTTAGCTTCTTGGAAAACTCTTAATGAGACTTAATTGCATGCCAAATCTCAGGTCAATACTAACTTATTTGGCTAAAAAGTGATATAAGGTTCCATCATGGTCAAATTTGGCTTCACATGAGGTACCAAATTTGCCAAATGGCCTTCCCTTAGTTGTGGCACCTTTTGGGCAAGTCTAAAAGTACATTTGAGACTTGTGTGAGCTGTCCAAATGGCTCCAAACCTTATGCATCTCATTTTGGCCATTCAACCCACACTTATGCATACTTTCATCAAAGTTCTATATTGCATACTTTGGCATTACATACTCAAAATAAGTGCTATGGGTCATATATCATTTTTATATATCTAACCATCATATAATAGTATATTTACACATATCTCAAGGTTCATGGCACATATATAACATCATATACAATATGAACCATTATTATGGTTCCAAAATAGGCAAAATAATACATGAGCTTATCAATCCTTGCTCTTCATGGTTGTTGGCTCCCTTCACCATAATTACTTAGTCCACCTAGCATCTTAGATCATTGGAGAGGAGGGGATGAGATTCAAAGAATCCCAATAGCTCATCTCCCATTCAATCATACATAATATGTGCAAAGCAAGCTTTACAAATGCATGTAAGGAAAAATGAAAGTCATGGATATTTTAAAATCAATCTTAGCATATGAACAATTCATACAAGACATTCAAGAGCTCACTAAGGTGTTTGAATTGGCTTCATACTTCTCCTCATAGATTTCAAACTTGTTTCACCCATTCTTTAAGAGCTTTGGACTCAACCATACTCTTGGGAGCCCACTTACTTTTGGGAGACTTTTTACTTTGTCTTAACAAAATTCAAGGGTTCTTGGTTCATCCTCACCTAAGGGAAGAGTTTTTGGCCCCTCCACACTCAAGCAAACTCAAACAAACATTATGTACTCATTTAAAAATATAACATGGCATCAAGAATCATAGCATATAAAAGCATGCTAGCACACTTTTTATAGCTTGAAAATACACATACGCATATTCTAAAGTAAGCTAAACACACACCATGCATGAGAGAAGGTGGAGAGAGCTATATTGTATACAAACACACATTTTTCCTTTAGGATTCAAGCCTCCTCTTTTGGCCACACACCCACAAATTGGTGGAGATGGTTTCCCTTGACCTAAATACAATTTATGGGAGCTAATTAGGTTCATGAAATAATTTCTAAGGCCATGTAACTTGCTTAAACACTAATTGGCTTTATAACCCCCATTATGGTTGTGAACACCGTATTTTGTCTGGACAAGCTACAAAAGTAATAACAAAATCAAATTAACAAAAATACAAAAAAAAAAAAAGAAAGAAAATAGAAAATTAGGAGAAAATGAAAAAAAATGAAAAAACTAAAAATTAAATCAAAAGCTTTAGAAAACAAAAAATGAAAAAAATAAAAAAAAAACCCAAAGGAAAAAATCAAAAAAGGAGAAAAGAGAAAAAGAAAATTAAAAAATATATATATAAAGAAATTTAAAGGATTAAGAGAAAAGATTTTTTTTAAAAAAAAGGGGCCAGGTCCTTTTCTCAACACAAGCCCATTTTTACTAAATCCTGGCCCAAATTCGAAAAAAAAACTGCAGCCCAACTCTCCTAAATTCTATCCATTAGCTTCAAGCAAAAACAAAAAACAAAAATCAAAAAAATCAAAAAAAATCAAAAAAACAAAAATCAAAATCAGAAAAAGGAAAAAAAAATTTAGTTGAGGTCAAAACGTAGAAACCCTGCGTTTTGACCCCAACACCACTTTCGAGCATCTGCCTCGTGCCAGTAGGAAGCAGAGAGGCAGGGAGACATAGGAAAAGGCAAATAAAGAAAAGAAGCAGACACAGATGCAGGGCTCAAGGGAAAGGAACAGATCAGAGAGGATTTTCGAAGAAAAAGAGAAGCAACAAGGGAAACGAGGAGGGAGGAACGCGAATGAGAGAAGCTGAGGAGGAGAAGGAGAATTGAGGGAGTTTGGAAGGGGGCTGAGTGGAGAATAGGCAGGAGGCGACTAGAGAGAAAAATTTAGGGAAGGATACCGAAAAAAAATCAGAAGCAAAGAGCGAGAGATAAAGACGGGGAAGAGATCATCAACCAAGAAGGAGGGGATCAGCAAGAGAGAAGGAGATCGAAGGGGGATTTTTTTTGTATAGAGGAGAGATTCAAAAAATGAAGATTGAGGGGAGGATGAAAAATTGAGACAGAAAACGAAAGGGGGAAGGTCGAAAGTCAGACAGAGAGAGAGACCGAGTGCGAGATAGGCGAGAGGGAGCGAGCGTAAAAGGAGGAGAGAATCAAGAGGCATAGCGTTTAGGGCAGGAAGAAGAAATCGTGAGTGTGGGGCTTTCGTAAATTGATTTTAGACTCTAGGAATCAAGTGAGGAAGGTACTTGAGACGCGGGGAGGATTCGGCCAGCAGAGACCAAGAGGGGAAGGCACACTGAAATCGAAGCTTGAGAGGTACAATTCCGTGGCTTCTTATTTCTGTTCCAGAAATCATACAACTATGAATATGCTCGCGTATATGCTTGTTCTTTCATTTCCAAGACTGAAACTATGAGTCACATATGTATTCGGTTCTGTATCAAAGTTCAGTGGTGTATGGTTTTCATCATTTTCGAGACGTTCATGATATGGGTGCCATATTCAAAGGCTTAAGAGTCACTGCACATGTTATGTTTATGATGTTTGTACATGTTATGTTTACAGTTTTCCATTTTGAATGTCCCAATTCGTGTCCTTTAGGTTATCTAGTTAAACTTTGCCTAAGTAATGTGTTGATAGTACCACATTCTCGTTGCGTCAATCCATTTCTACATGTCATTCCGATGGGTTCTTCTAATTGATTTGTGCCCCGGCTTCGTGAACATCTAATTTTCCTGGTTAGGTTCATCTAGTTTTGACAACAAAATATGTTTTAAATCCCTCATTTTGGAAATCTGAAATTTGACAAGAGATTCGAACTGAGATAGGAAAAAGGGGTGGCGTGGCTATTACTTGTGTGAAGATTTGACATTCTAATGTTTTTTGCCTTTCGTAATGATCAATTTTACCTCCATTCTAGTTAAGCTGGTTGTGGATTATCCCCTCCATATAGCTCTCAGATTCTGACCCTGTTGGTGAACTGTACTTACCCTATTTAAACCTCTTGCATCCATATTTGGATTCCCCTGTTTTGTTTATTTTTAGACATGGATATAAATTATTTTAGGATTTGTATGTGTTGGACTTGGTCGGGGCGCTGTTTAAAGGTTTGAAGGTCTTGCTTTCCCTAAAAAAAAAAAAAAGAGAATCATCGAATGATTATTGAATCATAACACCCAATTTGGTTATCACCTGTTGCAATTATGTTTTGTATCCTAGTTTTACTACTTTGAGTTGCTGTTTGCACCAGTGTGGTGTTTTTCATGTGGAATCATATGTGGAATACGGGAGAGTCACTCATCACTTCAAACAAGGGGACGAGAAGGTGGAGCCATGTAAAGCTTGGCAGGATAGCACCTACGAAGTTCACCATCAATCCAACCTAGAGGATAAGAGGCGACTAAGTCATGATTGTATAATTTCTCCTTTTACTATTGTAAACATGCTAAAAAGTGATGTAGTGAATCTAGTTGAACACTTAGCACACACTTGCAAATTACTATTTTAGTTTGTAAATATTCGCCTTATTCTTTTTTATTTATTTCGTCAATTTTTGCGTTAGAATAGCCGTGTAAGATTTTATATCCCCTCAGGCACATAAGAAATCTAAGAATCATATGAGGTAGTAAACCTCCTTGTTATCTTATTGGGTATTAAATTTGTATCCTAATAAGTCTTAGGTTTTGATGGCCTACACATAATTTTGTTTTCAAAAGAATTTAAAAAAAAAAGAAAATCAAATTTCTATTTATGAGTTAAGTTTAAATCTTTTAAAACAAAAAACAAAAAAAAACAAAAGAAGGGTTTTTTTCTATAAATAATAAAAAGTTTTCACAATTAAAGTTCAACCTTCTCTCTTCAAAAGCTTTCCAAAACCAAAAGAAAATATAAAAAAAAAAAGAAGGAAAAAAATATAAAGTATATATAATAAAAAACAAAAAAATGATCAAAAATGAAAGAAAGGGTTAAGGTGTAAGAATGATTCATGGTTTTGCAAATTAAAACACACACTAACTTAAAAATTATTTTCGGTTGTAAAAGTCTAAAAGATTCTCACTTCTTTTCTTTTTTAACAAAAATAGGGTGATAAAACAAAAGAAGCATAAAAATGTTAAATAATAATAATAATAATAATAAAAGCCAAAACCAAAATTCAAAAAAAAAGAGAAGAAAGGGACAAAAACAAAAAAAAAGTGAAAACAAAGAAAAAAAACAAAACGAAAAATGATTTGAAAATTTGCACTTAAGTGAGAATGTCAATCTCAAGAACTAAAATAAAAATATCCAACGTAGGAGAGGTAAAAAAAAATCTTTTAACTTAAATAAAGTAATAAAAAAAATCAATTCAAAAATTAATCAATTAAAAAGCCAAAGCATAAAAAAAACAAAACAAAAAAATATATTTAAAAGAAAGAAAGATCAAAAATAGGAGAATGAGTAGAGGAATTTGGTTTTCACAAGTTAAAACATATAAGCCAATTTTGAAATCATTTTAATTGTGAAAGCTTAAATGATTCCTATATCCTTTTTTTTCTTATCATGACAAAAGAAAATTAAAAATCAAAACAATAAAAAAAAAGAAGAAACAAAAACAAAACAAAACAAACAAAAACAAAAACAAAAACAAAACAACCAAACAACAAAAACAAAAAAAAGACACCAACATAACTCTTATATTCGAATTACGTGGACTTTGATCCCTCCCGAAGGATACGTAAGTTCTAGGCTTTCATCCTAAGTCAAGTCCATCCTTGTAAATAAAATTTTCTATTTATTTTATTTTATTTTATTTTTTCTAATTTTATTTCTTTTATTCCTTTTCATTTTATTTTACTTTTAGTTTTATTCCCTTCTTACTTCTTTTACACTTTAAATTTCTTTCTGTTTTATGCCTAATTTTCTTTCTTTTAACTTTATTCCCTTAAGTTTCTCTTTCCACTTTGCATGTGATTTATTAGGGAGAATTAGAATAGAATAGAGGCCATGGTAATTTTGCACAACTAACTTAGGGTGACCGTTCTTAGTAACGGGTATTGTGAGGTGCCTAATACCTTCCCTACTCACAACCGACTCCGGAATCTATTTTCTGGTTCGTAGACTATTTTCTTATTTTCCAAACTAAAAAAGTTTTTTTCAAAAAGTTTTTCCTTTGAAAAAAAATTAAAATTTTGGTGGCGACTCTACTACTATTTTTAATTTTGATTTCAATTTGGCGCCACACGGTTGCATTTCGGGTGTGACAATGGTCCATATTTGCACCTAATGAAGCAATACCCCTCAAATGACTTCTAGGCCTCATTCTTTCCTTTCAAATATGATTCTTGATTCCTTTTAAATCTCTTAAAGTCATCACATCATTAAAACAAAAAGTCTAGCACTATGTTGTTTCTTTAGGTCACAATATGGAACCTAAGGCACTAAATCAATTTCTATGAGTTCTAAATTTTTTCCAAGGTCTCCTTTCACTTTCATTCATCAAATATGACTCAAGAATGGCCTTAGAAAAATTTAAAACTCCCTCCACCTACACAAACTAGCCTAGGCCGAGACTATGACATCCTTTGGGCTGCTTGGAGTTCTCTTGATTTTCTTGAAGGAAGAAGCTTGTGGGGAGCATCTTACGTGACTTAAGAACTCATGTATACTCTAAATTAAACCTAGGAAGTATCACATAAATTCAAAATTTGAAAGGTACACTAGAAACCCTAGGTTTTGCATCTTGGATCTTAATGCCTATTTCATAGTTTTCTTTGCATATTCTTATTCCTCTCCATCAAATATCTAAGAATCACCCTTGGTTTGGATAAAAATTTAACTCCCTAGGGCAGAACACATATAGGTCAAAATGGAAAAGAAGTGTGATGAAGGTATCAACCATAGGATGCATTTTTACCTTGTTTCCTTGCTTAGTTTGCCTTGAATCTTGCTTTCTCGAAGCTCCTCTCTTCAAATCCGAAATTTCCCTTGAATATCTCCCTTGAATCAGATTTATAAACCTCATTTTAATCAAAGGAAATAAAAGAGAAGGGATGAGAGGAGGTGTGGATGAAGAAAAGCAAGGAAATTCACCATGAAGACATACCTTAAGCTTGGCTTTCTTCCTCCTTCTTCTTCCTCTCTTAGGCGCCTCTCCCTTAGGGTTCTTCTTTTGATTTGGGGCTGGAAAATCTGATGTGAAATGAGGGCAAGTATGAGGCGCCACTTATATATAGCTAGGGTAAAAGGACTTTTTCAAAAATTCTAATTTTGCCCTTCACACTTTGCATTTTTGTTTCTCCTTCGTTTTAGTTCCTTTTTGAGAACCGTCTTTTCCATTATAAAATTTAGGTTCCTAATTAAGAAAAATGTCTTTGGAATCACTCAAATCGGAGTTAAAACCTTTCCGAATAAATCAGTTAAAATTCAAGTCAACCGATATTAGAAAACATCCACCAGAGGGGTTTTAACTGTCTCGAGACTTTCCATGGTTTTCAGGGCCTCTGAGAATCCTGAAGAACTTAAAACTTTCACTTAAAAAGCCCTCCTGTGTGAATTCCAAAAATTACCTAAAATTACGAAAATGCCATTATGTTTCATAGGCTTTTCGTAAGAAATTGTTTCTTCATTCTAGTTTCATTTTTCTTTCTGTTTGAGCCTGGGATTCTCATTTTTAGGAGTCTAAAATGCTTCCCAAATTTTTCAAGACCTTAACTACATCATCTTAGGGAACTTCCTTTTGTATCTGGTGAATTTCATTCATTTACAGAGAAACTGTACATTACATTTCTCACGTTTTCTCTGATTTTCAGAGAATTAGATATTACAATATGCACAAGAGTACACATGTCAAGGCTTGCCATCTAATGCCCAAAATGCATTATATCATATATATGGCATTAAATCTCACACATACATGATACATTTACATATTTACATGTGTTCATAAGGTCATATAGCATATATGATAAGAGATTACATCATATGCCACTCATATATCTATAATTTACATTTTTACATACTTGATTGTCACACTTTCTCATTCTACCTTGGTGGCTCTCACTCTTTAACTCCTTTGGTCCACCTAGGCATGTTAAACATATGGGGAGGAAGGAATGAGATTCTAAGAATCCTAATAGCTATTCTCCCTTTCAATCACACATAATGAATGCAAAACCAAGTCAAAAAATATAACACCATAAATTTCTAACTTATCTTATGCTATCTCCATGGCTCACATAATGTATTTCATGAAGAAGCAAAGAAAATGGTATGAAATAATGAATTTTCTTGTGTTGCGTTATGCATAAATTTTTCTCTCAGAGTCCCGTGGATTATATGGATTCATGTATCACATTCTCATATTTAATTACATAGATACAACTCAATTCCATCACTAAAAGTGGCCTAGAACTCGTGCAAGGCAAAAGAATACATGAAATTCATGATAGTTGCTTCGACCAGAATTTTTCCATTTTTGTCACAAATTTTTGAAAATCATAACTAATTCTAGAAAAATCAAAATTATGCATTTTTTACCATTTTGAAAAGATACAAATATCTAATTTATACTAAAAATATGTCCAAGCTATGAAACATCACACAAAGGATGTTTGACATTCAAAAAAATATAGAGGTCTGATTGGCTATTGGTACAAATACAGCTTTCTACCTTGAAAAAATGTCCAATTAATTTTATAAAAATCCAATCCATGCAAATGATACGAATATGGAAAGTTATAGATGTTAGCTAGAGGAAAAAAATAACTTCATACCAGTTTAGGCACGTTCAAGCATCAAAAATCAATCAAACAATAACCTGGGTTAGTCTGGATGCCTGATACTGGGTAGAAACTTCAAAAATTCATATCTCCCTCTCTAGACATCTAAATGGGGTGCTTCTAGTTAGCACAAGTCACTGGGATATCTAGTTTCTCCCTATAAAATTTTGTAGCAATTGGATATCATTTTTCCCCGTGAGTGATAGAATTTAAATTTTGACTAGTGTGAACAGTACCATAACCCAAAATCAGAAATTTTCCTAATTTTGAAAATTCATCAAATATTCCATAGAACTCTAAAAATTCTACACTTTAACTTCCCAAAAATCTCTCAATAAGCTTTAAATATATGCCAAATCTTAGATCAAGAATAACTCATTTGGATAAAAAGTGGTATAGGTTTCCAATATGGTCAATTTTGCCCCATATTAGATACTAAATGTGTCCAAAAGACTTCCCTTGGTATTTGGAACCTCTTGGGAAAGTTTAAAAGCATGAACATGACTTGTATAAACTACCCAAGTGGTCCCAAATCTCATGCATCTCAATTTGGCCATTTCACTTCCATTTATGCATACATTTTCATAATGCAAGTTTGCCATCACATGCCCAAATTGTACATTTCCATACATATAACTTTGAATTTCATTTGTATATGATACATTAGTATAATTATATATGTTCATAGCATCATAGGACACATACAACATATTACATCATTGGCCACTTATATGGTCTTAAAGAGACAAAATCTATACACTTTGATGGCACACTCTTATCTTTTAAGAGGTTGGCTTCCATTGTCTTATTTTCTTGGTCCACCTAGGATGTTAGAACATTGGAAAAGAGGGAATAAGATTCAAAGAATCCCATTAGCTCATCTCCCTTTCAATCACATATAAAAGATGCAAAACAAGTCTCACAAATGCATGCATGGGCATTTTGACATATGTAATCATTCAAGAGACATTCTTAACATTTGAGCAAGTCATACATAGCATACAAAGACTTGCCAAGTAAGTGAATTAGCCTCACCCATTCACTTGTAGATTTTGGATTTGCCTCATCCATTCTTTAAGAGGTTTTTGGATTCAACCTTACTCTTGGGTTCAACCTCACTTTTGGGAGACTCTTTACTTTGTCTCAACCAATTCTAAGGGTTATTGGCTCATCCTTACAATGGCTAAGGGTTTTTGGCTTAACCACACTCAAGCAAACCAAAGCAAGCATCATAAACATCATTTAGAAGCATAATACATCATCATGGTACCATGACATATGAAATAATGCTAGAATACTTTTCATGGCTTAAAACACACATACACACATTCAAAAACAAGCTAAACATACATTCATGCATGAGAGAAAGAGGAGTAAGCTACCTTGCTTGTATTTACACAATTTTTCCTTAAGTCTTGAGTCCTCTCCCTTGACCTCATACACCCAAGAAGGTGGAGATCATTTCTCTTGGCCTAGACACATCATATGGAAGCTAATTACACTCTTGAAACAAGTTAAGACATTAAACTTACACTTAAGAACATACCATTTGCTTAATGGTCACATAATGGCTTCATTAATGGCCTAATGAAGCAGCCACTATGATTCAAGTTCTTGGCTCCATTCTCTTTTCATATCTAGGCCTCTTGACCTCATTTAAGGTCTTTAGAGCCATTACATATTCATTTACAAAAGCCTAAACAAAAGTTGCTTCATAAAGTTACATTATAGAAGCCATTGCCTCATCTCCCAATCCATGGCTTCTAAATTTTTTCTTAAGGGTTCCTCCCACCTTCTACCACCTTATGAAGTCTTAAACCAAGGCTAGAATAAATTAAAACACTCCCTAACCACTCCATCTGTCTTAGGGCAACATTATGAAAGCATTTAGGGTTCAAAGGGTTTCCAATTTTTCCTTGATGGGAGAGCCACTTGAGAGGCTTCTTAAAGGTTTTAGGAGCTTAATTAAACACTCACATATATAAGGAAATTCAAGAATCAAATCAGTTTTTCCATTGTGTTTATGAATTCTACACTTTCCAAACTTAAAATTCATTAGGTTTCCTTGCAATTTCTTTATATAATCCAAGTTCCCATCGCCTAATTCATATGATTCATTCTTGGTTCTGCTTAAAAACACTCTCCCCTTAGCTGGCTATAGGGAGGACGAATTGCACACAAGAAGGCTAAGAGAAGTGAAGCATGGAGACTAAGATTTTTACCTTGATTTCAAGTTTTCCTTAAATGCTTTCCCTTTTCTTCTAGCTCTCCTCTCCAAATCTGAATTTTCTGCCTTTGTTTTGCCCTTCATGTAGACCCAAAAACATCATCAAATCCATGGAAATAAAAAGGAGAAGAAGGAAGAGCAACTTGCAAGAGAAAAAGCTTGAATTTTCATAAATTTTCCTACCTTTTCCTTGCTTTTTCTCTCTTCAAAATCCCCTCTCCTTAAGTGTCCAAGAGAGCTGGCTTCCTTCTCTGTTTTTGGGGTAGAAACAAATTGTGGAATGAGGAGCTGCTAGAATATGGATAAGAAGAAGAAGCTAAAAGTCACTTTATGCAACTTTTTTACTTTTACATTTTAGTCTCTTTTCTTAGTTTTTTCATTTTAGGCTCATTTCAACTCTTTTTCAAAATCCATCTTTTCCATTATAATATTTCAGCTTTCTAAATTATAAAATACCTTTGGAACCACTCATTGAATTTGAATCCATTCTAAACTATTCGGTCAAAGTTTTAGTCAACCGACAGCAGAAATCGCTCATTGGAAGGGTTTTAACTGTTCCAGGGGTTCCCATGGTATTTAAGGCCTATAAGAACCTTGAAAAGCTCAAATTTTTTATTTAAAATATCATCCTGTGAGTTTTCAAAATTTTTTAAAAATTACAAAAATGCCTTTGCTTTCTTCAGCAAATTTTCTGAGCTCTTCTAGCTTTGGTTTTAGGCATTTTAAGACTTAAATTCTCTTTTTCTATTATTTAGAATTTTATTCTAATTTTAGTTGGCCCCAATTCTATCTATTTCGAGGACTTCCTTTTTTATCTAGCATTTTTTGACGTTTAAGGAGAAACCAGATGTTACACAAAATGCATGCATGACTATCATAAGGTATGTGATCATTTAAGAAGCATTCTTAGCATTCAAAGAGTCACATTAAACATACATAGGCTTGTTAAGCAAGTGGTTTGGCCTCACCCATTTTCTTGAAGGATCTTGGACTTGCCTCACCATTTTTCTTTAAGGCTTTGAACTAAGCCTTACTCTTGGGAGACTCTTAGCTTTGTCTTAACCATTTTTAAGGGTTCTTGGCTCATCTTCACCATGACTAGAGGATTTTTGGCTTTACCACACTCAAGAAAACCAAAGCAAAGTAATAAAACATCATTTGAATGCATAAAACAACATCATGGTACCATGGCATGTAAAATCATGCTAGAACACATTTTCATGGCTTAACACATACATACACACATTCAAAGATAAGATAACATTCATCCATATATGAGAGAAAGGAGAGAGAGCTACCTTTGTCACACACACTTTCTTTCTTAAACTTCATTCCTTTCCATGGCCACACACTTACAAGAAGGTGGGATATGTTTCTTTTGGCCTAGACACATAATATGAAAGCTAATTATACTCTTGAACCAAATTCTAAAGCTATACATTCACTAGAAAAGCTAAGTAGTTCATATGGCTCTTTTATGGTTCCATAATGCACCTAATGAAGCAACCCTATGGAAACATGATCTTTGATTCATCTCTTCATTCATTTATGATTCTTGACTCCTTTTAGGCCTCTTGGAGTCATCACACAATCAAATCAAGGAGCTTAGCTAGGTGTTTCTTCTTTAAGCCATAATATGGAACCTATGATACCATCTCACTTTCTATAGCTTTTAAAATTTTTTCAAGGCTTCTTCTCATCCTTTTCCATCATATATGACTCAAAAATAAGCTTGGAACAAATTAAATCTTCCCCTTGGTACTCTTTCTAGCCTAGGCCAAAACCATGCTCTATATGAGTACCAAGTGGGTTGGGTCCATTTTCTTAATGGAAGATGCATATGAGGAGCCTTCTAGAGGTCTCAAGAGCTCATCTAAACACCCATTTAAGCCTAAGAATTATTGTATCAAATCAGATTTTCAAGGGAGCCTATGAAACCTTAACTTTGCTAGCTTGAAAATCTATGGCTTTTACTTGATTTTCTTTACATATTCTAAATTCCTACACCTTAATTCATATGATTCATTCTTGGTTCTGCCCAAAAACACTTTCCCCTTGGTTGGCTATAGGGAGGACAAAATGCACACAAGAAGAACAAGAAAAGTGAAGTATGGAAACTAAGAATTTCACCTTGAATTCAAGATTTTCTTGAATTCTTTCACTTTTTTTCTAGCTCTCCTCCTAAAATCCGAATTTTTTCCCTTGGGTCTAATCTCAAATTAGCACCAAAAACCTCAATAAAACCATGGAAAGGAAGAAGGGAAGGAGGAAAAGAATTTTAGTGAAGGAAAGTGCTTGAAAAACTAAGATTTTCATACCTTTCTTGCCTTGTTTTTCCTCTTCCTCTTGCCTCCTCTTGTGTGCCATTTTCCCTTGCTCTCATTTCTGTTCTTGGGTGGAAATAAGGTTGGCTCTAAGAGGGAAAGAAGAAGGGCATGAAATAAGAAAGGGTTTCTTAAAACTTCTTTTTCAAAAATTTCAAATTTCCTCTTCGTTCTTGGCATTTTCATTTCTAATTCGTTTTAGCTACTTTTTGAAAACTGTCTTTTCTATCATAAAATTTAGGTTCTTAATCTTATAAAATACCTTTAGAATTACTTAATTTGGAGCTAAAACCTTTTTGAATGAATTAGTTAAAATTCGGCCTCATCGCTATTGGAAAACATTCACTGAAGGGGTTTTAATTATCCTAGAGCTTCCTTTGAGAACCATGATAAACTCAAAACTTTCATTTAAAAAGCCCTCATATGAGTATTTTAAAAATTATCCAAAATTACAAAAATGCCATTATGTTTTATTGCCTTTTCAAAAAAAATCTGTCTAGCTATTCTAGCTCTGGTTTCAAGGCATCTCTGACTTTGAATCACTATTATTTAAGGTCTAGAATATTATTCTAATTTTATTGGACCTCAAATCACTCTATATGGGGGATTACCTTTTGCATTCGGTGAATTTCGTACATTTATGAAGAATACATTTCTTGCATTTTCTTTTATTTTTAGATAATCAGATATTACAATAAATATACATACACACATCCAATTATAAGAAAACAACCAAGAGTGCATGAGAGAAAGGTTAAAGAGCTACCTAGAAGCCAATGCACACGCTTTACTCTTAGATTCTCTGCCACAAACTAGAAACTTGGAGGCACTAGGTTCCCTTGGCCTAAGCACATCAAATGAGACATACTTAGATCATTGCAATTAGCTCTAGCCTTATGCAACTCTTATGTATGCTTACTTTCTCATTTGTTTCCATAATGCTTTCATATAAGACACAATGAAGCAACTCTTGAAATTCATTATCTTACCTTCATTTTCACCTTCAATCTGTGACTCTTGACTCCATTTGAACTCTTTGAAGTCATCATACATTCATTCTAAGGAGCCTAGCTATGAGTTGCTTCTTATCTCCTATTATGGAGCCTAAACCACTATCTCACATTTTATGGCTTCTAAATTTTTTCCAAGGCTTCCTTTGATGTTCTTCCAGTGTATATAACCCTTTTTTAGCCTTAGAAAATTTTAAAACCTTCCTTAGGTGCTTATGCCACCCTTAGGCTGAGACATGGAGCATTTTGTAACCTAGGAAGCTTTGTTTGTTTTCTTGTGCAATTAGTAACTTGTGAAGCTTCCTAAATGTCTTAAGAACTCTTACATACTCTTAGATAGGCTATGTGTCCCTTAGAAAGTTTCAAATTTCCATTTGCAACTTAAACTCTTTAGGTAGCATAACTTGCATTTTCTTGCTTCTTTTTTGCTTTCAATTGGAAATTCCTATTTCTCTTGCTCTAAATCCCTCATTTCTAACTTACTAAGACTTGAATTAATGCTCTCCTCAATGGGTCAGATTTTGGACAAAATTCCCATGAAGAAAACAACCAAGAAGAAGCTAAAAGGGTATTTGATTCATACCTTGTTTGATTGTTCTTCCAAGAGGCTTTTAGTTGCAACCAAGCTTTCCTTCCAAACCTTCCTTCTTCTACTTGGGCTGACCTCAAAACAGAACCAAATCACACACTGAAAGCATAAGAAAAGAGGGGAGAAGGAGAAAAAGAGGTTTAGTAAAGGAAAGAGCATGAAAAACTAAAGAAATCTTGCACTTGTCAAGCCTTCTCTTCTTCTCTTGACTCCCTCTCTTGGTGCGCCACTCAAGGCTCCTTTGGAATCTATTTGGACCAGAAGCAAAACAGTGGAGGGAGTTGGAACAGAATGGGACATCCTTTAAGAAGCCAAAGGTTACATTTACAATTGTTCAAATTTACAATTTTACCACTATACTTTGACTATGCTGTTTGAGTTTGTTTTAAATCCTTTTTGAGAACTGTCTTTTCCATCATAAAATTTAGATTCTCTAACTTATAAAATGCCTTTGGAATTACTCAAATTGGATCTAAAACCATTCTGAATGAACTAGTTAAAGTTTAGATTAACTAATATTGTAAAATGTCAACTGAAGGGGTTTGATCTATTCTAAAGGTTTTTATGGTTTTTAGGGTCTCTTAGAACCCTGAGAAACTCATTTTTTTCATTTAAAAATTTTTCGTGTGAGTTTTCTAAAAAGTGCCTAAAATTATAAAAATGTCATTGCACTTTCGAAAATTTTATTGAACTATTCTTGCTCTAATTTTTAGGCAATTCAAATTTCAAATCCTTATTTTTTATTATTTAAAATTTCATTCTAATTTTATTTGGCCTTAAATCATTCATTTCAGGGGACTATCTTTTATATCTGGTGTGTTTCACATATTTATAGCAAAACTGAATATTGTATCTCTCACGTTTATAGAGAAACGAGATGTTATATAATACCATAAACTCTCAAGCCTCAAATTATAACATCTAAGGCAAACCATACACAATTACAATAAAATGGCACACTTGGCAATGGAAACACTAGCGAACATATACCAAAATCGTTCAATTTTACCCACATGAGTCATTTAAATTTTTCCTCAAATCATTTTCATTTATAACATATCTAAAAAAGTAAAAAAAAAACTTAATTAGGAGCTTACATCATGGATCACAAGCCCTTATATTAGAAATTCCATGTTTTCTTCTCGAGTTGCCATGATAGTTTTATGATATAAACTTTGAAAAATCATAACTAATTATAGAAAAATCAAAATTATGTATATGATAGCTATCTAAAAAGCACTAGATGTTACCTAATGAATAAAAATAGCTCTAGAACATGAAAATACCATTTGAACCATGAAAAATAATAGAATAGTACTAAAGGTGCCTATTGTGACTTAATACTGACCATTAATTTAAAAATTTTGGTTCTCCCTCTACAAACGTCCAATTGGGGTGCACTTAATTGCTAAAAAAATCTTATCATGTCTAGTTTGTGTATATAAAATTTCATGAGTATTGGATTTCATTTGACTCTCAAATAATATAAAAATACAAATTGACCCTATGAACAATGTACAGACCAAATCTACAGAATTTTTCCAACTTTAAAAATTCATAATTAATTCTCTAGGACTCTAAATATTGTAGTTATTAGCTCAAAAAAAATCTCTAGATGAGACTTATATTCATGCCAAATTTCAAGTGTAAATTTGTTCATTTGGTCAGCTTAAGGTATAGGGTGTGAAAATGAGAATTTCAGGCACCATATAAGGTCAAATTGAGACCAATTCCTCTCCTACCCTAGCCATGACCTCTTGAGCAAGTGAGAATGGTTAAAAACATCATACAAAACTTGTCTAAGAGGTCTAATTATTCATGCATCTCAAAACCACTTCCTCACTTGCTCTCACATACAAAGCTACAAGTGCTCAATTAAGCATGTGAATGTGAAAAACATACATACATACACAAATGGCTCTAAAATCCTTTCATTCATCATAAATACATGTTTTTGCATATGCTCAACCCTTTACATCATACATACAGCTCTTATACAATGATATTGACATACAAGTACAAAAATTCCTATTCTTATGTCAATCTCTCCACTTCAAGCCAAATTGTCTTTTCCACTTCGCCTTCGAGCTTTACCTAAGCAAAAATAAACATGTGGGGGAAAGAGTAAGATTTAAAAAATCCCAGTAGCTCGTTTACCCTTTCAAACATATATATATGATGTATTTTCAAGTCAAGGAATGCAAGCCTGCCATAAAACCTTCTAGGAAACATCATATCCATTTTTCCATGTTATACAAGTTCATACAATTCAAACATAGGCTCTAAGGGTTGTTTGTTCAACCTTATCCAAATTCTTAAGACTTTTAGATTTGTCTCATCCATTTCTAGGGACTTTTGACTTGGCCTCACTCATTCTTGAGACTTTTGGTCTTGTCTCGCCCACTCTTAGGGACTTTTAGCTCTTTCTCACATATCTCAAGGGACTTTTGGCATTATCAGGCCCACTCAAGCCATTACACATCAAAATGAGTTCACAAATCACATTATGGCACCAAGACACTAAATCAATGGCTATAGATATATCTCATAGTACAAATACACATATAAGCAATCCAAGACAAGCAACAAATCAAGGAATGCATGTGAGAAAGGTAAGAAAGTTACCTCATGCTAGGAAACATAACTTTTCCTTTTTGCACATCACTTGTTCTTCTTGGCCAAACACACAAAATGGGAGGATTCTTGGTTCTCTTAGCCTAGACACATCAAATGAGATTCAATTACACTCTTGGAACTAAATCTAACTTTACACAAACTCTATGCAAGCTCACTTTTCCTTAAGACATCAATATGGCCCATATAAGGCATAATGAAGAAACCTCTTGAATTTTTTATCTTGGCTCTAAACTCTCATTCATTCAAAGTCATATGACTCCATTTGCACTCATTAAAGTCATTATAAACTCAATCCAAGAAACCAAACTCTAAGTTGCTTCTCTATGTCTAAATGGGACCTAAACTTGCATCTCATAAACCAAGCTTTCTAAATTCAATTCATTAGTTCCTCTAGCATTTATAATTCATGTCTAAGCATTTTTTACCTTTGGAATTAAAAAAAAACTCTCCTTAAGTACATGATAGCACCCAAGGCTGAGATAGACACATAAGAAAAGCCTATAGAGTTTGCTTGATTTTTCTTTAAGGATTGGCTCATATAAAAATTCTCAAAGGTCTAAGGGACTCATACCATGTCTTATATAAGCTAGAATATCTGTAAGAAAAATTAGATTTCATCATTTATCTCAAAACCCCAAGTTTACCAACTTGAATTTTTTGCTTCTCTTTTTGATTCCAATGGACTAATCTTAATTCCCACACTCTTAAACACTTGTTTCTTTTTTACTAAGGTTAGAATTCATCTCCCCTTAAGAGTGCTAGGTCTGACCAAAATTACACGAAGGAAGAACATCCAAGAAAAAGCCAAAAGGATCCACGAAACATACCTCGTTTGTTTGTTCTTCCAAGAAGCTTTTACTTGCTACAAGCCTCTTCTTCTAAAACTCTCTTCTTCTATTTGGCCTGACCTCAAAATAGAATTATATCAACCTTGGAATCTATAGAAAAAGAGGAGAGGAGAAGGATAAGAAGCTAGGCATAGAAAAAGGAAAGAAGAAAACATGAATTTCTCACCTTACGTACAAGTTCTCTTTCTTCTTCTTCCTCACGATGGAGTACCTCTTAGCCTCTCTTTCTAAATCTGCCCAGACTAGAAAAATAGCAGTGAAGAGGTGGGAGAAGAGTTGAACATGTTTTAAAAGCCATATAGTAAAGTTGTCACCCTTTTTCAACTTTCATTTTAGTCTCTAAATCATTATTTTTTTTCGTTTGGGCTCAATTCAACTCCTTTTCGAAATCCATCTTTTCTATCATAATATTGGGCTCTTAAACTTATAAAATAGCTTTGGTTTCACTCAAAATAGATTTAAAACTATTCCGAATCATTTGGTCAAAGTTTTGATCAACCTTCAGCCAAAATCGCTCACCAGAAGAGTTTTAACTGTTCTAAAAGTTCCTATGGTTTTCAAGGCTTCTGAGAATCCCAAAAAACTCAAATTCTTCACTTAAAAAAGTTCTCCCATGATTTTTCTAAATTTTTCAAAAATTACAAAAGTGCCCTAACATTTTTTCAAAACTTTTCCTAGCTCATCTTGTTGGAGATTATGCCCTAGGTCAATCATTTGTAAACATTGTGCTTCATTAAGAATAAAAGTTTTTCTGTTACAATTATTATATTTGCATGTTTCTATAATAACTATATCCTTGGATAAATTATATTAGTTATCCTAAATATCCCTAGTCGATCATCATTGTGAGAATGATGATGAATTAAGACAAGTATGATTTTGATTGATGGTTATGTGTTAATCATGTATGGAGATACAAATCAAAATCATAGGCGCCTGTTGGGAGCAGGGTGCTGGATCAATCCGTCATGAGGTAGCTTCATGGATTAGGTCATAAGTGTATCTCATATATAACTGTGTCACTAATCCCTCATACCTAAGATCATCATAGATTCCAACATGAAGGACATTGTGCTTTGGCATTGTCAAAAGTCACCTTTGACCGGGTGATCATAAAGGCTATTGTTGGGCATAGTGAATTCCATGTAGGGGATGATGAATGGTCAAGATGGAATTTGTCCCTCTGATTAACGGAGAGATATTTTTGGGCCTCTTGATGAGTGAGACTGAGAAATGCATGACCATGCTTGAATGGAAGGATTTTTCATTCATTTTGTCAGTCTACACGTAAATTAAGAAACTAATGATTGAGTAAGATGAGGATAACAATTCCATGCCTCATGCTCAATCAATATATCGTGTGATAAAAGAGATGTGACAAGGTTATACGATAGGCTGTATCGGATCACCAAACTCTATGTGATTTGGGTAGTCACTGTAACACTATAACTTCTAGCTCATTTGATGCCATTTATAAGCTTTGTATTATCAATCCCACAAGATCATATGAAAAGGGGATGAAAATAATAAACTTTTTCCGCGTTGCACTACATCAAAAAAATTCAATTTGGTGTCACATGGACTGTGTGAGCTCATACTATACTTTCTCATATTTAATTTCATTATTAAAACTCATTTGTATCATAAAAACATGCCTACAACCCATGGAAACCGAAATGGAGCTCAAAATAAACAAGCACATTTTCGGCTAGCTTTGCTCCATTTTCTAACCCAAATTTGAAAAATCATAACTAAATCTAAAAAATTCAAAATCATACAATCTTTCTCATTATGGAAATATTAGGATGTCTACTTCACACTAAAAATATGCCCAGGGGATAAAATTTATCACAAGGATGTTTGACATCCAAAAAGCTACAGAGTCGCTGGCTGCCTGGGCTGTTGTTCAGTTTACTGATACAAATTTCTGAAATTCATAACTAATTCTATAAAAATCAAAATCAACACATTTGGTCATTCTGGAAAGCTAAAAATGTTAACTTAATACTAAAAATAATTCCAGAATGAAACAGATACGTTTAGTCAGCTGGACCCTATGGAACAGTAACTAGACTCATGGGGCACTACTGATACTGATAGTTAACTTCAAACATGCATAACTCACTGCTCAGACCTCCAAATGAGGTGATCTCAGTGGCCACAGAAATCTTATGACCTCTATTTTATGCATGTAAAATTTCATAAGCATTGGACACCATTTGGCCATTGGGTGACATAGAATTCAAAACTGCCAGTATGAATAGTACCCATACCATAATCCATGAAAAATCCTAACTTTGAAAATTCATCAAATATTCTCTAGGTCTTAAAAAATTATGATCTTTAGCTTCTCAAAAATATCTTAATGAGACCTAATTGCATGCCAAGTTTCAAGGCAAGACTAACTCATTTGGCCAAAAAATGGTATAAGGTTCTATTATGGTCAATTTTGGCTCCATATTGGGTACCAAAATTGCCAAATGGATTTCCCTTGGTCTTGGCACCTTTTGGGCAAGTTTAAAAGCATATTTAAGACTTGTGTGAGCTGCCCAAATGGTCTCAAATCTCATGCATCTCATTTTGGCCATTTAACTCACATTTATACACATATTCATCAAACTTTACATTTTCATACCATAGCATTTAATACTCAAAACATGTGCTAATGGTCATTTATCATTTCCATACATCTAAACATCACATAATAGTATGTTTACATCTATCTCAAGGCTCATAATACATATACAACATCATATACATCTTGGACCATTATCATGGTTCCAAAATAGACAAAATAAGCATAAGCTTGTCAATTGTCCCTCTTCATGGTGGTTGGCTCCCTTCACCATAATTGCTTGGTCTACCTAGCATGTTAGGACATTTAAGAGGAGGGAGTGAGATTCAAGAATCTCAATAGCTCATCTCCCATTCCATCACACATAATATGTGCAAGCAAGTTTCACAAATGTATGCATGGAGAAAGTAAAAATCATAGGCATTTTAAAAGCAACTTTGGCATGTGAATCAATCATACAAGACATTCAAGAGTTCACTAAGTGGTTGTATTGGCCTCACACTTCTCCTCATGGATTTTGGACTTGCCTCACCCATTCTTTAAGCACTTTGGATTCAACCATACTCTTGGGAGCCCACTTTGTTTTTGGGAGACTCTTTACTGTCTCAACCAAACTCAAGGGTTCTTGGCTCATCCTCACCAAAGGGAAGAGTTCTTGGCCTTTCCATACTCAACCAAACTCACACAAACATCATGTAATCATTTGAAAACATAACATAGCATCAAGCATCATGGCATATAAAGGCATGCTAGCATACTTTTCAAAGCTTGAAAATACACATACATACATTCTAAAATAAGCTAGACATACATCCATGCATGAGAGAAGGTGGAGAGAGCTACCTTGTATACAAGCACACACTTTTTCCTTAGCTTTTAAGCCTCCTCTTTTAGCCACACACCCACAAGTTGGTGGAAATAGTGTCTCTTGGCTTAGACACAAATTATGGGAGCCAATTAAGTTCATGAAACAATGTCTAGCCATTCAACTTGCTTAAACCCTAGATTATTCTACAACCTCCATTATGGTCCATATTGGCACCTAATGAAGTAACACCCCTTAAATGATTTCTAGACCTCATTCTTTATTCTCAAATATGATGCTTGACTCCTTTTAAGCCTCTTGGAGTCATCACATCATTAAAACAAAGGGTCTAACATCATGTTACTTCCTTAGGTCATAATATAGAACCTAAAGCACCAACTCATTCTCTAAGCTTCCTAAATTTTTTCCAAGGTTTCCCCTCACATTCATTTATCATATATGACTCAAAAATGGGCTTGAAACAATTTAAAACTCTCACTAACTATGCCATCCCTACTTGGCTAAAACTTAGAGCATAAGTGGGATTTCATGGCTTCTTGATTTTTCCTTGATGGGAGAACCATTTAGGGAGGTTGTTAAGAGTTGTAAGAAGTCAAGGAAACACTTAAATAGCCAAGAGAACTCATAGATTAAATTAGTTTTTACAATCCCCTTAAATGCTCTACACTTTTCTAACTTTTAGCTTCATGACTTTTCATGGGGTTTTGTTCATTTTCATGGAGGAAGAGGCATGTGGGGGACCTCTTAGGGATCTTAGGAGCACATTTAAACATTCATTTAAATCTAAGAACATTCATATAAAATCAGATTTGCAAGGGAGCATTTGGATCCCTAATGATTCCATTTTGTTTCCTAATGCTCATTTCTTAATTCTATTAGTTCATTCGTAATCCTTGCCATCTAAAATCTCTAATCCTTCCACAAATTGGACAGAAATCAGCCCATAAGACTTGGGCTCATGATGGTCAAATTCGTGCAAGAGGGAGGGGGAGGAAGAAACTACCAAAGAATGGAAGTTTTACCTTGTTTTCTTGCTTTTCTTTGCTTGCTCTTCCACTTGGTTGGCTTGCTCCCTCAATTTTTGAAATTTCCCTCTCTGTTCTGCCCCTAAAACAGCACCAAACTCTCCATTAAAACCATAGAAAGAAAGCTTGAGAGGAGGGGAGCAAGTTTCAAGAAGGAAGGATATAGAATTTCTTAAAGTTTCTTACCTTTTTCTTGAATTTCTTCCTCCAAAATCCTCCTTCTCTTGTGCACCTAAGAAGTTGGAGTTTTTCTCTAAAAATGGGCAGAAGCAAGTCGGTTTAATGAAGGAGAGAAAGAACGTGACTTATAAAAAGAATTTGGAAGCTTCCTTTAACACTTAAATTCTATTTTTGCCCTTTCATACTTTGCATTTTCGTTTCTCCTTCGTTTTAGCTCTTTTTTAAGAATCGTCTTTTCCATCATAACAAATAGGTTCCCAATTTAATAAAATGCCTTTGGAATTACTCAAATCGGAGCTAAAACCTTTCCGAATAAATCAGTCAAAGTTTGAGTCAATTGACGTCGAAAAGAGTACACCGGAGGGGCTTTACCGGTCCCAATGCTTCCTATGGTTTTTGGGGCCTCTGAGAATCCTAGGCAACTCAAAATTTCCATTTAAAAAGCCCTCCTAGGTGCTTCTCCAAAATTGCACTTATTTACGAAAATGCCACTGGCCTTTCTACAATTTGTTTAAATTATTCCGACCCCGGTTTCTGAGCAACTCAAGGCTCAAATCCTTATTTTCTATTATTTAAAATTTTCTCCCAATTTTATTTGGCCTTGAATCACTCATCTTAGGGGACTTGCTTTGAAAATTGACTCATTCGATATTTTACGAAAAATCAGACGTTACAATCACTATGTCTTGCTAGAGGCCGCTGGTGACTTGTGGGTGCAAGAACGTTGTTGGCCCATTGCCAATATCATATAGGTCTACAGGGTCGCACACAAGAACGAATCAACTTGAACAAGAATGTCCAAATTCATTGAACCTAGAACTGTGTCTAGATTCGATGAATGTTACGCTTAATTAGGGTGAGATAATTATATATATATATATAATATGTTATATATATGTAATTAATTCAAAATATATGTATATATATATATTATTTGATATATATATAATATATATAATATATATATAAATTCAAAATATATATATATTTATATTTGATATAAATATATATATTGTATCATATATTTCAATATATATATTTATTTATAAATGAATTAGTTCAAATTGAATTTATGAGATAAATTCAAATTTTAACTAATTTGTTTAAGATTAATTTAGATTAATTTAAATAATATATTTAAATTAATTAATTTAATATAAATATACCTCTATAAAAGAAAAAGTAGGCTAGGGTTTAGAAACACACAAAAAAGGGGGTCAAATTTCTAAAACCCTAAGCCGTCACCCTAGAGAGATAGAGAAAGAGCGGTCGTACACCTAGAGAGAGAAAATGTACGGACGCCTAGAGAGAGAAGATCGTCTTATCTTCAATTCGCGTATAGACATGGTAAACAAAGGTGCTAGCACGCCTTTCAAGTTGCTAGATCATTCGTGTGGATACTGGTAGAGGGGGCTGCGTATAGACGTCAGTTCCAGAGATCTGAAAAGAGAAAGCGAGCCGCAAAAGTAATAACTTATCTCATACTCAGTTTAATCATGTTGATGGATCTATGGGAAGAAACAAATTAAAATTCCACTGCTTGTACAGTTTGTTTCTTTCACATTTGGCTCAGGTTTCTGGGTAACTTAAATCTCAAATCCTCATTATTAGAGGTCTAAATTATTACTTTAATTTTATTTGACCACTATCCCCTTAATTTATAGGACTTTCTTGAGAAATCACACCTTTCTGACTCTTTTTTGGCAAATCGGGTACTGTAATGAAGGTTTGATAAACATGGATTTTAAGGGTCCCAAATTCACATGGTCTAATAAAAGATCAAGTAATGCCCACATGAAAGAGAGACCAGATAGAGCCATTTGTAATGTTTTGTAGTGTGAATCCTTTACTAATGCTCAAGTCTTTCACCTTAAATAAATAGGATCGAATCACTTCCCAATCCTAATGGATGTTAACTATTCAGAAATTTGAACCCTAAAGTCCTTTAAGTTTGAAATACTATGTCTTAACCATGCTAATATTAAATATGTGATTGCTCAAAATTAGAAGGGTAAGGGGATGATGATTATAAAATTGTTAATTGTTTTGTTTAAAATCTTAAGAGAGTGAGAAAAGTTGTAAAGTCCCACATCGATTGGAAGGGGCCTGTGGCTAGCCCATATAAGTGGGGAAGAATCCCTCCCCACCAAGGCGTGCTTTTCCTGAGAGCTAATGGGAAAAGCCATTTCTTGGGAAGGGACAAACCCTAACAAATCGGGAAGGCAGGGTCTTTGACCCACGAACCCGAAAGGAAGGGACAATACCTTGGTGGCTCTGTATGTGTTGGTATCAGAGCAATCCTGGCCTATGTGTGACCTGAGGACGAGTCGGTCCCCAAGGGGGGTAGATTGTAAAGTCCCACATCAACTGGAAAGGGCTTGTGGCTAGCCCATATAAGTGGGGAGAATCCCTCCCCACCAAGGCGCACTTTTCCTGAGAGCTAATGAGAGAAGCCATCTCTTGGGAAGGGACAAACCCCAATAAATCGGGAAGGCAGGGTCTTTGACCCACGAACCGGGAAGGAAGGGACAATACCTTGGTGGCTCTGTATGTGTTGGTATCAGAGCAATCCTGGCCTATGTGCGACCTGAGGACGAGTCGATCCCCAAGGGGGGTAGATTGTAAAGTCCCACATCAGCTGGAAGGGGCCTGTGACTAGCCCATATAAGTGGGGGAGAATCCCTCCCCACCAAGGCGAGCTTTTCCTAAGAGCAAATGGGAGAAGCCATCTCTTGGGAAGGGACAAATCCCAACAAATTGAGAAGGCAGGGTCTTTGACCCACGAACCAGGAAGGAAGGGACAATACCTTGAGTAAGTATTTTCTAAGTGATTTTTTATGATTAGAATAAATGCATATATGATCCTTTTGGTGGACAATGACTAAAAGTTGTTTTTGGCTTGTTTAGGATACTTAGGGTGTTTTTTGGCATTCGTTGGTAGCTTTTGTAGAATCAACATTTAAGTGAGGTAACCAAGGGTTTTAAATTCCATAGATATGTTAATGTTAACCATATATCTACTACAGATGTAAATTTTCTATGGTAAATGATTAGTTTAGCTACTTGTTTTTTAAAATTGTGATCATGTTTTTATATAAAGCTATGATCATACTTCCACTTGTACATTGTGTTGTAATCATACACTAAGTCATGATCATACTTTTTTAAAAGCATTGAGCTATCATCATGCTTGATGAGAAGTTGGTGCCATGATCTTGCCCTTTTCCCTTTGTTGTTGGCCATTAACATGTATGTGATTGCTAGTTGATATCTGTCAATTTTTTATATATTTTTTGCTTTTTATTTGGGCATTTTAATAATGATCATGGCTTAATGGATTTAATTGGATAATATTTGATTTTATTAGCCAATTTTGCACTTTAGGAATTAATTTACAAAATTTTAGATTTTTAATGCGTAAATTCTTTTAAATAATTTTGTTAATTTTTCCTACTTAATATTTTTTATTATTTTTGTAGAGTTTTAATAGACAAATGGAGCTTAAAGGAGGAAAATTAATTTGGAGGGAAATTGATGATTGAATCAAAGGGCCACAAATTTGAAGATGGAAGCTTCATAGGTGCAATGCCAAGCTTAGAATAATTATCCACATTTTTAATGACAATAAAAATGGAAATTGGGGGAGTGATGCGGCAAACAATTCATACAAGTGCAAATTCATATATGTCTCTCTCTTGGGCCCATTTCATAGCCTCTTAACACCCATCACATTCCACTCACATTCACGCATGCAGAATCATCCATTCACACGTTCAGTTCACTTCAAGGCATGAGCTCCAACATAAAGCACACATGTCACAGTAATTCACTCACACATATACTTATAGATTCACGAAGGTGCATGGCTCTCTCATATACTCCATCCACATAATACTCCACTCACAAGCTCACGAGATAGAGACACAGATCATACACATGCATAGATGAAATGCATAAGGCATGTGGAAGCTCAAGGAACACACACTCATGCATTTAGCACATGGACAGCTTACACACAATCACACATGCACAGATTGGATGAAGCTCACATGCACAGGGAGGCTCTTATTTCATATTCACATGCATTTACATGTTTTCATGCACCAGGGGGCACTAACACATGGATAAATGATTCACATGGAGGCAAAAATACACACAAACTTATATAGGCTAGAGACTCTCACTCTACATACATGAAAGTTCCATATTGGCTTAGTCACTCATAGCCACTCATGCATGGTTCACTCCACATTTACACTCATGTAAACACACACAATGATACACATGTGATGGGGCAGCATGAGGTCCAGAATGTGCAAGGGTCTAATTTAGGTTACACATGCAACATGCATACATGGGAATCACACAAAAGGGATTTTCTCATTCACACACATTAATGCATAAACAAACACATATGTAAGCATGGGCTTTTTTACGTGAATAGTTCATGTAAAGGGAGAATGAATCACATAAGAAGCACATGAAGAGGGTAAAACACGTGAAGGTAGGAGGGAGTGATAAGTATTATTTTTATATATTTTATTCTCCTTATCTTAAGCATTTTAGTGTCCAAATATGGCTTTAAAGGTTCAATTATATAAGATTGTATTCAAATAACCATTTTCTACATTTTAGGAATTAATTTACAAATTATTGGTTTTTAATGCTCAATTTTATCTCAAATAATTCTATGAATATTCCTATTTGAATTCTTCTCATTCTTTTATGTAGGTTTTAATTGGCTAATGAAGCTTGAATGAGAATTTGATTTAAAGAACAGAAGGAGAAGAGGTTGAAGCTCTCTAAGTCCAAGGAAGCAACATTAAGATAGTAGCTTCTTCACAAGGTTACACACATAATGCCACAAGCTTCATACACTCACCAGCCACGCCTACACATTGCAGCACCTTCTAACATGTAGCAAGCATCAATTCATACCCCAAACCCATTATTTCATTTCCACATTGCTTCACTCATGAGTTTCTCCTTGACACATGCAAAGCAAAGGGTCCAAGCTCTCACACTCATATTACAGCAACTCTCTCTTGTTCGCATGCATGAAGCACAACGGAGCTTGTAGAGAAGAACCCACAAGTAAGGAAGAAGCCACGGGTTGTAGCAGAAAGTTTTAAATGGAAAAAGTCACATGGAATAGGACGCAAATGAAGAAGGGATCTAGCATGAAGGGTTGCTAAGGCACCAAACCATGCAGCAACATCCAGTAGAAATGCAAGGAGCTATCGTGGAGAAAGAGGTTGCCATATGCACACACTCATTTGAACTTCAAGAAGAAGGAAGAAGTGCCACAGGCAGCAGCTCACAAACTCGAGCAGAACAGAGGTTCACGTGGGGAAGAAGTGGCAGAATATGGGAATGAAGAATCATGAAGAAGAGAAGCTTCGAGCCAGCAGAACAAAGTAGAAGCAGCGTGAAAAAATGATAGGTTGAAGGAACTCTCAAAAAGTAGATTCTGATGGCTACAAGTTATGGAGCTGACATAGAAATTCGAGGAAGCTGCATGAAGCCACGAGATTATGAAGCTTAGCTAGAAAGAAGCGTGAATTTGAAGCTATCATGGAAGAATAAAATCACGTGGAGCAATAGCTGAACAAGGAAGAAGTAACTCCATAACAAGAAGAAGCTATGTTTAGATTCAAAGAAAAGATGAAGCATGAGCTGGGAGCCAACATGAGAAAAACGACATCAAAAAAGAGTTTGAGCTGGAATTCATATGGAATATAATAAAATAAAATGAAGTAGGGCCTACTCTCATACATATAATCACATGTAAGCTATGGGCAATGAAGGAATGAAACGGTTGAGCATGTGAAAATAAAGGATACCACGTGAGAATCATTAAAAAGAGGGATTCAGGTAGAGTCATGTATCCATCACAACATTCACGCATTCATTCCATCCATCCATGCCTTCGTTTCATCCTTCATCCAGTGACTCCACGCCATTTCTCCTATCCTCCATTCCCATTCCATCTTCACCAAATGAAGCTCTAATTCCATCTGTGGCTAGCTAGGAGGAAGGCTCTTAAGTTGAAGCTTGAATCCATAGAGAAGAACTTAGAATTTTGGCTAAGATTTCCTTATTTTCCTACACTTTTTCTCTTTCATATATTATCTTGGTTAAGTTGTATTTGATAGGGCATTTGTGTAATTGTAAGTAGTGGCTGGTTAGACACTAATTAGGAAATCTTTTGTTCATTAATTGGTTAGATTAAATATTGAATTTTTTAATTTCCTATAATTATCCATGTATATAGTCAAGGTGTTTGATGAAATGCATGTGAGAGATTGAGTGTTTAATTGTTTGATTTGAGGACTCCTTGGTATTTAGTTAGTTAATTAAATATTTTTGGATGATGATTCAGAGACTAATTAATCAATTAATTCATCAAATTAAGTGTTCAAGATCTTAATCACAAGAATTAGTAATTTAATGGGAGTTGAGATCTCAATTAACATCAAATTGCTAGTCTTTATAATCTTGAATGGTAATTCAAGATCATTTGCCAATGAACACGAATAGAGACTCTTAGACCAGAATTAATCATAATTGGATTAGGATAAGGATAGTGGATACCAAGAGACAATTCCAAAGCTAGTCACATTCCATCATTCACCCATAATCCATACAATTAGGAATTTAGGAATTTTAATTCAATTTCATTTTATTTTAGTTTAATTCAATTAAGCCCCCTTATTTAGGTAGTTCTAGAGTCTTTTAACACTTAGAAAACCTAATCAAATATTGAACTTCATTTCCAATGGAAATGACCTAGGTTGTGTCATTAGCTACATATTTAGTTCAACCTAGTTTTATTTTAAGGGTTGTGCGACGAGAGCCTCTTAAAGAGCTTGGGCAAAGAAGAGATTAATACATACTCCCTTATTCATCGAAGAAACTCCATGACCATAACTCATCTCTTAATTTTCCTCCATTATTTTGCATTCCATGAACCATTAATTCCATCATTGTGGCTAGCTAGGATGAAAACTTGACTAGAGCTTAAATCCATGAAGATTTTCAAGGGATTTGGCTAAGATTTCTACACCTTACTTCCTTTCTTTCTATACTACTTCTTATTCTTGTATTAGCTTGGTCAAGTTAGTATTAAATTGAGATATGTGTTGTTAATGATTAGTGGCTGGTTAGACATAAACTAGGAAAGCAATTTCAAGATTAATTGGTCAATTTAAGTGCTGAAATTTTCAATTACCCCTTTTCATGTATGCAATCAAGATATTTGATGAAATGCATGTTTGAAATTGTGTGCTTAAATGTTTAATTTGAGGTTTCCTTATGATTTAATTAGTTAATTGAACCATTTAAGATGAAAGTTCATAGGCTAACTTGATAGATTAATCCTCCAATTTAAGTATTTAATGATCTTAATCATAATCACAAGTATTAATGATTTAATGTGGAGTTGAGGTCTCAATCAACATTGAATCTTATGTGGTAACTCAAGATAAATTACCATGAACACATGTAGGAATTCTTTGACCAAAGCCATTAATAATTGAATTATGATAGGGATAGTAAATATCAAGAGATAAATCCAAAGCTAGTCACATGTTCATTACTTACTTGTTAATTCATGCATTTAGGTAGTAGTTTGCATTTTTAATTCAATTTAATTTTAGCTAATTAAGTTCAATTGAAAACCCCTTGAATTATGTAGTTTTTAGTTTCCTCTTATATTTAGAAGGCTCTTTTAAATACTGAAATCAATTTCTAAAGGAAATGTGTAACATCTGGTTTCTCCGTAAACATATGAAACTCACTAAATATAAAAGGAAGTTCTCCAAATAAAGTAATTTGAGATCAAATAAAATTAGAGAAATAATCTAGATTTCAAATAATGAGGATCTAAGGCCAGAGGTGCCCTAAAATAAAACTAGATAACTAGATAAAATTTAACAAAATACAGTTTTATTTTCGTAATTTCAAGAACTTTTTAAGAAGCTCAAAGGAGGAATTTTTAAATAAAAAAATAAAGTTTTCCATGGCTCTTAGAGGCCCTAAAAATTATAGTAATCCCTAGAATAGTTAAAAACCCTCCAGTCTATGTTTTAAAATAATAATTGACCCGAACTTTGATCTCTTCATTCAAGAAAGTTTTAGATCCATTTTGAGTAATTCCAAAGCCATTTTACAAGTTTGAGAGCTTAAATTTTATGATAAAAAAGATAGTTCTAAAAAAAAAGAGTTTAAATAAGCCTAAAATGAAAAAGCTAAAAAAATGGGATATAGATGAAATTTTTAAGAAGAATTTCTAAAAGGCCTTCCTTATATATATCATGTCCTCCTTTCCTCTCCATGTAATTGACTTTAATTTTGCCTAAAAATAGAAGTAAGACCAGCCATGGAGGATGCACAAGAGAGGAGCCAAGAAGGGAGGAAAGACTAGCGAAAAAGGTAAAAAAATTCTTGGATTTTCATGATTCTTCCTTCACTAATGTTATTCCTTTCCTTCTCCTCTTTCTTCCTATGGTTTTTATGACTCTTATAAGACTATTTTGTGGCTGGTCCAAAGAAGAGAAGTCAAAATTCCAGGGAAAGGTTAGAAGTATAACAAAGCATCTTGAAAAAGCTTTAAAATTAGGTAAGAATCATGGCCCTTCTTGCACTTCCTTGTTGCTTCTCTTCCATGAGTGTTTTAATGAACCATGAGCCTAGCTAAGAAGGAGTGATTTTTGTCCAAACTAGGATAAGAAGAAGGGTTATGGAGGGTGAGGACTAAGAAGGTGCCATTGAAATTGAATAAAAATCATTAGATTGTAAGTTAGCAAACTAAGGGATTTAATTGCACTTAGACCAAGATGAAGCTTTCTAAGAGTATAAGTAAGCCTTCAAGACATCTAGGAAGCCTTCCAAGTGTCTTTCCCTTCAAGAAAACAAAGTAAACTACATGGGTCCAAAAACTAGGAGTATGTCTCGGCCAAGAGAGGTATGGCCACTTAAGGAGTATTTTAAATTGTTTTAAGCCTAAAATAGGACTAGATATGATAGAGGAATATCAAAGGAAGTCTTGAAAAAAATTTAGAAGCCTTAGTTTATGAGATGGATGTATAGGCTTTATAATGAGACATAAAAAAGCAATTTATAACTAGACTCCTTAAAATGAATTTGTGATAACTCCAAGGAGTCTAAATGAAGTGAAGAGATAAAGAGAAAATAGAGCTAAGATCTTGAATTCCACTAGTTGCTTTATTATGTTTTGTATGAAAGCATAATGGAGCCATCTGTGAAAATAGCTTTGTATAGAGCTTACATAAGTCTAAAGCTTATTCTTATAAGTCATTCATGTCTCATTTAATGTGTCTAGGCTAAGAGAATAAGGTACCACTCAATTCTAAGAGCTTGGCCAAAAAGGGAAACACAAGTTCAAGGGAAAAATGTGTGACATTTACTCCAAGGTAGCTCTATAATCTTTCTCTTATACATTACTTAGATGTTTATTTCTCTTTAAGTACTTATATGTATGTTTGAACCATTAGAAATGTTCCTAACTATTGCTTACATGCTATGGTACTATTATGTTTTTTAAAATATGTTTATGTATGCAATATGACTTGAATGAATTTAGTGATGCCAAAAGTCCCTTAGCAAGGATGAGGATGAGCTAAAAGTTCGTAGAAATAGGTGAGACAAAGTTAAAAGTTTTAAAAAGAGTGAGGCTAAGTAAAGAGTCCCTTGAAAATGGGTAAGGCAAATCCAAAAGTCCTAAGGAAGATAGGTGAAGCTATACCAATACCCTTGAGAGCCTACGTTTGCTATATATAAGTTTCTATGACAAGAAAAATGTTTTAGTATATTTACTACTAGCTACAATGCCATGCATGCATTTTTTTACATGTATATGCATCTATTATGTATGTTTGAAAGGGTAAAAAGCTATTGAGATTCTTTGAATCTCACTCTTTCTCTCTATATGCCTAATTATATCTAGCTAAGCCAAGTAGATCAAAGAATGGAGGCCAAAGGTTTTGAAACATGGTACTTTGCCAAAGGAGTAAAGAAATGGACATTTTAATAACATATTGTTGTTAAGAATTGTATCCATATGATGTATATGAGATGTAACCATTTGAACAAGTTTGAATTTATGTATTTATTATGTGTATATCAATTTTGAAGCTAGATGATTGCATATGTTGGAGATTGACATCATAGCACCATGGTATGCATGTGTATAGATGTGAGTAGCATGATGAGATTTAGCTCCATGGTGATTTGGATCATTTGGCATGCTTTTATATGTTATAATTATGCTTTTGGATGTGCCCAAGTGGCTATGGAATGAGAAGAAAGCTTTATGATGCCTTAAGATACCAATTTAGACTTCAAAAGTGACCATTATGTGTGCTGAACCAAAGTCTAACCAAATGAATGATTTTTTTCATAAAATTTGGCTAGCAAGTAAGCATCATCCAGAGCTTTTCATAGAGTCAAAGAATACTCAAATTGAAGCTTTAAAAAAATTTATTATGATTTTTCAAAATTGGCTAAATTGTGTAGAATTAGTATGATTACTATTTATTTGGTTAGTTTGCTTCTCTATGTCATATATGGTCCAAATGAAGTCCAATGCTTATGAAATTTTACAGGTATAAACTAAACATTATAATCTTTCCATAGTTATGAATATTACCTCATTTAAAGCTTTGCAGAAGGAGAAGCAAATTTTTAAAATTTCATGATAGTACTAGTAATGTAACTTGATCTTTGGCACTATTTCATCAATTTGTGTGTTAAACACCATTTTCTTGACATGGAACTATTTTTATCACTATTTAATATCTAGAGCTTTCCAAAAAGTTATCATATGTATGATGTCAATTTTTTTAGAATTAGTTATAAATTTTCAAAATTCATATTAGAAATCTAGACATGCCAACTTGGGAGCAACTTCCATTTTTCTGGTGCGTAGTTTCCAAATCCGTGATGTATGAGATAAATGATGGTGTTTATGACTTGAATGGATATGTTCTGGATAGGAAATGATGTGATGAGTTCACGTGGTCCTTAAAGCCATGAATCATGTATATGGTCTCCCAATTGCTCAATTATCCATGTATGAAAACATATGCTTTCTTATAAATGTTTTCCAATATGCTTGAAATGGATTGGAATAGACAATGGGACCATTGTGTAAGAGCTAAGAGGTTAAGATGTTACAAAATGATCTAGGTTGCATCCTATATTACAAATTTTATTCAACTTAGTTTATTTGAGATTGTTCGGCACAACTATCACTAGTATGAAATAATAGTCACTGTTCATTTATTTTTTTATATTATATGCCTTTGATTTTTTTGTATGAAAAGCATTTATATTAGTTAAATTGTAAATATAAATGAAATTTCTCTTAGTTACTAAAATTTATATTTCACCCCTATTGTAGATTAACATCTTTAGGTGAAGATTCTTCTATTAAAGATAAGGGGAGGCTAATGGATAACAACCCCCACCTTAAGACCTTGTGTGGGACTTTGCGCTTGGATAATTGATTTAGTTGTAAATACTAATTTTTGTAAGCCAAACTTTGTGTAGCATCATGATGCATTCATATATTACCAAGTGTAGGTATTTTGATATTTTGTAGTTTAGGGTGAACCTCTTAAGATTAGGTCCTAAATTATGTTAACTTGATGATTTCACTTGTAACTGAGTAATTATGACTTGTTATGTGTGTATGAAGGATTATCTTATCAAATGATGAATATAGTTATGATACTTACACCTGTTGTTGGTTTTGTTGCTATTCAAATGTTGGATCTACTATTATGTGTAAAGAATTATCAAAATTAATCTTCATGTAAACATGGTTCTATTTGGGGCTATGGAATGGAAGCCTTAGGAATGCATTTGTGGTGCCTTGGATGTGTGAAATGTGGAATCATCCATCTTTTGAGTGTTATCATAGCTTTTTCTATTGTCATAAGTACCTTGGGGATGATTTTAGGATGTAGCATAATCATATTTTGAGTTAGGAGTTGTGTCCATGCTCTGTGGATAAGAACAAGCCTGCTATGTCAATTGAAAGTTGCTCAAATTCACTACAGCAAAATATATTTTTAGTGGCCATTAACTATTTGCCAATGTATCCAAGGTTGGTAAAAGCTTTAGTGGCAATTGCAACAATGGCTGGTAAAGACCTAATCAATTGCCATTAAAAGTAAAGAGCTTTTAACAACAATTACGTAGTAGCAAATGTTATGGCTAGGAAAAAGTATTCCATAGTTGGCTAATGTTAACCTTTAATGACCTTTTTTATTGCTAGTAAAAATAAGAGATTATAGTAGCAATTCATTATTAGCAATTATCATTGCCACTAAAACTGATTCCATAACCAATTAATACCAACATTTAATAGCCTTTTTTTATTGTCGATAAAAATGAACTTATTATGGCAATTATAAGTAATATCAACATTTAACTACATGTTTCATTCTTAGTAAAAGAGACTTATGGTGGCAATTATATGTTAACAATTGTTATAATCATTAAAATTATTTTTAATAATTCTAACAAAAACAAATTATAACTCATTCTATTAAAAAAATTTCACTAATTCTACAATTAAAAGAACAGCTACTAGTCATTAATTTCATAGATGTTAATAACAAAATACTAAAAACATACTATAAATCTACTAACTAAATAGTATCATCAAATAGAGTTACAATACAAGGAAATAGATATGATTATATTTTCAACTCTTAAGCTTGACCACAAAGAGCTATTTTGCAACAAATTGGAAATTATAGCGTATGACATGAATTGATAAAAAAATGTTATTTAAATAAATGTTATCAGCCAAAAAAATACAAAATATGTGTAAAATCAATCAATAAAAATCCATTTCAAATAACAAACAAAATAAACTACAATTGCATTAACATTTTAAGTGCAAATATAATACCATGGTTGGTTATAATATTTTTATCAATGTAAGGAAATTGAAATGGTATATGTGGTCTTTGTATTACTCTTTCATGGCTACTATTGGCATTAAGGACCTAGTAAACATTAAAATGTAAAATAACATAATTGTCTCATAAGCTCAAATTTTAAGAATTTAAAATGTCTAAAATTCCAAATGAGCTTCCATTTAAGTTTTGAGGCATAGATAATTCTGTAGGAAGAAACTTACACATAAGTTGTCTCATGAAAGTTAATTCAGCTTTCATCACATTCATTTATTCAGCATATTTCTCCTTTATATCATTCATCCATTGTTCTAACCTTTAAACTATCTCATTAGACACATCATCTATGGTAAAATCTCTTTGAGAAGATCTATTAGCCCATAACAGAGAAGGAGTAGGACCCAGTCTTAAACCTCAGACATAACCACTTCTTTCACTTCCTGACACTTGGGAGTACGCATCTCCTTCCCAAGCAACACTTCCAATAGTTTGTTCATTAGATGTTTCAATAGTGCTTAACTTTTCTTTCATCATATCCTAAGCACAATTAATGATATCCAAATAATGATTAATATTAACATAAACAAGCAACTACATAAACAACTCTTCAACAAGCCTACTATTGAATCTAGAGAAACTACATAAAAAGAACTACTAATGAAGCTTAAGAAGAAGAAAAAAATGCTTAAATAGCACTTCAACGAACCTAAATCTAACCAATAAATAGTTTTTGGCAAGAAATCTAACAATTGCTTTTGCAAAGTCCCTATCCAATGGTCTTCCATCTTTACGCTTCTTATGAGTTTCTATAAATATTTTAACTTGTGTAGGCTATATCCCATCTTTAGCCTCACACAATTAAATTGATAGTAGAAAAATTCTTAATCCAAATATTATTTATAAATATTATATATAGTAATAAATTTATATATGAATACCTTTTCATTCATTAAACATGCAATGCTTTTGGATCCTCTTGTGTGAGGCATCTTTTGCTTTGCCCTATTGATTCTATTTGCTTGGCTACGTTTTTGTCATTTTAAAACAAATACAAAATTTAGATAATTTATTTATAGAAACTAAAGAAAAACATTGTAAGCCTTCTATAAAATATAAAAACAATATAACCACCAAATGTGTATGTGTGTTTAATTTTATTAAGGTGTCCAATGTTGATACCTTTGCTTTATCAGAAACCCATTAATAAACAAGGTTAGTCCATTGGTCCCTTAGTATAAGATTAGGTCTATTTTTTAGTATGGCATCTTTGTTTTTATACTTTACCAAATATGTATTCTTCAAATCACATTTATAAACTTTCCATTTCTTCCCTAGTGATTTTTTGACAAATTCTTCACCCAACGCTAGAATTGAGAACTTCTTCTGCAAAAATATAAGCAACAATTACAAACTTAAATCATGTATGACAAAAATAACACGACTATATTAACACTTATCATACCTTCACAAACTCCACCAATTTTTCTTCTCATTTTTAAGAAATACTCTCCAATCATTTATGTTTAAAGGTGTTACTTTTGGAGTTTTAGCTACAATGCCTATAGAGCTTGCAAGCTTTCCCTCTTTTCCTATAACTTGGTTACGACAATTGAATTGCACAAGAACTGTCTTCCCTAGAGGCAAATTTCATATATCTTTTAATAGCATTAGCCTATGAACCTTCCTTTCTACCACTAAGACTAATATGAAAGTATTTAAATGTCATGATTCAATATATGACAAATTTAAAAATTTAAAGCAATTATTTATTTCAACAATGTCACCTGATTCATTATTTTGCTCATCATAAGTGCCAGCAATATTATTCCTTTTGTCATGAGTTTCAAGTGTTTGGGCTTGAAAGTTATTCTGGTCATGCATTAATTGCTCTATATAAGGTCGCACTTCTTCATCTTAGTATTGTTCAATGATAAACCTAATGCTCTTTTTTCTAGCTATGATAAAGTTTTACAATTTTCACCTTGTAAAATTGTAAAACAAAAGTGTTATAAAATTAAATAAGGAAATTAACATGTTTTTTGTAACGTCCGATTTTTCATCAAATATCGAAATGAGTCAGTTTTCAAAGCAAGCCCCCTAAGATGAGCGATTCAAGGCTAAATAAAATTTGGATAAAATTTTAAATAATAGAAAATGTGGAGTTGAGCCTTGAGTTACCCAAAAACCAGGGTCGGAGTGATTCAAAAAATTTGTCGAAAAGCCAGTGGCATTTTCGTAAATAAGTGCAATTTTGGGAAAGCACCTAGGAGGGCTTTTGAAATGGAAAATTTGAGTTTCCTAAGGTTCTTAGAGGCCCCAAAAACTATGGGAAGCCCAGGGACCGGTAAAGCCCCTCCGGCATACTCTGTCCAACGTCGGTTGACCCAAACTTTGACCGATTCGTTCGAGAAGGGTTTAGCTTCAATTTGAGTGATTCCAAAAGTATTTTAATAAATTGGGAATCTAAATGTTATAATGGAAAAGACAGTTCTCAAAAAGGAGCTAAAACAAAGGAGAAACAAAAATGCTACAAATAAAGGGCAAAAGTGGAAATAAATGGCAAAGTGAAGCTTCCACACCTTTTTTTTTTAAGACACGTCCCTACTCTCCTCGCTTTAACCGACTCTATTTTGCCCAATTTTAGAGAAATTGTCCAGCCCTTTTAGGCGCACCAACAGCAAGGGAAAAGAAGAAGAAAAAGCCAAGATTTTGGTAAAGAATTTTTAGTTTTTCAAGTTTTTCCTTTCACCAACTCTCTTCTCCTTCTTTCCCTCTTCTTTTCCATGGTTTTCTTTAAGTTTCTGCTGCTGTTTTTGGGCCAGACTAGGGAGAAAATTTTCGTGTTTGTGGAGGAGTGTCCAACCAAAGTGAAGAACAAGCCAAAGGAACCAAGAAAATAAGGTAAATTCTTTACCAAACTTTTGGACAAAATGGAGGCAAATCTGGCCAAAATTCACTAGCTTCAATTTATGCTCCATTTCAGTTTCCTTAAGTTATAAGCAAGATTTTGTGATGCAAATGAGTTGTAATGATGTATTTAAATATAAATATACATGGTATGAACCCACAAGTTCCATGTGACACCAATTGTGAATTTTTAAGCAAGACGTAACGCAATTAAATCCATTATCGTTGTTTTATGACCATGATTAACATATGGAGCTTGTAAATGCCATGAATGGGGTTAGATATATATGGTATTACATTTTTACCATTAATGAAAGAAACTGCAATTATAAGAAATCCAAAGCATGAGAAAAGAATGAAATATCTTTTAGATATTACTTATTTTATTCAGAATCACTATTGTATGTATTGCCATTTCCTCCATCATTCAGAGGAAGGTTGTAAGTTTAGCTTAAATCAATGACTATCCCATCAACACCACTTCTTACCCACTCATTATTGTCATATTCTGAATCACAAATATTTTTTAAGTACGTTAAGTCAGGAGATAAGTACCTGTGATATATCTTGAGCAAAATATTAAACATTCATTTGCAAGATATGCTTCTGCTATTGAACCTTCTGAGCATGCACAATTACGAACATATGATTTTAAAGTAGATAAGTACTTGTGATATAGGTTAATGTTAGCAATATAATGCTTTTGTAACTAAGTACAACTTATGATATATAATAAACTTACTTTGATTATTCTTTTCTCTCAATTGGGTACATCCAAGGATAATGTACAGGGCCAACAATTTTAGCCTCAATTGCCAAGTGTATTACCAAATGTATCATGATTGTAAAAAATGATGGATGGAAGAGTTTCTCCATATGACATAATGTTAATGCTATTTTTTCTTCAAGTAACTCCAACTCCTCCACTTTAAGCACTTTACTATAAAGCACCTAAAAGAATGTACATAGTTCAATCAAAACAGCACTCACCTTTAGGTTTATTTTCCCTCACAATGTAAGAGGAAGAAGTTCTTGCATTATAACATGGCAATCATGAGTTTTTAATCCAGATATTTTCCATTTATGAATACAACATGAGATATTAGATACATAACCATGTGGAAACTTAGCATTTTCTAGTACTTTGTAGAATAACTTCTTTTGCTCTAAGGACATTGTGAAATAAGTAAAAGGGAGATATGTCCTCCCATTAGCTTGTTGTTAAGGCCATATACTCATCTCCATCAAGTCTAACTGAACTTTTAGGTTGTCTTTTGCCTTTTTACTAAGACTCAACAATGTATAAATCAAGTTATTGCACACATTTTTTTCTATATGCATCACATCAAGATTATGGCACATCAAGTTAAACTCCCAATAAGGCAAATTGAAAAAAAGACTCCTTTTTTCCATGTATTTTTCATCACCCCTCTAACCTCATCACTCAACTTACTAGGACTGAATTTTATGTCTCTAACTTGATTTAGAACCAATGAACCAGATATTGGATAAGGTGCAAGACTAAATTCCTTCATCCCATCAAATGACTTTGCATCATTTTAGTATTTATGTCTTGGCTTCAAGAAATGTCAATGGCCCATATAGCAAAATTTTTTACCATGTCTGAGCCTTCTAGATCTAGTACTTATATTGCAAGAAGGGCATGTAAATTGACCATAGGTGCACCATCTGGATAAAGTACCATATGTTGGAAGATCATTTATAGTCCACATGAGAGCTACTTGCATCTTAAATGTCTCCTTAATATAGGCATCATAAGTTTCCAACCCCAAATCCCATAATTTCTTCAACTCTTCTATTAAAGGTTTTAGAAAAACATCAATACTATTTCCAGGTCCCATTGGTCTAGGAATGAGCAACAATAAAATGAAAAATTCTTACTTCATGCACAACCATGGCGAAAGATTATATGGCATTAAAATCATTGGCCATATACTATAAACACTTTGCATTGTGCCATATGGATTAAAGCCATCACTAGCTAATCTTAAGCAAACATTGCAAGAATCTTTAGCAAATTTCGGATAGTGTCAAAACTTCTCCAAGCCTCAAAATCTGTAGGATGCTATAAAACTCCATCTTTACTGTATTCTTCATGATGCCACCTCATTAGTTAAAAAGTTTTTGACGACATGAATAATCTTTACAACCTTGGTTTCAAAGGAAAATACCTTAAAACCTTGGCTGAAATTTTTTTTTTCTTTCTCTTATCTATACTTGAATTTGTAATTTGTAAACCTTTCTTATTGGTTTTCCATCTAAAAGCCCCACAAATTGAGCATTCATCATCATTAACCCCTTATTTTCTAAAAAGTATGCAATCATTGGGACAAGCATGGATTTTTTTCATATTTTAAACCTAATCCCCCAACTATCTTCTTGGTCTCATAATAAGAATGAGGTAACTTTTCCCCCTCAGGTAATGCATCCTTCAAAAGTCCAAGAAAAGTATTAAAAGACTCATTTGTCCACTTGAACAACCATTTTATATGGTAAAGATGTAATAAAAATGAAAGTTTATTAAATTTCTTGCATTCGAGATATAGTTGTTCATCTACAACTTTCATTAGTTGTTCAAACTTCTCTACCTCTAAATGATGATGATTTTGTGATGGTTGAGGATTATTTTCTTCTAAGTTTGGCTCCACCTCATTCCTTTTCACTAGTATTATTATCCATGAATTTGGTAAAGTTTATAAAAGCATCACATATCATTCCTACCATATCATCACTATCCCTAGCAACTTCTATGCAAATAATTTCTTCTATACAATTTGATTCATTAATTGACTCCCCATGACAGAACCAAGTATCATATGACTGTATAATACTATTAACCACAAGGTGATCATATGCTATATCCCGATTTACTTTATAGTGTAGCGTACATTCTTTACAAGGACATGGAATTGTTTCTACATCCTTTTTTTCACTAAAGGCATGCTATAGAAACTTATTAACTCCATCCAAATATTCTTTGCTAACTCTATCATAGTCCATCCATCTTCTTCTCCTAGGAATGTCCATGACAAGAAATCCTTCCTCTCTTAGTTAACATTAAAATAATGATTTAAAATAGTTTCATCTTACATTTTATTTTTTTGGATGATTTTTTTTATTTTAAAGAAAAAATGTAAAATGAGAATAATCTTTTAACTTCCAATGATTTTATCTTGCGTTATGCTTCCTTTAAAATATATATATATATATATATATCAAAATTGAAAAAATAGATGGTTGGGATTGTATAATAATAATAATAATAATAATAATAATAATAATAATAAATCTAAATCTATTCAACTCAGCAACATACTGTGTTGCTAGCATATTACTCAAACTAACCAATGAAAATTTTTTATTCTAACATTAAAGGTTACTCTATAATAAAAATTTATATCTTTAGATTTTTGACATTGATTATTAGTATCAAAATTTCTCATTCAATATGTCCATAGCTTACAAATGATGTGTTAATATGCTACGAACTAGTCTTTGAATTTAATTTAAAATTTTAAAATATTAAAATTAGATAACATGCATTATCTATGTATACAAATCAAATAAAGAAACCTTTTAACCATATTATACATATTGACAGTCTCCTCAATATCCAATATGCAAACTAAATCCAAGTATCATTAAAGGCATCGAAGAAAGAAATGAGAGATGAAAACATCTATAGAGTTGATAATTTAATTTCATAAATTCTAAGCTTAGTCTCTACCACCTACAATTATATAGGAATATGAATTCGTGGGAAACTTTGAAAATAATTGGCAATGTTTCATGTTTTCTTTGTTTATTTAATTTGTTGCTATCCTTAGGGAATTCTTTGATTATTATTATTATTATTATTATTATTATTATTATTGAATAATAATACAATTATCAATATAGGTTTTCTAAACTTCTATCTGTCATAGCCACTAGTTATTGGTGTCATCAATCAGGTTATCATTATCATTAGTTTGTCATTCTAGAGTTTAACTTTTATCTATTTGTTCATAAATCTATCTTCTTTCTTCCTTACTTTTGTTGACAATACTAATGAGTTTGTTTGTTATTGCCTTGCTTTCTTTTTCATGTCTTGTTATTGACAAATTACTTATTCCTATCCTCTGGCAACATTGATCTGATCTAAATAAAGTTGAGATGACTAAATCATATTACTACGATGAGTTCCCTTCCAAGGTAGAAATTTAGCATCATTTGAGTTCATATATCTAACAATCCCTCATAAAATTTTATTATTTGTATCATTTGTGGGTAGTATGTATTTGAAGGTTCTTGTGACTAGCCAAGAATGGATTGGTTTTTCACGGGAAGATTCAAAGATGTATATGGTGGTCAAGACTAAGGGGCATACATATGTCTAAGATTATTTACATTGCCAAAAGGAGTAGGCAAGGTCATCCGAAGCATCCTAGTAAGGTACAAAGGTGAAGCAGTGTACAGAGGAACATCTAGAAAATAGTACTCTTTCCAGATGGGGTTTTTTGCTAAAATTATCAATTCCATAAATTTGTATTGAAAAGACATAATTGCACACTTGAAAGAAGAAGCCAATCAATCAATTCTTAGAAAAAAAACTCCTATCCTCTTTTTGACTAATAGTTTTTCTTTTTTTCTCTCTCTTTTAATTAGTAGATATATTATATGTTCTTCTCTTATAAATGGTTCTGTTTGCACGTCATTTCCTATATCTTTCCACATATCTTTAAATTTGATTAGGATTAATGAAGGATAATAAGATAAAATAACACCTTGAACAACCCATATATAAATAAAGCTCTCAAGACACCTTTTTTTTTATTTTGCTCTACTTCATTTGACTACACCACTCCCTCTTCAAGACACGTGCAAGTCCACACTCCACACATGCATATAAAAGCATGATGAATATATCAACCCCTTCATTCATCTCTTTGTTCTTATTCCATACATATATATATATATAATTATATAGTTGCAAATACAAAGCATATCCCTTCTTTCTTTTTAAAAAAAGGAATAAAAAGAAAACTAAATACATGTTTTGTTCAATCAAATCTGGCACTTTGTCATTATCTTCACTCTCTCTAGCTATGCATTTCATCAAACATTTAACATGCTATTCATTCCTATTTCACTAATGACTTCTATCAATTTAGGTTTTTCAATTGCTAAATGTTAAAATTAGCCTAAAATTTCCTTTAAGGATAGGGTTTTCATGAAGATATTTTTTTTTCTTCCATAGATATTTGTGGTAGTAAAAAAGGTAAGCTCCTCTTCTCTATTATGCTTCCTCACTGTCACCTTCTCCTTTAGTTACAAAAATCCAAAAAACAAAATAGCACAGGAATTACGTATTACAGAAATCTAAAGTGTAATTGAAGAAACAAATTTCCATAAATAGAAACACAAGTCATAGTTTCCATTCTATCATATGTATAGAATATTCAAAGGAAAAACTTAATCAAGTTGCTCAAACCTATGATGGCTAGCGTAGGAGGAGATGAGGAAAGCACTGGAGTAGGGATGCTAGGCTTCGCAAAAGAAATGAAGAAGACAAAATTTAGAAAACTAAATGCAATAGGGTTTTATGCAAAGAAATTATCTGGCGACAAAATTGAAAAATGGAAAAAATATACATTTTAATGAAATTTGAAGGGAGGGAAATTAATTTTACTTTTGGTGTGTTTATTTTTAGTGGCAAATAGGATTAACTGCTAGTATATTTATACTTATTAGTGGCTAATAAATATTTGCCAATGAAAGTTTAAGCCTAAAAACTTATTAGTGGCAATAATATTTTAGCCATTAATTAATTGCCGTTATATAAGTTTTTTGGTGTAGTGAAAGTGGTTTGATGATTTTAGATGGTGTATTGTGGATTTTAAATAGCCACTTGGAGCTAGTCCTTACCATTTGCTATCATAGAAAAGTCTTTGTACTATCAAATTGAAGTTAGATTGTTGTGTTTAGCTTTCAAATTCTTAGGACATGTAAGATGATTAAATGATGACTATAGAAAGACAAATCCTTTAAGTGCCTTGCATCTTAGCTATGGAATGACCTTAGGATTAGGTTTGAGGTGGTAGCAACTTGTTAGTTCACATATTTAAGTGTTTAAGAGATAGTAAGTATTTTAGTCATAGCCAAATTCTCTCAAATCATAGCCAAAATGCATTAAGAGAATTACAAAGGCTAGTCATATCGTGGCATAATGTCTTTTCACTAGGGCACAATTTGTAGGACTTTATGCAATATTGTACCTAAAAGTAGTCTTACCACAATGCAAATATGTTAAGCCATGGTGAGAATTATGCATTTTTCTGAAATTTCAAGGCCAGGTGCCTCTCACCGCAGTGCAGCCCTTCCTAACCACAATGAGAATCATGATTTTGTAAGGAGACTTGTTCAAACCCGCATTTAGTTATGGCAAAAGTTTTATAAGTCACAGTGAAAATGCTAAAACCTAGTTTTAAGAGTTTCAAAGGTTATTTAAGCTATGGCTTAACCTTTTTAAGTTGCAACTTGAATTTAAAGTTCTTATTTCACCTCTTAAAATGTGTTTTTCTTTATAATAATGATGAAAAATGGGTGGTGGCTCAACATACACTTAGTTTAATACCTTCTAAAGGTGTTGATAGTAGTAACTTGGTTTAATGGGAATTACATTGTCTTATGAATGGGAATCATCTTGTTTGGTTATGATATCATAATTTGTTGATAGAAAAGTTTAAATTTTCCAGTATTTTTGTATCTTGGCAATTTATTATCTGATTTCATATATTAATTATAACAATTTAGATTGAAATTATGTTATTTATCTTAATTAGGAATTAGGGACATTATATATGAAAGCTATGTGGGATGAAGAGATGGCTACAAAAGCAAGGAAAATAACAAGGACAATCAAAGCATAGTAGGATAAAAAGGAAAAGTATTGGGCTTAAAGGTCTCAAGTGAAGTGGCTAAAATAGGGAGATAAGAAATCAACATTTCTTCATGCTACTATTGTGATGAGGAGGTAGAGAAATAAAATCCTTTGGTTGAGAGGTGAATATGGTAATTGGTTAGATAGCCAAGAGTTGATTACATGGGAGTTCACTTCCTTTTACGAGACTTTATTTTCAGTGGTTGGTGATAGATTTGTCTAAGGTCTTAAGTTTTATTTACCCAATTATCAATGCTGATGATAATGCTATGTTGAAAAGCCTTATTTCATTTAAAGAAGTAAAGAAGGCAACTTTTGAACTTAGAGGTACAAAGGCTCCTAGCCTTTATGGCTTCTTCAGATTTTTTTTAATCATCATTTGTAGGACATAGTAAGGGAGCAAGTGTGTGACATAGTTAAAGAATTTTTAATTTTTATTTTTTGCATGGGTTTCTTGTTATTGAATTAAACTCTACCAATTCTGGTGTTAATCTCCAAGATCGATATGCTTAAAAATATGGGTAATTTCAGACCCATTAGCCTTTGTAATTTCTCTTACAAGGTTTTCTCTAAGGTGATTGCCAATAGAATGAAAGGGTTTCTATCAAAGGTAGTTTTTGAGAATCAGCATGCATTCATACCAAGAAGCCTTATTTAAGATAATATCTTGATTGTGCATAAGGCATTTCAGTACTTAAAAACTGAAAGGTGGAAAATGTGGAATGGCAATAAAGCTTAATATGAATAAGGCATATAACCATGTGGGGTGATATTTTCTTGAACATGTCTTGCTAAAGTTAGGTTTTTACTTTATGTAAGTGGATAGAATCATGAAGTTTATTTATTTTGTTGACTTTAATCTCCTCTTACCAAGCAAAAAAGTGGCAAGTAGTACTCCTCAAAGGGGATTGAGGCAAGGAGATCCACTTTCTGTAACAACCAAAAAAAAAGCTGAAAAATTTTTGAAGGGCTGAAAATTTTCCAAGTCTGCTAGCTATAGCGAGAAATGGCCTAGCTATAGCGAATGCACCTGTTCGCTATAGCGAGAAATGGTCTAGCTATAGCGAGAGTGCCTTCTAGCTATAGCAAAAATGCTTCTAGCTATAGCAAGTGCAGGCATCCCATACAAAAACTAGGGTGTTGCTCGCCATAGCACGCTATAGTGAAAACAGGGGTCTGGGACTAATACGTACTCGCCGTAGCGAGGGTTAGTCCGAAAAAGAGTAAAAAAAGAGAATTTGACTTTTTAAAGCATCCAAACCCTTCATTTTTCCTTTTAACTAACTTAAGCTCCTTCTAAGGTAGGGAAAAGGGCGGAGGAGAGAGAGAGAAACCTAGAGGAGGAAGAAAGAACAAGAAAAAGGTAAGATTTGCATGGTTTTTTTTCTTAGCATATTGTTCTCCTCTCTTTGCCCTCTCTTCCAATGGTTTTGGTTATTGAAATAGTTGGGCTTTGAGCTTGGTTTAAAAGAGAGAGAGTGGAAAACCCCTCTTGAAGAAGACTAAAACTCATATATCTTTACTTCTTCCTCTTTGCTTTCCTTTTTTAAGAGCTTGAGAGAGGAAGGATAGTTGGTAAACTTCTAGAGAGAGAAAGAATCCCTAGTTTCTTATATGCTTGGTAGGGTTTGCTATAGAGAAACCCCTAACTTTGTGAATAAGTATTGAGCTATGAGAAAGTAATTCCATGCTCTTGTGTGTCTAGGCTCAAGAGAAGCACTCTCATCTAGTGGTGATTGTGAAATCAACAAGGGAGGAAACAAATTAAAAGGGAAAGCTTATGATTAGCCAATAAGATAGCTCTCTCCACCTTCCCTCATGCATAGATGTGTGCTTACATTATCTTGCATATGTGTATGTATGTTTTTAAACCATGAAAAGTATGCTAGCATGATGATGCCTTATGTATTTCAATGATGTATTATATGATTACTTTGGTTTATTTGAGTATGGAAAAGCCGACAACCCTCTAGCCATGGTGAGGATGAGCCAAGAACCCTAAAGTTGGTTGAGACAAAGTAAAGAGTCACCTAAAAGTGAGGTTGACTTCCAAGAGTAAGGTTGAGTCTAAGAACCTTTTAAAGAATGGGTGAGGCAAGTCCAAAATCCATAAGTGAATAGGTGAGGCTAATCCATTTGCTTGGCAAGCTTTTATATGTTATGACTTGTACATATTTTTGTCATGAAGTAGACATCCCAATCTTTCTAGAATGATCGAGATTACGTGTTTTTGATTTTTCTAGATTTAGTTGTGATTTTCCAAACTTTGCCCAGAAATGAGGCCAAGCCTAGCCAAAAATGAACATGCATGTTCCATACCTCTTTTTGGTTTCCATGGGCTAAAAGCATATTTTTGGGATTGAAATGAGTTGTAATGGTGTAATTAAATATGAGGATGCATAGAATGAGCTCACACGGTCCATGTGACACTAAAATGAATTTTTAACCATGTCATAACTCTAAGAAAGTGTATGAATCCAAAGAGGAAGATCTCACCTTATTCTTCCTATACCTCATATGAGTATGTAAGGCATAATGGGTATGAGTTAGAAATGATGGTCACACAGAGCTCCCAACGTATTGTTACTCGGTCAGTTTCCCGTTGCTGAGCTTTTTGTCCCTTCCGAGCTTCGAGAGCTTGGTTACCCATCCTTTGCTCAGAAAAAGCGCGCGTTGAAAGGGGAAGCTTTGCCCCTACATATATGCACTAGCCCCAGGACCTTCCTAACCGATGTGGGACTTTACAATCAACCCCTCTTGGGACCAACCCATTCTCAGGTTGCACATGGGTCAGGACTGCTCTGATACCAGGTCACATAAAGCTCCCAACGTATTATTACTCGGTCGGTTTCCCGCTGCCAAGCTTTTTGTCCCTTCTAAGCTTCGAGGGCTTGGTTACCCATCCTTCGCTCAGGAAAAGCGCGCGTTGGAAAGGGAAGCTTTGCCCCCACTTATATGCACTAGCCCCAGGACCTTCTTAATCGATGTAGGACTTTACACTTTCTCCTTACCTATTTATAATAGTATCTAATGTTTTATCAAAAATGATAAACTTTCATGCTAAACAAGGCAAATTGAAAGGGATAAAACTTTCTAGAAGATGTCCCACACTTACACATTGCCTTTTCTCTAATGATTTTGTTTTCTTCGTGAAAGTAGGTAAAGATAATTGCTTGATAATGAAATAGATTATGGAAAACTACTATTATGCCTCGATTTAGGTAGCTAACTTAAAGAAATCATGCCTATTTCTTTTTCCTTAAAAAATACTCCAAAAGAGCTTAAGGAGGAACTTTGTAATATTTTGGAAATTAGAGGTGTTGAATCCCCTAAAAAATATCTTGGTTTTCCTATTCTTTAGACTAGATCAAAGGTAAAGGCATTGTCTTTTGTTTGTGATGAGAAGGTGCAAGGTTGGAAGTAAGGGTGTTTGACTTTGATTATAGCGGTTGCAAATGCTATTCCCATTTTCCTTATGTTGTGTTTCTTATTTTTGAAAAAAAATCCTGCCAAGAAATGTATAGCCCTGGTTTCAATTTTTAGTAGGGACAAAAAATGAAAATCAAAAGAATTCATTATGTATCATGGAAAAAGGTCACTGATTTTAAGTTTAATGGGGGAATCGAGTTTAAACATTTCTTGAACTTTAACTTAGCTTTATTAGCAAAACCAGGCTAAAAGATCTTGAAGAATTCAAAGGAACTATGGGTCAAAATCCTAAAAGGAATTTATTTCCCTAATTTTTACTTTTTATCTACCAAGAGAGGCACTCATGCATCTTAGGCATGGCCTAATATAATAGAGGGAAGAAAATTGATTGAAGGCAAAGTTTGTTTAAAGTTTAAGAATAGACCTAATATCAATATTTGGAGTAAGACATGGATCCCACATTGCACAAGATTAAAGATTTAAATTAATGCTCATTTTAAAGCATTAAAGGATTGCAAAATTGTTAAGTTGATTGTTAACAAAAAATGGGATTTGCCTTTAATAAAAAAAACTAGGTGTCCAATGGGGAAGTTAGTATGATTTTGAATATTCCATCTCCTGAACCAATAAAAAAGATAGTATGGAGTTGTGTGGAGGAAAATGTAGGAAGTACTCACCAGTTAGCATGTTCCATGTTTAATCAAGGTGATAAAATTGGCCCTGGTTGCTCAATAGAAATCTTAAAAGCTTTTTAGAAATCTATCTGGGGTCATGAAGTCTCCCCAAAAGTTAAACATTTCATGTGGAAAATTTGTATGTAAGTTATTCCATCTACAGAGGCTCTAAGGAAGAATAAATGTTGTCCTTCTCCTTATTGTCTCATATGCTTAAATGAAATCAAAACTGTAGAACATACCTTGTTGCTATGTGACTGGGCTAGAAGATTATGGTCTAGGAGTAACCTTGCTCTCAAAATAGATGAAAACAAGGTTTCAAGGATAAATCTTGGCTTTATTGGTTGTTAATGGACTTGAATTTGCATGATTTCAACAAAGCCTATGCTACAATGTTTAGTTAGTTCATATGGAAAGAGAGAAACTCTTGGTGTTTTGAGAACATTCTGTTAAATCCTATTTTTTCCATTAGTAAAGCTATTGAGGTAGTCTTAGAATATTGGCATGTTAAGGGATGGGTCTCGTCATTTGATTTAAGTGTTAGTGAGATGCTTTATCTTGCTACAAGGTGGTCTCCTCCTATCCAAGATTTTATTAAGGTGAACACTAATGGCTCTTTCAATAAGTGAACCAACAAAATAGGAATAGGGGTTATTTTTAAAGATAAATTGAGCAAAGTGCTTGATATGTGATGCACCACTTGTAAGGCCTCCTTTCCCTTCATATGTAAAGCCTTAGCTTTAAGGAAATAGGTGCTTATGGCTAGAAAGCTGAATCTTAATGAGGTAATTTTTTAATTTAACATTCTTTCCTTGATTCACTTTGTGTTATGTAAAGATGCTTGCCCCAACTGGAAGAGCCTTTCTATTATTAAAGATATCTCTAGCATCAACAAAGCTTTTTCTTCTATTTCCTTTTGTTAAGTTTCTAAATTTGCAAACTTAATAGCTAATTAGCTATCTAAAGTCTCTTGTAAGGGGATGTGCCCATTTGGGTAGGATGTTTATCCCTTATCTCCTTTAAATTATATTCTTATTGTTGATTCAAATTCTTTGTAAGAAAGGTATGAGCTGATTTGTTTTCTAGTTCGTTGCTATTTGATGTAAGCTACTATTTTGTTATTTCATTGAATTGTTTCTATTATTGGCCAAAAAAAAACTCAACAAACTTAAACTAGCAAAATCCAAGAATTCACAACAAATAATAACCAATCTTTGGGCTTTCACCAAGATATAAGCGATAGCATTGATATGCCTTTTAATTGGACTTGGTGGATATTGGACCAACTTGGGCTAAAGCCTTAATGGTTTTAAGGTGCTGAGCTTAAATCCATGCCTAAGCATATGCACCTTTATCATTATAGGCTAGGTAATTGTTCAAGTTCATAAGAAAAGTCTATTCCATTTGTTTATATAAAAATAAAATGTTGGTCAAATATTAAAAGAAATTAGTTAAGTAAATATAACAAATTTTTCATTTATTAATGAGGTTTGGTGTCACACTCCAAAATTAGAGACGTGACCAACACAAAATGCAAGGCTATGTTAAGCATAACTTAATGATTTGAAGCCAACTTTTGCCATTCCTACTACCACACTTCATCTTTGAGATATAAAAATAGTATGCCTTTGTAAACCATCATACTTCATATTAAATAATCAATTTTATTATAAGCCCAGCTCTTTTAGCATTCCCCTAAAAGTTGAATCTCCTAAAATTCTACAATAGCCTTACTAAACAACTTTTAACAAAGAGAGCTCCATTTTTAGACTATATTAGGTATATCAATTACACTAGGGGGAGAGGATCCTACCTAAGAAATTTGTAGAGCTATAACTAGATTACAAAAATGCATACATATGCAATCAAGAAAATACGCAATACCTATGCAAAGCAATGCAAGACTCTTCAAAGAAAAGACCAGTCCTTTCTATGAAGTTGATGTAGACTTTGGTTATGCTCTACTCGTTGATAGCCTAAATATGTATTGAGTAAATAACATCCTACATTTAAATAGGTAAATGAATAAATAAATAAATAATAAGTAGGTAAGATAGCTTACAAACACCTTGTAAGAGGCTATAAAACCTGAAACAATTACAAAATAGTAATGAATTTCTTAAAAAAAAATATATGGAATAACAATGATATAAAGTATGAAGCTTTCAAAATACACATTTGAAAATTTCCCAAAACCTATTCCTTTCAAAACATTTCTGTTAGAAGGACCTTGTCAAAACAAAAGAGTCATCATATACGTACAACTTGCATGGATAAATAACTTTTCATCGTGGACACACAATCCATGTGAATAAATAACCAATTCATTATGAGCCTTCAGCTCACATGAAATAACATTATTTCATTTCACATATGATGGCCATCATATAAGACTAGCACTTCCTATATCTCCTGCTAGCAAGGTATGAACAATGACGCACCAAGAATTAATAGAGTTGCTATTAGTAACCAACATTTTATATCCAGTCCTTCCATAAAACATTATCGTCATATGTGGAATCATGTCATTAAGTTCATACATAAACATTTCTTGCAAGTAATCAACAATGACATTATAAATAAAATTCTTGGGATTTCTCTTACTAATTCTATACATGTATTAATCATTTGAAAAATTTCAAGGATTTCAATTTAGTTGAAAGATTTTTTTAGTAAATCATTTATATATCTAAAAATTTTTTGTCCCAAAAATCATGATATTTCATAAAATATAAATGACATAGTAAAATAAATATAAACCATGAAATTTTAGGGAGACATTATTTACTTACACTACATTTACACTGAAGTACACCCTACCATTTTTCCACAAAAATCCCATGAGGTGGGAATATCCTTGCAATTCGCTATACTCAACCGATAAATCTTCTTACTTGTAGTGGTACCTTCCAGTTATTGTAAGTCACAAGAATATTTCACCATTAAATGGATAAGGTCACCGCAGTTGCCAAGCATGACTGAAAGTGTTCACTACTGAAACCTACCAACAATGTCACAACTCAAACTTTCAATAAATAACTTTACCTTAGCTATGATATAGACAAAGTTCCTAACAAGCCCAAAATGATTTATATTTCCTTTAGTTTAGTACAAGGTGGAACACATGCACATCGAATAACACTACTATAATCTTCTAGATTCAAATTCAATTTTCACATGGTACAAAACAAGAGCTTCCCAACAATATGACAATCTATATGTGCCCCCAACAGAGCTTTTCAATTATCTTTGCGTCCAATCTATGTCATAATTAGAGACTAATTTAATCTTGGATTGTCCGCAAGTTCACCAAACAATTCATTATACGTAGTAACAATAGTATAAGCATTTCCAATACAATCTCAATTGAACAGCCAAGTCATATCAGGCATCCACCACACACTGTTCGGGCAACCAGAGAATGAAGAGGGAAACAAAATGAAACGTAATGGCAGAGGCAAGAGAGAGAGAGAAATATATATATATATATATATATAAGGGTTGCAGAAATTGAAATAAGTAACATATTCACAAAATTACTTTTTAAAATTTTAATCAATTAAAAAAATAAAATTTAATATTATGTAATTACAATATTAATATGTGTATTAAATATATATTAATAAATATAAAAATTTTTAGAATAAATAAAATTTTTAATTTTTAATACAAAATATATGGCATTGAAATAAAATTTAAAAAAACATATTTTTTAATAAATTATAATTTTAATATAAATTAATATTATCATTAAGGATATCGCGATTATCTTTTGATTCAAAAAATTTGTGTAATTTTAAAATAAAAAATAAAATCATATAATTAAAATATTTTTATGGAAAACAATAATTTTAATTAAAAAATAATTTATCCTTAATAAAAGTAGTTGGCAAAATGAGATGAATAATTTGGATTAATCTTCGTTTGACTAATGGGTAGACAGTAATCAAAATCAGTGAAATAAAGAGTTATATGCATTCACGTTGTGTCAAGTTCATTAATTCCCAACCCCATTCATGTGACGTCTCTCTCTCTCCCTCTCGATCACAAAACACAGCGAAGGATAGCTACCAAACACGATTTCCACACAACTGAAGAAGCGGAGTTGCTGACAAGAAAAAGCACGACTGGTGTGCGTAGATTCAACCAAGAGGAAGCAATAAACTCGATGAAGCAGCGACACGAAAGAAGAGTTGAAAAGCAACTAAGTGGAAGAGAAAGAGAGCTGAAACTCGAAGCAAATGTCTGGGTTTACACGAGTTTATAGGTAGGATGAGAAAGACAGAGGCTTCGAGGGAGCTAAGAGAGACGCTGGTTAGGCACACCAGATGAACAATATACCACAATACTCTTGATGTTCGAATTTTTGTCCAAGCCTTTTTAATTTTATATATATATTCCTTTACTCTAAATCTATCCTATAGTTTGAAACCCACCATTGAAGAACGAAAAAATGAAAAATAAAAAGAAGCTGTTATATCATGAACAATAAATTAAAATTTTGTTTTTATTTATATATTAATATTGATTAATTTGGACCCATTGTATTATTATTATTATTATAAATTTACAATTACATTCCCCAATATCTTTTGGGTTATCACACTTGGTTCAGTATTATGGGAATCGTCTCTAAGATCATTCAAAATCAAAATTAATCCCAAAGAAAAAAAGAAACAAAGAAATAATATTTTTATATAAAACAACGAAATTACATCATTTTATAGTTGATTTTGTAACACTTTTATAATTAAGAGCATTTTTGTGCATACAGTTATGTTTTGATGGTGCTTTTATAAATGGTATCTTGTCCTATTCTTAACGTCTACCAAGAGAGGCTTTCCTTTTTTGTTGTACAAAAAGGAGGGCTCCACTTGCTGCATGAATCTCACAATTATGTCCCATAGTTTTTTTTTATTAATTGCTTAAGTTTCATACTACGTAAATTGACATGGGGTGATTGAAAATAATTTTTTTATGTCAAACAATAAGCACATTTCTATTATCAAGTTTATCAAATTAACTGTATATATAATCACCTGCAAGCAAAGTATCACATTTCATTTTTATTTATTTGAATTGCCCACGCCACTACTCTAATAGGAAAATCATAAATGAAAAAAACTGTCCACGATCACAATATACTGGAGAAGTCTGGAAAAAATTCAGCCCACAAAAATTGAGAATGATATTCTCATTTCAAACCCACAAGGGCAAAAGCACGTACGTCATATAATACAAAGTCTTGTCAAAGTTCACAAATCAACAAAGAAAAATAGAATTTGCATTATCTTAATTGAATTAATGGTACAGTATCATTTTATTAAATAGAGAGAGAGTTAAATAAAGAATGAGAGTGTGTGTAAATTTAGTTCTTCTCTTTTCATCCACTTTCTTTTTTCTCTATTTATTTTTACTTTAGAAACATTTACTTTATTATTTACTTATTTAAAAGGATCTAAATTATACCCAAAAAAAAAAGCTTTTGAAGGATAGAACAAAATACAAGACTAAAAAACAACTAGCCTCTTTAAGAAAAACTGAACTACAACTGATAATACCATAAGATAAATGTGAGAACCCGACGTGATGCAGGAGGAAGAAAAAATCAATGTTTTTAAAACCGGACCGGTCATTGAACCGATAAAGATACTGGTTCACGGTTCATTGGTTGAACCGTGGTTGAACCGCGGTCGAACCAGTAATAATTAAATATATATATAATTTAATATAATAAATAACTATAAACAAATATTAATAAAATTAAAAATATTTTACTATTAATTATATATAAAAATAAATCAAATATAATATAATATTTAACTTCAATTGATTCTTTAATTTTAAAATTTGAGCATAAAATAATTTATCTATTAACAAATATAATTATCAAATATTAATATATTAAAACAAATATTGAAACTAAAATATTATAAAAACTAACTATGATTAACATGTTGAGATTTTTTTTATTTTGATTATTGGGTCAACACACATGGTTATTTTTAGAAAATATGCAAGCAACAACTTTTAATCTCTTTATATAAAAATTTGCTTCCCTCTTCAACAATGCCTTGTGGTTCAACTGGCGCCTGGCTATTTTGAAGCCTTGGGTACGCGGGTTCGAATCCCACCAAGGACGCAGCTTTTGGATACAATTGACAAGTAACCTATTTGTATAAAAATTCACACATAAGAATTGATATGCCTTTGCAGTTCAGATGGCGCGCTTGCATTTTGGCAAACAACACGTACGTGGGTTCGAATCCGGAAGCAAAAAAGGTGGAAAACAATTCAAGAAAACCGGTTCAATCCGGTTTGTTTGCAACGGTTCGAGCCCCAACCGGCCGGTCAAACCCGGTTCTTGACCAAAGTTGACCGGTTCTTAAGAGTTCCGGTTTGGTAGGTTGTCCGGACCGGACCAGAGTCCGGTTCCCGGTCTAACCGGTTGAACCGGCCGGTCCGGTCCGGTTATTAAAACACTGGAAAAAACCGACGTGCTGCATGAAGAAAAAAGAAGCTATGTGATGCATGAAGGAGTTGACTTTTCAAAGCATAATTCTGCCCTTCTGCAACTTACATATATACCCTTCATTTGCATCACTTTCAGCTGGTTCTTCGGTCATTTCCCATCCAGACTTGCTGCAGTATTTATCCTCCAGCACAGCATTACAGAACCGCCAGCTTCATCCCCTGTTTTCGCTGGACACTGGCTTCTCTGCTTCTTCGAGCTGCTGTACGCTGCTGTGGCTGTTTCTTCATGCTGTAAACCTGCTCCAGAACTGCTGCTTCATCCAGTCGCATGGAGGCTCTTTGCTGGACAAATTGTACTGCTGCATAAACACTGAAATCTTCCTCCTCTGTTCAGCGTTTCTGCTGCCCTGTTTCAGCGCTGATTTTGTTCAAAAATTTTAGTTGCAGCTTCTCCTTGAACTGATTCTGTTCTGCTGCTGGTTTGGGGTGAGAGTATGCCAGAAAAAGTTCATTTCATCTCCTCTATTCAGCATTTTTTTTTTACTACCCCTGTGTAGCGCTGATTTGTTCTGGTTCTGGGTTGAATTTTTGCTGCAGAAAATCCTCTCCCTGGGTTGCTAAATTCCAGCGCTGGCTAATGATGAAAGTCACGCCAGAATGATCCTCTCCCCAAGTTACAAATTCTGTTGTGCGTAATGCTTCTGCTGGACCCTTTTTCAGCGCCTCATCTCCCTTAGTTTTGCTGAACAGCGCCTCATCCCTCATACCACCTCCACTTCATTTTTCTGGTTTGATTCCTGTTCTTTGCTTACTCCTCATTTGAGCTGAGTTAGTGGCTGTATGGGACTGGTGTTAGGCGTGAAATTCTGTTGCATGTGTTGCTTCTTTGATTCCAAATTCTGGTGTTTCTCTTCCCTGTAGATTAACGCTGTAATATGTCCTGTGTTGTGGCAGTTTGAAGGGAAGTCCTACGCAGGAGAAAAAGTGATGCAAAAAGTGACTTTAGTTGGTTTGAATTTGATTTTCCTCATACTAAATTGTATACCCACTTTTCTATACACTAAATTCCTTCAATTTCTGCATATACCTTCCTCAAAATTGATTGTTATACTTCTTCTTAATTATTAAATTATAATTATGCAGAATAAAAATTCTCGATTAAAGATGGTATGTCTTTCTTATAGTTTTCGAATTTTGGTTTAACTCCTAAGTTGAACCAAGAAAAAGGAAGCATAAAAAAAATGGGAATATGGAATCTATTGTACTAGTTGGAAGGCGTAAAAATTGGTAGAGGATTAAATTTTAAATTTTAATAAGTCCAAGTCCGTATGAAATTCCTTGGGGTGGTTCATTTTCTAAAATTCGATGAACGGGTATTGTAGGAAATTCCAGAGATCGGGGTATAGCCGAGGAACGAATCAGAGAATTTCTGTAGTATCTCGGAAGGTGAGTAAGTAACACGGACCAAAGACTCAGGAAATTCTTATTTCTGTTCTTAAGTTTCCTTGCAGTGTTTTAAGGATTTGATTCTCTATTTATGGAGATATATATTTCAAAATGTAGTCATAAGCATATTTACCAAAATTTGATTTCAATCGGGAATTTTGCAAGTTTACGGATGTTGAGTTAATTGGAAATCCTACTGTGAAACTGATCTGAACATACTTTGTCTGAAATGCTATTTGGAAATTTTATGGAGTTATCTGCTCAGAACCCTATAGCTAACAACAGTAGATGTTAGCCCTGGTGCACCATGATCTGAACCTCAGCTAGCAGGGGTGGTGCTAGCCCCGTGTGCAGGCCACCACACGCGGAGTCATTTTATTCTCGCAAGCTGAAAGCTTTGCGTCTGTAGTGATTTTCCCCGCGAGCTGTGTGCTCTGCGTCTATGTTCCAATTGGTTTTGTTTAGATGCGTTCGGTGTATTTTGAAAAAGGAGTTTGTTTAAAATCTGTTTCATATGATCTATATCTGTATATATGTATATGTAAACCTATTTGATCTATGTTTATTTTAGAAAAGGTCGGTGTTGCTTATTCACTGAGTATTCGACTCATATTTTATATATATATTTTTCAGAGAGCAGTAGGGACTCTAATCTGCCCCCAGCCGCCTTCTAGTGACCGACCCCTTGAGACGTTCTTTGACGAGCCTGCGGAGCTTCTATGGGTGTATTTGATTGTATATACATTTTGTTTGAAACTTTGTAAAACTTTGTAAATATAGCTCCACTGAATCATAGTTAGGGTATCCCCACACCCCAGATGTTTTCTTTTGGTCTGATTGCGCCCTTTCGGGCTATATTGTACTGTTTGAGACTTTGTAGAAATTTCGGGAGGTCTACGTTATAGAGGAGACTCTGCCGAAATTTCTACAAATGTCCTCTAAGAAAAAGTTTATATATTTTATATTATTCAAATCAGTGCCTATAAGTATATCCCTTATGTTTCCGCTTCCGCGTCAGAGTACTTAAATTGTGGGGTGTGACAATAAACAACACACTTGACCAGGACTACAACTATACAAAAATTACAAATAAAAACTTGAAAATTTTAAAGGAGAAGGGAAGTTTCTTTTAACATCAATTTAATTATTTTTACTATTATGTTAAGAATAAAATCACGATTTTATATTATGTAAAAATTAACTTTATCAACAAAAAATAAATTAGAATGACAGTTTCTATAATATATATCAAAATATTAAAGGAATTAAGTGCAATTTTTAAAATAGGGTAGATTTTAGATGTAATTTAACCAAACCTAATAAGAGATTAGCATAGTTTACTTTTAAAAAAAACTGAATGATGTTGCTTTTAACTTATAAGTGAACAAAACAAGCTGGCTAAAGATACTTACTTCTTGGATATTGATAACAAATAAAGAGGAAGGAATTATAACAAGTTTTGACTCATGGTTCACTGTATGTCTAATTTTTCAATAGTCTGTTATCCCTTATCACAGGGTTGTACGCGCAAGCATCGTGCGAACGCTGATATGGAGCTTTATTAGGCTTTACTTTTTCTTCCTACATAAAGCATGCATTACTTTAGTTAAAGAGAACAAGTGACTCAATTAATTGATCTTATCTGTTCACTATAAAATGGGAATTATATGAGCATATCGTACATAGATGAATTTATGTCATGACAAAAAAAAAGTAACTAAATTGATTTAAATAACTAATTTAGTGGATGTAAATTTCATTAAATTTAGATATATGTGTGTGTGTGTGTGTGTGTGTATGCATGCATGCATTTACTGAAGAGGTTAGTAAATTTAAAATTTTGTTTTTAATAAAAAGGTATTTATTTCTCAATAAAAATTACAAATGTATTTAGGTCATTTTTTTGATAAACAATGCATTGACAAAATGACCTGAGTTTATATATATATATATATATATATATATATAGAGAGAGAGAGAGAGAGAGAGAGAGAGAGAAGAATAAAATTTTGGTTAAATTTCCAAAAAAAAATTGTGAATATAACATATTTTACAGATATTAGTGAGTTTTGGACTATTAGTGTTGGACCCGTCTCTAAGTCCATTTAGAAGCAAAATTAGCAAATAAGGAAACTTAAAAAAAGAACATATATTACAAGAAAAATAATATTTCTATATAAACAATGCAAAAAAAATCAATTTACAATTAATTCAATAACACTTTTATAACTAAAAACATTTTTGTCTTTTAATCATGTTTTAATAAATAGTATATTTTTCTTTTTCTACGTCTGGGGGCTTCCTTCGTTGCTACACAATAAGGGGGTTCGCTCTTGGTGCTTGAATCTCACAATATATGCCCCATTTTTTTAATTAATTGCTTAATTGAAAATATTTTGTTTATGTCGAACAATAAGCACATTTCTATTATCAAGTTTATCAAATTAGTTGTGTATGTAATCACCTGCATACACGCAAAGTATCACATTTCATATTTATTTATTTGATTGCCCACCCCACTAATCAAATAGGAAAATCATAAAATGCCAAAAGCTGTCGGCAGCTGTCAGGAAAAAATTTCAGCCTATGAGACCTTTTCGGAATGGATCAAACATCTGGGAGGCCCAACGCCACCCTCTTTAATAAACACCACTTTGCTCATTCTAACTTTACCCCCAAAAAAAAAGGCTTATGTAGCCGATAGACTTTTTTCGTTTTTGCGTTAGAATGATATTCTCAGATCAAACCCACAAGGGCAAAGGCACAAAGGCCATTCAACATGGAAGTCTCAAATATAAGACTAAGAGGTAACACTCTTCTTTAACAAAAACTGAACTACAAAACTAGAAGATAAACAACACATTTGACTTGCATTACAACTACACAGCCACAAAACCCATGACGGAAAAATTCAGCCCATAAAAGACCATTTTGTATCCATTTAGGCCCGATAGCGCCCAACCTCTTTAACAAAAACTGAAATACAATATCGTAAGATAAAAAGCACACTCGACTAAATTTTGAGGAGTACGTGTAAGCATCTTGCTAACGGTATGGTGGAAATATGGGTGTTTAGCTAGGCTGCTCAGCTGGCTCAGTTTTGCCCCTCTATATCAGGTCAGGCCCAGCTGATGACTATGTGGCGCCTGGCATTGGGCCAACCCTTCCAACCAATCACTTTCAGCCCCACCTGATACTCATAAAAAATAATTTAAAAAAGAATTGAATTAAATTAAAAAGAATTTTTCTTTTAAGGGCTGTTGTATAATTTAACTAAAAATTATTAACCATACTTTACAAATTTTACAAAGATAGGAATTTATTTTTTGTTCTCAAGAAAAGCATTTAACTTCTCATAAAAAGAAAAACCATATTGAATATGCATGAATTATTTTTTGAGGACATAGCAAAGTGTCCTTATATGAGACATGGTCCAAGAGACTATTATTACTAGGGGTAACATAAATGCTTGGTTTCTGCAGGTGTGCCTCAAAAGCTAATTTCCGAATACTCTCTCATCATAGAGTTTCATTCACACGGATCCCTTAACATAAAGACCAAAAGCTGCTTTCTTGCTATTTCGTGTAACACAGCTCTCCACTTCCAATTTCGAGATGAGTGATATATTGAATTCATTATTAGGTAATTTAAGCAACCATTTAATAATATATTGTTTAATATTTTACAATTATTATATGATAATTAAAATACATAAAATTTTAAATTCATAATATGTTACTCTTTCGAATTCATGTTACTCCGTTTCTTTCACTCCCATTACATAAAAGCAGGAATTACTTTTTCCGCACATAAAGCATGCATTACTTCAGTTAAAGAGAAAAAGTAACTTAATTAATTTAACCTTTTTTAATGACTAGAAAAGGGGAATCATACGAGCACATTATTCATATACATATATATATATATAGAGAGAGAGAGATAGAGAGAGAGATTTTGTCAATATGTTCTTTATTTTTAATAATTGTTTATTTTATCAAATAATTTAAATTTTAATGAATTTTAAAAATAATTATTTTATGTTGATGAATACATATTTAATTATTTATTATAAAGTTTTATATGTCAAATATTTTTGTAAGTTCGAAACGATCGAATTAATCATATAACAAAGACCCTTCGGAGTGGATTATAGATTCTGGAGGCCCAACGGCTCCGAGCCTCTTTAACAAAATATTAAGTACAATATCACAAGATAAAAAGCAATGAATAGTATGTTATCATAAACTTGTTCCTGCAAGCATCTTGCCAGTGCTACGGTGGAATTTTGTTATAATGAAATTTTCCAGATCTGCTTTTTAGCTTGCTTGTGTAAAAAAGATTGCAAACGTGATTTTTCCTTTCTCTAACGTGTAGCCAAACACACAGTTTGTGTTAAAAAATGGACTTCTTTAAAATTTCTATGTTAAGGAGGATAGGAATATATTTTTGACTTTCCTTCAAGAGATATAAGAGTGCAAGAGATTATAATAAAATTACTGATATAGGTCCTCAATTACTAGCTTAAAGCTCTCGAGCTGAATTTGTTTTTAATATAGGAGACTGTTAGAGATTATAATAACACTTTTATAATTAAGAGCATTTTTGTCCAAATAGTTAAGTTTTAATCTTGGTTTTACAAATAGGATCTTTTTCTTTCTCTACATCTACAAAGGGGGCTCCCTCTTTCAGCTGCATAACAAGGATGGCTACCACCTGCAGCTCGAATCACACAGTTATGTCCCTTTATTTTTATTAACTGCTTAAATATTTTATTATGTAAATTGATGTGGGGTGATTGAAATTATTATATATTATTTTATGTCGAACAATAAGCACATTTCTATTATCAAGTTTATCGAATTGACTGTATATGTAATCACCTACATGCAAAGTATCACATTTCATATATATTTATTTGATTGTCTACCCGACTAATCTAATGGGAAAATCATAAATGACAAAAACTGAACTACAAGACTACAAGATAGTCAACACACTCGTCTAGTATCATAACTATAATATAAAGAAGAATTGCCAAACAAAAGCTGAATATCTTCAAAGAGAGAAAGGTTTCTTTAACATAACTTGTCTATTTTTACTATCATATTAAAAATAAAATTATACTCTCATCTTATGCAAAAAGTTAATATTTTTATAGAAATTAATTTTGAAGGAAGATTTATGTACTATATATATCAAAATATTACGAGAGCTGAGTGTATTTTTTAAAGCAAGAGAAATTTTAAGTATAATGTAATTAAATTCCATAGGAGACTAGCATAATTTACTTTATAAAAAAAAATCTGAATATAGTGGTGGTTATATATTTAAGTTCTTAAAACAAACTAGCTAAAGATATTCATAGATATTGATAGGAAAAAAAGAGAAGGGAATTTTAACAAGTCCTGGCTCATGGGTCACTGGACGTGTCCCACAAAGTCTAACTTCTAAACAGTCTATTATCACAGTTGTTTCTGCAAGCATCTTGGCAATGCTATGATGGAGCCCATTTGTGTAATGAAAATTTCCAACTCTCTGCTTTATAGCTTTTCTGTGTAACACAGCCCTTCACTTTCAATTCTGGAATCTATTTATTTAAATGTGAAATTGTACAGTGTTTCTAATACAAGAAAAAGATAAAGAAAAAAATAGATGAAAAGAGAGTAAGTATGCCCCAATGTACATTTTCACACTTTATATCGCTCTCTTTTTATTTTAAAGACACTGCGCAAAACTTCAAACTGAACAGATAAAATTATTGGAATCCAATCTCCTTTAAACGGTCACACCTCATCACCGAAAAGTAACCATTACTTTTTCTTGCTTAATAAAGCATGCATTGCTTTAGTTACAGAGAAGTGACTCAATTAATTGACCATAAATGAAGAATCATAAGAGCTCATCATATAAAGGTGAAAAAAATTATATCGTGACAAACAAAATAGTGTAACTAAGTTCATTTAGATAATTAATTTAATAAATCTGAATACAATAATAATAATAATCACATTTATGTTAAGGAAAATATAAAATTTGACCAAATCTTTTACTTGTCATTTTCCTACTATCCCTCTCTCTTTATTATATTCGAAGTTATTAATTTTTGCTTTGAATATCACGTAATTACATTTCTTCTAACAAAAACTATATTCAATGTGCATGAATTAATTTTTGAGGACATAGAAAAGCGTCCTTATCTGAGAACATGGTTTTGATAGACCATTATTTTTAGGACAGGTGTGCCTCAAAAACTAACTCGCAAATATTCTCTCTCCAGTATGTAATAGAGAAAATCATTGACTCCAAAAACGATTAATTTTCAAATCTGCCTTTTTAGCTTCTAGTCTAAAACGCAGCCCTCCATTTTTCATTTCTTTCACACACATCCCTTTATGTAAAGACCAAATATGATTTCTAGCTATTTCGTGGAACTCAGCTCTCCACTTTTGGTTCCAGGATGAGTGATAAACTAGATTCGAGAATATCATTTTTTTTTTGGGTTACAAAATGAAAAAGATATTACAGCATTACTTTATAAAATTCTAAACTAGAGAAATTATATCATTTTTACATTTCTTGTAAAACCTTTCTGCTGAAAAGGAGATATAATTCGAACTTTGTGTGAATACAAATCAGCCTTCAAGCAATTTTCTCCCGGGAATTATGATACAATGTTTATTAAATAAAATTGAATATAAAACAATTTTTTTAATAGGTTTATTAAAATTATATTCATTAATTACATAAAAATAAAAAAATTAATAACTATTTATTATTAAATAAGTTAATAATTTAAGTAATTATTCAATAAATATACTAATTTATATTCAATAATTATTACAGCAAGCAAAAATTATAAATTATCTAAATAATGATATAAAATTCAAAAATATAATGTTATTTAAAATATATAAATAATGTGAAGGAGAATGATAGTTTTAAATTAATAAAATTGTCATTAATGAATTTATCTAATTATAAATTCGCCACCATAAGAGAAGTATTCTCAATTTTTTTTTTTAAATCTCAATCATCATTTTTTAAAAATTTGAAATCTAAACCATCCAAATTAAATTTATATAATTAAAAAAGATAACACTGTGCTAGAGAATCCGAATTGGTTATGTTATGGACAAAAAGTTATATCATACATGAACCACATAAGCAAAAGAAATTGATTATAGAAGTGGATCTTGTTGGAATTATTTGTCCCACACAGTTTCAATTGAAGTCCCCGGATGGAACTCCAATACACCTTTTACAGCAAATTCACCATATTCATAGGAAGGATTAATTGTACAGAGGGAAGAAACTCACTCATGTCTGGGTTTTCTTTTCTTCTTCACCTCGACATATTATACACACCTTTTACTTATTTAAAATATAGATAAATCTCTCTTAAAACAAAAATTACATTATGCATTAGTCTAATTAATTTTTTTTAAATAATAGTCTCAATTAACTTAAATACATTTTTTTGTTAAATTTAATAAAAACAAAATTTACTCTTTTAGACTCTTGATATCTGAAAGTTGCTTGAATCCCACCTAAGTTGAGTGCAGCTAGATGGATCCACTAAAAGGGGTAAAGCTCTTTCAATGTTTGTTATCTTCGTTTACAAGGCTCGAATCCGAGATCTTGTTTCAAAGAAATTGAGCTCCTAACTACTTCGATCAATGGGTGTTGTTATAATATATATATATATATATATATTAGATATAATATATATTTATATATTTAAATTAATAAGAAGTATTTTAGTTAAAAATTTAAAATTAGACTATTTGTATATTTTAAAAATAAAATAAATGTCTGTATAATTTTAATAAAATTTAGTCAAAATTTGTATAAATTACCCTTTTTTGAAAATATTATTTTTTTGTAATTAATGTGATAAGAAATAATTTCCTGCCCAACATTATTCACTTATGTGCACGAATTAGGAAGCTAATTGGAGCAAAAACCTTCTACAAAGGTTATGAGATAAAATAGGAAATGGATCCTCTCTAATATTTTTCTCAACTTTTCCTTTCTTATAAAATCTCAACCACTCAAACTAAAATCTTAATGATTCAAATTATTTTTTTATTTTTTTAAGTTAAAACTTTATTTTTTTCAAAATTCACAGCTAAATATTTTTTTTATTTTATATTATGTATCTTATGAAAAAATATATTTTTAAAATTTAAAATAAAAAATAAATAGATTTAGACTGTTCAAATCATCCACTGCCCGGAGGCCACTGCAATGGATCTGGATCCGATATGGCAAGATTGACTCATCAAATCCAATTAGTGCACGTGACATCACAGGGCATGGTACCCATACTCTGTCAACTGCTGGTGGCAACTTTGTGCGAAGTGTAAGTGTTCTTAATAACGGCAATGGCACTGCAAAGGGCGGATCCCCAAGAGCTCGTCTTGTAGTCTACAAAGTTTGCTGGGGCCGTGATAACGATGAGGATTGCACTGATGAAGATATGTTGTCTGCTTTGGACCAAGTTATAGATGATAATGTTGATGTGCTCTCAGTTTCACTTGGAAGGATTGTTATACCAGATATTAATGAGATGTTGACAAATGGAATCTCCACTAGGTCCTTCCACGCAGTGACCAGGGGTATAATTGTTGTTTGCTCAGCGGGAAATAATGGACCAGAACTTCACACTGTATCAAATGTAGCACCGTGGATCTTCACTATTGCTGCTAGCTCCATAGACAGGGACTTCAGCGATAATATTACTCTTGGTAATGGGCAGCGCATAAAGGTACTGCATCTGGTTTTGCTCAAAACGTTAAATAAATATATATCTATATATATATATGTGTGTGTGTGTGTGTTGGAAGGAGAAAGATGAATTTTTCTTTAGGCTCCATTTGTTTCTTAAAAAAAAAATCCTTTAAGTTTTATTTTAAAAAATTTTAAAAATCATTTCATAATCAACAAAAGTTTGTTTTTATTTTGTTTATTTCATTAGAAAAACATTCTAAGAAATTTTTTTCTTTTGCTTCAATTCCATAAAAAAAAAATGGATAAGAAATTATAGGTAATGGTAGTAAGGCGATGATTGGTAATATGATACGAGCAGTGAAGACAAGTTAGGTATGGGTAATTTTGGCAATGGAAAGTGAATTTTATCACAAAACAAGAGTTGAATTTTTCCAGGAAAAAATATTAGGTTAAGCCTAAATACAGTTCATTTTCAATTAATTTTTTTAAATTTAAGCCTAAATATTTTCAAGTTTCAAATTTTGGAATTGAAATTACTCAACTTATGTCCCTCTGATCTTCTTAATTTTTATATGGGGGCTAAATAGAAAATTTATGTTGAGTCCAAGTTCACCTCATTCTCGAAATTCTTATTTAGCATCAGATAAAATGTAGGTATAGGTAGACTTGGGCTGACTCAAGTTTATAAACTTAATTAGCTCAATTACAAAAATATTAAAACTAAAGATGCATATGGGTAAAACCAGACATTTGCTTAGCTTGGTTAACACCGGGCCTATTTTTAAAGGCTCAGGGCCCAACCTAGCTTAATAACCTCAATTTGGGTTTGATTGGGCCACCTTTTGGTTAAAAAATAAAAAATGACCCTAAAAATTATAAAAATTTAATAAAAATTCTTGTAAAATTAAATATTGTCCCTAACAAAATAATAATAAATAAATTTTCATATAAGTTTATAGGTTTTTTTTAAATAGATATGCTTGAGTTAAGCCAGACAAATTCGACCAACATAATTGACCTAATGCTCGGTCTACTCTAATCAATTTTCCTTTTTCTTTTTGGCCAGGCTGCTAGATTATGAGCACCTCTAATTAAAGCAAAAATAGCAATGATTTCCTTACTTGTTTAAGCAAAAAAAATTCATAAAATATTAAAGTGAAATTTAGTTTCTTACAAAATGAGCATAAGAAAATAATTTTGTCAAACTTTTTTATAAAAAAATTCAAATAAACAAACAGAGATGTGGAAGAGAAAAGTTTTCTTCGAAGTCTCAAATTTTAATTTTTCATTATTGCTTTTGACTTCTCTGTTCTTATTTTCTAACAAGTAGACTAGGTGTGTATGTCGGCACAAAAGGTTACCCTTTAATATGATATTCTATGCACGACTAATTATATTTTCATACATGAATCACTTAATCAAAAGACACCAACGTGAATATTCTGGGTACATAATCTTTCAACTGAAACGCCTAGAAACACTTCAGTTATGAATTTAGACACTGGAAATTTCAATTACTAATTTCAACAATATCAACGTCGTATATTATGTGTTTGATTCATTGTTTATTATTTGGATGATTAGGGAACCAGTCTTGCCACAAACTCGACATCTCAGCAGTTTAATCCTGTGGTCATCGCTGGTAATGCTAAGCTTCCTAATGCGACATTTCAAGATGCGTAAGAACAAATTTCCCAATCCTTGCTTCGATTTTGTTTGTCTAACTATCAAATGTTTATCTCCATAGTATGAATACATACATTTTGTGTCCTCCTGGAGTCAACTTGCAAACCCGGAACACTTATCCTAATAAAGTGAAGGGTAGCATATTGGTATGTCAACGAGGTAGGAGCCTAAGACCTGTAGACAAGGGCCAAGAAGCAAAGCGCGCAGGTGCAGTGCAAATGATTTTGCAAAATGATAAGGAATTAAATACAGCTACATGTCACGGGGTTATTACCCTCTTTCCAAAAGATGCGCGATTTGGAACGTGCAGCCTCCGCTTATAAGCCCCTTCACTTCCTCAGGTCCAATTGATATGGGACATGACACACTCTCCCAGCCAATCCGTGACGCCCTCATCACGGGTGGCCCACCAGTGGGATCCACCTCTGAACCAAACCTGAGACAGGCTCTGATACCATTTTGTTACGGAGTCATTACCCTCTCTCCAAAAGACGCGTCGTTTGGAACATGCAGCCCCCGCTTATAAACCCTTTCACCTCCTCAGGTCCAACCGACGTGGGACATGACATACAGTTGACGCTCAAGTTATAGATACTTCCTGTGTTCCTACTAAACAACATCCTCCTCCTAGTAGGGAGATAAGCAACGACTATATCAACTATACCAAGTAATTATTATACATCTTTCTCATACTTCAATCCTTTTGAAATTGTTCTGAAAATATTTGTAGTTAGAAAATGACGTTGTTCCATTTATACACATATTGCAGGAACCCTCTTGCATTCTTGGATTACGCAAAAACATTTATACCAATAAGCCAGCTCCAAAAGTTGCTGCATTCTCATCGAGGGGACCCAACTTAATTTTGCCGTCCATCCTCAAGGTTATCCATTCTCACACCATTATTAACTCCCTCATTCAAGTACATGGTCCATGATTTTGTAATTCCAACAGCATTCTTCTATTTCAGCCTGATGTAACTGCACCTGGTCTTAATATAATTGCTGCTTATTCATTTGGTGCAAGTCCCACTGACTTAGAATCAGATCAACGTCGCTTTGATATAATATATTAGAGGGAACTTCTATGGCATGTGCTCATGTTGCTGGCATTATTGGTATTCTCAAAACTCGTCATCCTAAATGGAGTCCAGCAACTATCAAATCAGCAATCATGACCACTGGTATGACATACATATGAGTCCGCTATCATGTTTACAATTCGCATTTTTTCTTTTCTTACTAACTAACTACAAGCATTTCTAACAACTATCAAAAACTATACCCTTCCAGCAACCACTCGGGATAACGCCAATGGACCAATTCTGGACAAAAATGATGATGAAGTAGCAACGCCATTTCATTATGGTTCAGGGCATGTTAAACCTAACCTTGCAATAGACCCTGGACTTGTTTATGATCTGAACAAAAATGATTACTTGAAACTCTTATGTGCTTCTGGTTACGAGGAAGGATTAGTTGCATCCCTTAATTATAACAAGCCATACAAATGTCCAAAGTCTTTCAAGCTAGAAGATTTCAACTACCCTTCGATCACATTGGCTTATCTGGGTGTGAAACCTATAAATGTTAAACGGACAGTAACAAATGTTGGGCCTCCAAGCACATATTCTGTAAATGTCCAAGCCCCAAGAGGAGTTAAGATTCTTGTTCTGCCGAATACTTTGACTTTTCAAAGAACAAGCGAAACGAAGAGCTACCGGGTTATTTTGCAGGCAATGGGTTCAACCCAAAGTTTAAAATCTTCATTTGGGGAGTTGACATGGACCGATGGCAAGCACAAAGTCAGGAGTCCTATTGTAATCGTGCATTTTCAGAAATGACTTTGTGGGTTTCAATGTTACTAATCCAGTGTGTTTGTGAAATGAGCACAGCTTCTCTCCCATTTGCGCGGCAACTGGACAGTCTAGTGTGAGAGAAAAACAAATTGTGACTTTGAAAAAAGTATAAAAAAGTATACGTACATATATATATATGAATAGTAAAAAGAAAGCAATTTCTCTCACTACTGGCCTATCTATTTGTCCCGCAAACGGGAGAGAAGCTACTCCTTTGTGAAATAGTGTGTGGCAGTGTTGGTGTGTTTGTGGTCAGATGTACTGGGATGTGTGGATGTACTGACTTTGTTATATAAAAATAAAGTGATGCGTCTACTCTGTAACAAGCTACTTTTTCAACTTCTGATTTATTTCTATGGTTTCTAGTTTCTTCTCTTTCGGATCCTATTGGGTTTCTATTTTCCTTTTTGTTCTATCATGTTTATGTCGTTCATCTACATAAAAATGATGGTATCTATTTATAATTCCTGCCAATCATGTTTGACTTGCAAATAGGAATGGCAATGGCCGGATATCTGAACTATTTTGCCCTATCTAAATTCAAATCTGAAGGAAAGAAAACCAAATGATATATATGGTTACAACCTGCAATGGTGCCATTACCTGGTCTCTGTGTGTGTGAAACAGCGTCAGTTAATATTTAAGTATCCATTGCAATAACAATTGAAAGCTTATGCTACCAAAACCAATCTCACAAATTCACTATACCAAGATCATTAATTTCAATAGAATGCCCAGAAGCAAGCAAGCATAACGGATTTCAACAACACAATAATTTCAGCTTCAAGTGGACGACGACACCAGAGGAGCTTAGTTCGATGGCGGTGCTGCTACTGCTTGGATCGACGATGGACAGCGGGCGTCTGGGGTTGGCAGAGAAAATTTGGAGGGAAAAGGAGAATGTCGAAGGCAAAAGGAAAAGAGGGATCCGAAGTTATTGGATTTAGAATTTTAGATATATTATATTTTATATTATCGATTACTAATATTGTCTTTAAAATTTATATGTCATTTGTCTCAAAATTTATATTATTATAATAATCTTAAAAAAAGTAGTTTTTCACTATTTTGAAAAATGTAAAAATATTATAATTTAATTTTATATTAAAAAAATATTTTTTAAATTTTAAAAATTAGCATATATTTTAATGTGTATCAAACTGTTAATATATTATATAAATTTGGTAATGAAAAAGGAAAAGGTCGTAGACTGGAGATTTCTTTTTTTCTTTTTCCAAAATATTCTTACAATCTATCACTCTTTCGTATATATGGAGATGGTTCTGCAATCAAGTATGATACGTTTTGGTTTTAGCCTAATGCGTCTCAAAAATTTTAATAAACATATAGCACATTGATATAAATTTCAAATTTATAGGATGGAAAAATGTATTTTATTTTTGTTATATGTATTTTTACATGAAAATGATAATATTTATTTACTTCCACGAAAGACATGTCTATAAAAGAGGAATGATAAAAACAGATGTAAACCAATTTACTTGCATGAAAGACATGGCTTCCATTTTCTTTTCTAGATTCTTTTTCTATTTTAAAATGAGTGTGTATTAAAATTTTATTTATTTTAATATGTTTTCATTTTTTTGGGGGGGTATCAAAGCTAGATATAGAAAAATGGAGGACTGATTGGTCTGTGGACAATTTATTTATAATATATTTAAATATAAAAAATTAAGTTCTTGTTTTATACTTATTTTATATGATAAAAATATTAATTTTTTTTCATATGCATCATATTCAAACTTCTATTAACAAATTTCTAAGTACTTAAAAAAAATTAAAATGTTTATATATTTATGTATTCATGTATTATGGTATTTCACTCTCAAAAAGCCTACTTTGTTTAGACATACTAATTTTCTAATAAAATTTGAATATTATTTATGATGCACAGAATACATAAATTATTAATTTTTCATATTTTGATATTGAAAATTTATAAATGCATTTTATAATTTTTTGAAAATAAAATTGAAATTTATTCAAATATTTTTATAACTAATTGGCATTTGAAAAATTAAAGTATATTTGGTTCCTCTTGAATCCTTCCTATAAACCAGGCAAAATGCCTAATCATCCTTTCAATCATGTACTCTCCTGCCTCCTCTTGTGGCTTACTAGGTTTACTTTTGTTTTCTCATTCCCTCTTTCTTGAAAATATCAAAGCTTCAATCTTGGTTCCTCATTAGAATTGTAAAATTTATATAAAGGAAAAAAGGACTTAACCTTAAAATTTTTAAAAATAACAAAATTAATTCACGTACTATGGCTCATATTAGACTTACTAGGAATTTTGGAGTTCAGTGAGATTTTATGACTTTCATTTACATCTTTGGTTGGACTAAGGGGCCGATAAACCCAACTTTCACATATTTGATGCCAATTTGGGCTAATATATTGGATTGAGTTAGTGTTGGAGATAACCCTTAGTTTGTAAAAGATACTTCTACTAGCGGCCCACTATGATTATAGGTAAAATGGGTCAATCCGCTTAATCCACTTACTTTAAAAAAGTAAAAAATTTCAATCTAAGCCATTATGTGGGTTAAATTAGCATCAGAAATTTTTTTAAAAAATTAAAAAAATAAAATTTATCGAAATAATAAGTATTTTTTAAAATCTAAATAATTAAATATAAACTTCAAATATTCAAATAACTTTTTCAAGTTTCAACAACCAAACAAAAGTAATTACTTCACTAGTTCAATCTTATCAAACAACTAAAACAAAATAATAGTAGGTAATGAAACTTTTTTAATTTGTTCATCAGGAACATTTGAATTGTAACAATCAAAATTTTTAAATTTCTAAATTTTTTTCTAAGTCTGCTGGCTACAACCCAGCTATAACGAATGTACCAATTCGCTATAGCAAGAATGATTTTAGCTATAGCGAATTCGAACATCTCATACAAAAACCAAGGAGTTCCTCGCAATAGCACACGCCGTAGCGAGAACAGGGGTCTAGGACTGATACGTACTCGTCGTAGCGAGGGTTATTTTTCGCTGTAGTGAGGGTTAGTCCGGAAAAGTGTGAAAAAGTATATTTTTGCTTCTTAAAGACTCCAGAAGCTCTCCTTTTCTTCTAATCGACTTAAGTTTCGTCCAAAACAGAGAAAAGGGCTTGAGAGAGAGAGAAAGAAACAAGAGAATTTAAGAGAGAATGAAGGAAACTAAGGAAAAGGTAAGCAAACTTGAGATTTCCATAGCTCTCTTTCTTAAAATTTTATGCTTCTCTCTTTTCCCTCTCTTTCTATGGTTATGGTTGTTGAATTAGCTTTGTTTTGAGCTTGGTTCAGAAGAGGGAGAGTGGAGAATTAAAGGGAAGGTGAAGGCAAAAGAGAACCACTCTTGAAAGAAGTTAGAACTCAAGGTAGATGCTTATGTATCTTACTTCGTCTTCTTCGTCTTCTTTGCTTCTTGTGTATGTTAGTTCTACCAACTTAAGAGCTTAAGAGAGGAAGGAAGTCTAACCTAGAATGAGTAAGAAACTCTTGAATTAGAGTGTGGGGAGTTGAAAAATAGAAAAGAACTAGGAGAAAGGCTAGTAAAATTCAAGAGGGAGAAACTAGGGATTTAATCTCCTAACTTTTGTGAGTAATTGTTTGAGTTCCAAGAGAGTAATTGCATGCTATTTATTGTGTCTAGGCTCAAGAGAAGCAGCTCTATCTAGTTGTGATTGTGAGACTGAGAAGGGAAAGGAGAAATCAAAAGAGAAGGCTTGTATTGGCTTGTAAGGTAGCTCTCCACTCTTTCTTGATACATTCTTGGATGTGTGATGGTCATTGTATACTTGTGTATGCACTTTTCTTGTGAAACATGCCATTTAATGTTGCCATGATGCATTGGTACCAATATGTTTATATTTTGAGTTGTAAAAATTGTTCGAGTGAAATAGTGCCAAAAGTCCCTTGTGATGGGTGAGGTAGAGCCAAAAGTCCCTAACAATGGGTGAGACAAGACCAAAAGTCTCATGAATGAGTGAGGCTATGTCAAAAGTCTCTAAACCAAGGATGAGGCCATCTAAAAGTCCCTAAACTAGGGTGAGGTTCGACTAAAAGTCACTAGAGCTCATTCTTGGCATTGATATGGTTGTATGATTGTGAATAGTTAGATGCCTACTTGTATGCTTTAACTTATTTATATGCCTTAATTGTTTCTTTGAATGAGTGTATGAGCTATTAAAATTCCATAAATCTCATCCCCTTCCCCCTCCCATCTTAACATGTTAGGTGGAGCTCAAGGAGACCAAAGTGCAAGCCAAGGAGCCTAGTTGAGGATGCTTAGCTAGTTATATAACTTGTTTTAGTTCTTTTGATGTAAAGAAGTGCCAAAATGGATATGTACATATTATTTTTGAGATTTAAATATTTGAGCAAGTATAGAAATATGTATAAATGATATATGAACCATGTATAGAGCTAAAGCAATGAAAATATGCGATTTGGTCACTTGATGTTTTGTATGTAGTAGTGTATTTTTGCCCATAGCATAGTGAGGTTGATATGTGTGATGGTTTGGACCACTTGGCCAATTCATATATGTTGTGTTTATACTTTAAAATTTGCCTAAGAGGTGGTAGAATATGTAGGAGGTCATTTGAACCCATTTTGAACCATAAATAGTGTCAAATTTGCTAAATTCGTGAGCTCTGTCAATATATGACCAAATGAGCTCTTCTTGATATGAAATTTGTCATGCATCTAGAATTCGTTAAGATATTCTTGGCAAGTTAAAGTATAGAATATTTGGAGGTCTAGGGAATATTTGGCGAATTATTGAAATTAGAAAATTTTTTGGTTTTAGTTAATGCACTGTTATCATGGGTCCAAAATTAAACCTTTGTCATCATAGGGCAAAATGGTGTCCAATTGTTATAAAACTTTATGGGCATAAATTAGACATCCATAGAGAACTATACTAACTAGAAGCACCTCAATTGGATGTTTGTAGAGAGAGAAATAACTTTCTGAAGTTCTGTATCAGCATGAGAAAGCCATTCGACCTTCGTTACTGTTCCATCAATTTTCGAGATCCAAAGCTACTAAAATGATCTGGAATTATTTTTTTCCTCTATTTAACATTTGTAGCTTTCCAAATTGATATAGTTTTACCAGATTGGATTTTTTGTGGAATTAGTTATGAATTTTTGAAGTTCATGATAGCAAGCTGTATCAGCACTAGGGACAGCCAGACCTCTATCTCTTTTTTGATATCAAACATGGTCCAAATGCTGAGATTGTAGTTTATAATTATTTTTAGTGTGAATTTAACATCCAGAGCTTTCCAAAAAGCTATAGTTTTCTTAATTCCCATTTTTCTAGAATTAGTTATGATTTTCCAAACTTAAAGCCAAAAATCTGACTTTTTGGCCCGTTTTGAGAAATTATATTTTCTGGTTTTTGGCTTCATATTCATGGTTTATAGGTTGTTTTATGCTATATATAAGTTGTATAAATGGATTTGGAGTAGAGAATGTGATTAACAGGTTCATGGGACTCACGGGACAAAATATGACCGTTTAAACCTTCAGCATATAGCATTAAAATACCACGAGTTTGCTCTTTTCTTTGGAATTTCATGGAATTAAGCCTAAGCGGGAACTAGTTGAGATTAATATATTATGATGTTACATGAATCTTAACTTGAAGGGTTTGTTCCTGTAACATGAGTTGAAATATCATTCTAATGTTTCAAATTATTTAGAGTAGTAAAAAAGAGGGCCAAATTATATGGGGTAGCCCACTTAAATTATGGGTTAAATGGCTGGGCTAGACTTTGATTATAAACCAAAAAGCTCATTCAACTTGACAAACCCAATCTAAAAAAGATGTATATAAGCCCGAAAGGAAAAGCTTGATAAAAATGAGCATGTTTTTAGAAAGTCTAAATTAAATACGAGTTAAGCTTGAGCCTTTTTAAAACCTAGTTCAAGCTTGGGCTTAACCCACATTAATATAAATCTTCTTTTTTAAAAAATATTATTAAACATTAATAATATTTCTTTTAATTTCACTTTCCCAATTCCCCTTACCTTGTCATTCACTTTCATTTAGACTTCAAAATCCTTCATCCCCTAGATGGCTTGGTATTGGATGTAACACCCTCTTTAAAATAGAATTTTTATTAGATTAATTAAGTCAAATTAATTAGATTAAAGACCCATAAATTAAGAAAATGAGGTCTTAATAGGTGGATTTGGGAATTTATAAATTTTGGAAAAGAAATTAAATTTTTTTGAACTCATTAGGTATTTAATTAGAATTTTTATAAGTTTTTAGGGTTTATTTAAAAGTAAAATTTATTTATTACATAATAATAAATTAAGAAATAAATCTTTAGGGAATGAAATTTTAAGAAATTCTAAAGCCATTGAAGCTCTAAAAATATAAGAAAATTATTTGATAAATAAAAATATTTAGATCAATTTTAGAGATCAAAATATAATTAATAAATTTTTAGGGTTTAAAAGTGTAATTTTAAGGTTAAAATATAATTTTAGCCAAGCCAAAATATTTTTTCAAGCATAAAATATAATTTTAGCCAAATAAAAATTGGCATGTTATGGATAATTAGATTGCTTCAAATCGACCATTATAGTTAAATGAATAACTTCTATAATTGTCACTTTGTCCAAATATCCCTCTACGTGTAGATATTATGCATTGAAATGTGTGAAAACATATGAAAAATATTTATATGAAAGAAGAAGATTTTTCTTCTTTCTCAAGTGATGTGTCCAAGATGAAGAGAGGGAAAGTTGCCTTATTTCTATAAAAAGCCAACCTCTTTCCTTTAGAATTGACACATCTCCATCACATCCCAAACTTCTACTACCTTGCTTCTGAACACCACCCTTCCACAAACATTCCAAAACTTGATTGCCTTGAGAGAGAGATAGCATGAGAGAAGCAAAAGAGCAAGAGAATAGGTAGGAAGAAAAGAAGAAAAAAGCTGTTGGGATCAACTAAAAAATAAGACCAATTTTTTATCTTACTAAAAATTTATGAATCTCTTTTATCACTTTTTTTATCTTCCTCATCTCCTCATTCTCTCCATTTTCTTTTCCATTTTATCTCTTCCTTCTTCTTTGATATCTTACATTGATGAGTGCATTGTGTAAAATCTTCTATATTGTGGTGGCACTAGTTGTTGGCAATATTAAGAGTGTACCAAAATTTTAGGAGATTGTGTAGTGAGTTAGGAAGACTAAGTAACCATTTTAATTTTATAGAAGTTCAATTTTCTAAATGACCTAAGGCAGAGTATCCTTTTCCTCCTTAGATTCTTAAGCCCTTAGGGATGGTTGAATGATAAAATTTTTATAGAAGTTCAATTTTCTAAATGACCTTAGGTTGATTATCCTTTTTCTCCTTAGGTTCTTAAGCCATTAAGGATGGCTAAATGATGACTTTAGGAAAATAATCCCTTATAGATAGCCTTTTTTTGTTCTTGAAAAACTAGCAATAAGTTGGAAATAGTTGCAACCTTGTAGAATTGTCTATCTTAGTTGGTTGGGATAGTAGGTATTTATGTTGTGATTTAACTATTTTATTGTGCAACATAAATGAAGCTTGGTGTGAAAATTTTTGGTCAGAAAATAATCATATCATAGTCCAATTTCTTCATTTTGCGGTGCAATTCATGTCCCGTTCTGTTAGGCAAATTTCAAAACTGAACTAGGTCACAAACTCACTATTTCATGTCATGACCTCACTTGTGAAACTCCTAGACAAGTTGTTGTATACCTTGTTTTGCTTATGTCTTCTAAAAGGATATTAAAAGGTTAACTAGGCCTAGAAGAGGTGATTAAATTAAGCAATCTCAAGATTTTTAACTTTGTTAAAGTAAAATACAATGTTTTATGATTCTTTAGCTACTTAGTGAAAATTCATTCAATAAGAGTTTAGCTCTTTAAGGTAACACTAAACCAAGTTGTTCTCATTTAAAAGTAACTTCATGTAAGGTAGAATAGGGTAGGCTTACCTTTATACAACGTTTGGAGTTAGCTTAAAGTTGAAATTGAAGTAACTAGCTAGAAATTAATGGATAGTGAACATGTAGTTTTAAAAGTTAAAATTTTTTGTGTGTTTTCAATCTATTAAAGGGTCAATTTACACATTTCTACATTATTTATTCAATATTAGGAAATTAAATTTTTAGTTTAGTTTATTAATATTTAAGGTGTTACACGATTATGCACAAACATTAAATTTCTCTTTAGTTGTTTAAGTTCTTAAAACAAGCCCTATGTCTATCAATTCAAGAACTCTCACTCGAATAAGTATCCCTTAAGATGCATATTTCACATGTATTATATTTTTATGTTTTCAAATTGTCAAATTAACAAGTTCATTAAAATTAGTGTATAAGGAATTTTTTATATGTTTTACAACAATTCACTTCTTAAAGATAATTCCTTTTTTTAATTTTTTAAAATAATTTAAACTCATAATTTATCCAAATTTGCCATTATAGTTGGCAAATCTTGGTCAATTTTATAGTTGATCCATTTAAGGAAACTTTTCAAATAAATCCCTTTCTCAAGTGCAGTAAAGTTAAAATGTTGTGCACTTCTCATGTTTGGAAACTGGAATAACAAAATAGTTTGTCCTACATTCATTTTATTGTGGCATTCTTTTATAAGCTTTATGTCGCCTATATATCTTAGAAAATTAAGCTTTTTATTGGTTCTTAGGTTTTCTTTTACAAATTCATAATATTACTCATTAGAAAAGGGAATGAATTATAATCTTGACCCAAGAGGCTTTTTGCATGAAATCTAGTATGTTGTCTTAGTTCTATCCTAAGACAATGTTTTATATTAAGAGCTTTTATATTCTTGTTCAATTTCCCAACAATTTCTTATAATTGCTTTAGTTCATTAGTATTTTCAAGGTGAGAAAGACCTTCTTTTTATGAAGCCTATGTTTTATTATTGTTGGAATTCTTTTATATCTCTTAAGTTTATATATATCTTTTCTAACCACATCAAAAAGAAGTATTTTATTGAGGTATGTTAGGCCACTCTCAGTTAAGTTTTCTTTATCCTTTTTTCTTACAACAAGAACTTTCAAATTGGTTGCTCTAGCAATTACCATTTTACCTACTCCACAAATGCCACAAATCTTTTTATTTGGACTTTCTCATTAGTCCAAACATTCAAGTGGAAGCTTACTTTTAACATTTAAGTACTTGAGACTCAAGTGCGACTAGGTAATTAGCTATATGTAAATATATGCTATACATGCTATTTACCTTTCTAAAAACCTCTTTAATTATTAAAAAAAGTTTCTTTTTTCACTTCAATCAACATTACCATAAGTCAAATAATTTTAATAATATAAATTTATAATTTTTTTAAAACATAATTTTCAATTCTTAGGTCTCCTATGTGCCTTAAGTGTATTTGAACATTATGAAGTAGTATCTAAATATAAACAAAATATATACTAATAGCTAGGTCACAATTTTAGGGAAATTCTAAGACTAAAACCAACCCAAGCCCTTGCACACACCCCAAGAAGGCCATTATTCTCTTTTTTTATATTTCATATATTGATTCAAACATAAAATTGGCTTAAACCAAAAACAGCCCCAAAAAAGTTGTAAAATGAAGTTGTCTAGATATGTTCGTTACAAAAAAAGTTGTTAACGAGAAGACAAAAGAGATATTATGATTACCAATTTTTGACCTGAGACTAGGACTAATTGTAAAGTAAGAATAGGAGCTGCACTTATAAATGAAAAATATAAAGTCTATGACCTTATTGAAAAACAAAAATACCCATTTTATCTTTCAAAAACAACTTATATGTTGGTGTCACAATGTAAATTATCTCAAGTTCAAACCTATGAGATTGATTTGGTAGAAGATTCTAACCTTCAATAGAGATCATCTTTTAAATTGATAATTAAGCACGTGGGAGGAAGAGCTAATCTCGATTATATCTAGTTGGATGCCAAAAAAAATTACCTTCTTCCAAATGACAAAGAACCATGGTTTGTAGGAAAAACAGTTGTATATTATAATATTTTCAATGATGTTTGGAAAATCTATCTTTTTACCATACATATCAAATAGATATAGAAGAACAAATAATTGATGTATTTTGGGCCAACACAAAAATGTAGATCAACTATGTTTTTTTTTGGTGATGCGGTATCACTAAAGACAACATATTGTACTAACATTGCATATAGATAACTTATCATCTTTTTATGTTCAATCATTACAGAGAAGCAATGATTTTTAAGGCAACATTGTTATAAGGTGAAATTGCAAAGTCATTTAAATGGCTTTTTGAAACTTTCTTGAAGGCACACAAGTAAAAAAAGCCCTTTATTATTTTTATTAATCAAAATCATGCAATATCAAAAGCATTATGTGAAGTGATGCCAGAGACTTCACATATTGTAATAACCGAAAAAAAGGGGATAATAATAATAATATATGATAAAATAAAATAAAAAGAAACATTTTAATTTTTGATTTTTATTTCCTTGATTATGATTTTTCTCTCTCTCCTTTCCTCCTTCCCGTCGCTTCTCACTGGGTTGTCTGGTTTTGTTTTTCTTTCATTTTGCTGCTTCTGGTTCTCTTCGTTAGTCCCTATGTGATGCTTCCCAGCTCCCCCTTTCGGTGGTTAAGCACCGAAAATCACTTCCCTAGCTTCATTCGAATGTTCTGAGCAACTCCCCTGTTATTCTGTCGTTGGTGCCCCGCTGCCTCTCCCTTCCGTCACGCCAACTTTATCTCCTTCAAGCTCCCTTGTTTCTTCTTTGTTCAAGCTGCCATTTCCTTCCATTCCACTGCAGAGCTCCCTTCGGCATTGTGCAGACTTCGTTTAACTCTTTCACTATTGATTTGAACGAGCTGGTCCACGAACGAGCCAGGGGCATTACGAGACCTCAGTGAGCATTTTAGTTTTAGATCCATTTATGTTCTTCATCCATTCCTAATGCTAATCTATTAAATTTCACCCTTCCTCCCATTTTTTGGCCCATTCTAGTTCAATGGAATGTTATTAGGGTTTATGTTCTTGCTTTTTAGTAGGTTGGCCGAAAATGGAAGAATGAAATGGGGATCTTTTAATTAGGCTTCCTAGTCATGCAATCTTGCATAAATCTTCAATTCTCACTTCCTTAAGGTGATCTGTGAACTCAAATGATGAATTAGAGATCAAAGGAAAAAATGGTTAGGTTGGAAGGCAGATGTATATGCGATAAGTAAAGTTATATTGATAATTAGGATTGAAAGAGGTACCTATTAAGAATTATTGATTTTTTTTAGGATCTGCATGATGATCTAGTGAGTTGGGCGTTATCAGGAAATCCTATAGGCGTTGGCAGTGAAGGAAACTGATCTTTCAAGGAGGAACAAGTATCGAGCTAGCATTGGGCATCGTCTGTGAGTAAATAATGGTTTGAAGTGTTTATTGTTACCATTGATTCTGATATCATTACGTACCCCTTTCTTGGAATCGTGCTGCCTGAAATGAAATTCTGCCATATGTATGATTCTATAGCAATGAGTTGATCTTGAGGGAGTGATTGTTAAATGAGTCACTTTTGTCTATGTATCTTATAATTGGCCTTATCTAGTTATTTTTTTATTTATTTTATTTATGTACGAAATTTTGTATTTATATTCGTTTACCTAATAAATTGTTTGTTTCTTTTTTTCCTTTTTCTTTTTTTTTTTACTAATTTTGGTTTCTCATAACGTAAATCCCTTGGAAAGTATGTTTGGCTAGTGATATATATATATATATGTATTAAACTGAAATTATTGATTAGTATTAATCGGGCGCCCTATTCATAAGCGCACGCAATAGTTGCTAGTGAAACCCGTAGGGCATAGGAAGTGGAGGGATCTGGATAGAGAAGGAGCTGCTCGTTAGGTGTAGCTACCCATCAGAAGCGGGTAAGGAGCTGCCAACGAGGTGTAGCCACCCCCAGAAAGTATAAGTCCAGACACGTTAACAAGAGGGGTAAGGAAGGAGCTACCCATTAGGCGTAGCCACCCGAGTAACATGGGTAAGGAGCTGCCAACGAGGTGTAGCCACTACTTTATCTGACATAGTTCCCTAAGTATTCACATTAAGAGTCGCAGGATTTTTTTTTGGTTATTCTAGAATATGATACCTGGTAATTTTGTTCATGATGGTGAGTGTGATGTTTAATATATAAATACATGTGTCAACCTGTTGTTCATGACCCTTTTTGTTTCTATTGTGGAAACCTATTATTTGCTCACTGAGTTGGCTCACTCCTTTGACTTTTAAACTTTTCAAATAGCGCCACCAGATTCGATCCGCCTCCCTCATTTTAGGTTCTGAGGCGTTGTGGCGGTGAGCCTCCTTTTTGGGGTTGGGGGCTTGGTTGCCTTTCTTTTGTTTGTTTTTTTGTTATTGTTGGTTGCTATAATCGATTGATGATCATATTGTAAAGTATTTTAGATATAGGGCCAATGGATTTCCCCTATTTTGGTCTTTTGATGCTTGAGGATTGGTTAAGAGAGCAGAGCTCTCCGTTGTGGTTTATGTTGGATTTTAGCTATTTTTAGAAATTTGGGATGTCCTATTTTCAAGGGACATTCTGCTGAAATTTCTATAAAAAAAAGCTAGTGCACAAAAGGAAAGAAATTATATATATTCAACGAGGCAGGGTTACACTTAATGTACAGTTATTCGGTGTAAGACTCCCAAAGATTATTTACTGATATAGTGTAGTCAATCAAGCTGTAGCTAAGAACTCCGTATGGGTTCCCCGTGTTGGTCACCCCTTCTCTTAGGTAGTAGGGCGTGACAAAGTGGTATCAGAGCATAAGTTCCTGTGTCCTGTGAAATAAGTGCTCCCTAATGACACCTTAGTTATCTTTATGAACCCGAGTATAATTATAACTAAGATATCATTAGAGGCCTTATAGGGTGTTAAGGGTTCCTTCCTTGTGTGTAATACCCTGGGAAGCATGGGTGTTTGTGAATATATATGTTTATGAATGATTAGTTTTTTTTATTTTGTTCTAAACTTGTGCCTTTGGTTTTATAAAGCAATGATGTTGGTGGGATCTAGTACAACCGTAGGAGCAGTTGCAGAAGAAAATGCAGATGAGCCTTCTGTTGAGGCTCCTGCTCCACCGGTGGTTCCAGCCCCTAGGGGTCATGGTAGAAGGGCTAATAAAGGTCGAGGGAGACGTGGAGGGCGTAATGGGCAAGGTAGGGCTACCCCGGCCCCGGCCGAGAATGTAATAGTAGGGGGACCTATGCCCCCTCAATCGCAATCAGGATCATTGGATGCCTTGGTGGCTAGATTATAAGGGACTGTGGAGGCGTTAGCAAATGTAGTGCAAGCACAGGGAGCTAGAATCGATCAATTAGTAAGTGTTATAGCTCCGCAAGCTCAAGCACAGGTTCAGCCTACTCCAGTGACATAGTCGATACAAAACAAAAGGAGGAATACTAACGACTTGATATCAAGATTCTTGAAGTTGAAACCGCCAGTATTTTCTAGGTTTGATAGCCGAGAAGATCCCCAACTCTTTATGGATGGTGTTGTGAAGGCGTGTCGAGCTCTTAAATGCTCGGGTAAAGAAAAAATAGAATTAGCGACCTACCAGATGCAGAATGTGACTTATACCTAGTGTGAGACCTTATTTCAAGGAAGACCTACAGGATTACCTCCGATGACTTGGGAAGAGTTTAGAGAAGCTTTTATGGCCAGATTCTTACCTAAGAGTACCAGAGATGCAAGGCGTCGAGAGTTTAAGACCTTGAGGCAAGTCTCAAGCATGAGTGTCTCTGAATATGATATCCGATATACACAGCTCTCACGTTATGCACCTCATTTGGTTTCCACAGAAAGAGATCAGATTGAGAGATTTGTGGACGGATTGTTACGCCCTCTGTTTAATGCAGTAGCGGCTTAGGTTGAGCAATTTTCCTCCTATGTTGCAGCAGTTGATTGTGCAAGGAAGATTGAGTTACGGGGGATAGACGACAATGCTCTCTTTTCAAAGAAAAGCAAAAGGATTAAGGGTAAGCACCAGGGTGTAGGGTACTTAACGGGCGGATCAAGACTTCAAGAGCATAGCCAGACATTAACTTTAGTCTCAAGGAAATCGGTGCAGTCTTCGAGTAGTGTAGTTAGTCAGCGATCAAACCAGAGTGCCATTGGACCTCATGTTTAGTATAGTCCAGTCCAAATGGAGCGTGATCTTAATCGTTGTCCTACTTGTGGGAAGCTTCACTCTGAGCAATGTTATAAGGCAACCAGAGCTTATTATCTTTGTGGGCAGGTGGGACATCTGAAGAAGAATTGCCCACTCCGGCAGCATGGGTCTAGTCATGGATTGGTCTCCACATCTCGTCAGATAGCTCTTATAGCAGTTATACCGATCCAGTCGGTTCCCACCCAACCAAGTAAAGGTGGTGTGGGGTGAGGTACAGGAAACAGGGGGCCAGCCTCTGTGGGAAAAAGGCAAGCTCGGGTGTTTGCCTTAACAAGACAGGATGCACAGGCCTCTAATGCAGTGGTGACAGGTACCCTCTAAGTCTGTTCTCACGATGCTTGTGTGTTATTTGACCCTGGTTCTACTTATTCGTATATATCTCCTCATTTTGCTAAACGAGTTGGTAGGGGTCTAGTTAAATTAGATGATCCCTTTATGGTCATGACTCCGATTGGTGAATCGGTGTCAATAAACTAAATGTGCCAATTTTGTGAGGTTCTTATCAAGGGTAAGAAAACTTTAGCGAACTTGGCAATACTCGATATGACTAATTTTGATGTGATTTTGGGGATGGATTGGTTGGCTTCTTGTCACGCCACACTAGATTGTTATTCAAAAGTGGTAATATTTCACATTCAAGGGGAGCCGCCCTTTCTGATATAGGGTGATCGTAGGGAAGTACCAACTAACCTTATCTCTTCATTAAGGGCACAGAGGTTGCTAAGAAGAGGGTGCCAGGGATATTTAGGTGTCATTAAGGAAGTTAATACACGAACGGTAAACCCGCAACAGGTTGTGGTGGTTAGGGAGTTTGCGGATGTGTTTCTAGAAGAGTTACCTGCATTACCACCAGATAGAGAGATTGAATTTCATATTGATGTAGTTGCAGGCACGCAACCAATTTCTATACCTCCTTATCGCATGGTACCATTGGAGTTGAAGGAGTTGAAGGTTCAATTGTAGGATTTGTTGGATAAGGGTTTTATTCGTCCGAGCGTCTCTCCTTGGGATGCTCCAGTACTTTTTGTGAAGAAAAAGGATGGGTCTTTTCGATTATGTATCGATTACAGGCAACTTAATAAAGTTATGGTTCACAATAAGTATCCATTACTTTGTATTGACGATCTTTTTGATCAATTGCAAGGTGCGCAGTGTTTTTTCAAGATAGATTTGCATTCTGAGTACCACCAATTGAAGATAAAGAAGGAAGATATACCCAAGACAACTTTTAAAACCCGTTATGGTCATTATGAGTTCTTAGTAATGTCCTTTGGGTTAACTAATGCGCCAGCGGCATTTATGGATTTGATGAATCGAATATTTAGACCATTTTTAGATAGATTCATCATAATATTCATTGATGATATCCTAGTTTATTCAAAGAGCCGGGAAGAGCATGAACAACATTTACACTTAGTGTTGCAATGGTTAAGAGAGGAGCAATTATACGCAAAGTTTTCTAAGTATGAATTCTGGTTAGATCAAGTGGCATTCTTGGGCCATGTCATTTCGAGGGATGGTATCCAAGTGGATCCAAGTAAGGTAGAAGCCGTCCAAAAGTGGCCTATACCTACCACAGCTACAGAGATTCGCAGCTTTTTAGGGTTAGCTGGGTACTATCGCCACTTTGTAAAAGATTTCTCAAAAATAGCTACCCCTTTGACTAGATTGACATAAAAGAAAGTTAAATTTCAGTGGTCGGACGCTTATAAAGAAAACTTTCAAAGGTTGAAGAAGTGTTTGACTTCTGCCCCAGTCTTAACATTACCATCGGGGGTAGGAGGTTATGCTGTGTATTGTGATGCCTCAAGAGTAAGGCTGGGATGTGTTCTTATGCAATATGGACAAGTGATAACCTATGCTTCTAGGCAACTCAAAAGACATGAGCAAAATTACCCTACTCATGATCTGAAAATGGCAGTGGTGGCATTCGCCCTTAAACTGTGGCGACATTACCTTTACGGCGAAACTTGCGAGATCTATACCGATCATAAAAGTCTTAAGTACATCTTTCAACAAAAAGATCTTAACCTTAGACAACGCAGGTGGATGGCGTTACTCAAGGATTATGATTGTACTATTCTTTATCATCCTGGGAAGGCCAATGTAGTAGCAGATGCTTTAAATAGGAAGTCAATGGGCAGTTTAGCTCATATTACAAGAGATAGGAGATCATTAGTGGAAGAAGTTCATAGCTTGGGGAGAGGAGGAACGAGGTTTGAAATTACTAAATCTGGAGCTCTCTTAGCTCATGTGCGAGCTTGTTCATCCCTTATTGAAAGGGTAAAGGTGGCTCAGAGGTTAGACCCCAAGTTGAACAGGATGATGAAAGGAGTAAGAAGTGGCAAAAATAGTGAATTCATTGTAAACTTAGAAGGGGTACTTAGAATTGGAAACCGATTATGTGTGCCTAACACGGGGGATATAAAGAGGGAAATTCTAAATGAAGCTTATCATTCGGCATATACCATTCACCCAGGATCAACAAAAATGTACCAAGACTTGAAGCAATCTTATTAGTGGGAAGGTATGAAGGGAGATGTAGCCGACTTTGTTTCTTGTTGCCTAATGTGTCAACAAGTGAAGCCTGAGCATAAAAAACCAACAGGTTTGCATCAGCGACTAGAAATACCTGAGTGGAAGTGGGAGAGAATCACAATAAATTTCATAACAGGCTTACCCCGTACCCAAAAGGGGTATGATTCTATTTGGGTTATTGTGAATCGATTAACGAAGGCAACACATTTCCTCCCTGTCAAGACTACTTATAGTGTGGCTAAGTATGCACAACTCTACTTAAGTGAAATAGTGAAGTTACATGGGGTACCCGTATCTATAATTTCTGATAGAGGTCCTCAATTTACCTCTCGTTTTTGGAAGGCCTTCCAAGAGGCCTTGGGCACGAGAGTGGACCTCAATACTGCTTTTCACCCTCAAACTAATGGGCAGTCTGAGAGGACAATACAAATTTTGGAAGATATGCTGAGAGCTTGTGTCCTAGACCTTGGTGGTAGTTGGAAAAGTCATCTACCTTTAGCAGAATTCGCATATAATAATAGTTATCAAGTTAGCATTCAAATGGCACCATTTGAAGCACTATATAGAAGGCGGTGCAGGTCCCCAATAGGATGGTTTGAAGTTGGTGAAGCCAAATTATTAGGTCCCGACTTGGTACAAGATGCACTAGAGAAAGTACGAATAATACAAGAAAGGTTGTTGACAGCTCAGAGTCGACAAAAGTCATATGTGGATCACAGACGTCGAGACTTGGAATTCTCTGTGGGTGATATGGTGTTCTTAAAGGTGTCACCTATGAAATGTGTGATGAGATTTGGAAAAGGGGGAAAGTTAAGTCCGCGATATGTGAGACCTTATGAGATACTAGATAAGGTTGGTCATGTGGCTTATCGTCTAGATCTACCATCAGAATTGGCAGGAGTTCATCCATTATTCCATGTGTCTATGTTGAGGAAGTACTTGTCTAACCCTTCACACATAATCAAATTACAGGATATCGTATTAGATAAGGGGTTGACATATAAGGAAGAACCTGTCTCAATTGTAGATAGGCAGGTAAGGAAGCTTCGCTCGAGAGAAGTGACAATGGTTAAGGTAGTATGGCGTAACCACTCATAGGAAGAGGCTACGTGGGAGGCAAAGGGTGATATACGTGCCAAATATCCCCACTTGTTTGGGTCATGAGGTTAGAACTCCATTTTCTCTTATGAAATTTGGGGACCGAATTTCTTTAAGGGGGGAAGACTGTAATAACCGAAAAAAGGGGATAATAATATTATATGATAAAATAAATAAAAAGAAACATTTTAATTTTTGATTTTTATTTCCTTGATTATGATTTTTTCTCACTGTCCTTTCCTCCTTCCCATCGCTTCTCACTGGGTTGTTTGGTTTTGTTTTTCTTTCGTTTTACTGCTTCTGGTTCTCTTCGTCAGTCCCTGCGTGATGCTTCCCAGCTCCCCCTTCCAGTGGTTAAGCACCGAAAATCACTTCCCTAGCCTCATTCGAACGTTCTGAGCAACTCCCCTGTTATTTCGTCGCTGGTGCCCAGCTGCCTCTCCCTTCCGTCACGTCAACTTTATCTCCTTCAAGCTCCCTTGTTTCTTCTTCGTTCAAGCTGCCATTTCCTTCCATTCCACTGCAGAGCTCCCTTCGGCGTTGTGCAGACTTCGTTTAACTCTTTCACTGTTGATTTGAATGAGCTGGTCCACGAACGAGCCAAGGGCATTACGAGACCTCAGTGAGCATTTTAGTTTTGGATCCATCTATGTTCTTCATCCATTCCTAATGCTGATCTATTAAATTTCACCCTTCCTCCCATTTTTTGGCCCATTCTAGTTCAATGGAATGTTATTAGGGTTTATGTTCTTGCTTTTTAGTAGGTTGGCCGAAAATGGAAGAATGAAATGGGGATCTTTTAATTAGGCTTCCTAGTCATGCAATCTTGCATAAATCTTCAATTCTCACTTCCTTAAGGTGATCTGTGAACTCGAATGATGAATTAGAGATCAAAGGAAAAAATGGTTAGGTTGGAAGGCAGATGTATATGCGATAAGTAAAGTTATATTGATAATTAGGATTGAAAGAGGTACCTATTAAGAATTATTGATTTTTTTTAGGATCTGCATGATGATCTAGTGAGTTGGGCGTTATCAGGAAATCCTATAGGCGTTGGTAGTGAAGGAAACTAATCTTTCAAGGAGGAACAAGTATCGAGCTAGCATTGGGCACCGTCTGTGAGTAAATAATGGTTTGAAGTGTTTATTGTTACCATTGATTCTGATATCATTATGTATTCCTTTCTTGGAATCGTGCTGCCTGAAATGAAATTCTGCCATATGTATGATTCTGTAGCAATGAGTTGATCTTGAGGGAGTGATTGTTAAATGAGTCACTTTTGTCTGTGTATCTTATAATTGGCCTTATCTAGTTATTTTTTTATTTATTTTATTTATGTACGAAATTTTGTATTTATATTCGTTTACCTAATAAATTGTTTGTTTCTTTTTTTCCTTTTTCTTTTTTTTTTATTACTAATTTTGGTTTCTCATAACGTAAATCCCTTGGAAAGTATGTTTGGCTAGTGATATATATATATATATATGTATTAAATTGAAATTATTGATTAGTATTAATCGGGCGCCCTTTCATAAGCGCACGCAATAGTTGCTAGTGAAACCCGTAGGGCATAGGAAGTGGAGGGATCTGGACGGAGAAGGAGCTGCCTGTTAGGTGTAGCCACCCGTAAGAAGCGGGTAAGGAGCTGCCCGTTAGGTGTAGCCACCCGTAAGAAGCGGGTAAGGAGCTGCCAACGAGGTGTAACCACCCCCAGAAAGTATAAGTCTTGACACGTTAACAAGAGGGGTAGGGAAGGAGCTACCCGTTAGGCGTAGCCACCCGAGTAATATGGGTAAGGAGCTGCCAACGAGGTGTAGCCACTACCTTATCTGACATAGTTCCCTAAGTATTCACATTAAGAGTCGCATGATTTTTTTTTTTGGTTATTTTGGCATATGATACCTGGTAATTTTGTTCATGATGGTGAGTGTGATGTTTAATATATAAATACATGTGTCAACCTATTGTTCATGACCCTTTTTGTTTCTATTGTGGAAACCTATTATTTGCTCACTGAGTTGGCTCACTCCTTTGACTTTTTAACTTTTCAGATAGCGCCACTGGATCTGATCTGTCTCCCTCATCTTAGGTCCTGAGGCGTTGTGGCGGTGAGCCTCCTTTTTGGGATTGGGGGCTTGGTTGCCTTTCTTTTGTTTGTTTTTTTTGTTATTGTTGGTTGCTGTAATCGATTGATGATCATATTGTAAAGTATTTTAGATATAGGGCCAATGGATATAGTTTTTGTTTCCCCCCCTTTCCCCTATTTTGGTCTTTTGATGCTTGAGGATTGGTTAAAAGAGCGCAGCTCTCCGTTGTGGTTTATGTTGGATTTTAGCTTTTTGTAGAATTTGGGATGTCTTATTTTCAGGGGACATTCTGCCGAAATTTCTATAAAAAAAAGCTAGTGCACAAAAGGAAAGAAATTATATATATTCAATGAGGCAGGGTTACACTTAATGTACAATTATTCGGTGTAGGACCTTCCAAAAATTATTTACTGATATAGTGTAGTCAATCAAGCTATAGCTAAGAACTCCGTATGAGTTTCCTGTGTTAGTTACCCCTTCTCTTGGGGAGTGGAGCGTGACACATATATTATGCAAAATGCATTTGATGTAAAACAACATCAAGCATCTTAGTAACTTCATGGAGGATGGATCCCATTTTTTGACAAATTTCAAGAAGTGCATGTACTGACAAGATGAGAAAATACAGTTTGAGGCAGTACGAAGTAACTTAATGTTAGAATATAGTGTTCATGAAAACACATGGCTAATATCGATTTAAAACATAAAAGAAAAATAGGTAACTTATCGCAGAAGAAAGCTTTTACACTTGGTATACAGAGCACACAACTTAGGAAAAACTTGAATTCTAATATCAAAATTTGCACAACAATCGGGCATGGATGTCATCCAATTCTTCAAGAACTTCTAAAGGGTTGTGAGGACAAGTAGTATAAGGAGTTGAAGTGTGAATTTGAATGACAGCAAAAAAATCCATGATTGAAAATAGAAAGTTTGCCTATGCTGATACAACATGCTCATATTTATACCACCACTATCTTTGACTGTTCCTAAAAGAGTTTGATCTATATGCAACTACATGTATAAAAGATAGAAATGAAAATTAGTCATTGTTTGAATATGTTGTTAGTATGATCAATTAGGAGATAAATTGGAGAGTTTCATTTAATCCTTGCAATAAGTCTATTTCATGCATTTGTAAGAAGTTTGAGATTTTGGGTATACTATGTTGCCATGCTTTAAAGGTGTTTAATGTGATGGATCTTAAAAATCTTCTTGATAAGTATATTCTAAAAAAGTGGACAAAAGATATGAGAAGCAATATGTTAGGGGAAAGTAAGTCAAAAATTCTAGGCTTGATAGCACACAATGATAAAGAAAACTTTTTTCTCAAACTAATATTATTAGCAACCTAAGTGTATAATTGTCTAAAAGCATTCTCGTTCTTAAATCAAACTGAGAATGAACTAAGTGAACAAGTTAAAAAGATTCATTTGAGGCAAAAGGACAATGATAGCAATGTCACCATAACAAAGGCAAGTGAATTTATAACACAATTGAATACGTTACTACTCTGTAATTAGTATTCATGTTATGATTAGCATTCTTTGTAATGTAGGTTCCACTTGATTCAATAAAGATATCTCAAATGTCAACAAACAAGATGGTTGAAGTACTAGAGTTATGGTATATGTTACTATAGTGCATATATTTTACATGATACTATTACAATTTTATATAGTCATATCCTTGTAGATGCTACTAATATGTGGCAATGAAACAAAACCACTTTATTGAAATTGATCTATTCATTACATTCAACTCTTTATTAGAATTTAAATTTAAAACAGTGTACAAAAGCATTCCTTCTATATTACTTCAAAAAGCCACGGCATTGCAACATCCTATACAATGACCAATTGAACTACATGGTGCATTTGCGGTCTCAATTGCAAGTTAAAATCATCCAAACTTTGAGTCAACTAACATGGTGTAGTGAGATCCCATTTGCTTTAACCTCTACCTTGATGGAGTGATCCCAATTGCAAGTTCTGGACGAGTTACATGTAAATATAATAGATGACCAAACATGCTCATCAAAATTCTCATACAAGAAGCCTTCGGTATTTACACATATCCATAGCATCATAATTGAGGGTTTAGACATAACTGAATAGTGGAATTCAAGATGCCTACCTGGTTTTCAAAATGATAATGAAATCAGCATATTTCAACGTTCCTTAAAATAATTCCAAGCACTAAATTTGAACTTAGCATTATTAACATTAAAATAATTCCAAGCCCAGATACTTTACTTTGCGAGCTGGAAATACAATAAATAAGTACCTTAAAATAATTCCAAGCCCCGATTCGCCATTATAGATGTGCAGGCTAATCAGTCCCCTGATTCAGTAAAACTTTGATCAAATATAACTTTAAAACATCCACTTCATTATCAGCCTTTTCCCAGCCTAAAGCAGATAATTACATTAGAGAAATCATTTGTGGAAAAAAAAATCATAATCAAAATAATATAAGATAATCATAATGCCAAGACCGGTGTGTAGGCCTTCACTAGAATTCCACGTGAAGCCTTCAGCAAAATGGCCACTTGATGCTTAAAATAACAGGATGACAAAACCAGTTATAATGTCACAAAACTAATTAATGTCTTGAAAGTTGAAGTTATTATATTTATGTTTGGTGCTACTCGCTATTATATGAATACAAGTCCTCTTTCCCAAAAATAATTCACTTCCAATGAAGCACATAAGAAGCCTAGTTGCATGAGATTCAAATTGGGAGCAAATTTAGTGGCAACCCACAAAAATATTTTGAGTTCTTTTTCTTTTCAAAACATGTTTATTGCTTTTTTTTTAATTGAAAAATCTGTGTTCGCAAAAATGTCAAAATTGTTAAGGCAATGTTAATAATGAGGACCAGAAAGTACAGGGTTTAGTAGATTATATTTGCAAGATGAAAAATACAAAATGACATTTTCATTTAAGTGAAGGATCATTGAAGAGTCTTGATGACAAATTAGCTGACAACTTGATGATAGGTTGTTAGCGCAATGCAATTTGTTTTCTCAAAAGGCTACTCAGTAATCATGTTTTACTTAACTGGCCTCTCAGCTTGAACCTTTAGATGAATATGTCAATATCGACGCAGCCTATTAAATTATCAGATTCGCAGATAATTTAGTTAAAAATGCAAAAAACAACAACGACACAAGGCATCTCAGAAACCAATTCATTGAAAGGCCCGTGAAATCAAATAGCATCAAGATAAAGCCGAAGACAAGCAAATCATAAAGAAATCGGAAAAGAAACCTCAAATCTGGACGCCAATCTGGTTCCTCCCTGGTGTGTATGCAAAAGGGAAAGACGGATTCTTCTATGCGAAAATGGCAGACTCCGCTTGGACCAAGGGAAGATTTGGTCAAAATGTGATTATCGTCAGCATTGATACTGGTAATAAATTAACCTTCATATATAGTGAATATTTCCCTTTATCATACAACATCCATAAAGGAATTTTTGTTCTTAATTCATTTTTACTACTTTATATTTAGTTGTAATAAATGTCACCCACATATCTTTTTATTGGCAATTAATTAAAATTTGCCTTCCTACATTAATTTATGTTTATAGATTTTTGTCAAAAATTTCAAGAGAAGAAAATGTTATTTAATTCAGCAATATGCTACTTGAAAAATTAATTAAACTAGAGATTTTTTAAAACCAAATATCAAAAAGAGTACTTGATAGTGTCCAAACAATATTAATGTTTACTTAAATAGGATTAGACTTAGATGTAATTGTTTATATCTATGTTATCAAATTCTCCAATTAAAATATGATACGTGTATGATTTAATTAAAAAATATATAATTGTTTATAAAAATCATACATTTGTTATGTTATTAGTGGATAATCATATATTTATTATATTATAATTAAAAAATCCAATAATAAAGATATAAGCAACAACATATAAATTTTTTTCACTTAAATACTCATATGTAAAGCAAGTTGAAACAAGTGAGACCTATCATATGGATTATAAAATGCAGGGGTATTCATTGGACTTAGAGATCTAATGAGCCTGACCTTACCTGGCCAAATCGGTCTAGGTTGGTCTAGGTACAAAAAATTTAAAAAAAAAAATAGTGTTAAGTTAGGCACCAAGCAACTCTAAGAGCTATATTAGCCCGGTCAAGTTTAAAAAACTAAAAAATATTTTTAATAAAAATTTATATCAAAATTTTAAATTGTTTAAAGATAAAATATAATTGTATAAGGATTTATATAAATTTTTTTGAGAATTATTTTACAATTTTAATAATAAATTAAAAAAATACCAAATCGCCTAATATTAGCTTGTCCCTACTTTATATTAAATCGAGATAGGCAACAGATTTCAATTTTAAAATTTGTTTAAAATCAAATTGGACATCAAGCTGGACCAAAGCCTGACTTAATCAAACCCATGAACACCACTGTATATATGTAATATTACTTATAAGTAATACCGACGAGTGTTTTTAAAAACAAAATCGGCAGCCTCCTTGTTTAGTAGGGTACAATCTTTGCACAGTAAAAAAATGCAGGTTTTATTTTGTCAATGTGAAACTCAAAAGCTCAAAAGGTAGATCCCATGACAAGATTTACTTACACACACACCAAACACTGATAGAAAAATCACTTTAACAACTTTGATGCTACAAGTGTTTACCAACTTACGTAAAATTATTCTGAACAATGATACCAAGAGGTGGAGCGCTTGAGCAAAAGGCATGCATAACTTTGGATTAGATGGGATACGTACATTTTAATGTTTCCATTCAAGGTATTGATCTCTCTATAAAAGGGTCCAATTATATTTAATTAAAAGTGAATATATTTTAATTTTGGGGATCATTTTTTCCCCTTGGATAGGCGTTTAGTTAGAATCCAAAAGCTTCAGAGACCAAGGATACAGCCCCGTCCCAACAAAGTGGCGGGGAGGTTCAATATGCCAAATTAACAATTTGCACAGCTGTGCCAACAAAACTCTATGCAGTCCTATCCTATGCATGACAACATTTAAATGCATAGATTTAAATGTTTATTATATTATCTGTAAGATTTTTTAATAAACATATGATGCGTGAATATATTTAATAATTTAGTGTTATATTATTGATTATTTCTTTTAAAAAATTTCACATCTATAGCAGACACTCAACAACGTGATCTTTATTAATTATATGTGAACTATATATGCACATGAATTAGGAAGCCAATTGGAGCAAGAATCTTCCACAAAGGTTATGAGATCAAACATGGCAAGATTGACCCATCACATCACAATAATGCACGCGATATCATAGGACATGGTACCCATACTCAGTCAGCTGCTGGTGGCAATTTTGTCAGAAACGCAAGGGTTCTTAATAACGGCAATGGCACTGCAAAGGGTGAATCCCCAAGAACTCGTCTTGCAGTCTACAAAGCTTGTTGGTCTCTTGATTGGGGGAGGCTGCACTGATGAAGATTTGCTATCTGCTTTTGACCAAGCTATAGATGATGGTGTTGATGTGCTCTCCGTTTCACTTGGTGGGAGGGTTGTACCACATGTTGATGAGATCTTGACAGATGGGATCTCCATAGGGTCTTTCCATGCAGTTACCAGGGGTATAATGGTTGTTTGCTCAGCGGGTAACGAAGGACCAACTCATCAAACCGTAACAAATGGCTGGCACCTTGGATCTTCACCTTGCTGGTAGCTCAATGGATTGGTACTTCGACGATAATATTTACCCTTGGTAATGGCCAACACATAAAGGTATATATATAATTTTCTTCTACCTGTACCACCTATCAAATCTTCATGCATGAATCACAGTAATCAAAATATATGGACTTGAACATTTTAGGTACTCAATCATTCTACTGAAACAGCGAGAAACTCAAAAAAGTCATCCCCAGAAAACTTCAATTAGTGATTTCAACAATATCAAAGTCATATTATGTGTTTGATTGATTGTTTATAATAACCCGGACTATCAGGGAACCAGTCTTTCCACAGACTTGACATCTCAACAGTTTAATCCTCTGGTCATTGCTGGTAATGCTAAGCTTCCTAATGCGACATTTGAAGATGCGTAGGCACACATTTTCCAAGGCTTGCTCGTATTTACCTTGTTTGTTAAACTATCAATTGTTTATCTGCTTATATTAAGAGTACATTTTGGTTCCTCTTATAGTCAACTTTGCAAATCAGGAACACCTGATCCTAAGAAAATAGAGGGGAGCATACTGATATGCCAACGACGCAGGAGCCTAAGACCTTTCCAGGCGCAGTGCAAATGATTTTACAAAATGATAAGCAAATGGGGTATACAGTGACGGCTGACGCTCAAATTTTAGAAACTTCCGGTACTCCTAGTGGTCCCCATCCTGAGCCAAGTGATGATACAAGCCAAAACTAATTCTGCAATACCGCGCAATATTCATACATCTCTTTTCATACGCCAACCATTTCGAAATCGTTCTGAAAATATTTGTAGTTAGAAAAAGAAGGGGCTCCGCTTATACTTATATTTGCAGGAACCCTCTTGCATTCTTGGATGACGCAAAAACACTTCTAGGAATAAAGCCAGCCCCAGTTATTGCTTCATTCTCATCGAGGGGGCCCAATTTACATCAGCCTGACGTAATTGCGCTTGGTCTCAACATACTTGCTGCTTATTCATATGTACAATCGAGAACTTTTATGGCATGCCCTCATGTTGCTGGCATTACTCGTCTTCTCAAAACTTGTCATTGTAAATGAAGTCTAGCGGCTTTCAAATCAGCAATAATGACCATTGGTATGAAATACAAGTCTTCTGTGATGTTTAAAATTTGCTTTTGTTTACTTACTAACTACAAGCTTTCTTAACAACTATGCCCTTCCAGCAACCACCCAAGATAACACCAATGGGCCAATTCGAGACATAACTGATTATCAAGTAGCAACTCCATTTGATTATGGTTTAGGACATGTTAAACCTAACCTTGCAATAGACCCTGGACTCGTTTATGATCTGAAGAAATCTGATTACCTGAACCTCTTATGTGCTTCTGGATACAACGAGCGAGCAGTTTCTAACCATTTTATTATAAAGCCATACAAATGTCCAAAGTCTTTCAAGCTAGAAGATTTCAACTACCCTTCAGTCGCATTGTCTTATCTGGGTGTGAACCCTGTAAATGTTACTCGTAGAGTAACAAATGTTGGGCCTTCAAGCACATATTCTGTAAATGTCCAAGCCCCAAAAGGAGTTAAGGTTCTTGTTTTGCCGAATACTCGGATTTTTCAGGGAACAAACCAAAAGAAGAGCCATCAGGTTATTTTGCAGGCAACGAGTTCGGCTCAACATTTAAAATCTTCATTTGGGGAGATGTCATGGACTGATGGCAAACACAAACTCAGGAGTCCCATTGTAATCATGCAATTTGAGAAATGACTATATGAGTATTTCAATGTTACCAATCCAGTGTGTATGTGAAATAGTGAGGCAGTGTTAGTGTGTCTGTATTCAGATGTGTGGATGTACTGAACTTTGTTATATTAAAATAAAGTGAAGGGTCTACTCTGTAGGTCCTCCCAAGCTACATTTTCAACTAATGATTTATTTCTATGGTTTCTACTTTCTTCTCCTTTGCTTTTATTGGGTTTCTATTTTTCCTTTTCGTTTTATCATGTTTATATCTTCCATTTGCAGAAAAATTATAGTATCTACTTATTTGAAGTACATGAGGCACATATTAACCTATATAAACGACGAGTTTGGAAATAATCTAACTAGGAAATAGATCAATCCTCCTACATAAGAGCCATTGTCAACAGAGGAACTGGACTCTCAGTTATCCAACTCAAGAACTTAACAAATAATTTCGGTCAATCATGCTTAACTTGCAAATAGGAATGGCAATGGCCGGATGTCTGAACTATTTTGCGCAATCGAATTCAAATCGGAAAGAAACATCCATTATCTCTAACCGAATAATAATAATAATAAATTATTATTGTTATTATTATTTTCAAAACAAAATACCCTTCTGTATCCGAAAATATCAGATATTCGAAACACTCAAAAGAATATAATACGGATTACTGGATATACAGGGTATCGGATAAAAGAGTACACTCAATATCCAACTAACAGATATAAGGGTTTTAAGAAAAGAGCAGCAGGATCTGCAATGGTGCCAGTCCCTGGTCTGGGTGTGTGTGTGAAACAGAGTTAACATTTGAGTGTTCATTGCATGAACAATCTAAGACTTATGCCACCAAAACCAATCTCAGAAATTCACTCTACCAAGATCATTAAGTTCAGTACGTTGCCCAGAGACAAGCAAGCATAATCGATTTCAACAACACAAAAATTTCATTTACATTATTCTTACTTGTTACCCTTGATCTTCAACCAAGCCTCAGCTTCATGTGGACGACCGCAGTACAGAAGCTTAGGTTGACGGTGACGTTGCCATTGCTCAGGTCGGCAGTCGACGGCAGGCGTCTAGGTTCGGCGGAGAAAATTTGGAGGGAGAGAGAGAAGAATGTCGAGGACTCGCGGGAGGCGAAATAGGAAGCTGGAGTTATTAAATTTAGAAATATATATATATATATATATTAGTCCTAAAATCATATATATTAATATAATTAGTATAAAAAAATAAAAAAGTTAAAATACAAGAAAGTGAAAAGTTAAATATGTTATTATTTTATAATATAAAATTATTATAATTTAATTTTATATTTTAAAAAATTAACATATACTTTAATATATAACAAGCTATTAATATCTTATAGGACCGTGGGGAAGTTTTTTGTTTTTCATTATTTTTACAATTTATCACTCCTTCGAAATTGGTTCTACAATCATTATAATGTGTTTTTTTTTAGCGTGACGTAACTACACTTGAGAATTTCGATAAATGTATAACACCAAATTAATATTGATCCTATACTTTTGATACGACAAATATATTTTTGTCAATGCCTTTTGTTATATGACTTTTTTTTTATATGAAAATGATCATACTTATTTGGACATGAATTCCTTTCAGTATTATAAGAAATTTAATCAGAGGGAAAAAGAGAAAAAGAAGTGAAATTCAACAAAACTCACTGATATGAGATTTATTTATATAGGTTTTGTTTCTTTGCTCTTTATCTCTCTCCTAAATAGTTTTATAGTTATTGTAGAAGATCTAACTCCTATTTATTTACTTACATGAAAAACATGTTTGCCTATCTACGAGGAATGACCTAAAAGATATATAAACCAATTCCATCACTTATGTAAGGCTTAGTGCGAACTAGATAATCAGAGTAATTTTTTTTTTTGTGGGGTTGGGGGGGAATAAGGCTTGATATTTATAAAATTTACAGTGAAGAGCTTTATTAAAATCAGATCTTCTCAAAATTATAATTAGGTCTTCTCAAAAATAATTTTTACAAACTTAACATCTTTGGATATAATTCTTTTTTACTTTATATAATAATAAACATATTAGTTTTACACATTCTTTCATATATTTTTTATTATAAAAGCACTTATATCACTTATTGATTTTATTTTAAATTAATAGTAAATAAATTAAATATAAAAAATATAATAGCATAGAAATTACATTCCCTTTTGTATCTTCCCTTAAAAAAAAAAGCAAAATTTTCTTTTAGATTCAAAATTATAATATACTATTTTATTTGTCATTTTAAATGTAATTAGATAAATCAAGATAATTCAATATTATTTGCTATTTTATTTATAATATACCAAAATAGTTTCAGTGACTAATGGTCAATAAGCTTTAAAATACATAAATGGCTCTCATAGGGGCTAGTTTGATTTGTGACTTGCAGGCTTGAGCGTCTTTCATTCAAGTTGTTAAACCCGCGCGCGCGCGCGCGTGTGTATATATATATATATATATATATATATATATAAACTCAAACAACCACACAGAGGCCACATACAGCACATCTCATAGCACTATTTCTTTGTTTTTATTGCCTCTTTGTTCTTCTGCCACATGTTTATTTCTATGATACCAAAAACACCCCCCATTTAGCTAATTGGAAGCTGATTTTTTTGGGCATTTCCCATGTTATCCTCCTGCTACACGTTACCTTTCCCTGGCCCACATTTTCTAATAGCTAGGACAGAGTAGAGCCATCAAAGATCATCCTCTTCTTGGTCTTATTCTGGCGGCAGCAGTGTTCCCCAAATTTGCTTCATCTCCTACGCGGGTTCTACAGCTGAACTCGTCTTCTTTGATGCGTTTTGGCAGCCACACTTGTGCAGATCTGATTTTCTTTAGATCTAAAGTTGAGTTCTTATGTTGATGGGCTGTGTATCGTGTTTGTTGGAGGCTGTCATATAAGTGTTATACAGTTGAATGGAGAAGCAGAGGAAGTGGAATGAGATTGGTAGATGATTCCATTCAACCACACTTTCCATTTTCAGTTGCCATCCTCATCCTTACACGGAAATTTTTCGAAGTTCTGTCCAGCCCTCTGCTCTCTATTTCATTCTGTGTTGGTGGCTTCTATTCTCCATCTTTCATTTGTTTCTTTGCAACTATCACTCAGCAACATTCTTATGTCTATATGTTAACCTTCTTCATGTAAGTATTCCTTGTAGTAGCATTCTTTTTCTTGTATTCGCATGTCTCCAACCCGTGTTATCCTACTGCACATGCTTTGTGTGTGGTGAGTATGCGGAAACGTGTTTATGGGTGAATGAGTGTTACAATATGTTTTTGGGGATTTTCTTTCTCTGGAGGAATGGTGCGATCTGATATAATTTTATTTCTGACTATATAAATTGATCAAGTTAGTGGGATGCAATGCTTCCATATTGTATGCAATTGTTCACAATCTAGGTTCTATTGAAATAAATGTCTTGTTCAATCCTTTATGATGAGCTCCTCAATATATTTAGTTGGTTTTGCATACTGATTCCTGCCCATGCCTTATATATATATATATATATATATATATGGATGAGTGGAATTCAATACAATCTGTAATTATCAATTGCCCCTCCTTGTGGTTTGTCCTCTAAATTCAATTTCTTCCCTCTCTAATATAGGTACATTTTCTCTTATAGATATGTGTGTTGTGTTGCAAACTTCTCCTGAATCAGCGATAGTTGTTGTTTGGACCCAAGGTAAAACCATGTTCTATGCTATTGCTGAACTTTGGTTGTTGATTAATTTTTTTTTTAATACATTTTGAATTGACAGAGAACAACCCACACATTAATACAATTAATGTTGTCATACAAATTGAAGTGTTTCAATTGTTCCTAGAGCACAATAAATTAAAAATTTTTAAGGGAGTTTATATCTAAAGCATTGTATAGGGTAATGGTAAATTAAAGAAGTAGATAAGATATTCAATATCAACAATAAATATAACTTGAACGAACAAGTTATATCGATGTTAAGAAGGGATATTACCGGTTATCATAGCCAGAGAAATCTATTGAGACTAGTGTTTGGGTAAGGACAATGAATTTCATAATTTGACAATTGAAGTAAATTAAATACTAAGATTTTGTGAATCAATGTTGTAGGGTATTCAGGGAAATTAGTTGTTGCTAAGGAATTAGTAGAGGATACAGTAAGAAATTTCTCAGTATCATCTTAAGAGGTAAATAAATAATGTCGACTATATATTTTATTTCAAGAATTGTGGTTAAACATTCCTAAATTAATTTATTTACTTATTTATATGTGTTTCTTATTATTTATACATTTAGATGTTTATTAAGTATTTTTAGACCTTGAGAATATAGATTTTGCTGATGATTCATCACCTTGTTGATTATGAAAGTCCTAAATTTTACTTTCTAATTCTCTGCTAATGGGAATATTTATTGATATATGCTATTATATGTCTAGACTATAAGTATACATAAAGTAGAATTTGATTTACTCCGAGTATATATTTATAAGATAATTTCTTGTGGGAATTATCTATTTTGGAACCCTGCAGCTAACTGTATAGTGGTTAGCCACGGTGCATTGTGATATGTACCCAACTAGCAGGGGTGTTGCAAGTCTTGTTTGGTCGGCCATCATACGCGGATTTGTTCTGATTGTCACGAGCAGGTTGCTCAGCATCTATGTTATTTACCCTCGCAAGTTGTGTGCTCTATGTCTGATTTGTTAGTACTAATTAGATGCTCATGCTAAATTGATAAATGGTTTTGGCAAAAAGTTTACTAACTACTATTTTAAAATTTTCAATTAAGGGATTGCCATTTTAGAAAGTACTTTAGTGTGAAATGATTCCTATGTTTTATATTTAGCATCATTTACTCATTGAGCAATTAACTCACTCCATTCATTTCCATCATTTTTCAAATAGTAGAGTCAATTCTAACCCATCTCCTACAGCCTAGGATCATAGCACATCTTTGTTTTGGTAAGCCTCGCGTGTATTTGGCAAGGACATGTTTTTATTGTAATTATGTGATTAATTTTCACTATAGTAAGTATATTGCTCCATTGAACCATAGATAGGGTCTCTCACCCCTAGATATTATTGTATGCTGGTCTAGACTGATAGTAGGACTCTCTTTAGAGGTAATTGTATTAGTTGGGCTGATTATATAGAGATTTTGGAAAGTTCTAATTACAGGGGGGACTCTGTCAAAATTTTTATAAGAAGTCATCTATAACTAAATATATGTAATGCAAATACACTTTATTATTGAATGACTTGATTCTATCATCTGATGTTGAACTTTAGAACTATTCTCTAATTGTTGGTAGAATTCTGTTTTGGATAGGTTTATGGAAGAGTAGTCAGTCATCTTTCAAGCCGGTCATTCCCATGTATTAAGGGTGTCACATAGGTACTTTCTCTTGCATTTGCAGGGATTTCGACAATATTTCCATGAATCCCACAAAAGAAAAAAAAACAAGGATGAATGAGCAATATTTGTACAAATATATATAGACATAAACGGTGTCACCACGTAGTCGCGTGTGGAGTCACATAGTAATCAGCTTAGCATATACTCCATTCGGTCTAAAATATAAGTCACTTTTAACAAATTCACGCTTCTTAAGAAAAATTAGTTATATTCTTAAACTTTTTAAATATTATCATGTCTTTTCAGCTTTATCCTTGTAATCAATACAGCTGTTGTCATTAAATGAGGAGTTTTTAACATAGTTATTGTTATTAAATAAAGGATATTATGAAAAAATAATAATAATAATTATTGTCAACTAACTTATATTTTGAACCAAAATTTTTGTCTTTAAATGACTTAGATTTTGAACCAGAGTGAGTATATATTAGCAAATAAAACGGCCGTTCGCTACATCTGACATGTCCCTTCAAGCCGCGCTACCTTCCTTTCTTCAGAACACATCGTTTTATTTAACAAAACAGTGCATTTGAGGCTAGCTGGATGGAACGATCGCACAGAAGGGCAAAGCACAAGAAGCACAAAAACAAGAATAAATAAAAATAAATAAAATTAAAATAATTTTTAGAATAAAAAATAATTTTATATTTTTATTTTAAAAATAAAATTTATTAAATAATAATTATAAAAACGTAATATAACTTTGTCTAATACATTTGGCAATCTTATCCTTCAAAAGGATATGCAAGTCAGTAAGGTGGACAGTAAGCATTAAGCAGCCATAATAAATTCATCTGTTATGAAAATAAACCTGACATAGAATTATTGCTGTAAGAGATTAAGGGAGTAAGAAATACCTTGGTTATAAAGTATGAGCTTTAAAAATATGGTTACATTGAGGATAAATTCTTATTGCTGCATGAGTGAATTTGGGGCCATCAATTAAAAAACAGAGCAAGAGTCACACCAGTATTACAAAAGCGTTTAGGGGCCATCAATTTGGGGAAGATCTCATCGTGTTGTATGCGAGGACAAGGGTTCTGATAATGGAGTCTTCCTGAATCGTTCAATCCAGGAGAAGGATTCTGATAGTTCATCAGAATGGAGTCTTCCTAAATCAGCGCTTTTTCCTTCAGCGGGATCGTACCAAGCAGCTGGCTTCAGACACATCGTTTTCTTAAAAGGAACGGTGCGTTTTGGGGAAGGGAGATGATGTGGCTTGAAGGGAACGTTGGATGCAGAGAACGGCCATGATATTCCGAACTGTAAGGATCCGCTTTAGCAAGTCACGAGTTCGATTTGGAAGGGCACAGAAGCAGAAAGCAATACAACTTATGAGGTATTTCAAAATGCCTCTGTTTTTCGAGGACCAGAAATTTGGCTCCCATTTTCTTTTCTACATTCTCTTACATTTCTTTATTTATGCATTCTTGAGCTATTTTTGCCCCCAAACTGCCGTAAGAAAGCAATAAAAATATATTAAAATGATTCGTATTAGAATTGTTTATTTTAATATGTTTCCGTTAGCTTTTTTAAGCAAAGCTAGATATAGAAAAATGGAGGAACTCGTAGGGTCGTCAAAGTAAGGCAATCCAATGGTTTCGACCTATTTAACCTATCAATTTGACGAATTAGGTTGGCCCATTATTTTAAAAAAAATAGTAAAATTATTTATGACCTAATATATATACCTCACTAATTAAACAAGTTAGCCCACATAACTTGCATATTAGCCTATTTAATACATAATATTTTGTTAAATCCATTTAATTTGAACTCTCAACTCTAGAGGAGGATCCTTGAAAGACTTGGACCTAAAACCATTGATAAGAAAGAGTAATAGAGTAAGACTCAAACCATTGATAAGAAAACTCAAAGACTAGGAACCATCAATAAAAGCTTTCCTCCTTTTTGCCATTGAGTTTCAGCATTTCTAAAACTCCTCCTTTCAGCTATAGAAGCTCATCTGAAATGTGAGTATGTGAGTCTGTCACCTCTGATCTTAGCATGAACGTGAATTTGTGTTTTCTAAATTTAAAAGTCGAGATTTAGATCTAGGAATTGAGCGTGACTAAAATTCTTCATTTTAGTCATTTAAATATTGTTAAGTATACATTTTTTTTCTTTTTCTAGTGGGTTAAATAGGTTGACTCATTTAACTCTCACTTAGTGAGTTGGGTTCAATTTTCAGCTCCCCTGACCAGTTAGGTTTAAATGAGCTAATTTGTTTAACCCGTGACTTGTGGTGAGTTAGCCCACTACATGCTAGGTTAGTCCATTTGGTAACTCTAATGCTCAGCATGTAGGCAATCTATTTATAACTTATCTAAATATACAAAAATTAAATTTATGTGTTGTATTTATTTTATTTAATAATTTTTTTTCCTTTTTCGTATACATCATATTCAATTTTCTATAAATAAATTTCTAAATACTTCAAAAAATTAAAATATCTATATATTTCTGTATTCACTATCACTTTGAAATTCTCGCTAGTATTTCACTGTCAGGGTGTTCTTTCTGTAGACATACTAAAATTTAAGTACTATGCATTTATGATGCAAAGAATGCGTAAATTTTTACTTTTTTATATTTTTATATTAAAAGTTTATAAATTTATTTTTAAATATTTAGAAAATAAATTTTGTGTGCACTCAAATATTTTATAATTAGGTGGCATTTGGAAAATTAAAGTATATTTGTTTCCTCTTGAATCCTTCATCTAAACCAGATAGAATGCCTGTTCCTCCTTTTAATTTTGTACCCTTCTACCTCCTTTTTTCTGTGGCTTACTAGGCCTGCCTTTGTTTTCTCAATTCCTCTTTTTGTCGGACTAAGCGGCCTATAAGCGGAACGTTCAAAAACTTGATGCCAGTTTGGAGTTATATGTTGGATTGAATTTGTGTTGGAAATAAACTCATTTTGTTTTTAAAAAAAAAAATCTTATACGGTTCTATCTTCTTAATTCTGATCACCTGAAAAAAAAAAAGAACTATACTTTTTTTGTCAAATTATAAAATAGTTGCCCTCATAACGCCATCTAGGCCCATGACTTGCTGGTTGGAGTAGTACACTCTTATTGGCTCGGTCAAGGGTTCGAACTGGCAGAGATGAATGATGAATTGATGATTGAGTGAATTACACTCAGTTAAATGAGGTGTTTCAAAACACCTCTCATTTTATTATATACCTTTTTTTTTAGCCTTTCATTTGGTTTTTAGCCTATCATAAATGAGTCATGAATAGGAACTAACAATAAAAAACGTAAACTCTTAAACAATAGAATTTCATAAAAGTTTGCACATAGACTGTGAAAGCTACTTAAATAATTCACCACTCCAAAATTTTCATGCGTAAACTTAATGAAATCCTCAATGTCATCTTCAAATAGGAACTAACAATAAAAAAAGTAAACTCTTAAACAATAGAATTTCATAAAATTTTTCACATAGACTGAAAAGTCACCTAAATAATTCACCACTCTAAAATTTTCAAGTGTAAACTTAATGAAATCGTCAATGTCATCTTCAAACTTGACAGTTACTTAACTAGAAATAGAATTCCTTCTTTCTAACATCTAATTTTAATTGGATTTTATAGTTGTTGAAAATCAATTTAAATCAAAGACCTTGAAATATGTTGATGCACAACACCATTGTCTTTATTGTAACAGGGTACACTACAAAAAAATAAATTTTTAACGATGACTTTTAGTGGTACCTAAAAATTTGTCGTCACTAAAATCATATTTTTAGTGGCGACCATGTTATATTGTCACTAAAAGTAGTCACTAAAATATTATTTTTCATTTTGAAAAAATTTTTAGTGATGACACAAAAAAGTCGCCACTAAAACTTTTTTGTGGCGATAATAATGTTGTTACAAAATAACTTTTAATGGTGACATGAATATGGTTGTTACTAAAAGTGACTTTTTGTGACGATAGCTAGTCACCACTAAAAATTATAAAAAATTTTTTTATATAAAAATTTCTATGCCAACATTTTTAGTGGTGATATTAGGTCGCGACTAAAATTAACTTTTAGTGACAATTCTTATAGGTTGTCGCTAAAAGTCTCTTTTAGTGACAATATTTGATCACTACTAAAAGTTTTGGCAAGTTTTTTTTATTGGATTTAAAAATTGCTATGCAAAAACTTTAGTGGCAACCAATGTCGCCACTAAAATCCACTTTGAGTGGCAACCTACATAGGTCACCACTAAAAGTTTAACAATTTTTTTAAAATTTTTCATTATTGAGATTTGAAATAAAGATCTAAAATAAATTACTTTTTTTAATTTATTATTTTTAAGCCTTTTACCCTTTTTTTGGTTTTCTATTTTTAATAATAATTAAATCTTAATATAATTTTAGAAGTTAAGAAGTTCAATATTAAATATTAAATTTTAATCATGGGTAATTTTATTTTTTAACTAGAAATAACTTCTAAAACATTTTAAAAAGTATGTAATTAGTAATTAAATAGTTATAATTTATTAATATTTATTTATTTTTATTATTTTTTAAATATAAATAATTTAAAAAATATATTTAATGATCATCAATTTGACCACAGTTTAACCACAATGAGATTAATGAATGTTGAACTAGTGTTTCTACCAGTTTAATAACTATTTTGGTTTTAAAATCTTTGCATATTTAATATTTATTCATTTATAATTTAATATTATATGATATATATATTTCATATTTTTTAGAAAATAATTTGATAAAAAATATAAAATTACTTAATTTAATCTTAAATTTTATCTTTCCCCTTTCTTCCATTTGTAAATTATATTTGCATTCTCTTCTTCAGTACTTGCTTACACCAAAACTCCCCTCTTCTCTATTCATTCAGCTCTTTTTCTTCTTTTTTAATATTTAAATTTGCATATTACAATATCTTTCTTAGGGGACTTAAGGAAAAATATTCTATTTTGTCTAGTAGATATAGTGAAGTGGGTAAAAGATCTTAATAATATAGTTTTAGGGGTTACTTTTTTATTATTCTTTATCTAGTTTTAGGAGCTATCAAATCATTAATTAAAATTACATAATAAACCAAATAGATAATTTTATTATTATTATTTAATTTCTAATTTAAAAGATAATTATAAATTTATGAAAAAATGTGTACATCATTGATTAAAATTTAATAATTATCTTATAAAATAATATTAATGTAACTTAAATAATATCAAAGAATGTATTTATTACTTAAGTAATATCTTTATTTATATATCAATTATCAATTTTTCCCTTTATTTTTATCTAGGTTTATGAGTAATCTAATCATTAATCAATAATGACAAAATAAAGTAAATAGATAATTTTATTATAATTATTTAATTTAGAATTAAAAAATATGACTACAATTATGAATTTATTAAATAAATTTGTACAAGACTTATTAAAATTTTAATAATTAATGCATAAACATTTATATTATATTATTTTAAATAATCTCAAAATATATACTTATCATATTAACTATTTTTTTGTTCCTAGATTAATTATTAGTAGTTTGTTTTCAATTATGCTTCATAGTTATATATATATATACACACATACAAAGTTTTTGCTAAAAATTTGGGAATAAAAACTTAAACATTATAATTTTCATATGATAGCTTTACAAAGGAATTACATAAGTCTAGGATGAGCAACTCTTTAAAGGCCATCATTTAGAAAAGAAATACAACTATTAGGAGGATTATACAAAACATGAAAACCAAGGGAAAGGGAATTAACAAAATTAGCACTGGTGTTACAGTTTACAACTATCTAAGATAAGGTTGATTGTTGTCATCGAGTTTGCTCGCAAGCTAATCATTAATAAAAAAAATGAAAAAAAAATACATAATTATATTTATTTTTTTAATATCTAATTAAAAAAATAATTATTGAAAGATAGATATAATAGAAATTAAATTACAAAATTCAAATTAAGAGTTAAAGAATATTTAGATAAAGATGACAAAATAATTTGACTATCATTAGATAATATTTATCATAAGATATATAATTTTTTAATTTTTTAATTTGTTGTTTATGACTATAAAAAATAACAGCTTTTTATTTTTAATTTTTTATTATCAAATAAAAATTTTAAATTGTACAATTCAAACATCAAGATTTAAATTTTAAAATTTAAAAACTAAATTAAGAGAGTCAAAATATCCAAAATAAGATTAAAGCACAAGTGTTGCAATGCACAATCATCTAAAATAAGATTTATTGTTGCCGTCAAGTCTGCTTGCAAACTAATCATTGCCTTTACTATCCATTTTCCATTTTTTTAGCATATTGTTTGGGTGATTTATTGTTTGACTATTTTTTTTCTCTTTTTTCGATTTATAATTAAAAATATTATCATTGTTATCAAGTTGATTAATTTTTAAATTAAATAATACAACTTATTAAAAAACAAGTAAAAGGCATTCATTGAAGTGCATGTTAATTCTTTTTAATAATTGTAATTTAAGAATAATACAAAAAAAGTAGCAAGTACTTCTTTTACATGTACTTTAATTTCTTTTTTATATTATAATTTATATTTATATTTTTAAAAAATTATATTTTATTTTGTATTAGTTTGAAATCAAATATACCAAAAATTCCAACAGAAAATCTTCTGTTATAAAATATATTTAACATTTAAGGTGAAATTGAATTTTCTATTTACTTTTAAAAAATCTTCCAATAAAAACCAAATGAAATTTAGGAATTATAAAGAGGCTAGCATTTTTTTTTTTGGGATAAAACAACAGAATCAAAAAATAAAAATGAAATTATGCTTATACGTAAGTGTTTTCTTATTTTTGCCCAAATGATATTTCATTCCAACAAAAGCAATATGGGGTAAGTTACTGTAGACTAACTTAACCAATTCCATATTTATAAACATTTAAATTCTTAGAAAAAATTTGATAAAAAAGGGATGAGGGGAAAAAATTTTCATCATTACGGGCACTTTTTTTTTTCAGTTAAATATTTAGCAAGGCAATTAATAGTTTGATTTAACAGATCTAGATATTAATATAGATAACACCTTCCACAATTTGTAAGCTTTTTTAAATTTAGGCATGCATAATAATAATTAATAAAAGCTATTAATTCTTTACCACAATTATAAAGATTATTTTATATTCTCAAAACTATTTTTTTACTTTATTTCTTTTTATTTTGTTTAATGTTTTGTTAGGTGAGTTAAATATTTAATTGTTAATTCACAAAATAATTACAAATTTATGAAATACATTTGTTCAATATTTATTAGAATTTTGATAATTATCTCTTAAAAATTAATATTACTTTAGTTTAAATAATCTCAAAGAATAAATTTATCACATAAACTATTTTTTATGTAATATTTATCTGTAGTTTCTTTTTAATTATTGTTTATCCAGTTTTAAGAATTATCTAATCATTAATTTATAATTAAAAAAATCAAAGAGATAATTTTATTATAGTTATTCATTTTTTTTGGTGAATGGAGGTATAGTTATTTAATTATTAATTAACAAGATAATTAACAATTTTTGAAATAAATATGTTCAATATTTATTAAAATTTAAATCATTATCTCAAAAATGACGTTGTATTTAAACGTAAAAAACTTTCATTTCTTAGTCTCACTTTGATCCTTAAAATCCAAGGTTTAAACTCATTTTGATTTTGAAGCATCCAACTTAGACCTCGAATGCCTTGCTCATTGTTGCACTGACGCTCTATATTTTACTTTTTTTTTTCAATCTTAATTCATTTTTCTAAGTAGATAATTAAAAAATTATTTTTATTTTTACGTATTTTTTATTTTTAATATTTAAAAAATCAAAAAAATAAAATAAAATTTTAACTGTTTACATTTAATTTTGACAACTTGAAAGCTACGCAACACTTTTTATTCATCACTGCAATCGACAAAGAATCCAGGATAAATCTTTGATGGAATGCTTGATTACGGCAAATTACGCAATTCAAAGAGTCCAACTCATACTTTGACATGTGATACAATCTTAGATAATATAACGATACGTGAAAATGCATCGATCTCTTTTCATATCCTTAAATGATCCATTTTTATGAGTTTTCTAGTCAAATTAAAAATATGGCTGATTACAACCAATTTCATATGAATGTGATATGTAAATAAAAGAATTGTTGAGTCCAAAGTCATGCACCATGGGTTAAGATTATTTTACGCAAACAAGATAATTAACACTACAACATTTTAGATTTGTGGCAACAAGTTTTGCTACAATAATTGCAAAACCATTGTATGAATGGGTAATATTTAGAGTTACAAGTAAAGTGATTTTATACAATAGTTTAAATACAATATCTATTAACCATTTTCGAAACTCAAATAGGGAATAGATTTTAATGTTAACTATTCTTTTTATTTTACGCAACGATTTAAGTATATGATTTATAAAATTTAATTTTACAATAATAAAAACTATTCCCAATAAGTTCCTACAAAAATTTAGTACCATAAGTCTCTATTCCCTCCATTTTTAAAAAAAATTATTGTGTATACTATATTTTGTCTAAAAAAATAAAATTTTTACTTCATGCTTTTATTTTATTTTTAGGATATTTTAATTTAATGTTGAGTTAATAAAAATAAAAATTAAGAAAATAAAGAAAATAAATAAATAATAAGAGGTCCTTAAAAGAAGAAATGAAAAATAGTTCACACCCATTAAGTCAAGTTCAACCTAAGATCCAAATAAGTTCGTACAAGTGAAAAGAGGAGAGTCAAAACGCACAAAATGAAAAATGGTTCAAATTCATTAAGCCAAGTATGGGCCAAAACCCAAATAAACCTAAACAACAATAGAAAAAACGAAAAAGATGTATAACAACATTGTCTTATAGAGATGGTGTCATAAAATTTTAGGGATCCCAGACTTTGATTTGGAGGACTTCGTCTTACTCTCTCTCTTCCAGGGGATTACATCCTGAATCCTTGATTTTTTAGGTTAAGACTCAATATTCGATTCTCACGAAGTAGCAATTGCCTTTTGCCATTCGATAATCTGCGATCAGAGGATTGGGTGTTTCTTTTTCTGAGTATTTTTTGGGCTACTGAAACGTTTGGGATTTATTTGGGATTTTTCTAGTATTCTTGGTTTTTTTTTCCTCAGAATTGGTCTAAGATGGGCTTGGATTCGAACTCTAAGTGTTTCAGCAAAGTGATGGCTTCGATGCCGGGGTTTCGCTTCCGCTCTACGGACGAGGAACTGATCATGTATTATCTGAAGAGGAAGATGTCTAGGAGGAAGCTGAAGCTCGATGTAATTCGGGAGACTGACATCTACAAGTGGGACCTGGAATAATTGCCTGGTATCTACTTAGCTCTTATGGAATCGTATTTTTTCGTTATCCTCTTTTTTCTTCCACTGTTAGGGATTGTTTAAGAGTTGACTTGGTTTCCTTAAATGGATTTTGTGTGTGATTGGGGTGTTTTGATTCAGTACATATGACTCTGGAGCATATATTATGATTTCTTAATTTCTATGAAGTATGATAACAACATTGTCTTATAGATATGGTGTCATAAAATTTTCTTTCATTTGTTTTAAAATTATACTTCATAATGACTTGTGTCCTGTATCAATTCTCTTATCATTTCTTGGGAAAATTAGAAAGACAAGTGACAGAATTTCACTTGTAATGATTTTATTATGGTTCAAGTGTTGATGTTCTAATTATATGGAGAAGGAATAGCTTCGTATCTTGATCATATAGTTCTTTTTGACAAATGACAGGAGGTTGATGTCATGTCCTTGCCTTGGCTTCCATATGATTGATACTACGATTTTAATTGGAGAGTGTTTTTAACTTATCTAACCAGTATATGGGGTCATTGTTATCAATAGATTAAAAATTCCACTTGTGGCCAAAAAACTGAAAAGGTCAAATTGAAGTTTTAGTAGGTTTTAATTGAGAGAAAAATTCTGTGCTTGGGGCAGGGATGTTTAAAATTTAAAATAATTTTAAAAAATAAAAAGAACTATAGCACTGTGTTGTGTGAAAACTATAGCAAAGAATGTAAGTGCATTTTAACTGGGACATAAAAAATTGTAAGTTACGTGTTAACATCTAATATGTTTAGTAATGGCTACCTATATTTATTTATGGACAACAGAGAATGATTATATATTTGATTTCTTTATTGTCACTCATGTTAGCTATTTATAATAGAATTTGAGTACTTTTTTTTCGAAGTTCAAAAATTTACAATCCCTATTCTAACAATTAATACTTGGCAGAGCAAGTTAGGAACCATGTTCTATTCCGGTTGTTACCATTCTAGATTATCGGCTTTCAACTTCAGTTTGAATTGGAAGGCCATATAATTTTGTTTGTTTGTTTGTTTCTCGTTCCTTGGCATATAATATGATAATTTGGACTTTCATGTGTAATAATAATAATAATAATAAAAATAGTTTATTTCCTTTTGAAATTTCATGTTCTGTTTTAGTTTCCTTCTCTCTCAATTATTTTTTTTAATGTATAACTCAAAGTTAAATAAAATCTAGCTATATGGTCCTTTTTTTCTTATTGCTCAAATCTAGTTTATAGAATCTGTTCTTTGAAATCTAAACCACTTGATAGTAGTCTTTCAACCTACTTGATCACAGTCCTTGAAATCTGTTCAACTAGCTAGGAAAATTTCAATTTTCTTATTTCTTATAGAAGAACTTTGCTCTAACTAGTTATTTATGTTTATTCCTTTTATTTGCTATTTAGAGAGTGATTTATTATCCATATGAATTCTGATTACACTCTTGAAAAGGTGAAACTAAAGGGTAAAGACAACTTTTATTACACCTTTGATTAAGGAACTAAAATTAAAGTGAAGCATTATGTCAGCTGGAGATATGATAAAACTTAAGGAACTAAATCTTGGGCTTGACTGAGTTTCTTACACCTATCCTTCTTGGTATCTAAGTAACTTGTTTTGCTCACATCATGCCATTCACCTGGTTATAGGTTGCTTGGACCCACATAATTTCATGGAGTTTAAACTAGTTAAATGCATATAGCTAAGCCTTGATGTTACAAAGTTCACGTTTGAACTTCTAATGCTTACTTCAGTTTTGGGTCTTCCAATTGGCCAACACATAAGTTGCAAGTTCTATTTCTTGATCTTATTGTGTCTTATGCCTTCTCCATGTGGTACAAATTAGCTCAGTTTGTATTTGTTTTGAAGTCATTTACTACACACTAATGTTGATAGAGAACACATTAGAAACGTGTCTGATAAATATGAAAGGGAAAACTAAGAAAAATTCCATGTTTTAGTCTCTTTATTAGTGTTTTGTCCTCATATTGTTTATTGAAATCACTTATGGTCTTGAACATGTCCTCATGTTACTTCAAGTGTGTTGGCTTATTTGCTTTTGTTCTTTCTTTGCCTCTTCTATTTACTTGTGATAGGGTTTTTTTTAATTATTTTTCATTCATATATTTTCTTTTTTTTTTTTACATTCAATCTTTAGGTCAATATGCTTTAAAGATTCATAACTCATTCAACAACAGCAACATTGCTCTCCAAAAGATTTTCTAGATAGCAAAATGTTTCAAGAAAGGTACGTTGCCTAAAGTCTTTGTTGGTTTTTTTTAATTATATTTTTTGTTTGATAATAATTATAATTTTATTGAGAAAAAATTGACATCAGTCTCGTATGTCAGCGACTCATCTAACCATGTAAAAATTATCCTTTTTTGGCGCATTTACATCACTCATCAGCCACTATATAAATAATTAAATTAAAAATCTTAAAGCTTGTTTAATGTATAAAATATAAAACAAATACCATTTTTGAAGAAATTAAAAAATAATTTTAAAAATAAAATAATTCTTATATTTTTATTTTAAAAAATAATAAAATATTATATGAATTATATAAAAAGAGTTACTTTTATATCAAAATTACTAAACTAGTCATTAGTTTTATATATTATATGATCTTATTATTATTATTGTTATTATTTAAAAAATGATATTATTATTATCTATCTTTTATTATTGTTCCACTTACATGCACTCTTTCCCAACAGGTTGAATTTGGCTTGTTTTATTTATATGATCTAAACTATGACATTGTTGCAGTTCTTCAGTAATACTAGCATTACTTTACAAAAAGATTTCAATCCAAAAATTGATGATATATATATATATATATATATAGAAAATAATATGCATAACCAAGTTAGATAAGATGAAAGACTAATTAAAAATTACTATTGAGTGCTAATAGCCAAGTGATAAAACTTGATAAATGGATTTCATAGGACACTTTTCTAGCTTTCATTATTCTACTTATAGCACCATCGGAGAGTTCCATACTGTTCTAAGATTTTGCCACAATTTTTTTTTAAAAGAATAGATTTTGCCATAAAACTTTTCTATAAGAAACTATTCTTTGACCACTGTTATCTCTACCTTTATTGTGTTTTGTGTTTCTATGCCTTTCCTTTATGTTTTATCCACAATGTTTACTTTTCCTATACAACTTTGGATATGATAATTAAAAACTTATCATTTTTTTTTCATATTGTTTTTTATGGAGTTGAATATTCTTACCAAAGATCTTGTATTACCTAAAGCAAGAATACCTCTCCTATTTGTTTTATGTTGGACATTTTTCCCATTTTTAGAAAATTAACTAATGCCTATTGACTAAAGAAAATAAAAAATTAATTAATGCCTTTGCTCAGTGGAACTTTACGTATTCTGGATTAGTGTCTTAGTTTTTAATTCCTTACATGTGCTTATTATTGTTATTGGTTGTTGATGAACCTCTGATTTGAAACCCTTTATCTTAGGGATAATGTCCTTGACCTCATTAACCTCATATTAGACAATAAGTTTGGTGCAACCTATAAGAATGTTAATAGCAAAATGTGAATTAATAAAAGAAAGTGGCCAAAAGATAAATGGTTGAGATAATATTTGAGAAGCTATTAGAGTTATCTCTAAATCCTCTATCAAGCCTAGCAAGCTTTTATGCAAAGAACTTTGTTTTAAAATTCCCATCTCTGGAACAAGTGATTGTATAGCTCAATACCCCAAGATGAAATTTATATAAAAAGAACTCTATTTAAAAATTCACTTTATTAGGAAGAGGTAAATAGTAATTATAAGTACTTGTGTATATATTTTTTAAAATGTTCTCTCATTTTTGTGACATTCTGCGAGAGTTTTGCTTTCTTATTTGCACTCCACATACAACTTGATATAATAGATAGTTAACATATTGAAATGGTTGTAAGATTATTGTTACCTTAACAGGTGAATGGAGGTGAAAATTGACAAAAAAATAAAACTAAAAATCAGATTTGATTTTTAGGACCAGCTTATTTGTCAAGATATTTGTTGATTTTATAAATATTAAAATTGGCATTAGAGTTCTTTTATATGTTTATTTTGTTGAGAAAAATTGGCTTGATATTTGGATAGTTTTAGCTTTGCCTTTTTGCTCGTAGATTATACATGATTTAGCATTATTATCATTTTTTTAATGAGTATTATTATTTATTTTTTTCTTTTTCTATAGATACTTCAGAAAAGTCAAATAAATTTGTTTTAGTTTAAAATTGATCCAAGTAAATGTAAGTGATCAACATGTTAAATTTTAAAAATCTATTTTAGTTATTGTTTATTCTATACACTATTAATGGAGTGTTTAATAGAAATGGACTAATGAAATTGTTATTCAAAGTTGAAGCCTGTTTGTTATTGTATTACTTTTATGCTTTTATGAGCCAATAACGATATTATTAATTTTGAAACTCTTATGTGATTTGCTTTACCTTGCCTTTTGTTAAAAAAAAAAGAAGTAAAGAAGTGGCTATTCTGATGGATTTTATTGTGTCTTAATTTTGTTTCACCTTAGATTTGTGTGGCAATAAGTAAAACTAATAGTGTTATAGAATTGATTGAGTTTAAATTATATATTTTTTATTTTTCTTTTAAGTTAAAGCATATATGTTACTTTATTGGATACTTTAATAAATTTATATTTAAATTTGATAGTGTAGAGTATGAACTTAGATTAAACTTAATATGAGCAACTAGAAATATGAAATAAATTTTAAAAAATTTTTCAGTGGTGACCACTGTTGTCATAAATTTTTTTTTAAAATTAAAAAACTTTTAGCGGCGACAAAAGTCGCCACTAAAAGTCTCCTTTAGTGGCGACCCCTAAAACACAAATTGATATAGTTTTAATGGCGACAAAAACTTTAGTAGTGACATTTGTCGCCACTAAATAATATTTTTTAGTGACGGCAAAAAAGTCACTATTAAAACTCTTTTGCTACAGGGGCATTAGTCTCAACTTAGTGGCGACCAAGTGTCGCCACTAAAATTAATTAGTGGTGCCTTTTTAACTTTAGTGGCGACAAAAATCGCCGCTAAAAATTAATTTTTTTGTGGTGGTATAACCTATCATTTGGGAAGACAACTTTTCAAACCCTAGTCAGTGGCACCCATAAAAACCTTACGCCCTGTAATATTCTAGCTGCATTTCCCCTTGTTCTCCTTTGTGCATGATGTAATATCATCCTTCTAATTAAGAATTATTTAATATTATTTAATAATATTTAAGTAATTTAGAATAAATTAAATAATATTAGAAAATAATGTATGACTGAATAATTGAGATTTAGTGAATTTTGTAATTATAAAATATAAGGAAAGTTTTCTGAAATTTTTTGGGATTTAACAGGAATTTTCAAAAATATTTATGAATTATTTGGAATCAAATATAATTAGGAAATTAGAAGAAATTATAAAGCAAATACTTAGGAGATTAATTTCTAGAAACTTTCAAGGCCAAAAATATCCTTAAAATATAAGAAAAATATTTAGAAAATAAAAGTTTTTAGACAAAATTTTAAAATTAAAATATAAATATTAAAAGTTAAGGGTTTGAAATTCATAATTTTAGTTGAGGCCAAATTACAATTTTGGCATGGCCAGAATGTAAATTATATCTAAGTATAAATTTTGCCAAAAAAGAATGCCACCAAAATTACAAGCCCGTAAAACTAAAAATTTTAATATACATCTTGCCATAATAAATAAAAATAATTTTTATATTTAGTATTAACCAAATAAAGTATATTTTTATTTACAAATAATACTTGTCAGACTGACTTCCTCCCGAAGTCAATAAATTGCAACGTGCCGAGAAAATCTAGAAGGGAGATATGATGAGGATTGAGAGACAACTTCATACGCTCTATTTAAATCATCCTGTCTGTTCCTGCCATTTTTCTTATTTGAACCAAATGAAAGAGGTAAAGGAGAGGATAAAGAATGGCAGAAAGGAACACATAGAGAAGAGGAGACAAGGAGGAGGTAAACCTAGCAAACTCGAAGCCAAGTTCAGCCCTTCTTCAGGTAAGGCATATCTTGTCTTACTGAGACTCATATGGTATTGAAGCTTCCTTTCTTTCTTCCTCTTTTGCTTTGTTTCTCTCTCTAAACACAGTGGAAGTTCTAATGGTGAAAATCTAGATTTGTTGGTTATTTCTAATGTTCTAAATGATGTCCTTGCCTTGTTTAATTGCTTGTAATGTGTATACAACCTTAGATGTTTGTATCTTTACCATTCTACCACCTTCTTGTCACTTCCTCTCTGCAGAGGTCATCCATGGTGAATTTGAGAAAGTGTTTGATGGCTGTGGTTATAGGGTGTTTTTGCTAGGTCATGGTGCTTATAATAGGGTTGAAACACCTTAAAGGTATACCTCTACCTTTTCTTCTACTCTCTCTCTTTATGTGATGGTAATTCAAATCTTCATGTGAATGATGCTAACTTGCCTTGAATGGGATCTCTATACCAAGTTAAGATGATTATAGAATACTGAAAACTAAATTAAAACCCATCATCGTCATTCCTTTCACATTCTCTCTCTAAGCTAGTTTAATGGCAAAGCTCAATTTAGACACTTAAAGTTAAAGTCTTGTTAAAGGTTGCTTGTATGTTCAGGCCAAGAAAAGACAAAAACAAAAGAAAAAGGTTGCTTGTATGTTCTAAGATGATTTTAACATGTTTAGAATTGTTGGTTAAGGTCTTGAAGGTCAGAAGTTGGGGATGGGTATGTTCAGGCCAAAAAAAGACCAAAAAAAAAAAAAAAGAAAAAGGTTGCTTGTATGTTCTAAGATGATTTTAACATGTTTAGAATTGTTGGTTAAGGTCTTGAAGGTCAGACGTTGGGGATGGGTAAACTCTTGCTCTCTAAACTCCCATCTTGCGCTGCTCCACGATATGAGAAGAATAGTCAGATAATCTTGTATCCTTTGAACCAGATTTTTCGTCTCATCCTTCTTGAGAAGAAACATTTCCGGGTCTCCACTCAACTTTTAAGGATCGGAAACTTCAGGTAATTGGAGTTGACGTACTTAGGTTGATCTCAAGATTAAATTCTCATCAGTTTGGACCAGCCCATGAAAAGGAGGCGGAGAACAAAAAAAGGTCAAAAGAGGGTATGATTGTGCATGTAAAATTAACATTATCGATAAAAAAATTGTCGAGCGAAAGAAAAATGAAAAGAAAACTACTGATAAGTGGTAACAGAGCGCAAAAATTGACCATACACGAGTTATTAAAAAGATAATGCGTAACTTCTAAATAGAAATGGTCGAATGAAATATATATGCACACGCACCCTACGAGATCCAACCAATGCACTGCTTAAGAGTGATGTTCATACGACCTCGGTCCTTAGGATTATAAATGGACCTGCCTTGTGTTATCACCTCACTGGCCCTGTTTAATGCACATAAAGTAGGGATGAAAGATGGGGCGCCCCGTTGATCATTATGCTGAGCCATTGATTGACACGGTCCAAGTGAATTTTTTTTTTTAATACAAAGGATCTTTTTGTTGAAAAAAGCCCTAACAGCAGTAAATATGATTAGTTTTACATAAATATTTTTGTATTACATTGAGTAAGAATTGTAATTTCTATTTTACATTATTACAATATAAACAAATAAATTTATTATGCTTATGGGTTTCAATATTATTGTTTTATTATTAATTTTTAAATAGAACATTGAACTATTATTTTATTTTTCTACTATATAATTTTTTGAGTAAATATTTTAGTATATAATTCTACCATTGTGTAAAAATAATTTTGTGCTAAAAGCTAATTCTATCAATACAGTAAAATTGAATAATTAATTGATTTAAGAAGCGAACACATGCGACGGCTAATATGTTTAATTACTGTTGCTATACAAGGACTTGTCAATAAAAAGATGTTTTGTGTATCATCATTATCACCATCATCGGCAACAGCAACATCAAATTATTTTAGCTGTCTGTCATGATGCATGTCGACAAATCTATAAGATATTTTTCATAAAAAAATTATGTTTTTTTAAAATTAAAGAAAAACCTCTAACAAAATTCATTGACTAAAATGATTTTAATAAATAAATAAATAAATAAAATTTATTATAAATATATTACGCAAAATTTTATTTTAACATTATTTATTTTGAATTAAAAATTAAAATTTAATTTCCTTTGAATCATAATAGCCTTTATGTTGATTTTATATTTATTAAACATGTTATTATTAAAATTAAATAATATCAAGTGTTGTCTTTCAATTGGTTATTTTTAAAAAAATTATTCTATATATATATATATTAATACTTTTGTATTAAGTAATTTTAAATTAATATGTAGCAATGTGACTGTTTTAATCAGTTAAAGATATTTAGTTAAAATGAATTTAATTGTAGATTTTCAATTCTAAAGGAAGCTTGACTAACTTTTTTAAAATAAAAAAATAAATCGTGTAATTAATATTTTATATAACATAATGTAATTTACAACGTCTTCTATTAATATGTAATAATTGACTTAATAAATTAATGACACATGATGGGTGCATGTATATTTTCACAAACATGGAACTGAGTCTAGATTATAGATTTTCCAAAGTGTAAAGCTTGTAAAGTGTTTCTAAAGTGAGAGAAAGTGACACAAGGAATGGGAATATGATGTTAGAAATAACATTAAATAGGATCAAGATCGTCACACAATAGATTGCTTCAACTTACAATCGGATTACTTTCTTCAAAAAGGTATGTCTTTACACACAGCTGATCAAAGATTGATAACCGTACTCTTTTATGATATAGTGAAGCCTTTGTGAATTTTTTGATTAACAATGTTAAGAAATTCCCTAACGTTATTGTAACTTGAAAAATAATATTTTTAAACTTGCAAAACATCTACAATTTTTCTTATCCACACGTCACAAAATCATATGATGGTCCTTTTAAACTTGAATATTCAAAAAGCTACTTAAAAAGTCATGTGGTACTTACAAGTTACTTGACATGGCATGTTGATGGTTGTGCCAAGTAACCTCAAATAAATTAGGTTGAATAAAAATTTGTAATATAAGATGCAACCTAAATCGTTTTTCACAGAAATTGATTCCAGTTATTTAAAAGAGTTTTCCAAGTGTTAAGAGAAACCTAAAAGCTATTAAATTCAAGGGATTTTTGGTGAATTCAATTAGTTAAAATTTAAAATGAATTAAAAATACAAACTCCTAACTAAAATGCAAGAAATTAATAGGCAAGTAATGAATATGTAGCTAACTTTGGATTTATTCCTTGATATTCACTATCCTTATCCTAATTCAATTGTTAATGGTACTAGTCCAAGAATTCCTACATGTGTTCATATTAATTTATCTTAAATTACCACACAAGATTCAAGAAAAATAACAAATTAATATTGATTGAAACCTCAACTTCACATTAATTTAATAGTTCTTGTGATTAAGCTCATTAAACACTCAAAATAAATAAATAATTAATCAAATTAGCTTCTAAACTTTCATTATAGAAGATCCAATTAACCAATTAAATTCTAAAGAAATCTCAAATTAAATATTTAAGTACAAAATTTCGTCAAATACCTTAATTGCATAAACTGAAAATTAGAAGTATATGAAAATTATAACACCTAAACCAAAAAATATTGATCCATTAATCATAAAAAATCTCTCCTAATTGATGTCTAACTAATTACCAATTATAAACAACACCATTCTTAATCCAATATAAACTTAACCAAGCTAATAGTAGAAGAAGAAAAAGTGCTAGAAAGAGAAGAAAATGTGCTAAAAAGAGAAGAAAAGAAATGTAAAAATATTAGCCAAATCCCTAAATGATCTTCGTGGATTTAAGTTCCACATCAAGGTTTTCATCCAAGCTAGCCATAAAATAAATCTAAGCTTCCATGGACCTAAAATTAGTGGAGAAAATCTAATGCACACACTCGATCCGTGAAGCTTCCAAAATGAGAAGGGAATATATATCAAATTGATGTTCTGTTCCTTACCCTCAATCCAAAACCCAAGCCTTTCTCTTCACGTGTCACATGTGTTACCTACTCTCTTTCATGTTCTGGTGCTTTTATGTAATTGTGTAAGTGGAATCCATGCAAGTCTCGTGTGTGTTCCCTCATGCTTTTTTTTTTATTCGTGTGTATATGGATGTATATGGGCCGTGGAATAAGTAAATCTATCATGTGGGAGAGCCTGGACGTGTGTGAATGATCCCCCCATGTGTAAGAGAGCCCAAGTGTGATTTAGTGGAGTGCTGTGTAGCTTCTAGATATGTGCTTTAGAAGGAACATCGTGAAGTAAATTGAATCTACACCTATGTAAAAAACCCATGAGTGCATCCATGTGAATGAGTGACCTAATGAGTGCATGAATCAATGCGTGTGCCCGAGGGTGCGTCTTGTGTGTAATGGATGAGAGAATGGCTGGATGTGAGTGTGTGAAAGGAAAGAGTTAACGTGGGTGTGATGCGGGGCCGAGAGAGAGTGCCTAATATATTAATGATCCATGAAGCTCCTCCTCGCCTGTCAAGCCTCTTTCCATGAAAATTCCTAAGTCAAAATGAAATAAAATCAATGGCTCATGAAATAAAATTATCACTTAAAAAATAAAATCATTAAAATGCCCAATTTATGCAATAAAATTTCAAAAAATAAAATTTTATTTCTTAATCCAAATAATATCTAACAAAGCTCAATTATCATCAAATTATTAATAAAAATTCCATAATTAATGGGTAGAAATATAGAAAATATATGAATTATCATTTGTTGACTTAGAGTAAATTTAACCCATTTGTAATAATTGGGCTTCTTGGGTTAAGATTATCTTATTTGTGTAAATGTCTTGAAATATAATTTTGTATACATCTTATGATATTTTAGGAGAGCTATTTTGTTGAAAAGTGCCAAATAGGAACTTATAACTATTTTGTAATGCGTATTATTGAATGTATATCATAAGTCTTGACCTCTTGTAGTGCAATAATTCTATTATATGCTTATCTTAAAACTATAGAAATTTTAGTCGTATTAAATTTTATTATTAAGTTCAATTTATTAGGGAAAACATTTGTGAATTGTAGATTCAAATTACATATATTTTACGAATAATATGCTAGCTGATCTATTAACCATAAGCTTGTTGATGCTCTTTAAAATATGACACCGCAAGTGTACGGGTCGCAAATGTAGTACGTGATAAATCAAGGTCGTTCCCTCAGAGAATTAATACAATTGGCGATTAGGCATTAGAGTTCTCATATTCATTTTAGTTAAACAATCAATTTGTAGTTGGATTTATGAAAATTACGTAAATTCAAGTAATAAACGATGGTTGTAATTGAAAGTATATAATTAGAAACACCTTAGAAATTTTAATCCCCTTTATATCAACTGTCGATTATTTCCCTTTTTATTAAATAGCTTAAGGCAATTTTTAGAGTCAAGGTTGAATTAAGTGCAATTGTCTTTCGATCCAATTGAACCCTTATATCCACTCACTCTTGATGTCTCAAGGAGTGGTTAATAATTGATTAAGTGCAGACCTTCTTTCGACTACCTAGGGCCCTTGAGGATATCTCTATCTCAAGTGCAAATTAGATTATATCTAATCCTAAGTTGTTTAACCAATAGTCTATAAGCAATTTCCTTCCTTTAAAGGTTAATTACTCAATCCACAATCAAACTAAAGGAGGCCACCCAATAGAATGAAATATACTTCAGATTAAATATTATAATTTCCAATAAACCGCATAATCAACAAGGGAAAACAATCTCTACAGATTAAAGGTTCATAAAATCCCTAAGGATTACAAAATCTAGCCACTCATGGCTTGAAACCCACAGACAAATTTAGCAAACATGTGAATTATCATCAACTAAGAGGGAAGATGGATTAGAAACACCTAATCGGAAGGAAAATCGATAGAATTGATGAATTTTCGATCAAATTGAAACTTCTCCAACACCCTTGATGGGTTTTCTTCTCTCTTAGTCGGCCAGAACTTCCTCTGTATGCTGAATGAATGAAACCCTAGCCTTTCCCCGTCTTTTTTAGCTTGCTAAATTAAACTGTGTGTTTCAGGGTCCGATCTCGCTATGGTGAGGAGTGCTTCTCACTATAGCGAGATCTCATAAGTTCCCATATTTCTGCTGTTCTCGCTACTGCTACGCTATGGCGAGTTTCTCCCTGGAATTTGTACGCTTCACGACTTCGCTATGGCGAAGTACCTCACTCGCTATAGCAAAAGTGTGTTCTCGCCATAGCGAGTTGAATCCTCGCTGTAGCGAGGAGGCTTATTCCACTTGTACTTTTTTCACTTCTTGGCTCTCCTCTCTTTTCTCAATTCTTTCTTCCTTCTTTTATTTTTCCTGAAATTGAAATCAATCATAGAATGAGGTTTAAACTGCTAAAGATAATACAATAAAACACTCTCTTTATTTTGTTTGATTAAATCCATTTTTAACTCTATTAAACAAGAAGAAAGTACTTGCCTCCCTAATTTGATCTCAAATATAATCCCTTTTTATATCATAAATTAAGGAGTCATCACTTACTCATGAAAGTCTTTTTAGAAACTGGTGACTTTTGGGTGTTGTGAAACTTTTGTTGATGTCTTAGTTTAATAAGAGTTTGAATTGTGTTCTTTAGAGATGCTTTGATATATTTTAACATTTGGTTAGGTCAAGTGTTTTAGACATATTTTTCTTTTGATTCCATTTAATTTAGTTTTGAAATCTTATTGGCATTTTAGCGTTGTTTTCCTATCAAATTTGATGCTATTGGTTTGTAGTTTTATTTTTAGACTTTATTATAGTACATATTAATTATTTGATATTCTTAGTATATTATATTGATTTGTTTTTTAATTAATAGTATCCAAGTAAGAGATTGTTAAATTTTTAATTAATTTATAGTTTAATATTAATTGATTATTAGGTTAATAATAGATTATATTTTAATAATCTTAAATAATTAAATTTGATTCAAGTACTATTTAAATAGATTATATTTTTGAATGTTGTCGATAGCCTATAACAAGTGAGACTATCCATTAACTTATTTAGTGAAACAAACCTCAACTTATAACTCATTTAGACTAATGATCCTATTTAACACTAGTTAGGGTATATTGGTTAGCCAAATTTTGTATTCTAATAGACTCTTTAATTTTCATTAAGGTATTGTAAGTTGTAGATCCTGCCACTTTGTCTATTGTGATCACTTTCCAATTGAAGCATTCAATATAACAATGGATCCTAATATTATACCAAGTTATGGATAGCCTATAATGAGTGAGACTATCCATTAACTTATTTAGGGAAACAAACCTCAACTTATAATTCAGCTAGACTAGTGATCCTATTTAACACTAGTTGGGGTATATTGGTTAACCAAATTTTCTATTCTAAGAGACTCTTCAAATTTCATTAGGGTATTGTAAGTTATAGATCCCACCACTTTGTTGTGATCGTTTTCCAATTGAAGCATTGAATATAACAAAGGATCCTAATCTTATACCAAGTTTAATTTTACCTATCTGTCACAATTAATTTTAACAACATGCAATAGCAACATAGCAAAATTCAAAAAAAGGGCACAACATAGCATAGTCAAAATATTATATTAGTACCTAAGTATTGAAGCATTTAAGCACCACCTGATCAATAATTATGTAGCACTATATGTCTGAATAATTATTGATATATGTCAAAACAACACATCATTCATCAAGTTACATTCCACAAAATGAATATAAACACTAGTGGCATATATTTTTAGGCTTAAAATAATGATAGAATGAGTGAATTCAATTAATCAATAGTTTTAATGTTTTAAGGACCACTTCTTTAAAGAAGTGCTATAATCACATAAATAGAAAGCTTTGGCTAGATCCTTTAAGAAACAAGTACATAGTAATTAAAGCCATGGATGAAAAATGAGTATAAATTTCCAATCAAAAAGAAAATAACTTGCATATACTTAACAACATTTACTTGGCCTTGTTCAAGCCTTTCTTTTTTCTTGTCTAGACACTTTATTGTAGAGGGATTAAACCAACACTTTATAATCAGCAAGCTTTCCCATTCTGCTTTAGTTATATCAATTATTTGAAAGGATTAGGTACCTAATAACCTCCATGAAGCTAACTTACTTCCACACATACTTCCCAGTCTTGATCTTTGTTCATCCATTTTGTGAATTGGAGCGAAAGCTTCTGAATCAATTTTTGTAGTTCGTTCATCTAATTTCCCACTGCTAGAAGTGTTTATCTCCCTAGTTTAGTGTTGAATGGAATCAATCTTTGATCTCCTTCATCGAAGAGTGTGATCTTGGCATATCTGCCATTGTCAGTCCTTGTCCTACTCCATCGATCTAATCCATTGCCACCTTTAATTGTTCATTTCTTTGCTCAAGGTTAATTTGCACGTGATTCTTTAATTCACATAGTAGAGTTTGATTCCCTGTAGTTTCCACCATCGCCGAGAATCTCAAGCTTTGTAAATGTTTAGCATCGGTCATTATTAGATCTCATTGCTCTGATACCAATATTAGGAATCAAAATCTATATGGGAGAATTTGCGAAGATGAAAATAAGTAGACTGAGATAAGAGTGGAAGAGAGGGGTGGAGGAGGAGACAACAACATATTATTCATCGATGACTTATCTAATACAATCCCTTACCTTTTAACATTGGCCACTATTGGCTATTATTATATGGGCCATTTGATAGGAGAACGTAAAAGTAAAGGGAATGATGGATAGATAAAGATATATGAAATAAGAAATAATTTTTTTTTTTTATTTTTAAAAATTGAATTTAACAGTTAAAATTATAATTTGATGAATGAAATAATAATTACAAAAATATAATAAATATTATACAAGTTTTATAAATAAAATATGTTTGTATTACAATAAACCAAACAAAGCGTAATATCCTTCCTACTTGTGTTATAACCATAATGCCCTTCAATCCCATTTTATTTCCTATCACAAGGTGTTTCTTCTCCCTTCCAACAAAAACCCACAAGACTCTATCAGTGAAAATACACAGCAATCAACCTCTAACAAAGACAAAATAAATTGAAGAATTCAATTTACTTGTTATTTCTTCCAAACTTTCACGTGCAATGCTTGCAAGTGGATAAGCTGCTCGGCAAATTGGATGCCTTTTTGAATGATAGATACCTTGAAATACAATTCAAACATTAGAAGATGGAGTAGAGCTTTGTGACGGTCAATGAAGGGACTTCGAAATGACATCGCATATGAGGATTTAATTAGAGATTTTTTTTTTAAATTTTTGTGGGATTTTATTATATATGAGTCAACATTCTTTCTTTATGTTAATAGCAAAGAGAAATTTAGAGTTCAATTCAGCATTGATCATAATTTGTATTAGTCAATATTTTTCATCCAAAAAATTAAACCCCTTAATTAAAAGTAATAAATTGAAACTCCTTTAAAAGTTAAGCTTTTAAAGAATTAATATGAAACAAATTAAATATAAAGAATTAATTTGGAATTTGATATACAGTTAAAAAATTAAAAATATATTTTTATTATTTTTAAAATTATACAAATTAGTCTATCCTTATTAAATGAGCTAATCCAATAGGTACAACCAATTTTAAAGCTCTAAAAACAATGGACCCGCCATATGTTATCCCCTTGCAACGCATTTATTGTTAGTGGGGCGCCCCATTCATCGTTGTGATTACCCATTTATTGCCTTTGGTCCAATAGAATTTTTTATTTTCTTTAATTGCAATAGATCTTTTCGTTAAAAAAGCCCTAATAGGAGTAAATATGATTTAGTTTTAGTCAAATATTTTTGTATCACAATGAGTAAGAAATGTGAATATTTTTATATTATTACAATATCAACAAATAAATTTATTGTATTTATGGGTTTCAATATTATTGTTTTATTATTAATTTTAAAATGGAACATTGAGCTATTATCTTACATTTTAATATATAATTTTTTTGAACAAATCTTTTGCTATATTATTCTACCATCACGTAAAAATCATTTGGGGTTAGCAGCTAATTCAATCATACAATCTCTTTTATGTATATAAAAGTCATGGATTATAATACTATTCATTTGTCATGGTTCATAATATTATTTATAACATCGTGTCATTGTATTGTTTATGAACTGTTTACTCACTGTGTTACACAATTTATCTGTATATTTTTTTTAAAAAAATAAATAAATTTATTTATTTTTTAATTGTGAGACCCTTTTTTTTTTTTTACAACATTTGGATTTGTAGGAGTTATTGTTAGTAAGATTAAATAATTACTTGGCTTACGAAGCGAACACATGCGGCGGCCAATATGTTTATTTATTGCTATATATGGGCTTGTTAATGAAAAGATGATTTGTACTTAAAAAATAAAAATAAAAACAACAAAATCTTTTGGACTAAGGCACGAAATGGCTGAACGCAATGAATGCGCCCCACTCACGATGAATGCTTCTCAATCTTTCATTCTTAATTTTTTATTTAATAAATTATTTTTATAGATAATAAAATAAGTTTATATATAATTTTTTATATTTTTATAATTAAATTATTTAATTAAAATATAATAAATATATAATTTTTTAATAATAATATAATATATTTATCATTTTTGAGAACAAATTTATAATTTTTAAATTAAATTATATATTTATTATATTTTAATTAAAAATCATAAAATTGTTATATTTTAATTGAAAAACTTTAGAGATATAAAAAAAACTATTTCTAATTCTAATATGTAATAAAATTAATAAGTCTTTTTTAATTTAAAAGTTATAGAGCCTTTTCTTGAAAAAATAAACTTACAACAAAAATCATTTTAATCCCAAAAAAATCAGCAAATAAATAAATTTTTTAACCCAAAATTTGATTTATTAAAAAAAATATACATTGTTGAAAATTTTGATTTTGATAATATCTATTTTGTGTTTTAATAATAAATTTATTTATTTTCGCTTTATAATATATTTATGTTGATTTATATTTGTCAAACATGCTATTATTGAAATAAAATATTATCAAATGTTGTCTTTTAATTAATTTTTTAAATTATTTTGATTACATATTTTTTAATTTTTATTAAATGATTTTAAAATTTATTAAATTTAGAAAATGACTATTATAATCATTTGAGGGTATTTAATTAAAATGAATTTAGTGATAGGTTTTCTTTGGATTTTAAAAAAAGGACTATATAATTTTTAAAAAATAGAAGTTAGATAGGCGATATAATTAAGTTATCTCTATAAGAGAATGAAAGTGTAATTTACCGCCCTTTCCTACTAATATGCATTGAGATCAATAAATTGATGACACGTGGTAGGTGCATGCATGTATATTTACACAGACATGGGTCTGACTCCATGTGGTCTTCAATCAAAAGAAAAAAAAATTATAGTTCAGAGATTTTAAATTAAAGATATTTATAATAAATAATTTTAAATTTTGAAGGACATTAAGATCAAATATTAAAATTTTTCAGAAACTTATAGTTTAAAATTTCAAGTTAAAATGTTTGATCTTGTGATTCTTTAAAATAATTTTAAATTTTAAAATTATTTAATGTAAATATGTTCAATTTAAAATTTTAAGCTATGATTTTTCTAAAAGAAAAGGACAAATGTATATTTATGATGAAACCATCATACACCATACTTCAAGGATAATAATTTTACTTTTTCTAGTGATATGTTTAAATTAATTTTTTTAAAAAATACACAGTTATCTTCTTAAAATTAAAAATATTTAAAATATTTTTAAGAATAATACTAAATTTTTATTTAATCTACAAGTTATTAAAAATATATATAATTTTAAATTTTTTATTTTGATATTATTTATTTTTGAGTTAAAATCATAAATTTAATTTATTTTAAAATTTTATTAAATTTACAACAATGCTTATATTTATTATAATATAATTAATATAAATGTAATTGTTAAAATTAAATAATTATCTATAAGTTAGTTAAATTTTTTAAAAATATTTTGTGAATATATATTTTTTATCATGTTTTTATGAAATGATTTTATAATTTTCTAAACTTAAAGAATTGACTATTTTATACCTGTTATAGATATAGGGGTATTTTTGTCAAAATAAATATAGTTATATCTTATTTTTTGTTGCATAAGAAATAAGTGTGGCACTTATTCTAATTTTTATTTTTTTAAAAGAGTGCATATTTTCAATACTGGCAAAGATTGTGCAATTTAAATATGAGGAGAAAATAATTTAAAATAAAGTTGCTTTCGACTCGGGATATATCATTGATCCCCAAAGCAAAATAAATGTCAACTACCAGATCAGTATGGATGCAAGTGGCGAACTCTTCTTCCATGCTCGTACAGAGTGAAGACATTTAGGCCCATTGTGTCTATAAATACTGAGCAACTCACTATTTTGGCTTATACATCATTTTGGAGTTCCATCAAATCTTCTTGATTTTCAAATAAAGGCCACATCGAGACTGAGAAATGGCATATTTGGAAGAGATGCGAGAGGCACAGAGGGCTCGTGGCCCAGCAGCCATACTGGCCATCGGCACAGCAAATCCCTCCAACTGCATCTACCAGGATGATACTGATTATTACTTCCGAGTCACCAATAGCGACCACATGACTAAACTCAAGGCTAAGTTTAAACGCATTTGTAAGCACCCGTATATTGTCCATACCATTCCATATACATTATATATGCATATATATTGCACCAGCATATTTTATATATGTGCATTCTGTTAAGAAAATGGGTTGTAATGAAGATATAAATAGTAAAAAAAAAACACAATCAAATAGGAGTCAAGAAAACATAAGAAAATGATTTGAAGCATGTGTTAAATACATTGTTTTTAAAATAATATTTACCTTCACTATATTTCTCAAAGGTTTAGGTAAATTAATTTGTTTTTAAGATTTATCCAAATCATTGTAAATAATTTCACCGAATAATTATGAATTCTCTCTTCCGAAAATGCTTCTAAAGTTCTAAGAAATTTTGGGATCTGGGAAAACTTTTTATACTTTATGTTATATATCCAGAATTAATTTATTTATAATATTGAATCTGAATCAACATGCCTCTTCACCAAATAGTCTGAAGTTTAAAATTTAATTTTCAATTATATTCTTTGAATGTTTTCTCAAATTTTCTATTTATTTCAATAATCATTTGACTGTTAAATAGTAAAACCACATAATTATTTGACTTAACAAACATCAAAATTGTCAATACTTTTAAATTTTTTGAACTTCATTTGACGACTAACATTAGTCACTAATTTGTTAATTAGTGTTGGACTCCTCAACTAGCCCCTCTACCAAACCACCAAATATGACCTTCTTTGCTTGTAAGTTGGGCTAGCATAACCAATTATCTAATCATTGACAGGCATAATTTTTTTTATTATTTGTCAATCTATCATCTCTTTTCGATTTAAAATGTAAGTCACTTAAAGAAAAAAATTTTGATTTAAAATATAAGTTACTTGGTAATAATTATTTTTTTTATAATACTCTTTATTTAATGATAACAGTTGTGTTAAAAATTCCTTATTTAATGACAATAGCTGTATTAACTATAAGGGTAAAATTAAAAAAATATGGTAATATTTAAAAAGTTTAAGAATATAATTAATTTTTTTAAAAAAATATGAATCTATTAAAAATAATTTATATTTTGGATCCAAAAGAATACCTTCAAATAAAGTTTTTGTTATTTGTCAACCCGGGTTGACTCAATTAATTGAATGATTCGGTCTCTGAACCTTCTATTGGATGTGGTCATTCATCTTTATATCCGAGGGTCCTGGGGAGAAGCGCCCCATTTGGGGACCCGGGATCGAAGGTTTTTAACCCGCAAGAACGGGAACTAGGAAAAATTTTCCCGAAAGCCACTTGCTTCGGATCTCGTGGGGTCCTGTCCTCATCAGAAATATGTAAATGCCCTTCAGATTTATATATATCCATGCATTTATTTGAGCGTCTCTTTTTTTTTTCATTTTACTTTTTAATGTTCATGTTAAATAGAAAAGAAATAGTAGGCCCACCCATTTAGACTGGTACTGCCTCCCAATTCCTATTCTCTTCTCAGCCGGGACTGATTCCAGAGAACCGGAATCAAGTCTCCTACTCTTTTTTTTTTTATTTATCTCTTGTTTATTTTTATTTTAATTATTCAGATTAAATTTAAATAATTTAAATTTGATATTTTTAATTTTTCATACTTTTTATATTTTATTTATCTCAAAAAATATAAAATATAAAATAAAAATAATCTTTTAACTATTAATTTTAAAAATAATATTAATTTAAATTAAAAAAATTAAAAAATATTAAATATTAAATCTTGACCGTCCAAATTTTCCCAGAAAACCCTTCATCCTCAACGTCGTTGTTCTTATTCTTCCCCTACGTGCGCCACTGCTCTGCTTCTTAACCGCCGTGAGTCGGTACTCTACTTTTTTCACAGTTCACAGTTGCGCACCGCCGCTGCTCTGCCCCTTTAGATGAAGTTCTCTCCTTTGTTTTTCTCATTCCCTTTTTCCGCCCTCTTCTTTCTTATACTTCAAAACCCAATTGGCAAGTTCATACATAGACATCAATGTGGCAGATTGACCGTGGGATCTGACTAGGAAGTTGTGTTCATCAGTTAACCCCACTTTTTTTCGTTCATGGAATTGACACACAAGAGGGACCCAAGTTTTAAGTTATTCACCTTGACAATTGCTCTAATAAAGGTAGAAGAACATATCATTACTACTATTCTATACTCAAGAAAAAAAGTTTTTGCTATTTAGTACTCGCATAATTCTTAATCTTCATGTATCCTGAACAGGTGAGAAGTCTATGATAAAGAAGCGCTATATACACCTCACTGAAGAGATACTGAAAGAAAATCCTAATCTATGTGCTCCAAATGAACCTTCCCTTGATGTCCGCCAAGACATGCTGGTTGTGGAGGTACCGAAGCTAGGTGAGAAGGCAGCTTTAAATGCTATAAAGGAATGGGGGAGGCCTAAGTCGAAGATCACTCATCTTATCTTTTGCTCTACCTCTGGTGTCGACATGCCCGGTGCCGATTACCAGCTAATTAAGCTCTTAGGCCTCAACCCTTCTACCAAACGCTTCATGCTCTATCAACAAGGTTGCTTCGCAGGCGGTACCGTACTCCGTCTTGCTAAAGATGTCGCTGAGAATAATGCTGGCGCGCGAGTTCTCGTGGTATGTTCCGAGATATCCTCAGTTAATTTTCATGGCCCCTCTGAAGCACACTTGGACTCATTGGTTAGCCATGCTATCTTTGGCGATGGTGCTTCTGCTGTGATTGTTGGCTCCAATCCAGACACTTCCACTGAACGACCGCTGTTCTACCTTGTTTCCGCCTGGGAGACGATTCTACCCAACTCTGAAGGTGCAATTGAAGGACGCTTGCGTGAAGTGGGACTCACTTTACACCTCAAGAAAAATGTACCACGCCTGATTGGAGACAACATAGAGGAAAGCCTGGAAGAAGCCTTGAGCCCAATTGGAATCAGCGATTGGAACTCGCTATTTTGGATAGTGCATCCTGGTGGGGCGGCGATCTTGAGCGAAATAGAAGAGAGGATTGGGTTGGAGGAACACAAATTAAGAGCAACGAAAGAGGTGCTGAGAGAGTATGGGAACATGTCGAGTGCATGTGTGCTCTTTATATTGGATGAAATGAGGAGGAGGTCGATGGAGGAGGGAAGAGCCACCACTGGGGAAGGACTCCAATGGGGTGTTCTATATGGATTTGGGCCAGGCTTGACCATGGAGACTTTGGTCTTGCACAGTGCCGCCATAGAATAAAAACCATGTGGGGCTATTCAGGTGGCATGGGAGTATTCGCATATCAAGACCAAAAGAATAAAAACCATGGATTGCGTGTTTGCTTTTGTTTTAGTACTGGTCACTCTCACTGTCTGATTGATCGTGCCACAGTGACATATATAATGTAAAGCATTTGTGGTTTGTTTCCATGTCAAAGCTTTCTTTCTTTTTCTTTAAATTAGGATTTATTTCAATATTTGACACAATTTTTACTGGCTAAAAGAAACAATTATGCTTCCATAATGATGTGATTACTGAGTATGAATAAAATTATAATATAATTGCTTCTGATATATGTAATTTTACAAAAATATTCCTTTCAAATAATTGATAGTTTGTTTGGTAAACATTTTACAAAAATCAATTCTAGCGCTATAGAAAAATATCAAATTGGTTATAATAAAAATGTTAATAATTAGGGTTTAAATATTCCTTAAAATTGAAAATACCATGATTCTCAAAATTGGACCGAAAAGCTGGTAACCGACCATGATACTAGTCCGGCTGAATCTCAAAACTGGCCATACTAAAAACCGTTTAACTATCAGAAAAATCAGTCATTGGAAACCAGCTAAAACTGGACTAATTAATGATTCAAGCAGTCTGGAAATTTACTTATCTTCTACAACTCTTGAATCTACCTCTACCTTCTAAGCTCCACCCTTTCATCTATTTTCAAGTTTTTCACAATGAAACTAAATGAAAAGATAATAAAGAGAAATAAACGGATTAGAAAATGTTGATAAGAAGAAAAATAGAAAAAGAAATGATTGAATGGATTAAAAAGAAAGTTATTTTCTTCTCCCGGCTCTCAAAGAAAACATCTAAAACTCTCTCTTATAAAGGGGCCTGAGCCAGTAAACTTTATATAAGAAAACCGCAGAGTAACTCCCTGAAATCGATTTATTTGAAGTTTAACTATTAAGCCTTAACAAACATTTAGAGTCGGTGACATAAAATTCCCTAGAAATCATTTCTCAGGTAGAACTACAATAGGACGCCTATTTAACTTTGTGCTTGCCATTTGTCCTCATGACAACTTCCAAACAAAGACTTTCAAAGTTGAGCCAAACTCGTTGCCTGCAAATTCGGGTGTTATCTAAATATGACTGGTTTGTACTTGAAGAAGATATTTATAGATTTAAATGTGTTACACTTCAATAAAACATGCTTCAATGAAGATCTCTTTTGTGCTAACATCTCAAGTGCAGAAATGCTTTTTTGTCCAAGATCCTTTTGAGGAAAATAGACATTAAATTATGAAAACAGTTCTAAGGGACTTATTCAATACGAGAGATCAATCAGATGATGGCGAAGAATGTTACTGGTGTGTGACATTTGATCTTCCATTCAACCTTGTTATACAAACTAACGCGGGTGAAGTTGATTTAGCTAGGAAAGATATATCAACTACTGTAAGTCACGACATACCTGTGCCTTATGGCCAAGCACGAGGAACTCGTTATAAAGAGGACTTTGATTTTGATAATAGTATAGGAAATTATATGGAGTAGCTTCTACAAAACAAAATATTGTAGCTTCCATATAATTACATATGTTTATGTGTGGACGCACGTGTCAATGAGATAGTTTATGCTTTTGCTCCATCTTTATAGCTTTTAGTTTCATTCCATTTGCTAGTATATATTGGAATGCTGGATCCTTTACATAGTTTACCATTAATGTTTATTTTAAGTAACCTGTCATGTTCGTGACATGTAAGGCTGATACTGACTGTCATGTATGGTATTTTTCATCTATCTTTTTCTTTTGTCTTTGTTTAATATATCTTGTATTAGTTTATTGCATACTATTGCTTATGAGTCATGATGTCTAACACCATTTACGTTTAGGCTTTGCTAATGAATCGTAGTTTGAAAAAAATCTAAAAGCATTTATAATATTTATTACTATTAATCTAATAATATTTTTCGACTCTGACATATTTTTTATAGTCACAACTTGAGAGATTTGATCCAAAACACTGAAAGATACAGAAGAAGCTTTTTAAGAGAAATGAAAAGGCCGGTAGAGTTTGTTGCTATGGTGGAAATGTCCTGGCAACTGCTTTAAAATGAAATGAAGAGACTAATGATGTCACACAAGAACATGCTAAATTGGGACTTAAAAAGTGAGATTCGAGATATGAGGCATCAAATGATAAGATTACAAGCTCTTGTAAGAGACTTGCTAAAACATAACCCAAGAATGAACATGGTAGATTTAGAAGCTATTTTGAGTGCCTTTCCAAGTGAAGTCAATGGTGCGCAAATTATTGAAAAACAAACGAATGAAAACTTTACAGCACATGCTTCAAATTATGATAAGGCATTGATTTCTTATGCAACTTCACATTCATATTTTCTAAGGAACCACGATGAGTTGGTTTCTATAGTTTGTTCCCTATATAAGTACTTTTATTCTTTTTACATTACACATATATAATGATTACATCAAATTCTTTTATGCAAGAAGATCTTGTTGGTGAAAGAAACGCAAATGAAGAGCACTAAAGTGAGCATTTTTTATACTTGTTTTGTATGAAATATTTACTGTAAACTTTTGTTTGAAGTTTGTTTAACATCACTCTTTTTGGTTATAGTAATTTGGGATCTTGACTCTTTATGGTAGATGTTGATACGGAATAATATATATTGTGTAATAAAATTTCTTTTTAAGATATGAAAGATACATACAATGGCTTTCAAATTGTGTCCATAGAATGTGATTTATAATGTGCAAGCCATGATACAACACTAAAAGTGTAATAACTCAAATAATCAAAAGGAAGTATTATTATTATTATCATTATTATTATTAGGAGGACTTACTTGAAATACAAGAAGGGATTTATTTAAATGTTTTGGATTGTTAATGGCTAAAATGTGATTTTCGCATAAAAAAAAAATATCACCAGGACAGAATAAAGAAATATTTCCCTCCTCTTCCCCTTCTTCGTATTAATGCGCTCGGTTCCTCGTCTCTCTCCCTCTCTCTCATTTTTTTTTTTTTCTATCTCTCTTGGTCTCTTTCTCGAAGCTTCCACGTCTTTCAAAGCTTCAACTCCTTCTGCATCTTCTGGTATTGAATCTTCCCGTGGTTTAGAAATTTCTTCGTGGCTGTGACCGGTCCCAACATCTCTTTTCCTTTGTTGCCTTTTACTGAACTATGGGTTGGATGGTAACTTTTTGAAACGTTTAATTTGATTGAATTAGTTTTGGAATTCAAATGATGAGCTATGCGTTCTTTTGACAAAAGCACTGAATTTTTCTATTCCTCTTTGGAGATTACCTTGTTAGGATGAACTATTGCTTTTTTTTTTTTGTTGAAAAAAAAAAGGTTACTGGTCGCTGATGCTGCATGATGAGTTATAACAAAGAAAAGCAGCAGCACATGACTAGCCCACTTTTGGATATAGTTATATTGCCTATTTTTAGTTAGAAAGAGTTATTGCATTACTTATTGACGTAAGTTGAGAAAAACTTATGTATTTTTCTAGTGGCATTGTACTAGTTTTATGCATTGTATATCTATATATGTGGCATTGTACTAGTTTTATGCCATCTGTAAAGTATTATAATGGGAACATTGTATACCTGGATTCATTGCACCATGGCAAATCTGATATATATATATATATATATATATATATATATATAACACTAGAAAATGGAAGAAAAATTTTGTATGCCCAGAGTTTTCAATGGTTCTGCTCCTTTGGTGTTTCCTCTTTTGGATTATCCCATTTTGCAAATTCCTTTGACTTGGCCTTGTCAGTAATTGTGTTGCATGACTGATGAATTCAAGTCAAAGTGAAAAATTGAGCAATATTTCGTTCTTTTGTTATGTTTCTCCGTCAGGATGTGATAGCCCTAATCTCTATAGTGAATTTGGTAATCTGTCGAGCGCCTGAGCATCGGAAAAAATGATGTGGGTTGATTTGTGGGCCTTGCTATAGAAGTTTTGAAATTTCATAATCTTCATTGTAACTTGGGGCATTTGTTGATTTAATAAATTATTAGGAACATCAGGAAAAATTCATATGGTTGGATTGAAGTGAATTTTGCTGCTTGTTTATTTTAGGATAAAAAGCATTGGGCTAGTTTGAGTGAAGAAGGCAGTCTCAGTTGAATTGAATTAATTATTGAGTGGGAATGAATAAATGTAATCTCATGAACAACACAGATCATAATGGTGCTATTGACTGAGATAAGGGAGGAGTTGCATTTTAATTACATATTGGAAGTATCTTTTAACTGGCAGCTTCTTTAGATATAACAAACTATTTGATTGAATTGTATTAACTGAGTCTTGGGTTGTTGTGTATATGTTAAAAGATTGAATGAGTTTGAGATGTCCGGTTTGGCTGTAATACGTCACTTTGGTTCACAAGCTACTGGGTCCTAAATATGATTTTCAAGTTTGAATCCTAACTTGTAGTTAATAAATTTTAGCATAGAATTCTCAGTGGGTGTTGAATTCAGTTTGCAATGTAACATGTTTAGGTGGTGATTGTGCATATCGTATTTTTGGCACCCCGGGGTTGTCAAAAGGAATGGTATAGGACGTACCATTGCGATGTTCTAGCACTGTAAGTAACTAACGTCTCACTACATATTTATGTTTTTATATTTCTCTACTTGCATTTAAGATTTATAAAATATCATTTTCTAAACTTCTAAATTTCTAGTTGCATCAATGATCTACCAAAAAATATTTATATTGAATTGAAATCCCTAATTTTCCAAATCATTAATACATGTATGAAATCAATAAGAGAAATCTTGAGAATTTTATTTACAAATTTCTACATTGGTTACTTGTGAGAAATTTTTACATGTGAATTGAGTTAGTATGATTCCATCCATGATGAAAATGTCTTTTGGAAGGACTAGATACAAAATGCTAGTCGTTAACAATACATCTATTAGCTCTTGCCATGCCATAATTGATTCCCTAGCTAGTAGGGATATGGGAGGTGCTAGCCTTGTGTAACAGCCAACACACGTAGAATGAAGGGATTTTATTTTACATAAGCTGAGAACTCACGATAAATTAATTATTTATCTATGTAGATTATATGTCCATGATAGATTGGTTATTTATCCATGTAAATTATATGTCTACGATGGACTTGGTTTCTTGCCCACATGGGCTGCATGCCCACAACAACTATTCCATTCTAAGGAAGTCGTTCTAACGAAAGAGGGTTTTGAAAGAATAAGGTTTAGAAATTTCTCCATACATTTTGTAAAATTACATACTTCTATTATCATTTTCTCACTTACTCATGATTATTGTAATAGTTAATTTTAGTAAATATTTTCAAGTTTAGAAGTCTAGAATTTATTCATCATATTAAGAAGCATAGATTTCAAATACTATAAGAAAACAGGGATTTTTTCGTAGTGTTTTTTCATTAGAAAAAATAAAAAATTTTGTGAGAATTCTCACAAAAATTCCCACATACTTTGGAATGTGAAAAAAAAAAGATCATAGGAATCCCAAATTCTCACGGAATTTTTTGTAAGAAAAGCTTCTTGCAGATTTTTTTTCCATGAGAAAAATTAGCGAGAAAAGGTTATATGAAATTTGTAATTTTTTGTGGTTTTCTCTCCTACTTTCTCATGGAAAATTTTGTAAGAAAGCATTTCTCATGGTATAAAATTTCTCACGATATAAATCCATAAGAAATTTTGCAGGAATTTCTCATAGAGTTATACTAAGAGAAATGCTTTCTCACGATATTGTACTGTGATAAACTTAAAAAAAATTCATATTTTCATATTTCTCACTAAAAAATTATGCGAGAAATCTAAAAATTTTTGCCATTAGTAATGTTTTTATATATTAACCCCTGTTTGAATAAGTATAACTTATTCGAATAATCAAAAATCACAATACCTAAGTTCAGCTAACAAAGCCATAACTTTATAATTTTATGCTAAAAATATCAGAAAGTATATTAAAGTTAGATAAATATTATTCAGTATTATAAAGTTACAAATTATAATCATTATTTAACATAATGTCACATAAATAAATATTCTAGAATCATTGTTCATCATCCTTATCCCTATCATAATCATCTTCGTCATCACCATCACCACCACCACCACCACTGCCAATATCATGGGTTGGTTCATCATGGGAAGTGCAACCTCTTCTAATTTCTATACTCATGTGAGACAATTTATTTCATGAAAGCTATTTTGTCCTCATGGGCCTTTTGCATCTTCGTAAGACTTGCTTTATAAATTTGGGCTTGTTTTGATAGTTTCTCATCTAATTTCTTCTCAAATGAGACTTCTAAGTGTGCTGTCATCTATGAGAGCTCACCAAAGCCATATCCATAGTGTTTTATGTCGTTAGAAATAAGAAAACTAGCATTTGACTTAAACCCATATGCATAACCTTTTTTATTCTTTCCACTGACAACCTTGAGTCATATAGAAAAATTAGTGTCATCTAACTCTAACTCTTGAGTTTACTTCATCTACTCATAGTGGCTCTGTAACAATGAAGAACAAGTAAATATTAATTACATAAATAAATTATAGTAACAATCTTATTTACAAACTAATTAAATGACTTATGTAAGTATTCGAGACTTTTTTACCAACCCAACCCCCATTTTCTCATATTGTTAGATCTTCTTAAATACTTTTGAGATTTGAACCTCTCTATCTAACTTTATTTCTTACAACACGTAGATAAAATACATAAGAATTATAATAACTAGAAAGGAACATTAATCCAATGAAACTATCACTTTCAAAGAATGCTTATTATTCTTCTCTTATGCTCTGAGAATTGAACACACTCACCTCTATGCCTACCATCCTTCTCATTCCATGATTGAGAAATCCATTGGCTAGGATTTTGGGACTCCAAAAAACTTCATTAAGCATATAATTTTGGACATTAATGGGCTGCTTCAAAGAAGGACCTTTTGCATGAATGGTTTAAGTAGAAAGACAGTTATATTGGTTTAATAAAATTTAAGAAAAATTAATATAATTTAATATATATATATATATATATATATATGATAAGTGTATCTTTATTTTTATTTTATTTTATTTTTACTAATGAGATGTCTAAAATTCTAGAGTCTCGCAATTTAAAAACTATGTTGAGTTTCATGACTTATTCATAGGCAATTTCCTAAAGGGGAATGAACCACGGTGATTCTAGGATGTAATTGCAAGTAATACAAAGGAAAATGAGGTTTTAATTTGCATATCTAATTATTAAATTAGCAGAGTAATAGTGTGATATTAGAATATACCTAGTATTTTATAATAAATGCTTATTATATCTTGTTTAATATCTATAATAAAAAAGAAAATTAAAAAAGTTATTTTTTAATGAAAAATATCTTCTATGCATCTGTTTTAATATTTAATAAAAATAAATATTAACAAATAATAATTATAAAAATATAATAAATATTATACACAATAAAAAAAATCCTTCTTTTCCAAGCAACTAAACCCATCACTATATTAGCAGTTATAAGCTTCCAAAAGATTGGTTGGAGATTTTTCATGGGCTTAATAATTAGGCCTATAGTTAATTGGATTCGGACTCCTGGCCCATTAGTAACTCACATATCAATAAAATGCATCTTGCATAAAAATTTCATATAACTCACTTTCATATTGGGAGCATTTATTAAATACACAATTAAAATTTATGAAAAAAATTTGTAGTTATATCAATGGCTTTTGCTAATGGACTATTTATTGCATTAACAATGTATATATCAATTTAAATTTTACATCATCTTTTGTTATACTAGTAGTCCTGCACTATAAAAAAAGCTCATGGATATATCACAACATAATGTGGAAGATCATATTTTTGAAAGGAAAAAATCAGATTAAAATGGGGAAAAAAAGAAGGAAAGCTCTAATATGTCAAGTAGTATTCATAAATGATGTTTAACAAATCTATTTCTTTTGTTTTTTTTTTCTTTTTTTTGGTCAAAATGACTTTTGTTATTCAGTGACGAGATAACATGCTCAAGTTGAATTAAGAAAAGATTATTCCTTTATTTCTCTTCTTCCCAAAACTAAGTGGAATCCTTTCATTTAGGGAAAAAATTTAACAAATTAAATTCCAATAAATTGGGGCTTTCTTATGAATATTACCAACTATAAATTTTGTATAAAAACTCTATAATATACTTTAAATTAAAAATCATCATCTTCTTTTTTTGCTATTATAAGCATCAAAATTCAAACAATTAGGGAAATATAAGAAAAATAAGCAACCAAGATACCAACAATGGATATATCAGTAGATTGGAGGGAAAATAACATGAATGATGAAATCATAGTGGAAGAGATTAAATCATAACAAAGAAGGAAGCAAAAAATAGAAAAAAAAATGGATGGAGAGCTCACCTTTGTTCCAAATGATGAAGCACCTCCTAATGGACTTCAAGTGAGGCTATGGTGCATGGTTGGACTCTAGAAGGGGCTACGATGAGGTCATGGTGCTTACACGGTGGAGAAACTGGTAGATCCACATAAGGAACATGAGCTACATCACCATGAACTTCACAAGGATGTTCTGTGGAATGAAAGGGATGAGCCTTGGTTCTAATTTAATTAAATCGTTCTCGTGGAATTTTCTCACAAAAAATTTCATGAGAAATAAGTATTTTCTCATGGCTTCTTTCCATGAGAAGTTTCTTCTCATTGATAGAAACTTCTCATGGAAATATTTCCATGAGAAAGTCAACATTTTCTCATCAAAAAAACAGTGAGAAATTCTCTTGAAATTTTTCTATGAGAACCAAGGGTTTTTCTCATGGAAAAATTCCATGAGAAAAGAGAAAATATAAATTGACTTTTTTTTTTTTTTCTCTCACAAAAAATTACCATGAGAATAAGTTCCTACATTTTTGTAGTACCATTCTCATTGTATTTGTTTCCAATTTCTCTTGGGTTTTTTCTCATGAATATATTTTTGTGAGAATTTGCTATGAGAAAGTACCAACTGTCAAAATTTTCATAAGAATATTCATGAGAAATTCTCACAGAAATTTATTTGTGAAAATTTTTTGTGGTAAAATTCTTATTTTCTTGTAGTGAAATTTAAAAGTTCACAAGGTATGTATATACGACACTTCATGTAATCACTTATTTACACGATTACTCATTTATTTATTTATTTTCTAATCATTTGTGGGATGTTATTACTCAATAAATATTTGATATTTCAAATTGAAAAGTTAAGTCAAAATCCTCTCTAGTGGTCCAATAAGGATAGACACTTCTTTGGATGAGCCCTTCATTGATATGTGTGGGAAAGGTTCATTGAATGATTTTGCATAGATTTATTTTGTAATTTAGTTGTAGCTCCACCTACCCACAGGTGGTATCCCCTATCTTACTATAGATGGTATAGTTGATAGTGATTAAGAGCAGGGCTCTCTGTTGTTTAATTGTTATGTTTATATTGTTATAGAAATCTCGAGATGTCCTATTTTAGAGGACACACTGCTAAAATTTTTGCACATTAATGAAATCAAATTAATCCTTAAGCAAAAAGATTTACTTTAAGGAATTCAATCTTCTTTTTGTTAGTAATTCAATATAGTAAGAAATTGTTATTTAAGAGTATTTTACTAAGCTCACGATGCAGGACTTATCTTTTATGCCGATCACACCTCTAAGCTTGGGGTGTGACAAAAAGACTATTGCACAATATATATATATATATTGTCCTAAAATATTTTTAAAAAATTGTTTGTTGCTTAATACTAAAAGAAAAAGAATGAAAAAAAATATACTTTCCTATACTTTCCATGTGAGACAATAGTTTTCTACTATTCCCATGCACCTGTTATGTTATGCAATAGGAAATTATTGTTGCCTAAAAGGGCAACAATTGGAATCATTGCCTATTGATCAATGAAAATTACTCCTCATAATTGAATATCAAGAGATATATTGTATTATATATATATATATAGAGAGAGAGAGAGAGAGAGAGAGAGAGAGATTTGACATGCTTGCTTATGTGTGTGTGTGTATACATGGACAAAGAATTTTATAAATGCTAAAATTATCCAAACTAGACATAATCATGGTATGGAAAACCTACTTGAGTCAAAAAAAAAAAAAAAGAGCTTGAAAAAATGGCCCATTTTTAAAAGGCCCATATAAAAATATAGGTTGGAGTTGGTCTTTCTTTCAAGGTGACCAAACCTAGCCCACATTATAATATACATGTTTTTTATATATTATTAATCAATAACAAATATATTAATTAATATTTTACTTGAACTTTCATTTTTTTATTTTTTTATTTAATTGAAAAAACTTCGCTTTTTTTAAAGTGATAAAATTTGAATTCCATAAAAAGTAAGAGATACAATTAACATGTATTTATAGTTAAAGTTCTCACTAGTTGCAATGGTCAAATACCAGATTCTCTAACAGTCCAGTGGTATAAATATTTTATGACTTGTATGCAATATATAGGAATTACCCCTTATAAAAATTATAAAATATGATTTAAAGAGGGTTAGATTGTTTGAAGAGGTTACTTTAAAATATGACATAAGGTTATATATATATATATATATATATATATAGTGCTAAGCTAATTGCTAAATTAATAGTATTAATTATATACTTTTTTAAAAATTTTATCACATCATTCACATTACTTGAAGGAAATGGCCTTAAGGATATATAGCCTTTTTTTTTCCCTTGGGATGTAAAGATAAACCAATGTATTAATACCCAAATGACATATTTTCAAAAATCTCTCTCATACTTGCAAAGCATAATGAATTAGCAGATTCACGACATTAGTAATCTGCTTTAAAGCAAAAAAGAAAAAAAAGTTGTGCCAATCTTAGTCCATTTCTAGCAAGGTAGGGCCTGAACCCAATTTTATATGAACAATATCTAGTCAAGCCTGAGCGTAAGCTCAAATATTTTTCATATTTTTTTATGAGTTTGACTCGTGATCAAGTTTAATCTAAACAATAGTAATTCAAATTTTTGTATTTAAGATATCACGAAATTTAAATAGCATTATGTAGGTTTTTGTTTGTATTAATAATTGCTTGAGATATTTATTTATTATAGTGATTTTATAAGAATAAATTTTATATAGATTTGTTTTAAGTTGTATTAATAATGGCTTGAAAAAAAAAAACTGTTCGTTTTGAAGTTTCTTTGGCAAATAGGTTTCGAATTTGGAAATTTGAGAATTCAGCAAGGAAGATGACGAAACTTAAGTTTTTTAGTTACTAGATATGAGTCAGAGGATAAATACGACTAATGTCCTATTTATACCTTATTCATGATGATAAATATTCATAATTAATAAAGACATGATAGTGAGAGTTTTTTAAAAAAAAAAATTTGCAACTATGTGTGTATTGATGATCCTACGTAAAAATGCGTATCCCCTTATGAGTACCTAATTTTTAAATTGGTTTAAGATTTATATCTTATTAGCTGCTTAAAGATTCCACATCTAATTCTTAGGAATTAAAAGCTAGGAAAATTGTTAAAATGGGCTCAGAAGTGAAAAAGGAGGAAGAGAGAGAACATTGGAAGTAAGCTCAATTTCATTAAGCAATTCCTCATCTATATGGCTCAGCTCTTATACTAAATTTGGCTCGTGTGGAATCTTGCTCCTCTAAACCAGATATCCCGCAATAGCCAATCCTGCTTTCGTTTTTATGCCTCAGTAGTCCTGTTTGTAGCTCTCCTTTTTTCCTTCTGTATGTTTGAGATGAATAAACCATATTTTCATATTCAGATTAGGAAGGGGTTAATTTCTGATAGCAGCAAAAATCATAATGAAGCTGCTATTATCTTTCTATTAACTATACACATTTTGGCAAACTAATTATAGCAAAATTCTCTTATCATTTTATGTCCTTTGTGCTTTAACTAGGAAGCTAATAGGAGCAAGAGTCGTCCGTGAAGGATATAAGGCACGTGTTGGCAAAGATTGGATGTGGCAACATTCACTATTGCTGCTAGCTTAATAGACAGGGAATTCGACGATATTATTACATACTCCTGACAACAGGCAGCACGTAAAGGTACCGTTTGAAATTGTACATTTAGTAGTTTCGTCAAAATAAGATGGACGTTAGTGTTTGTGTATTTATACGTTTTATTTTAAATTTGTCTTCTAAAATTTTAAGTTTCATTTCAGTCATTCAAAGAATTCTGTTTTTACTTTTCAGGTTAAATCCCCTTAACAAATAGTTAAAGAAATGGATGACATGATGAAATGAAGTTAATATGATCATTGAATACTCACTTGATCATGAAATATGACTTAAGTTACTCAAAATGGTCTGTTTTATAATTTTCCAACCATTCAATGTCACGCTTTGGGCCAAGTAAACACTTTGGCCATATCATCTTCACATGATGTAATATATCTTCCATTTTTATTAACTATTTGTTAATTGAAAATGGAGAACAAGCTTTGCTTGCAGGTGCAGTAGGTAGCACTATGAAACGAGTCGGCCCAGTTCATCACAGGTTAGACATAAACAAGCCAACTTGAGGGCTACCTTTGAAACAATCTAAGCAAGCCATAAATGGGTTAGTCTGTTATATGTATTTTAAAAAAACTAAGGAATAAAATTTTTCAAAATTAAATAATTATAAAATTTTCATACTAAATGAATAAATACTATAGTGTATATATGTTTTTAACAAACTAATGTCATAAAACCTTGAAAGAAAAACCTTACTTTTTGAGTTAAACTGGCTGGTTTGTGGGTTATTCCATTTAATGCTTTTTCCTGATCTCTTCTTCTTTTTTGGGTGGCCTGGCCTATATGTGCTCGCAAGAGTCCACTTTAGCCTACAGGTTAAACAAGCTGGGTTTATTTAAATTAACATTTAAACGGCTCAAAATATGCAAAATTATACCTGCCAATTAGCGACTCAACGTAGCTCCAATCTGTTTCGACAAAGCCAACAATGGGAATGATTTTGAAAAATGAGGGGCAAAGTGAGAGTACAATCACAGCTAACCCTAATTTTTTTAGTTACTTCAGCTCGTAGGAATACATAAACTGGGAGTAGAAGCCAAAGTTAGGGGTAGATCATACATCTGATCATTCGTACGCCAATAGTTTAAAAAATTGTTGTGAAAAGAGTTGTGTTATTTACTTATTTTACAGTACCAAAACTCGCATCACTTTTACATATCTTTCCTCAAAAAATATTTTAGATTAAATTACGTTGTTCATTCTTGAAAAATTACAAAATTTTTAATTAAGTCCTCTTAAGTGTATTTTTTTATTTTGTTTTTTAATAATTTTCTTTCAATCAATTTAATCTGTCTATTTGTTAAACTGACGTGAATTTAACCAAGTCACTTACTTAGTTAGCCTAATAGAATGCTTAATTATATATGTGGCTGTTAAATTGATAAGTAACCGCGCTTAGTGTTTAAAAAAGCTAAAATGAAAGTCACCAAATTCATGGACCTCTTGCAAATTACACCCGGCATTTTTGGTATTTCTAGACACTATATAAGCATGGCTCCTTCATCATATAAAAACTACATAAACATTATGTTTGCTCAAGTTAGCAATTTAGTTAAATTCATTAGTTTAACAAATTGAGGAACTAAATTCAGTAAGAGAAATTATTAAAGGACGAAATTATGAGACTTACACTTTTGAGAACCAAATTCAAAATTTTGTAATCTTTCAAAGATGAAGAATGTAATTTAGTCAATATTTTATTAGCAAATATGACTTGCATAATTTATTATTTTAAATTAAATGTTCCATGATATGACATAGGCCTAAAAGAAGGGGTGAAAGTGACGGTGTTCTCTACTGAGGGTACTACTTGTATTAGAATGTTATCGGCTTCGTTTTCACACTCATTTACTGGAGCCATACTGCATTCATGGATAAAGGAAAAATATTTTTACGAATAAAGCCAGCTCTGGTCGTGGCTTCTTTCTCATCTAGGGGACCTAATGTTGATTTATGGAGGAACGTAAGATTGACTGTAGGTTTGATCATGAAACATACGTGAATACTGAAAGAATAAGGGCTCACATAGATGGCTTTAAGCACGCATGCCGAGCAACAATGAAAAGTTTATACACTTGAATCTTCCAATAACTTAAAGAATCTACCTTACAGTTCTGTACACGTCATTAACAATCTCCTTCGAATAACCTGTAGAACGTTGGAAGTCAGTTATTACTGCACAATTACTATATCCTTATATAACATTATTGTATAAAATAAAAGATAGTATGGCTTTTTTATAGGTGGTATGCCACATGTAAAATCTACTGCGGGGTAAAATGAACTTAAGCTAGCAAGTATACAATATGAAAGAGTAGTCAGTTAAAAAGGGGTGGGGGTTACAGAATAAAAACTTAAGTTAGCAACTAATTAATTTGAACTTAAAATTGCTAGTCAGTGAGAAAAAGGAGGGAGGGGAGATTCGGGGTTACAGAATTTTGTGTGTGGAAAAAAAAATTGATCGTATAAGTTTCCTCTTTACACTGACAACACAGAGATTACAAAGACAACACATAAACCTTTGAGAGAACCCCTTCCAGCTCGTCTCTTGGATTTCAATGCATGTGTCATGGATAAAGACCAAGATCACTAGTGATCTTGCTCAAAACTACTGTGGAACAGAGAATTTGAGAAATTCTTTCATTGTCACAAGTATCCAAGTCCTTATAATTAATTGGCATCAAAACCTTTCTGACTCAAATTTTCGTGTTCCCAAATGTTGACCTCAAGTTGTCTCTAATTAATTTCATGAAAAGAAAACACTAGATGTATGTAATTGGCTATGTTTAAAGTTTCATACCCTTTTAATGGCAACTTTCTGATGGAGAAAATTTCAGGATATGATTTTCCTAGAATATAAGGCTTTCGTAATGAGTAGTATGTGTTAGAATTTTTTTTAATTTAATTAATATTAGAATATTTTAAATAAGAATAAATTAAGATATTTCATATTCTACTATTTGAATTTTAAATTCTAAAATATTTTGATTAGTAATCTTTAATTTTAGATTGTTAGTTATTGCCAAATAGTTTAGTTAGAGGGTTAGTAGTAAGTTAATTTTGAATGACTAAATATACATTGTATTTTTTTATGGGAAGATATGACCTATCTTTAAGGTTGACTAATTTTGAGTTTTGAGATGTTCTTCGATAAGAGAGACCCCTATGAAAAAATTATTATCGATAAGGTCTCCCAACTTGTTATAAGAAGCTTCTAACAAAATCAAATCCTTATTCTCCTCTATTTGTGATTTCAATTCTTGAGATGATGGAGTCAACTTTTGGGTTCCTACTTTAAATTCATTTAGCATAACAGGAGGTATTTGTAATTTATGTTTTTGCTGTATATATCTCAATTAAATTATGTGAGATTATCATGTAGTTTTGTTTATAGGAAATTCGTGATTAGAATATGTCTTATATGTGGTATCAGGGCCTCTCTCTCGTTACATTCACCTGACATATGAGAATTTTGAAAAAGAAAACCCTAATTTCTAATAGAAGAAGAGAATTTTAGGAATTTTATATGTGGGTTTAAATCTATGAAATTTGATTGTTTCCAATTCGCTGGATGAATTTTCAGTGCATGATGTGTTCATATAGCTACCTAATATCATGAATAATTGCCTATGATGGAGGTCATGGAACTCTCATGCTGAAATGTAAAACTATGAAAAATCGAAGTTCATATTTGGATCATATGATAATTTAGGCATGGTTTTTGGTTTTTGATGCTTGAAAATGATAGCCCATGTAATTTTGATGAAGATCACTATTTAAATCCACCCAAAACAGAGCCTAGAATCAATGGAAAAAGCCGAGTCATGCATTGGGTCTAAAACGGGTCAAGTCATATAGTCCTGACTAAAGGTAGGAAACGAGCCGCACGACATGTTGTTTCACCATTCATTCAAAACAACATGTTGTTGTGGTGTGTGGATGTCTCATGTTTTCACTTATTTAGCACTGGGCTTCTCCGTTTTTAGGTTGTGTTATTGGGCTTCACCTTTTTTATGACCTCTGGGCTTTGTTTTGGGTTTTTTGTTTTAGGCTTTTATAAATTTTAATTTTTCGACCTTCGCAAATAAAAAAATAAAGATGCTCTAGGCCAACTGGCCATGGGCTGTTGGGCATTTTTGGTCAAAAAGGTTAATTTTGGGTAAAAAAAGGTTAATAGGCCTTTTAACGCTATTTCGGGGCTTTTTTTCGGCTGTTTGAAGTTTGAGAAATTATCTTGGGTCTATTTTGGGTGTCCAAAATCTATTTATTGGTTTTATATGTTAATTTAATTTTTTTATCTATAATTAATATTTTAGACCGAATAAATTATGAAAATTAATTTTTAGTGCTATTTAATTTATCTAAATTATGAAAAAATTATTTTAGGCAAAATTATAGCACATTTAGAATAATTTTAATGAGAGAATTTTTAATTAGTTAATCATATATAGCTTAGTCAATTAATTGATTAATTAATTTCTCAATAAGGATAAAATGATTTAGTGCATATATATATGTATATTTAAATGCATATAATAAATTATAACCAAAATAAATAAATAAATTTTAGTAGCAACAAAAATCACTACTAAAAGTGAAAAAATCATTAATAATTTGTCACTAAAACCCTTGTAACAATAGGCAACAAAAGTCAATGCTAAAACTATTTAGTTGTGACAACTATCGTCACTAAAGCCTCATTAATTTGGCTTTTACAAAATATTGTTGCTAAAGTGATACATTAAGCAATTATATGAGTTGTCATTAAAAGTATCATTTCAATAGTGATATAATGTCGCCACGTAAAAAAACTTCCAATGATAATAATAATCACCACTAAAAGTATTTTTAATTGAAAAAATCCTAATATTTAATTTTTTAAGAATTTAGTTATACACATTACATAAAATAATCTCAATATCATTTATGAAAGACCAATTATGATATAATTGCCAAGCTTGGACTTCCTAATCCTTAGATAGGAGAAGCAAAGTATTAATCATACAAATAGAAGTAGTTTTAAGCAAAAAAAAAATCAAGTAAAAAAATTGAAAATCAAGTTTCACAATAACATTAGGACAATGTATACTTATAACTTGATAGAGATATCCCTTCAAAGAACCTAATCTAATTTTTAAAATTTAACCATTTTCTTCTTCATTACTATCATATATAACCTAACAAAGATATTGCCACTAAAAGAATTTTATGGCAACCTTAGAAATTGCCACAAAAACACTTTTTGTGGCAATAATTTTGTCATTACAAAAAAATTTTTAACAGAAACTTTGTTGTGTTGTTATTAAAAGTTTTAGCAAAATGAGAAATGGCAACTTAAAAAGGGCACCACCAAAAATGTAGTTTTGGTGATGACTTTTTTTTTTTTTTGGCTATTAAAACACAAGTTTTGTTGTAATGAACCTAGATATTTTATGATTAGTGTGCATAAATTAAAGTAATTACATCATCCTTTATAATTGTATACATGCATTTTTTGTCTGATTTTATAAACATAGAGATTACATATATACTTAAAATGTCAATTCTAATTATAGCTACATGGGAACAATTTTGGCATATTTAGGAATGAAAATTAATTTAAGTGCCATTTAAATTTTGTCCTATTTTTGAAAAACATCTTTAAGCAATTTTGGCACATTGGGTATTTTGTAAGTAATTATTTTGGTTCCAATTAATTTTGTCTAAATTATGAAAAATTATTGTGGACAATTTTGGATATATTTAAGAGATAATTTTAATTAATTAAGCACATATAGTTTCATTAGTTAATTAATTTTATAATTCTTACAAAGTGATTATAATATGAGTGCGCATATATGTTTTAACGAAAATAATGAATGTAGATGTTTTTGTAATTAGTATATTCAATTAAGAAGTAATCATGATATCCTTACATGACTATGAATATGTGTTCTTAGAAAAGAGGATCACTTAAAATACTTCAGGTAAAGTGATGAGAGAGAAAGAAAGAAAAAAAAGCGAGACCCACTGTGTGAGATTCATGTGACATATGTGAATCTCACCTATCTCTTTCTTTTTCTCTCTTCATTTCATCTCTTGAAATATTTAAGAGGATCAAAATCTGTATTCTTAGTTTATTGTAATAAACAAGAGTATCACATAAGATTTAAATATATCAATTTTAATTACGTATGTAATTATAGCATGTCTTTTCTTACAAGTAAATAGTTATAATTTTGTACTTGATTAAAATAAAATAAAAATTATTTCATATTTTTTAAATAATACACATGTACCTTCTAGTTTTATCATAAATTTATATTACAGTAAGATCTTTGCCCCATTACTAGAAGAGTTGCATTTAGCAATAGTCAATTTCTGGTAGTTTTTAAAAACCACCAAAAACTGTGCATGTACCGGTGGTTCATCTAGCAGTCACACCACTGTGAATAATTATATCTAATTGAAATTTTTGTAGGTGCATTTGGAGTATAGTATATTTAAAAAAATCAAAGACTAAAAATAAATTTGTACAAATAGGTTCATACATAATATAAATGAGATTCACATGCACAATAAATTTTAATTATTGAATATATAAATAATATAAAACATCAGGTATACGTCAGAATTGTACTAGGAGTGGAATAGTGCATTTTTTGACCATTCTATAACTGCCGCCAAATGCAAAATACGTTCACCCCTCCCTCTCCTTCTTTGTTCCCCGCCACTCTCCCTTTCTCAGTTTTTCATTCCCCGCCTTCCAAAACTTGTGATTGCTGAAATCTCCCAAACCCTCTGTCGGTTCTCCGTTCCTGCGTTCTCTCCCAAAATCTCCCAAAACCTACAACTTCTTCCTTGTTCTTTCCATTCTCTATTCGGCCAAATCCTCCCCTTGTTATTTAAATAACTTTACTCATAAAAACCACAAATATTCCTTCTCTCATTTGCAAAATTGAAAGCCCTAGCCCATCGTTTTAAGGGCCGCGCTAAGTTCTACCATGAAGTTCGCACCCTCACACATGTTATGGTTAATGGTTTGTGCAATTGGAATTCTTCTTTTTGGCACCGGTGTACTCTTTATACACAACAAGCTTCATCGTTTTGATTTTGCTCAGCTCCCAACTCGCCCCACTAAGGTTGTGCAAAACCAAGCCACTGCTCTTGAATTGGCTTTGCAATTTTTCAACATTAAAAAATGTAATGTGCTTAGAAATCTTTACTGCTATTTTTTTTTTCCTCTGTGGTAGACTCTAATTGTTGTAATTTGTAGCTTTTGTCGCTGGTAAGCTACAAAATAACAAGGTTTCATGGAGGGGAAATTCAGGGCTACGAGATGAGAGCAAAGCAAATTTGGATTTAGTTTTTCAGATTGTATGTCTTGGTATGATTTCTTGCATCTTGGAATTTAATGCGAGTCGTATCTGGGCTGCAGGGCACTTATTATTGTCCTTGTTATATATGACTTGTCTTTAGTTTTTCCTGCCTTTATGATTCTTTATCGGATATAGTTGAGTTGTTATGTTGGAATTATCATTCTTAATCTTGGTTGTAAATAAATGTCTACAATTCCGGTGCTTTCTATTTCTTATTTTGGCCTTTCTTTGAGTGCCTGTGCAACTTCTCCTCTCTGGCATTAAAAATACTTAGATTATATTTCTTATTCTTTATGTTAACTAATATATACATATGTTTCGTAATGCCTTTTGAATTTGTCAGGGCTTTAGCCATTCATATGATATTTTATCTCTTTCTTCCACTGGTGAGACACAATTAAAAGGTTTATTCAAGTAACATGATTAAACCAATAAATAGGTTTGGGCATATTTGGAAACTAGTTGCAAGAAATATTTTATATGTAAGCGTCAGAATCAAGGGTCTTATTGAATTGAGGAAAAGTGAGAGCAAGATTCTTGATGTTGGCAAAAGTAGTGTGTGCCGAAAATTATCTTTTGTCAGTACATTTATGACCACATTTTGAAATTTTGTTGGAAAAGAAACAACCTATTAACAAAGTAACAAGCTTTGTTGGGTCCTTTTGTTTTTACGCTTCTTTAGAGATCTAGAACGGTAGATGAAAGATATTATCTAGAGTGGGAGATAAAAGAAAAATAACGAGATTATATTTTGTGTGTGTGTGCCTTCTTTTTTTTTTTAATCTTTTTGGTTAATAAGATATACTACTATGTTGACTTTGAAGCTATGACTCAAGTTTTTATTTGCTACGAAGAAATTGACAACATTTTATTTTGTGCTCAATCCTTGATGATTTTCTTCTTTGAAGCAAAATTTAAGAGTTCTTGGCCCTGTTGTTTATTGTTTATGCTGAATTTACTTTCCTTCCATCTACAAGTCATTACTGTGCCCTTCATTACGGTCAAATGAATGCTTTTTACTTTCAGTTCTAATGGCTTGGTCCTTTCTCACTAGATATATTTGTGCACTTGTATTTATCAAAGATTGTACAACGCTTCTAGTATGTTGTCAACAAGACAAAACACAAGGTGATCTAAACTACACCAGTTTGTCCGCCATTCTCTCTTGTTTCTACTTTTACACACACTTGTATATTCTTATCTCAAGGCAGTGTAAGGTTGTGTCTTTTTCCTTTTTTTCCTTTTTCATTGACGTTATTTTTTCATTCAGCATCATAAAAGTTCCACTGTGGTTAGCATTTGAATATAGTGATGTGTAATCTCTAGCAGTTGCATGATTTTTTATCACTAAATGTAACCATGATTCTGAGATATATTGATCTAGACATCTTAAATATGTTATGTTATGCTCGTAAAATCAAATATGCAGAGCTTACATGACTTGTGGCTTAACCAATTCAATTCTGATGATGAATCTACTAGTTCCTTGAACCATTATGATATCTTTACAAGGTAAATCCATTCTCTTAGTTCTCTTGCTATATCTGATCAAGGAAGTAAAGCCTCAAATTTTAGATATGATCCCTTGCCTTGCATTGGCATCCAATTATATATATATATATATATATATATATTAAAAGAAATATACTAATAATTAATATATATTAAAAAATTTGGACCTGGGGCTTAAGTATTGGATTTTTAAAAGAAATAAAGTTTAACAATCTTAATTTAGTTATTTTAGATTTTGAATTTAAAATTAAATAAAGGGACATATCTATTAAAGTAGACACTTGTTAATTAAAAATATATATGTCTATTAAAAGGCAACCGTTAAAAAAGAATTGGTATGTTTGTTAATAAATAATAGACATTTCTCCTGAGGAAATGAATAGATATGACTATTGAAAAATGATTGTTTAGAGTTTATAAATTTTTTTTTTTTAAATTAGAAGTGTTAAGTTCTTTTAAGTATTTTCTTAAAGGCTTTGTTGTATTTTAAAAGAGTATTATCTATAAATCCTCATAAATAGACAATCACTCTTTAAATATAATGAATTTTCATGCCTTAAAGCCTATTTCTAATTTCTTATTCTTATTGTTTTTCTAACAATTGAACAAATTGAGAAGTCTTTACTTTAACTTTCCTTCTTTTTTGTATTCAGCAATCAAGAGCAAAAATCATACTCCATAATTCCCCTATTGAACAAAGTAGAATAAAAGAATATTATTTATTTTTATTTTTACTTTTTTTTTTTAAGAAAAAGAGCAATGATTAAGAAAAGTCCCACTAAATATTTCTAGGGATATCAAGAAATTTTGGATGAAAATAGAAAAGCTAGTAATGCATTTATGATTATGTTATTATATTTTGTTTTTTTTTTTATTTGGCTAGATTGGTTTTGAAATGTCTTATTTACGCCTTACTAAGGTGAATGGAACTTTGTGAATGGCTGGCTTTCTATTAATCATCATGGTTGATTTGACATTACAGTTGACATGCTGTGAAAAGTCCTCAATTTTTTGTTTCACTAATCAAGTATCCGTTGTGAATTATGAATTTGTTTGCTTCGTAACATGTTAAACTATACGTTTAATTATTCTTGCGTGCTTGTTGGTTTTATGTGATTTAAAAGTCTTTTAAGAATATTTCATTTTGATTAAAAAAATACTATGTTGATTCTAGGCTTGATGCATCATTTTCTTCATTTTTATACTAAATCAGTTATGTGAGCGTAAGATTAGTCAATCAAGCAGCTTGGGAAGTGCTTAAAAGTGATTACTTAGTTCCATGCTGGAGCTTTTATTTTCCTGCTCATGAAATCATGAGGTTTTTTGCTTATGTGTAATATTTTTGTCACACCCCACAACCAAAAAATGTGACCAGCACAAAAGATAAATACTTTTTCTTCCGTGACTCTATCTAAAACTAAAACCCTATCATCATTCAATTTATATCCCTATAATTCAATATCAAATGGTAAGACCAAATAGAACAATTATGAATTATAATTGCATTAAACATATTTAATTTATTAAACATATTTAATTGCATGTGATTTTTGTAAAAATTTCAACCAAGCTTTCCTTATAATTTAGACCTCTCAATATTTTTATAATTAGCCCAACTAATACAATTATATCAAAAGAGAGTCATACTATCAATCCAAACTAATATACATCAATTTTTAAGAGTGAGAGACTCTATCTGTGACTCAATGGAGCAACATACAACATACTACAAAACAAAATAGATTTCATGTAGTTCGCCAAAATATGCCCACGCAAATAGATGTAGGCTCACTAAGAACAAAAAAGGGATGACTTATCTTAAGTCACTGAAGAGGGATCGGGTTCAGTCCTACATATATGAAAAAAAAATTGAAAATAAAAGAAGTGAGTCAAACGCACAGTGAGTAGATACGACTAATTGTATAGTATAAGCAAATTTTTATTTTAAAGTTATATTCAAAACAGTAATTCAGTGATTGCAACTTTAAATACAGTAATTAATGGTTTCTTCTAATAAAATCATTCATCAAATATATTGGGAAGCATCTAACATGTATCAATTGGATCAGACGCAGAGCACACAGCTCGCGAGGGTAAGTAACATAGATGCTGAACAATTTGCTCATGAAATTTATTATAGATCCATATATGGTGGCTAACCACATGAGGCTAGTAACACTCCGACTAGTTGGAGATACAAATCACAGTGCACTATGGCCAACTTCAACTGTGGTTAGCTGCAGTGTTCCGGAATAGATAAATCCCATCAAGGATGCTAAAAAAATAAATAAATAAACCAACATTCTTAATCACACTCGCTATTAGAGCATATAAGCAACATACGTCTTTAAATATTACAGACTTACAGAAGCTCAAAAAATTTTAATTAAACCCTCACACTCAATAAGAAAAAATATCTTAAACTTTGTCGTGTTTTCTAGGTTATCACAATACTTAAATGAACATTTGGAAAACTAAATAATAACATTAAAGAGTTAAGTAAATGATAATCAAATAAATAATATTTAGATAAAAGAAATGAAATGAAATTTTCATAGCATGTGTAATTGGCATTATCTACTCACAGTGCTCATTGAATAGCAATAATCATTCAATTTGAATCACTATTGCTTGCTTCTAACAGAGGATTCCAAAGATGCCACCCGTATAAACATATTTGCAATAATTCAACTTAAGTACAAGAACAATATGAATTGGTTCTTCCTACCTTAGTTTTGTTAAATTTTCCTAGCCTGAATTAGATTTAGATACTAATCCTACGCTAGTCACAACCTTGGTATTATGCATCCTGACTTAGTTTACTCACTACTAGATCAATTCTTACTCAAGGATTGCCTTAATTTAGTACTTAACTTATTATAAATGTTTCCAGTGTTAACTTATCCTAACTTATTCTTCATATTGATTCACAATGACAAAAAAATATTAACCTTATGTTATTGCATTATTATTGAAGATTGTGGCAAGTAACTACTACACATAAATACCTAATTAGGGATTTTTCTACAACTACAAAATTTCCATTCCTGAGCTTACGGACATTATAACACACACACACACACAAATATTTTCCCAAGAACTTTAAGTTGAAATACACAATTAGTGGGAAAGAGGGACTTTTACCATAAGTAACAAGGTTTCCCAATTGCGTCACTAACTTATCTGCCACAATACCTTATCCTTGCAATTACCCAAGCCACTAAATCATAAAGACTTCAGGACCACCCATGATCAACAAGGACTAGAAGGGTAAAGGTACCAAGTGGGATGGGTTTCTCAATTGTGGTACAAGGACCACGTGGTTGTTGTAAAGAGGGAAAAAAATATTTGGGAGAAAATAAGCCGCAGGAGTTTCTAGACCAATGAGTAATAAAGCATTGGTAACAGAGATTGATCTATAAAAGGATTTTTTATTTGAGTAGTAATTTATGGAAATTGCAAACCAAGAGCAAGTCTCATACCTTGTATAGTTTAACCAAAGAAGAGACTACCAACTAAAAGAATAAAATTAAAGCTAATATTAACTTTAAATGAAGGAGCTTCAACCAACCATCAATGGTCGAATAAGGGAACAAATCACCTTGGGAAGGCTGTACTATGGAATTCCTAATGTCCCCTTGCTACCCCAGAACGCAGAAGATGCAATACACTGAGTGGAGCTGAAGCACACAGGTTGGGAGGCACAAAAGCTTCAAGAGACGCAAGGTAATAAGAAAAAAAGCCCAAAGAAAAATAAAGTAGTAGGATAGTCAAGTTTGATACAAGAAAGACAAAATTATGTATATTTATTTTGCTTCGAGAATGCTCCTTTAAAAGATCAGATGCAAGGAGTTAATTAGCAATTATAACGAGGAAAGAAGTGGGACAAGTGAAGAAAGATGGTCCCACACTCTGCTATAAGTCAAAAAGGATGTATATATATTGGGATATGAGACTTACATCAAGAAATGTAAAAGAAGATTAAAAAAAATGAAGCAAATGCTATGGTCCCCACGTTGAGTAGTCATAAGGAGAGCATATTGAAACAATAATAATAATAATAATAATAATAATAATAATAATATGGGTTAAAAATAAATTTGAAATCAGTGCTTTTCAGAATTTTTTTAACCTATAATTTATCTTGTTTGATTCTAATTAATATTCTTGATTAATTTTTTTTTGTCAATTACTTTATTTATATACCCCTTTTAAATTTTCCTATTGATTCATTGTTAACTATTTGATTTTTTTTATTATTTTAAGTTGTTACAATTTTCAACTTACAAATTAAATCTATGGAAAATTTTGTTTAATTAAGTTATAGAAATCTTTTTTCAATTTCTATTTTTGATTGACTTCTTTGCCTCCAATCAATGATGAGAATAACTTAATTTTGTTTCATTCTTTTTAAAATATATGGCATCGTTTTAGTTTATTTTTGTCATCAAGGTTTCTTTATCTACCCTTTTTTTTTCAAATACAAGGATCAAGGATTTGTACATAAAATCAAAATCACTAATTCACAGGACTTGACCCTAGTTATCTAGCGCTCAGTCTTCAACAATGCTATGAGATACATTTCTCTCATAGGAATACATATGCTTTTATATTTATCTGTGTAAGAAATTTCATACATTTTAGATGGATGTGGCTTTCATATTGTTTAAGTTGATAGCGCTGAAATCTTCTCGAGAAATGAATGTAAAGGAGTGATTATTCTAAAACTTCAAAGATTATAGTCTATTGAGCTTTATAGATCTTTAAAGTATGTTTGGATTGAAAAGAATAGAGGAGAATAAAAGAAAAGAAAAGGAAATGTTTCATCAATCTATACATATCCTGGAGAGTGGAGCGAATTTGGTCCAATAGAAGTACAAGGGAAAGCAAATTTATATGGGTCTCTTAATATGAGATATAGACATATAGTGTTTATGTGGATCTCTTCTTGTTTCATTTCTTACAGCAATTTAGTTTTTCTAAATCCAAAGCTGGAGAAGAAAAGCAATCGGACTACCTTATTTTTCTGGAGGGTGCTTTAGGTAATGCGCCCATTATAAAACAAGGACTTGCTTAGTTGATCTTTTCTGCCATCATAGTCGTTTTGTTGAGAGAAATTAAATTAATTTTGACTTCGGATATCCTTTTAGAGTTTGAGTCACTGAACTGTTGAGCAATTTCAACATAATACCTTGAATGTAAACTTATTTATTGATATTTTTATTTGAATCAATAGTAATTTTGTAATCACTTTCAATATGTCAACAATTTCTTATTGTTAACTAATGCATTTATAGGTGGGAAAATCCACTAATGGGCTGGACATCCACTGGCGACCCTTATGGCAATGGTGATGAATTTGGTTTGAGTTTTGATAGTGAAAAAGCATTAAAGGCATTTGTAGAGAGATGTTGGGAGTATGTGGTAAGTCTTGCTATTCAATTATTGGTTAACTGATAAGATTTTTGTGTCTATTGATTCGAAGATACCTCTTGATGTAGTTCTTGCTTGTTATTGTTATGAACTATGATAGCATTATTCTCCAGTGGACTGATTTTTCTCAGGCGTTGTTTTGTTTGATAAGTTTTTTATATGATACCTTTGTTTGATAAAACATTGTTTTGTTTATTTTGTTTATTTTTTAATATAAAACAAGTCAAGTATCTTTACTTTGATATTTAACTTTTTTTTTTTCAAGGAGATAGAGGTGATTTTTGTCCTTAGTCTTCTTCAAGCCACACTCCAAATTGTTAGAAATTTTTTTGCACTTGTATTTTTTTTTTTGGGCATCTTGAGAAGTTGAACTGAATAGCATTATATTTAAGTAGCTTATCAATTTATTATTAGGATTTTGTACCACTAACCATTTTTATTTTAATAAATGTATGAATTGTGTTTTTTTAATTATTTTGTGTACATGTTTTGGTATTTTAATAATAACTGATAATTTTTAAAAAGTTCAATAATGTATAACTAAATTTATAACCAATATAAATTATAAATTTATATATTAAAAAAAATTAATTGCAACTAGTGGTGATTTTCCAGTCATTGCCCAAAAACAAATTAAATTTCAATTCAATCAACTAATTTTCAATTAGCGATGTTTAAAAAACCACAGCAAATTTAACATATCCCTTTCCATTTAACAGTATCAATTGTTAGTGGTTGCAATTGCCATAAAAAAAATTAATTGCAATTAGTGGCGGTTATTCCTATAATAAAAAATAACTACCACTAATTGAGGACCCATGATTGTAAAGATTCCAAATAGTCAACCATTGCTAAATCATTTAGCACAGGGACCAAAAATCACCACTAATTGTCATTTTTTGTAGTGCCTACAGGTAGATTTTAGTAAGACAAAATTTGTATTTTGTATGTCTTGCATTGATAAGTAGACATTTAAAATTTAAAATATGATGATTTATTGTCTCATATAATATTTGTGTAAGCATGATTAAATATTAAAACCTAAATTTGTAGTATTGTCATATCTATCAATTTAAAAGATTATTTTGATTAGAAACGATTATAAAGTGTGGAAGGAGGTAACCCTTCATTCAAGGTGACCTTGACTATGTTGTACAATAGGAAGAGTTTCATGGAGCTACTAATACTAATATATAAGTTGAGATGATATTGTATGAGTGTTGAGAGCGATTTAATTTTCTTAACATAATGTTTATTAATCTCATTTAAGGCTAGTTATCTTGGTTTCATATTGAATATAAGAAGGTCAATGACTATTTATAAGAACTACCAAAAAAATAGAATTTTGAATGCGGCTAAAAATGGACATTGCAACATTTTTGTCAACCATTGTCATAAAGAATAAAATTTAAAAGTTATTAGATAAGTCATTGGTTATTACGTTGATAATAAGTTAGTTCTTCGTAAGGTAAATTGGTACTAAAGGTTTGCAAAAGCATATAATGCAAATGTGAGACATAACTCAAGTCTATTGAGATAGAGATCTCCATTTTATTCTTGGTGAAAATGATTCTCAATTAGCTACCTCATCAATATGGGTCATTATGGATTTCTTATAAATTCAAAAAAAATGGACAATAAATATCTTATTGGACATGTATGTATAATAAAATAATAGGCTCATTTTTTGAAAGGTAGTGGGTTCCATGTGAGGCTCATTTAGTTAGTAGTTCCAAAAAAAAAAAGGTCATAAAGCAAAAGCCATATAAGGAATGATTACCTTAAAACAAAGGTTTGATTGAAAAAGAAAAGATATATTATTATCTCTAGCATGTTTTTAATCTTACTAAGTTCTAACTTGTCAAGAGTAAGAATTCTTTTAATTTGTGATATAAGAGACAAGAGCATATCTCAATTGAGAGAAATCAAAAGTTTATAAAGGATGGGGTTCTTGAATCCTTAAATCTTATTGACTCTAATTCATGTGTGCATTATATTAAAGGATAAGCAGACCAACATGTTACTTAAAAAAGCTAGAAGAATTCTTGAATTGTTAAAAATTATACACAATAATATATGTTGTCTTAATTTATATTCTAATAGTAAAAAATACTTCATTCCCTTTATTGGTGACTTCTCACGTTACATATACATCTATTTATTTTATAATTAAAGTGAAGCACTTCATGCTTTTAAGATATATAAAACAAAAGTAATGAAGTAATTTGGTAAACATATTAAAATAGTGAGGCCAGCTAGATTAGGTGAATACTTGGATAGGTATACAGGTGATGGACAAGTACTTGATCCATTTGTTGAGTTCCTTTAAAAGCATAGTATAATTGCATGATGTATTATGTCTAGCTTACCTAGTATGAATGGTATATGGAAGAAGGAACCATACACTATTGGACATTGTAAGGAGTATATTTAACAATTCCAAATTCTTGTTTTCTGTGGAGAGATGCACTCAAGATAGTAATGTATATTTTGAATAGAATTCCAACAAAGACTATATCTAAGACATCTTATGAAACTTAGAAAAGTTAGAAATCCAGTTTGAATCATATACTTGTATGAGACTATCCTATAACAATAAGAGTATATAAGTTATATCAAAAGGAATTAGAACTTTCATTGCATATTTTGTTGGCGATGTAGAGAAATCTAAAGGAATGAGTTCTATTGTTCTTCACATTGAATGAAATTTGTTGAATCTAAAAACATCAATTTTTTTAAAATAACATAATTAGTTAGAGTGATCAATCACATGACTTAATCATTGAGGATAATCACTATTAGGATAAATGTAAAATATAATGAAATTCTTAAAATACGAGTTGGTCATGTTGGAAACCAAGAGTATCAACATTTAGTTAATTCTATTAATTTTTGAAAAGGCATCTCATAATGAACAAGAGACATCTCAAATAGGGATAGAGGATACTCTTATTGAGCAATCTCAACCTTCACAATAAATTGAATTGAGAAGATCAACAAATATTAGAAAATTGGTAGTTCCTAGTGACTACATAGTGTACATTATGAAATTTGACTATGACATGAATATTAAAAATGATCTTATAACATTTTCACATATAATGAATGGTTTAAATTTCAAATTATGGCATGATGCCATGATAAATGAGATGGAATTCATGGCAAACAACAATATGTGGGACCTTATAGAGTTACCTAGTAGAGCCAAGGAAATTCAAGTATAAAATGGTCTTCATGATTGAAATAAACTCATTAGGCTACATAAAGTGTTAAAAGGCTAAATTGTATCCAAAAGGTTTCGTACGAAAAGAAAGAATTAACTGCAGAGAGACATTCTCTCATATATTAAAGAATGATTCCTTTCATATCTTAATGACTTTAGCTGCCCATTTTGACTTAGAATAATAGCAAATAAATGTGAAAATGACCTTATTCAATTGTGATCTTACATAAGAGGTATATATATGAATAACCTAAAGGGTTCATCAAATTCCATGGAGAATTTAGCATGTAAGGTTAATAAGTCTATTTTCAAACTCAAGCCTCACGATGGTGTACGATACCTGAAGTCTTATAATATGATCACATTTCTTGATTCTGTTGAGAACATCATAGATCAATGTTTATATACCAAAAGGTTAGTAGGATAAAGTTATCTACTTATTTCCATATGTGTATGACATATAGCTTATATCTAGTGACTTGGGGCTGTTACATAAGGTAAAATAGTTATTGTTCAAAAATAATGACATGAAAGTTATGGGTGAGGTATCCTAAGTCATAGATATGAAGATTCATATAAGGATAAATTTAAGGGTATCTTGTAATTATCATAAGAAACTTATATTAATTAAACACTTGGCTATTTTTTGATAAAAAGGTTATTGACCAAATGTATGCCTATTTTGAATATGAACAAATTTTGTTTGTTCCTATGTCCTAGATATGATCTTGAAAGAGAAGAGATAGAAAATGTTTCTTCTATTTTAGTAGTTGAAAGCTTAATGTTTGTCTAGATGTGCACAAGGTTAGGCATAACTTTTGTTGAAAGAATGTTAGAATAGATACCAAAGTCATCCAAACTTGGATCATTAAAAAAAGACTACAAAAATTGTAATGAAGTATATTTAAGGTAAGTTAAATTTCATCCTTACATATAGGAGAACCAACAATTTAAAAGATATTGATTATAAAAATTTAAATTTGGCAAGATGTGTTGACTCTAAAAAAGTCAATATTATGATACATCTTCATATCTACTAAATGAGTCATAGTATGGAGGAGTGTAAGAGTGTTAAGCAATCTTTATCTTTGATTGCTTCTTCCACAATAAAAAGTTGAATTTATATCTTGTTTTGAGGCAAATTTATAGGTTAACTTGATTGAAGAGTTTTATCATTGAGCTTTAAATTGTGAATTCATTTGAGCTCCTTAAAGGATAGCATGAACACATAAAAATAGGTGATCATAGAACATATATATAATAAAGATCTTTTAATTAATAGCATGCATTTAAAGGGGTTTAAGGATCATATTTCTCATATAAAAACTTAGACCATATGGAGTTATTATTAGTCTAATTGAGATATGTTTAAATGAAAAAATCTGAATTATGATTTGTTATCTTTAACTTTTACACATACATCTTGTGAGAATAACAAACATTTGAGTTTGGAATCAAATAAATATTTAAGGTTTATTCATAAAGATAATTATCTTATAAAAGTTAAACATATTGCATGTGGAAGGTAATACTCACTTTCAGAGGACTAATCGCTATGATTCTTATAGTACGTGTTTAATTTACTCATAACATGCATGTAATACATAGAGAATGTTAAAACATTTTTTTAATTTAATTAATATTGAAATATTTTAAATAAGGATAAATTAAGATATTTCATATTTTTCTATTTGAATTTTAAATTTTAAAATATTTTTATTAGTGGTCTTAATTTTAGATTGTTGGTTGTTGCTAGATAGTGTAGTTAATGGGTTAGAGGGTTAGTGGTCAATTAATTTTGAATGACTAAATACATCATATTCTTTGATTAAAAGACAACGTATTTTCATAACTGACCAAAATTTATTGATTGTTCTAATGTAGTTGAATGTTCTCCTTTTTACTCCTTTTAGCATTCTTGCATATGTTGTGAAAGTTACCTTTTGAGAGGAAACGTAAGTGTCCCGTTTGTTTGTGTACCAATTTGTATTGTTCTCTATGATATAGTAATTATTTTGTTGGCGGCCAAATGCCTTCCAGTAGTTACTACTTACTTCATTACATTTTACACAGAACATTAAAGATGTCGCATTTCTTTGGATGAAATGCTTATCAAAGGTGCATGCTTGAATATAGTTTTGCTTGCTATTGTTTTGATAGAATAATTCATTAACAGAAAGGAGAGAAATATAAAAAAGAAGATAAGAAATCGTCTTGGAACAAAAACAATAAATATGTAAAGAAGTAGTAAAACTTTATGAAAACGAATATGTCAGTAAATTACATTTATTTTGATATATTTTCATTAGCCTTTTAGGTGGATATAAAAAATGGACGAGCTCAAGTTATGTTTGGTGCACGAGCAAATTATTTGAGATATTTAAGTATAAAAATATATTAAAATTTTTAAATTTATATGTTGTATTTATCTTAAGTAACATAAAAATGTTGTAATATTGATTTTTCTCATTATATCATATTCAATTTTCTTATAAATAGACTTTAAATTCTTAAGAAATTAAAATGTCTATAACTTTCATTAACTTCACATTTCTAATAATTCCACTATTTGGTCTCCAAAAGATGTTTAGTTATTTATAATAATATTCTCCTTCTTTAATCAGTTCATAAATTGCTATAGTGTCATTATATATTCTAATATATTTTATTTATACATTATAAAAGAAATGTTAACATGCAAAGCTTATGCCTTTTACTAGTACACTAGAATATAGGGATAGCAATTTAAACTCAATCTACGGGCACTCGATCAGCCTCGCCCTATTCAAGTTAGGTAAGTTAATTGTTGACTAAGTATTGATGCAAGTTCGAGAAAAATTTGATCAACCTTGCCCTTTTCAAGTTAGGTAAGTTAATTATCAACCAGGCATTGATACAAGTTCAAGAAAAACCCAAACTTTATAGTGCATATCCAAGGCAGGGTGGCATGAATATGTTATCTGCCAAGCCCGTCTCTCAATCTCATAAAATGTAAATATGCAAATTAACGATGGTAAGATTTGATCTTGTGACATGAAGAATAAAATGTACTTGCTTTACTATCTGTCAATATTGTACCTTTCTTATATAAATGCAAAATATTATATATAAAAACATATAAATAATATATCACACCTTTTTCATCATTTATAAATATATTCTTAAATTTATTACTTTATTTTTTATTAAGAATTATATTTAATATATTTATAATATATATTTGTTTAAATTTTCAACTATTCACCTTAATTCAATTATGGTAAAATTATAATAATCTTATTTGTTTACTTATCATTTAAAAAATTCATATAATCTAAATAAATAGATATACGATATTTAACTACAAAATGTTAAAAAACTGTATTAACTTTATTAAAATGAAATAATTAAAGTCTAAAATGTGTTTCATATATATACCATTAAGTCATAAGTAATTTTTTATTAAACTTTGTTGGAAAATGACAAAGGGACATATAATATTAAATTACAGGTCAAAAAATATTAGGGCTTCCTTTAACTTTATATCATTATAGTTATAAGTTAAATTATTAAACTATTTTATAATATAATTGTACTTAATTAAGAACTTTATGTTGGTTATTATAAATTGGTATTTTGTAGTCTGATAATTTTATATTTAAGATCATTAAATTTAACATAATAATTGATAGTTATTAAAAAGTATATATATAATCAAATATTTTAAAACTTAACAAATTTGATCATCTACATATAAGATCTCCATATTTGCAAAGTAGAAAATAATATGTATAAAATATATACACCTTAAGTCTCTAGACATCTTCATTATATTTTTAACGTCTCTAAATTTTTAAAATAATTGAACAAGGATATAGAATATCAAATACTTCTTATATTTCATAAAATTAACTTTGTTATTGCTTAAGTGATTAGTCATTAAAGAATATTGAAACAACCAATATACCTAAATGAAACCACCCATTTCATTATCTTATTTGTTCCCTAATTTCATTGACTGAAATAAATGAACATTTATATAATAATAAAAAAATTAGTGAAGTAAAATCTTGTTTAATAAAAATGATTTAAGAATAAACAATTACTTAAAAAATTATTGATAAAAATGTAATAGAAATTTAGTTGACAAAAAAGATCTAATTAATTGTAATTAGTTAGCCTTATCACTCATTACTATATTTTTCAAAAATAATTTAAAATAAAAAATTACTTATTTCTCAACCACTAGTAGAAGTCATTTAAAAAAAATAAGTAAATATAAAAAAGAAAAGAATATTACCTCCCCAAAAAAATATATAAGTCATCTTAATATTTATATTGATTTAAAAATTAAATAAAAAATTCTAACTAAATTAATATATATTTATAAATAGTATAATATATTACATAAGAATATTATTTTATTTCATACATTTTTATATATAATAGTTTGCTATACTACATCAGAGGTATATAAAAGGTATCATGACCACAAGGGCGAAGCACTTTCGATGGAATCTAAATTTGAATCTCAACAATTAATTGAAATCTTATAGAATTAAGTTTTTTGGGCGAGGCAAGTAGGAGACAACTAAGTAAATAAAAAATTTATATGTAGTTATTTATATTTTTATTATTAAACTTTTTTCATCAAAATATAATAACTATATGAATTTTTAATTAATAATATGAGAAGTGTATGATTTTTTTAAATAATTGTAGAGTTCTTCAATTTCATACCTATATATATATATATATATAATTATTTATAAATTTATTACTAACAAAATACTCAAGAATCTGGTATAGGGTAGAGGAAAAAAAATCTCGGAGGATTACAGAACAAGGACCAATAATAAGATACCTAAACCTCCCACCTTCTTCTCCCCCCCCCCCCCCCCCCCCCCACCCAAAAAAAAAAAAGAAGAATTTGCTATCCCTACTAAAGTTGCATAGGTTAATATTGTTTTGAATGTGCCCCTCTCTGCCCCTCGAGTTTGTGGCTTGCTGACGAGAGCATTGTGCTTTCACTTCTCAAGTCACGAGTTCGAACTGGCAGAACAATCAAACAACAGCAAAGCTATAAAGCCATAATGAGGTATTTCAAAATACCTCTCTTTTTGGAAGAATAAAAACACCTTCTATTTAAAATTTTTGTTTAAAAATAAAAGGCATTTGAGTTAAAAAAAATTAAAATTAAAATAAAATATAAAATAAATTTTTATTTTAAAAGAATTTTGTGTATATTTTAAAAATAGATAGAAAATTTATATAATTTTAACAAAACTTAAAGGAAATTTATATATTTTACTCTATACATTTTTAAGTCATTTTTCACTCGAAATTCTTATAAAGAAGTAATTAAAATTTATTAAGATAAGTGTGTAAAATAAAATTACATTTATATTCATATATTTTCGGTCATTAGCCTTTTACATGGAAGCTGGATATTAAAAATGGCCGGACTCAAATTGTGATTAGAACATGGACAAATTATATATGAAATACCTAAGTATTAAAATATATTTTAAAAAATTTGCATTTATACGTTGTATTTATCTAATAACATAAAAATATTGATTTTTCCCCATTACATCATATTCAGTTTCTTTTATAAGTAGATTTTAATTACTTAAAAAATTAGATTGTCTATACATCTCAATATTCGTTATAACACCCTATATTTACTCTTGTATCTTACTGCCAAGTGACATTTGGTATATAACTTACTAATAGTTTAAAAGTGACTATCATTTAGGATACATATTGTTAAATGTCCAAGTCTTCTAGTCGATCCTTCTCCCTTATATATTATTTTCAAAACTTAATTCTATTTAATGTAAAATTTTTCCATTTACACTTATAACCCAACACATACAACACATAAATTGTAAATTACTATATATTTTTTATTTTAAAATTTCTTATAAGATATTTCATGGAAATTCGTCAAGATGAAAGAGCTTGAAATGTCAGATGCTCATGACAATTTCAACGGCTCCCTGGGTGTCCCTGGGGTCGACAATCTAAAGCACTTGATTGTATTGCTAGTTAAATCCTTCCCAGGTATGGAAATATACATGGTGCAGCTCAACTATACATCCATCTCTTATTGGATATGCTTTGTTTGATTTTTGAATAGCAATAAAAGATAAAGTAAATTATACAAATTCTATTAATATCTTTTCAAAATATGCATAAATATCTTTTTAAAACAAAAAGTTTCACTATATTTGAATCTAATTTAAAATTTTTTTTATTAAAATACCCCTTATAAACCTAAATAGATTTTTTGTGAAAATTTAATGGAAACAAAATATATTCTTTTTTATTTTTATTTATGCACATTTGAAAACAAAATTATTTTTATTTGTGCAATTTAAAAACAAAATTTACTCTTTTTATTTTTATATGTGTATTTTTAGATATAATATATATTAATATATTTAAGTTGATTGATAATATTTCAGTCAAAAAAATTTTAATTAGACTAACAAAATTTAAGAAAAATCCATATAATTTACTCTAAAAGAAACCATGATTGACAAGGAGTTCCATCGTTTCACATTTACAACCTTGCCTCACAAAATGAGTACAAAATTCAAATAAATGCAACAGTGTAATTGCGTATATAAAAAAAAATGATGAATGCTAGCATATTATGACTTAAATCGCCCCTGTTTGGGAATATGAGCAGCTTGAATTATCTCTTGTTCTTTCTAACAGTGAGCTAAAAGGAGAAATCCAAATTGAGTTCTCAAGCCTTCATGAGCTCCCCTTCTTGAACTTCTTTGTTCATTTAACAGGTTGTGCTTCCTAAATTGGAGGTGTCAACCTTAACAGACACAAATAACTCACACAATTAGTCCCCTAAAATATATCTATGGCTTGGAAAGAGGCTGAAAATTAATTTTCATCATGCTCTATAATTTGTTGTTTGGATCTTTACCTGAGCTATTATTTCTGAAATTATCGAACAACTCTCTTAGCACCTATTTGGCCATATTGCAAAAATTTTGTTTTTATTTTAAATTTTCTTTTTGTAAAAATTATTATTATTTTTTAAATTGTGACAAGGAAAAAAAGTAACCTAGCGTTTGACCGAATCTTTCTACAAGAACTTTTGATAATATTCATTAATATTTGGGAAAATATTCGTAATTTTTTATTTGAGTAGGTGTTTTTCATTTAATTAATATCAATTTAATTAATTTTTCCCTTCTTTACAAGAATAATAATTACTTGCTATTCCTTTACAATAAGGAAAAAAAAATTCCGTTTTGGAGTGTTATTCGCGTTGACCAAATATAAAAGGAAAATAACCCAAATGATTGTTTTCTCTTATGTTCCCACGAAAAGTAGGCACTGCAACCACACAACTTGAGAACATTGAATTTTTTTTGCTCTAGCACCATTTTTTTATGAATGATTAAAATATTCATATCTTATAAATACTTATAAGATTTAAGTACGAAAAAAATTATAATAAGTATTTCAAGGGATCGTGGCATATGTAATAAAAGGGAAGAAGAAGGTTTTAGAAAGCAACCAACACTCAGGAGAGAAATGAATTGGATGCTTACAAAATTTTAGGTAATTTTCTTATTTTTTTTTCAATAACTTGTTATTAAAGTCACTTTAAAAAGTATTAAGCAAATCAACAATTATATTAATAAAGAAATTTATTAAGGTTACTTTAAAAAATATTAAGCAAACCAATAATTATATCAATAAAAAAAACTTTATATTGATGTTTGGAGTATAGAAAGTATAATTTTTATTTCAAAACACACATCACTTAATAATACATAGATAAACTTAATGCAAAAACTTATTTCCAAATAAACTAGAACAGTTTTACAATCCCTTCAACCATTAGTTTACTTTAGATGAATATAAGAAAATATATTTAGTAAGAGATAATTAATTCTTCAAGAAAAATATCAAAGTAAAAATAGAGTATTAATCAAACGATTTGAAATGTAAATAGTATAGCAAAAGAGAGAATGCAAACTTAAAATTTATCCTAATTCAGCTCTACCCAAGCCTACATCCAATTCCCAAACTATAACTTAAGATTTATCCACTAATCCCACAAATTTAATTAGGTGCTTGTGAACTTTTGTAATATCTAACTCAACTTAGAATTATTTCTTACTCTAAAAGATAATTACTCTAAGAGTTTCTTCAATCTTGTTTTCTCTCACAATGGTTTACATCACCTTTGCCTTACAATGGTTTTACAAAAATAAAATTACACAAAGAAACTTTTTTAAAGAATAAATATACAAGATGATACTCTAAGAACTTAAATAATAGAGATTTTGTAAGTTTTTGTTTGAGAATAATGATTGCTTTTTCTAAAGTTCAAGAATAAGTTTAAGATCACATCAGGGCACTTAGATCTACTTAAAAAGATGTTTAGAAGGACATATTTATTGCCCATAATAAAATATAATTGTTTGGGATCAAAAATAATTGGTTACATACTTTAAAAAGCTATTATTGATGCTGTTGCTCGAGTATCAATGCTATGCCAACAAATTGCCATACAAAATTTGACCATTAACTTGAATTTCTAGGACCAATCAATTGGTCGGTGAAGAACATTTAATTGCTTGTGTTTAGAGAGCATCAAGTGTCATTTTGGGCAAAGCTAATCAACTAGTTTCAAGGTCAATTGACTTGCTAGTATAGACTCAACTTCAAATAATCATGTCTCTTTCATTTTAACTCATTTTAAGTGAATAACTTGTCATTGAAAAGCTATTTGAGTCTATTTTCTAATACAAGAAGTTTTGTTTCAAAATTTCATATATCTTGTGAAATATGATCAAAAGAGTGACCAATGGTTAGAATAGAGTTTTATGTAAAATCTAGATCCCACTATTCCAAATTTTAATAATCATAACATTTTTATTTGAACTTCTTTTTGAATGAATAACCCATATTTGGAAAGATTTTTAAGTCTATTTTCAAATGAAATAAATTTCATATCAAAACTCTATATGATTTGTAAGATATAATTAAAATAATATCCAAAGGTCAAACTATAGCTTTTGAGAAAATCTATATCTCATTATCTTTTGGATCAAAATATATATTTTGAAAACCAAAATGCCTTGGGTTAATAAATACAAATCTAAAACATTGAATTTCACATAAAAATTATTGGCCTATAGTAAATATATCTATTTAAGTCCATTAATTATTTTCATGCAACCAAACTTCCAAATCTTCAAATCTTCAAATTCTTCAATTCTTGAAAACATATTTTCTTTATGCTTGCTATTTCTTTGTATAAAGCATAATATTGATATTCTAGTCTCTTCACTTTAATACTTACTGTTATTTTTTTGGACCATTCTACATGAAAGATATTTAACTTACAGATCAAATAGTTAGCCCAATTCATATTTATCAATACGCATGGCATAATAGCATTTAGTTGTAATATAAATAATCTTATCATGCATATGAAATTTTTATAATTCATATATTTAATTTAGAATGAATATATGTATATTTAAAACATATTAGATATCTCTAATATTACAAGCAAATACATAAGGAACAAATTATGATTCAAGAATAAAGTATTACAAATTAATAATTAAACAAGTAAGTATATATTAATACTATATTTTTCACATATTTTATCATCAAAACTTATAACAATTAAGTAAGTAAATAATTATAACTTATTTCTTATGCATTTGTCTCATCATAACTTATAACATAGAAATTTAAGGCTAATAGGAAGAAAAAGGGATACACACACCAAAAATTGCAAGCATATGTCAAACAATTCACTTTTTATTATTTTGTATTTTGTTTATTTGCTTTATGCCTTTATTTTTAGTTTTTGTTAATATTTTACACTTATTTCCTATCAATTAACAAAGTAATAGCCAAAATTGTTACAACTTTTTTGTTGTTGCTTGATATTACTTAGATATGTATAAGTACTAGACCTGATCATGGGTCGAGAAGCTCGCCAGATTCGAAAAAAATAGATGAGCAAAAAAAAAAGTCCAAAAAAAATGAGCCCGTTTTAAAAAAAATCGAATATAAAAAGGGTCGGATTTTTACTTTTTTTAAAGCTCAATCCGAGTTCGAGCCCGAACCCGAGCCTGCTAGTATTATAATTATTTTTTATATTATTAATAAATAATATTATTAGAACGTTTATTTATAACTATAGATATAAGTAAAAAAGAATTATATAACATATATGATCATTATTTTTTTACTTTTACTTATTGTATAATATATTATTAGTAATAAATTATAATTCAAATAAAATAAATAATAATATTATTAGAAAAATTATTATTTTGAGAGGTTTTACTATCTTATATATATATATATTTATTTATTTCAAGTTATTTAAGCTTTTTGTAATTTTTTATGAGTTATTTAAAATTTAAAATAAGAATAAAAGTATGCCTTACAAATAATGAAATAAATATATATAATATTTAAAATTAAAAAAAATAAAAAAAAATTGCAAAATGGGCCGGCTCCGACCTATTTTAACCAGGTTTGAACCCGGCCCGGAGATTATTCAAACAATACCGAGTCAGCTCTGAGCTCAAAAATTTATAAATTTTTTTATGAACCCGACATGTGATGAAGTCTAATAAGTACTTATAATTTTTAAGCAATATTAACCGTCATAATTCAATTATCTTCATCCATTTTCATTAGCATTGTTTAGAACCTCAATTCTTTAGGTTTTACTATGTGTTAAAACTTGAGAGGTAAAGATTTGTATCCCGTCGTTATCATTCACCGATAAAAATAGAGATCGTAGTTATTAGCTAATTCCTTATATATTAAATAAGTTTGTTAGACATTTGTTCCCGCCTCACATTTATCTTGAAACTTAATTTGATTGTTATTATATAACACAATTATGATAGTTGGATGAAAATAAATTACCTATTACGTTACACGACATGCTAGCCAACAAGTAAATTTTTTAGAAAAATAAAAGTAAAAAAAATCAGAGGCACAATATCCCTTGTTGTGCAGGGGCCAACATAGGGATCGGAGCACCAACTTGACCATCTATCATGTAGGGATTATATCTAAGGACTTATATATTTGAAATTTATAATAAAATATTTTAAAAATTAACATTATTTTCAAAAATCATAATTACTATTAAATTTAGAAGATTTACTGTTGAGTTTAGGGGTTTATTAATGAATATAAAAAAGTTTAATATTTTTTATGTTTAATAATAAATCTTTTAAATTTAATAATAAATTTTTTAAAATTTAATGGTAATTGTAATTTTTAAGAGTAATTTTAATTTTTAAATTTTTTTATTATAAATTTTTTATAAATTTTATAATTTTTCTTATCATTTATCTCTAGCTTACTGCTTCTATATTTTAAGTGGTTTCTTTTTAAGGTTTTTTGGCCAAATGCCTTCGGATCACTAGGGATTTATAGCATTTCTTTGGTTGAAATATTTATTGACGGTGAATATAGTTTTGGTTGTTTTTTTTTTCTTTTGGATAAAATCATTCATTAAGAGAAAAGAGAAATATAAAAAGAAGGATAGGAAACCATCTTGGACCAAAAAGGAAGATAAGCAATATAAAGTCTCAGTTTAACTTTAAAAATATTATGCTTATTGTTTTTTATAGCTTTTTTTTTATATTCTCTCTCCTTGCGGTAGATATGGAATAAGGGGTGCGGATCGCCTGAAGTAAGCAACGCTGAAGTATGCTTGAAGTAAGCACAAAACGGTGAGTTTCAATTAGTGGAAGGTGACATGGCATATCCAAGAACGTTGATGCAGTGAACGAACAGGATGAAGCTTAACTCTGAAACAAAACCAAACGCTGCGTTGATGTGGTGATCAAAATGAAACTGGCGTGAAAATTGTGAGGGAAAAAGAGCTGCATCCTGGTGCATTTTTTCGTCCAAGCTTCATCCATTGTTTGGCAGCATTTTTCCTTTTGAGTTGCAAGAAGAATCTGAAAGGTTGGAAGGAGATTTTCTTTCTCCAACAAGCTCCTTCTGAATCAAGATGGCCATTGAGTGTATCAAAATCTTATCTTTTCTTCTTGTATAATAAGGAATTTGTGAATGTAAATTTTATGGGTTGAAAATTATATATATTTTTGTTACTTAGTTTAAATAGTAATAGAAAGTTGATTATCATTTGTAGTTGTATCATAATGACTTGTATAATAGAAATTCTTACAACGTGACTTTGTTGCAGCAAATACTTCTAAGTCATATTCATTTGATTTTTGACAGTAAATAAAAAAAAAATCTTGTATGAAGTTGCTTGGACATACTGATTTCATCATATAATACATTAAGTTACTTGATTCTAGTTTTTATTGATACATTATATAATAGGGCATGTAATATCTAAAATTAGTGTCATATTTAAGAATTAAAAAAAAAAAAGTGGTTAACCATGATGTTTAGATGGTCAACTAGAGAACTATTTTGATATTTAAAGTGTAAGTGAACATTTTTTCTAAATTAGCACTACTTTTAAAGTAGACTTCTTGAACAATATGAATTTATTAAGATGAAATAGATTATCAAATGGGCTTTTCTTATAGGAATGTGAACTTTTTGATTATTAACTTATATTGTGTTTGTTTTTTGTTTATTACAGCTCAATCATAAATAAACTTTTTTTAAAATTAGAATTGTTCTCCAAGACTACATGCGAAGACTTGTGTAAAGAATTTGAAGATCATCGATGACCGAATATTTAGTTTCTTCCACCATGTAAGTTTAAGAAATTTTTATATATAAGTATGCTTGAAAATTGTTTACAATGTTATAAAATAATTTTGGAATTTGATTTTCAGGGAATCAGGTACATCTAACCAACCATCAATGGAAAATGCTAATTTTGACGTTGTCTTGAAACCTAAAGTGGGAATGATATTTGATACTATTGAAGCTGCTTGGAAGTTTTGGGTTAATTATGGTGGAAGAGTTGGATTTGGAGTTAGGAAGTTATATACCAACAAGAGTAAGAAAGATGGCTCCGTGTTGACTTGCAGATTTGTTTGTTGCAAACAAGGATTTCGATGCAAAGACAAAAGAGATCATCTAATTATTAATCCTCGGCCAGAGACTAGAACAAATTGTTTAGCAAAGATGGGACTCACAAACATAGGTGGAAAATTTAAAGTGTATGAGTTTGTAGAAGAACACAATCATGAGCTTCATCTCCCAAAAACTACACATATGTTGGCATCCCAACGTAAGATATCCGAAGTTCAGGCGTATGAGATTGAATTGGCAGATGACTCTGGGCTTCAACAAAAATCTTCGTTTGAGTTAATGAGTAAGCAAGTGGGAGGTAGAACTAATTTGGGTTATACCCGTTTGGATCAAAAAAATTATTTGCGCATCAGAAGACAGAGGAGCTTAATGTACGGGGAAGCAGGATGTTTGTTCCAATACTTCCAACGGCAGCTATCAGAAAATCCATCATTTTATCATGCATATCAGATGGATTTGGACGAACAAATAACAAATGTATTTTGGGCCGATGCAAGAATGATTATTGATTATGCTTACTTCGGTGATGTGATTTGCCTTGATACAACATATTGTACTAACCATCAACATAGACCACTTGCCTTGTTCTGCGGATTTAATCACTATAGAGGAGCGGTGATCTTTGGGGCGGCATTGTTGTATGATGAGACAGTGGAGTCATTTAAGTGGTTGTTCAAAACTTTCTTAGAAGCCCATCATAGAAAAAAGCCAAAAACTATTTTTACTGATCAAGATCAGGCAATGGCTAATGCAATACATGAGGTGATGCCTGACACTTGGCATGGGCTATGTACATGGCATATAATGCAAAATGGTATCAAACACCTTGGCAACTTGATGAAAGAAGGCTCTCACTTCTTAAGTGACTTCAAGCATTGCATGTATGGATACGATGACGAAACAGAGTTTGAAGCTGCTTGGAGTAACTTGCTTTCGACGTATAAGGTGTATGATAATACATGGTTGAGATCAATATATAGCAAAAAGGAAAAATGGGCCACTTGTTACATGAAGAAAGTATTCACTCTTGGCATTCAAAGTACACAACTTAGTGAAAGTTTGAATTCAAACTTTAAAAGTTGGATGAACCTGAATTGTAACATCATTCAATTTTTTAAGCACTTTAAGAGGGTACTAGAAGACAAGAGATATAATGAACTGAAGTGTGAATTTGATTCGCGTCACAAATTACCAAGGTTAAAAAGTCAACATTCACCCATGTTGCGTCAACTTTCACAGATATATACATTCACAATTTTTGACTTGTTCCAAGAAGAGTGGGACAAATATTTAACTGCATGTGTGAAGCATAAGAATGAGACTCCGCCATTGTTTGAGTACGTTATTACTTTGGTTGGCAAGAAAAGAGAATGGAAAGTTTTATTTGATCCATGTGACAAGTCAATTTATTGTAGCTTCAAAAAGTTTGAAACTTTTGGCATATTATGTTGTCATGCTTTGAAAGTGTTTGATATCATGGATGTCAAATTAATGCCTGATCAATATATTCTAAAGAGGTGGACCAAACAAGCTAGAAGTGGTATTATACATGATATTAAAGGTCATGAGGTTGAAGGAGATGCAAAGTTTGCAATTACACAACGATATAGACAAATTTGTCCCCAACTTATAAGGCTAGCAACTGAAGCATCTAGTCATGAGGAAGCATTCTTGCTCCTAAGTAAAGCTATTAGCGAGTTGAGCAAACAAGTAGCAGAGATTTGTAGTGGGTCTCCAAGTATGGGCAATGACATAGAGGAAACTATAATGAATGCAACCAATGGTGAAAAAGTACCACAAGTAAAAATATTTAAGAAGAAAGAGGGTAGAAAGGGTAAGAAACGAGAAAAAAGTTGGGTTGAGAAGCAACCAAAGAGAAAAAAGAAAGTTTCAAGTGTTGATGTTCACCAAAGTCAATTATCCGTGGTTTGTAAAATTTATTAGATTTCTGTTAAAAAAATTGCAACTTCTTTGCAAAACCAAAAAAATTAAAAACTTGTCTTTCATTTTACAGGGATATGAAGCTACCTTAAGCCAAGTGCAAACTGGACCATCTCATTTAATAACTTCGACGATTAGTGCATACCCATGCCCATTTAAGGTTTGTAAAATTTATTAAGTTTTCATTAAAGAAATCACAACTTCTTTGCTAAGTTTAAAAATTTACGATTTGTTGTTGACTTTATAAGGATATGAAGCTACCCTAAGTCAAGTGCAACCTAGACTGTCTTATTCAGTAGCTCCAACAATCAGTGCCTACCCTCATCCAATTATGGTTTGTCAAATTTATTAGGTTTCCATTAACTTCTTTGCTAAGTTTAAAAATTTATAATTTGCTGTTCACTTTATAGGAATATGAAGCTTCTTTGAGCCAAATGCAACCTATATTATCTCATTCAACAGCTTCAACAATTATTACCTACTCTTACCCAACCATGGTTTGTAAAATTTATTAGGTTACTATTAAAAAAATCATAACTTCTTTACTGTCATTGAGTAGTTCAAACTTGTTTGTTACTTTGTAGGGATATGAAACTACTCCAAGTCAAGTGCAGCCTAATTTTACTAATTTTTTGATGGTAAGTTTTGCTAAATACTAACTTTTGCTTTATGCTTATTTTTGATGTTCTGTTTTCTTATTTCTTTTTTTGTTTCATTTGAAATGTAGGCACCATTTGACCATCCTATACAATCACTTGCAAAACCCAACCTCTTTGGTGATGTTTCAGGTCACAGCAATCCAGAGAATTGATCAATATGAAGTCATTATAGAACATCTATGTTTTCTGTAATGTGATACATGATGACATTGTTGTGATAAGCAGTATATGTTTTGCTTTGTGTAGTATATCAACAAAAATGTAAACCTTTATTCCAAGAGAAGAAAGAAATATACTACTTTATTGCAACAGAAATGTAGCACTTTATTTCCATGTGAAGATAGTAATGTACAACTTCATTACATCTTTTATGTCTACACAACTTCATTACACCATAAGTCTATATAGCTTCATTACAACTATTCTAAATTTGTCTATACAGTTTCATTACACTATATAAATAAGTCTATAAAACACTTTTGAAGTTTCTATATGTGGTCCACTTCATTGCTGTTTCAGGTCCTCATGCTCATTTTTCTATAAAACTTCAAGTCCTCTTGCTCAATTTTTTGTTTTAGCATTCTCTTTATCTATTTCAGCATATTCTGCTTCAGGTCCACTTCATTGCTACTTGCATATTTGTTATCCTTGTAAGGCTAGAATTGTCTTCATTTGGATTGGAATTTGGCATCAAATGTCCCGTCCCAACCAGCAACCATCAACCAGTAAAATATTTAAACCCATACATACCAAAAGTCTTAGCAGAATATGAGATAATGCATAACTCTGTTCAGAATTCACAAGATATATTATTGACGACATACAGCACAATTCTTTTCAAAATTCAAAACATTCAAACTTACATAAAAAACGCACACCAGTTTGTAAGACAAATAGAGGACAACAATGCTAGTCACAGCTGAATTTAGTCACAGTAGACTGTTTCCTGAATTGAGTCAATAATCAACCACTATAACCAACCAAGAATTTTAGTTATATTACATAGGCAACAATCACATAAAGCAAAATTAAGTAACTTCAGTGGATAAGAGATTAAAGCACCTCTTATAGTCTTATTACTATTTTCCAATCCCATTTGAGGTGATATGTACTCGAAAATGAGCTAGGAGCTGAGAATGGGAAAGCAGCAAAATTTACAACCATAGTATCAGTGGCACAATCAATGGTGATCAGGCTCTACTTTTGCGCAATAATAATGGGATTATACAACCAGTTTGCAAACATATTCACATCCAGTTCAGAAGTGAATCACAGCTTTAGTGAGGGATGGCCGAGGATGACGGGATCTGCGATGGAGTGAGAATGAGAGTGGGAGATTTGTCTATCATTGCCGATGTCGACGAAGTCTAAGATGAAGCCGAGTGAGTGAGAGATTGAAGATAAGTGTTTATCCAGGAGAGAAGTCCGCCATTGCCGATGCCGACGAGGTTTGTCCAGGCGAGGGAGAGCGAGAGACTAACAAAGATGAACTATCGAAAATGGATTGCCTTGCACGAGTGAGAGATCGAAAATGGAATGCTCTGCACATCGCCTAATTTGCTAGGGATTTCAATCAGATCAATTTCTTTTCTCTGGCATCATCTATACCGTTCACCTCATCCATGTCTCCAAATATGCCACGTCACCTTCCACTAATTGAAACTCATCGTTTTGTGCTTACTTCAGGCATACTTCAGCGTTGCTTACTTCAGGTGATCCACACCTTGGAATAAGTGCACAGCATTAATTGCAGTAATAAAGGTCTGTGACCAACGTGGTCCAACCATGTACAATGCTTGTAAGTTTTATTTTATAGTTGTTTTTTTAATTTTCACTTACAGAAATTGTTTTATGACATGTATTCTTTTTTTTTTCTTTTTTTTTTTTTTAACCAGAACTTTTGCTAGAGACATGAGAAGCTATTCTACTAACTTTTCTAAGACTTTGAATTCAGTACTTCAGGCTCTGTCTTGGAGTATAGCATGCCCACATTGTGTGGCACCTTTAAATTTCTAACAATTTTATTAATTCACATCCAAAAATATGTTTATTTACTTTTAGCAATAACATTCTCTTATTTTAGTCAATTCCTTTTGCATCATAGTGTTATTGTATATTCAATATTTTGGACATACATAAAAAAAACTGAACACACATTCAAAGCATGTGCCTTTTATTAATGTATTAAAACACCAATGGATTCTTTTTCATTTATAAAAATATTTGTATGAAAAAAAAAAAACACTAGAATAAGACCCACATAAGACATTCATGTCTCTTCCTCTTTCTTATAAGATTCTCTTATGAGAAGAAAAGATCTTAGTTCTACTAAAATAGTTATATTGGATAGTTGGTAGTAAATTTTGGCTTCAAAGAAAAGGGGGAAAAAAGAAAATGAAAAAAAAATTAATAAATTTAAAAGTATACAATCACTCGCCTCTTGAGCTTGTGGCTTGCTGGTGAGAGCATTTTGTTTTCACATAGAAAGTCGTGAGTTCGAATTGGCACCGGGCAAACAGAACCATAATTCTGATTAATGAGGGACTTCAAAGTACCTCTCTTTTAGGAGGACCAGAAATTTGGCTTCCATTTCTTGGATTCTTTTACTTTTTATTTATACATTTTTAAGCCATTTTTCACTCAAGATGTACTTTGGTACATGGACAGAAATATTTATGACAAATTTAAATATAAAAAATGTAAAAAAAAACTAAAATAAATTACAATGTTGTATTTATATTCAGTAACATAAAAATATTGATTTTTTCTCATTACATCATATTCAACTTTTTTTTATAAATAGATTTTAAGTACTTAAGAAATTTGAATGTCTGCATATCTCAATATTCACTACAGCCCCCCATATTTACTCTTGTATTTTACTGCCAAGTGGCATTTGTTATATAGGCATACTAATTTTTTAAATTTGAGTATTATTTAGAACGCATAAAATGCATAAATTTTAAATTTATATTTTTTATATTAAAAATTATTATGAATATATTTTCAAGTGTTTAGATAAGCAGGATATGTCTAACTACTTATCCCCGCTGTAGAGTCGGGAATTCTCCGGAGCTTGATTTGTCAAATGCTCACAATTTCAATGGTTCACTGGTACAAAAATGGAACCAAAAAACAATAGCATAAAAGAAATTTTTTTAAAAGAATAGTTTAGGGCATGTGTTGGAGACTTCAACAAATTTAGAGTAAATTAAATAAATATTCTTTAATTTTTGTTAAAATTATATAATTTTTTTCTCTATTTTCAATATATATATATTAGTTCAATTTTAATTTTTTTATTAAAATACCTTTCATGGAGGATATTTTAGTCCAAAAAAATTAAAATCATACTAAAGTAGATAACTTATCTTTTTATTTTTGGAGTATATTATGAAAATATAAAAAATATATATATAATTTTAGAAAAATTTAAAAGAAATATATGTAATCTATTAAAAAATTAAAAGGAGCAAGTTAAGAAAATTCAAAGGAGACAATAATATACATATATAATAACTATGAATTTTTTTTAAGGTGGCTGCCCTAAATGATTATATTGTTGGGTTCAAGGTTTAACTATAATTTTAAATTATTTTGATACTAACAAAATTTTTTAACTTAATTTATAAAAATATTAAGTTGAAAGTAATTAAATATTATTTATTACATTATTACATTAAAATTTATTATATTTTTTTTATTATTCAATAACAATTATCTATGTGGAGTAAAAAGTTGTAGAAAATTTATTTGGGTTAAAAAAATCTATTATTGGGCTTATTCATATGTTTGGGCCGAATTAACAAATTTCTTAACGGGCTTTATATGCTTTGCAAACTCCCACTTGGGCCATGGACACTTTTTGGTAGTCCTTCATATACTCCTGAAATAAGGCAAAGGAATTGCTTCAACTATGCAACATGAAGATAGATCAAAAGGGAATAAGGTAATTTTGGCTTATTCAAACAATCTCTTTCTTGGTTCAAAAAGTTAATAGTGCAGAACTTTCCAAAAACTCCATCTGTTTATGACATCAATTAGAGAAGCTTAAAATAAAGAAAACAGAAGAAATGGTTCTGAAGCAACTTTCTGCACCAATAGCTAATGAAGCATTAAACGTATACTTATTGAAAAAAAGAAAAGCAAGGCTCGTTTGGTCTTTCTCCAAGCTCTATTATTTACGCATGCATAAGCTGGCAAGAAGAAAGGAAGGAAATTTTTTAACATTGCAATTCTCCACTCGCTGGCAAACCGAAAAGCATAAAGATTTCTCTTTCTTCCAGAAGAAAATTTCAAATGAAGTAAAATCGGAGAGATACAAGATATATTCAGAAACATTTTCTCTTCTACATCTCTCTCTCTCTCTTCTTACTTTAGCACAGAGAAGAAGACGCTCAAAACAAAATATGGACGTTGGAAAAGATTATGAAGGCTTAAAGATATGTAGCCGTTGGAAAAGGATTTGTGCTGTAATGAAAGAAGCTAGAAAAGATCAAGTTCCAAACGAATATTTTGTTAAAACTTATATTCACAAAGCGTCGAATCAAATGCTGGAAGTAAGAAAAAAAATTTTCCAAAAAAGGAAAGCTTCTACTCCTATTATTTGATCTAGTCTTGGGTATATCTTGATAAGAGGGCATTTATTGAGCTATTAATGTATTCCTTGGTTCATAAAGGTTCCAAAATATATTTTTATATTTTTTTGTAAATCTTTCTTAAATGACAGGAAAGTAAGTTTAGGACAAATTTAATTAAAAAAACTCTTATTTAAGAAAATTTTTAGATAAATTTGTATAAAATTTGAATGTTATATAGTTTAAAATAAATTATAATCTTGTGTTAGTAGTTAATACATGTAAAATCATCTTAATTGTGAATTGATATTGAATTAATTAAAAAAAATTTTGAAATTCAAAAGAGACTGGATATTATAAAAAAAATATGAATAAGGATAATTATTGGTATTCTCATCTTCTCCCTTGTATCTGTTTTTTTAATTCTATTTTTACATAATTTGAGTTTCAATTACTTTAAAGTTTTCAAAGTAACTCAAACTTGCTGATTTAACTATAACTTCATTTTTAAATCTACATTTTTTATCTAATTTGTTTGAATAGTTACTTTATTGTTATAAACAATATTTTTAAAATTAGATCGATTATTAAATAAGTAGAATTACTAATTTACAATTTGTTAGTTTGATTATAGTTGAATTATAATCAAATCAATAATAATTAAATGTATATTTTTAATATTTTATATATTAAAATTTTAATATAACAAACAAATTTTAATAAATTTTAAATATTAATAAAGATAAAGGAGTAATTTTGGCCAAACACTTTAATATATAAGAAAGATGCTACAAAGAGATAGAACATGATAGAGAACAATTACTGAAAATAGTTAAATACATGTATTATGTTTTTCTTTTATTATTTTTTTAAAATTTATCTCTATTTCAATCTCTTTTTTTTTTCTTATTACATTATATTATCAGCTTCTCAAATATGTTCAAGATAAAATAAGAAAGATTTTTTAAAAAAAAAAATCAAAATTAGTTGAATCTTAAATAAATAAGATTTTAATTAATTCGATCAATTTTTGATCAATTTAAATGGTGCTTGATCAATTTTTTAATATGCTAGTTTCGTAGGTCAATCAAACTGCTTGAGTGATCAATTCAACTAATTTTGATCTAGTTTTGATAATATTGATTATAAAAGAGTTTATTTAACTTCCTTACCTCATTATTTTAATTGCTTTGCATTGCATTAAACTTAGTTTTTTTTTTGTATAAATACCTATTCACTCCCTTTATGTTATTTTGAATTGATATCAAATTGAGTCTTACTTGATTTTTGTGCTTACTAATCAAGAGAAAATGTCCTATTTTTATACCAAAAATAAAATGATGTATCTTAAAAGATTCTACTTTATGAAAAGTCATTCTATCGTAAGGCTACCAAAATGAAGACAAGCTATATATTATCAGTTTGGAAACTCACTGAGGATGAATCAAAATATCCCAAAAGGAAGAATGATATAGGAGAAGTAGTCATTGAAAAACCAAGAAAGAATGAAATGAAGATTATATCAAGATGGTCCAAACCAATGCCCATGCTACTATCATACCGAGCGGTAAATGGACAAAGATGTGCACTATAACAAATACTTAAAATAACAACTAATTCTTCAATCAACAAAATTGCAAAATAAGTTGAAAGACAATATAATAATAATATAATAATATAAGACAAATATAATTTAAATTCATACTTTTTAAACTAAAAAATTTTAAATGAAGCGTATTTTAATAAAAAAAATGTTAAATTAAACTAAAATGTATAATAACTTTTTGTTTTAGGAGAGATATGTGTATGTTTTAAAAATTAAAAAAAAGTGTGTAATTTTAACAAAATTTAAGAAATGTTTATATAATTTATTCTTCTTTATTTATACATTTTAAAGCCATTTTCACTTGACATTCAAAAGTATTAAAAATTTACTAAAATGAGTGTGATAATAAAATTAGATTTATTTAGATATATTTTCATTAGCCTTTTACACCAAAGCTAGATATAAAAAATGAGGAGCTCAAGTTGAGCTTGGTACATGGACAAATTATTTATGAGATATATAAGTATAAAAATATTAAAAAAAATAATTTATATGTTGTATTTATCTTAAGTAACATAAAATATATTGATTTATCTTATATTACATTATATTCAATGTTTTTATAAACGGATTTTAAGCGCTTAAGATATTAGAATGTCTATAGATCTCAATATTCACTACAACCCAACATTTACTCTTGTTTTTACTGCCAACTGGTATTTTTATATATGATATACTAATTTTTAAAATTTGAGTATTATTTAGAACACACAAAATACATAAAGTGTGAATATTTTATATTAAAACATTCTTATAACAATATTTTAAAGTATTTAGAATAGTTAGGATATGTTGAACTGCTTATCCCCTCTGCGCTTTGAGTTGGAGCTTGAAATGCCAGATGCTCACGACAGTTTCAATGGTTCACTGGGTCAGATTAGAATATGTATACACCCATCTCTTGCTGGAAATGATTTGCGTGATTTTTGTATGAGTATTTCAATAATATTAATAAATTGAATAGCAATAAAAGAAACCATGATTTACATGGAGTTACATAGTTTCGCGTTTGCAACCTTCTCTCACAAAATGAGTATAAAATTAGAATAAATGCAACATTATAATTGCTTATATGAAAAAAAAAAGGCTAAAACATATATAATTCTTCTAATTTTGAATAATATATAAATAATGCTTTTAATTTTAAACTTTAAAATTATGTGCAAATAGCCCCTTATTATTAATTAGTTCATTATTTAATCAACAAAAACATAACATATTATAAAAATTATTTGGATATGATTTATAATTTAAGAAGTTACCTTTATGTAATTCAAACTTTAAAAAATTATTTGCAAAGAAGATAAAATTAAAAAAAGTTAATCTTACGTGTCATGTTGTTTTAAAAAATTAACAAACTTACAAATAACAAAAGTTATTTGTATAAATTTAAAATTTTAAAAGAAATTTACTATCAAATTTTAAAGATCAAAGAAATTATTATGTTAAAAATTATTTTTATATAATTTAAAATTCAAATACTTCCATATATTTTAGTTCTCGGTAAAAAAAAAAAAATGCAGCCTGATTTGCTAAAAAGTAAATAAACAGCGACCAAACTCCGCCAGGACGACTTTCGGCTTGCTGGTTGGTGTGCCACACGCTCAACTGGGAAGTCGGAAGTTCGAATCGGCAGAGACAGAGAAGAAGCAGAATATATCAACCATATGAGGTATTTCAAAATACCTCTCATTTTTCGTTTTTTTCTTTGTTTACCCTCGGTTTACTATAAATTGCTTTTTTTAAGTGAAGTTTTTAAAATTATGTGTGTAGTTGATGAGATTTGCCATATGAGAAGTCACGAATATATGGGAATCTACAATTTCAAAAAAATTACATCTGATAAATGAGTCATAAATAAGAGTTAATAATAAAAATTAAACCTTTTTTACAGTGGAGATTCCTGATCTACGTGTGTATTGGGGGTCAACAAAAGAATACCTATTTTTATTTATCAATTTTTCATGGCAATAAAAAAGTTATAATTTTATATAGTAAACTTTCATGAATTCTATGGATATAGATGAGCCCACGCATGAATGTCTCTTGCTGTCTTAGTCAACTATGGCTATTCTTAAATTACACATATAAGTGATAAATGATTAGACTTGCGAATAGTATGATCTATATAAGAAAAATTTTGAAATACATTAGATGCATGTATATTTAATGGTAAAAATTTATTTGCTACATATATGAAATAATAAGTGTATATGCATGCGTAAAATAGATCCTCAGAGTGTATATATACTTAATATACACAAAAATTTCTCTCTCTCTCTCTCTCTCCCCCTATAAACGTGTAATTTTATATAAATATACATGCATATTTATGCCTTACACACACACATGCCACTAACCGGAAACATAATATTGCAAACAAAAGGGGCACGATAAGATAAGGTAAAAGAATATAAATTGGGTCAAGGAGTTCATTGTGTATATATCTGTTTTATTATTATTGAGCAATTCCTTATCCTTAGTATATCTGTTTGTGTACATTCAGCCTAAGAGCGCAATCGGGATTATTGTGATTTTTTGTTTGTTTTAAAATTATTTTCTTGAAAAAAAAAAGAGTCTCGTTAGGAAATATTGTAAAAACGATAGTTTTATATTTGATAAAATCATTTCATAAAAAAATTTATTAATATTACTATGTTTATATTTTTAAAAAAATATTTTTATCAAATTACTTAAAAGACCATGTATTTAAAGATAAAAAAATAGAAGTAATAATGGTAATTAATAATTTTGTGTAGGAGTACCTTTGTCTTAAAAGAAGAATAATTTCCTGCTTCTGTTTTCAAAAGTAAGCTTCAATGTTTTTTAAAATATTCTTATCGTAGAAGCAAAATTACTTATACCATCACTTAAAAGCATTTATTTTTTTTAAATTGACAAAGCATTATGAAATTTCAAAATAAATTCTTTCATGAATAATTCATTTTTCCATATTTCTATTTTAATATATTATTGGTTTATTTTATTATTTTATAATTAATATAACTTATTTTTATATACTATATTAAACAGTTTATTATCCATTAATTCATTGGTATATTATTTATTACTTTTATTTATTTATTAGTTCTAAAGATATATTAAAATAAAAATGGATAAAATAGTCTTTTAATATTTTAAAAATATTTTCACTTTTTCTATAAAAAGAAGAAGAAGGAAAAAGGTCTGCATGTTCGTCATAGTGAGATTCGCGCTTCCAGTAGGACTAATTTACTCATAAGTTGTCAATTAAAAATTATTTTAATTTTAATTTTTACTTTTATTAAAATAAAAAATTGAAATTACACCAATAATTTTAAAATATAGACAATTCAAGTCATTTAAATGATTTAGAGTGTGTTCACCCTTTTAAGACGAGCGAAAGATCAAGTTTATTAGCCGCACATATGTTGAACATGAAGAAAGTGAAGAAGCCGACGAAGGAAAGAAGAAAGAGTCGAAAAAAAGCACCACATACTTATCTTGTTTTTACCATATTATTACTAGATTATTAGGTGTATTATTATTGTGGTCCAAATTGAGGAAGCATTGTAGGATATGTGTGATAATTTACTAGCATAGAGAAAAACAATAGAAGGCTTGCTTAAATTTGACATACGGAAGAGTGGGCTTTTTTGAGCGTATTGGTGAGGGCTTTATATATTTGATGCCTATTCCCTTGTGTATCTCTATAGTGAAGAGACAAACAGACATGAGGCCACAAATTGATGAAGGTTGCAACAAGATTGTGAGCTTAGGGTTTCTTGATTAATTGAGAGAGCATAGGCTTAAAAGGATAATTTCTGAGACTCTGGCTTGATATTAAAGCAATGAAGAGAATAGTTTTGTGAATAAGGATTTTGGTTTCTATTTGTTTTTCAAGATAAAATTGTTCGCTATTGACCACATTTTTAAGGTTAGTAGTATATGTTAGTTCTAAGATTTAATTATGATTTTAAATTATTTTAATGATAATAAAATTTTTAAAGCTTATTTTACAAAAATATTAAGTAAAAAATGAGTGAAAATTATTTACTACCTTGTTACTTTAAAAATCACCAAATTTATTTTATATATAAATAATGACAATTATTGAATATTTAATATTCTCTTATTGTGACTCATTAGGCTTAGTTTTAGGATAATTTATGAGTCACTTTATTAGATTATATACACTTGTAGCAAAAGAAAAATTTATGTACCAATATTTTGTAAAAGTCTATTTATAATTTTTAGTTAAAGAAATATGTATTAAGATTAATGAAAAATATTTTAATTAAAAATTTTAAAATTAGACTAAAGTATAACATAATTTTTTGTTTAATGAGAGATTTATGTATATTTGAAAAGTCGAGAAGAGATTTGTATAATTTTATCAAAATCTAAGAAAAAAATCTATGTAATTTTTTTTTTTGCAAAAGTAAAACCAGAATTTACTAAAATTTAAATAAACAGGAAGTTCGGAGCGCCAGAAGGACTCGCGGCTTGCTGGTTTGGTGTGTTACACACTCAACTGGGAAGTCGAGAGTTCGAGCCGGCAAAGAAAGAAGAATTAATCAACCATATGAGGTATTTCAAAATACCTCTCACTTTTGTATTGAGCGTATCCTGAGGGTTGAAATGTCTCCTGTTCAAAATCAGTAAGCCAATTCCTAGTTTTGAAAAGATTGTGCTTTTCCAGCCATTCCTTTAAGTTCACTTTTCATATTCCTACTACTGTTTGCATTTATGTAGGTATTACGTTATGAGTCTCACATTGAGGAATTTCCCTAAGAAGGGGTTTATATGTCTAAGGGATTCTTTCGTTTAATTGACTAGTTTTTTGAGATAAACTTTCTCTCGAGATTTATATCCTTAACATGCTGTAGGTGGATTTTGAAGTGATGCTTATGTATAATGTTGGTTAGGAGAAAATGAAAAGATTTATATGGTTTGTAGAATTTATTTTCCATTTGCTCTGTTTATACATATTTTAAATGTTTGTTTTTGCTACCATGCAATTGGAGGGAAGGGAACAACTGGTAATGTTATATCTGTTTAGTCAGTTAGTCTAACAAAAAGTTGGTTGCTTTAATAATGCATGTATTTTTATGTATCTTTTGTCGCTTTAACTAAAAAATTCAATTGTCCTGTTTATATGACCCATTTCAGGTTTCTCTTCTAAATATTGTGGTAGAATTCAAGAAGCGCTGCAACCATCCCTTTTTGTTTTAAAGTACTGGCCATGGTTATGGCAGGGACAGCCTCGAAAGTAGCGTGATCCAAAAAAGTGTGGAGAATCCATCCTTAAAAGTTTCTTATCAAGGAGGAAGAATCACTTTCCTTATGTATTACACTAAATATTCTATATTATTCGACATGAGACTTAAGCATCTCATTCAATGTTTATTATAGTGACAGTGCTAAACTGGAAAGAAGTGTTTTTAGCAGTGGCAAGCTTGTCATACTTGATAAGCTACTTGTTAGACTGCATGAGACTAGGCATCGTGTTATTATTTTCTCTCAGGTTTGTCGTTGAAACGGGTATACTGGATATGCTCCATTTTAACTATCTTATTGGAAGCTTTCAGTAATATTTTGCTGAATGGTTTACTTTATTGTTATGAGGTTGCATAATGTTCTATTAGGGTGATCCATGTTACTTACTATCAAGTGGCCCTTTTTTTTTTGGTTCATGTTTTGATATTTATGGTGGATGAATATTTTAGTTGCTTTGGAAATGATTACTGTGTTATTCTCTTGGAAGTTTAGAGGATGATTTTATTCTCACCATATGATTATCTGAGTAAGCTGAAAAATCAGAGAATTGTACTCTAAGTTGATCTAATGAATCAACTTTACTGTCTAATTAAAATTCTTCCGTGTTTTTTGATTGAACATTGTTAAGGTGTATATTTCGTTACAGACATTATGGTTAATTCAGATTGGAATTACCCAAAATGATCTGCAGGTAATAAAGAGTGTATTTTTTGTTTTCTAATTACATCAATAAGTATTATGGGTGCTTATGATTACTGTTTGATTATCTTTTAGGCAATGAGTAGAGCTCATAAAATTGGGCAACAAGAAGTTGTCGACATAGATAGACTTGTGACTAACAAAAGTGTTGAGGAAGATATTCTAACGAGCTAAGAAGAGGATGTAATGATAAGAATTAATGGAAATGCTTTACTTTTTAAAAAAAAAAAAGAACTTTAATATCCTATACTTTGCATGCTTTTTTACATGAATTTGGTTTTAGATATATACTTTCTATGAATCTACTCTTACAACATTTTTCTTGTGTATATGTTTCATAGGCTCTCGAGCATTTGGTGATTCAAAGATTAAATGCAGAAGGGAGCCTGGAGAAGAAAGAAGCCAAAAAGGGAGGGAGTTACTTTGGCAAAGTAAGGGCACATGAAAATTGTTTAGATATTAGCCTGTCAATATGCTTCAATCAGACTATTTGGGACCTATGTAAATGATAAGTGAGAAGAAACTTGCCAAGCTAACATTGTCTTCTATTTGTAATTTTATACATGGAATGTATTTTGAATCATAATAATTACAGTCACACTTTGTAGTTTATTTTATATTTGGCAGATCAACTGTCTAAAGCATTTACTTCTCACATGACAGAATGAACTGTTTGCAATCCTAAGGTTTGGAGCAGAGGAGCCTTTTAAGGAAGAAAGAAATGATGAAGAAGGCAAGAATCAATTGAGTATGGATATAATGGGATTGAGTATTAGCCTAATTTGGTCTTGTGTTACACGAGGTTTCAAAATTTTAGCCTATTGTCTATGTTGGGTTAGGCTAACCGAGCCTTTTTTTTTTTTAATTTCTTGTAGAAATTATAAAATGACTCTTAAATAAAAATAAAATTTTTATATAAGTCTTTGTAAAATTATATTTTACTTTTGAAAAAATTAGAATTTCATATAAATTCCCATACAAAATATATTCTCTTTTTTTTTTGGTTTCAATAAGAAGACCAAGCTAAATTGACTAATAGAGATGGCTTGAAGTTTCTCCTTTTTTTTCTATCTGGGCCAACCGGGCCTGATGTGGTTGGGCCTGACCGAGTTATGTTGGCCCTTAATAGATGAGGTTCTTGAAAGAGCTGAGAAGGATGAAGAGAAAAAAGCTAAGGCAGAAGAAGCAAATGAGATATTGAGTGCCATCAAGGTAAGATAAATGAACAACACCATGAAATTTTTGCTGTCCAGTTTTTCCTCTTTCCTTTTTTGGTATCCGTTAGTTGTTTTTCAGATAGGGTGGATATGTGCAGGTTGGGCATTTCTAAGTTGTTCTTCTTTTCTTCAGGTTGCTAATTTCTGTAATGATGAACAGGATGTAAGTTTCTGGAGTAGTAGGATAAAACCTGAAGCAGTACCACAAGGTAAGATATGATCCTTTTCTGTTTCAGCTGATCAATTCTTCAGAAAAATTTCTGAATTCTGTTTCTGAAATACTTCTTTAAAGTTTCTAATATCCATGTTAATATAATGTTTGTTGTAGTTCAAACTACGTGTTTTATCTTGCCTTATTTCTTTTTCTTCTTTTAGGAAGCTCTTGATCCACATGCTGCAAGGAATATTAAGAGCTATGCAGAGGCTAATCAATTTGAAAGAAGTAGCAGATGTAAGACTTTTTTCCTCTTGAAAATTTCAGTGTTATGACATCCAATGAGCAAAATCAATTACTTTTGGCAGACCCTAATATTTTGACACCTGATATACATTTTGCAGATAATTATACTTCCTAATCATTTTGCATGCTTTCTTTTCTCTGCCAGCCCAGAATATGTAGCTCACTAGGTGCTGCAGTATCAGCATAAATTTTACAAATGTCTGTTGTAAGGATGAAATTGGAGGTAAGGCTATAGTTGAACAGATGAGAACTGAATTATCTGATTTTCAGGTTCTACGGGACCTGTTAAGAGGCTTAATCCTTGGCTTAAGATGAGTTAGGCTAGTGACCTCACCTGTGCTTCAGGTGTTGCTGGACTTCAAATCTATGTTGGAGTTTAATTGGTTACTGACATGTGATGCAACATAAATGTAAGGTTAACTTACATTAATCTTTTTTTAGATTTGTTGAAATGACATTTTAGTTTAAATATTTCAATCTGCTCCATTTGACCAATTTGACTAACACCATAATCAATTATTCCAAAAGAATGTTCTTTGAAGATAACTCAAGCTAGAATAGAAACTTCTGATTTATTGAAGATTCATTTCAAACTTTTTGTTTTGGTCGTAGTTTGGCCTAAATAGAAATGCCTAGATCCAACCCTAGGCCCAAGCGTGAACATTTTGGAGTTTCAAATATTGGACTTTGGGTTGAGTTAAAAATTTTTGGACCTAAACTAAGACCAGGTCTATTTCATTATAAAAATTCTATTTGGTTTGAATAGATAAGTTAATGTCAACTTAGCCTATCTCACTAACAAAATTTTTATTTGGATCTAAATAAAATTATTTGAGTTTGAACTTGGACCTGAATCTTGGCCAACTTACTTTGGGGCCCCAGTACTGTCCATGGCGAGCCTTCTTTTCTTGGTAAAAGATGGGGTCAAAAGACTCTGTCCATGGTGAGCTTTGATGGCAATGTAGGCCCAACATGGGCAATAGTGGTGGTAGTTAAGTTGATACTAGTGGGATGAAGGAAGAGCGGAAATGGTTTCTGTACTTTTATTTGAGTAAAATCTTCCTTGAAAAATTTAGATTATTGGAAATTCTTTTACAAGGAAAAGAATTCTAATCTATTAAAACAGAAAAGAAAATATTTTGTCAGAAAAATTTCTCCAAGACAAAATTCTTACAAAACAAATGGAGCCTAAATATAAATTATATTTAGTCTCCCATATACATTGGTCCAGGGCAATTAATCTTTGGTGTTCCTTTGTAGTTTGTGTGTGTGTGCATGCGCGCGGATATTGTCCAGGACTACATCAACTGCTCAAGCTGTTAAGTGAAAGCCGATGGTTTTATTCTTAACTCTAACACCCACCCACCCACACAACTCTTCTACCTAAATACAAGCACGCAGGCTTGTGCCCTCTAATATAGACGTGTGTTTGAGTGCATTTGCATGAGCACAGTCTGAGCTAGACTATGATATATGTAAGCTTAAGTGGAGTTTATAGTACTTGGAAAGTCATTTTGTTTGTGCCTCTGACTGACACGGTTGTACATTATTTGAGCATTGAAGATCTGTGTCCTTGCAACTCTTTTTTATTGCCTTGCTTTTTGGGCCTCCCCGTGGTTCAAAGAAAATGGTTTGTCTAGAGGGGGTTGGATAATCTTTCATTTTTCTGGGTTACTTGGCTCTTCTAGGGTGTTGCTTTGTTTTTACTATTTTCTTTGGAAGTATATATTTTATTGTTAATATGCTTATCCCCTTTAAAATCATCAGTTTATGAAGTTTGGGAATGAGAGCCAAATCCAGTTAATAGTTGCTAAGGTTGCCGGTGCAGTTGGAGCCGCTCCACCTAAAGCACAAAGTGAGCTTTTTAATGCTCTAATTGATGGCTGCAGTGAAGCAGTGGAACTTGGAACTCTGGACCCAAAGGTTGTTAACTGGTATATTGGACTAACCGTATTAGCCCAAATACCATGTTTTTATCTGACTCTGACCTCTAATCGAGCATTGCCAAAACAAGATATTAGTCACACCAACAATCTCTTCTAACACATCTTTTGCAAGGTGTCTTTTCGAGGAATGGAACCTATGACTATGGCTTTGATACCAATTATTGGATCAAACACTTATCACTAGATGAAAAACTATAGCAGTTAGTTAGGGCGCAACTTTTCTATTTAACTACATCTGATCAAATGCTACGTTTTGATCTAACTCCACTCCCTTGCCGGATCTTGCCAAGATAAAATGTTGACCCCTCCAACATGGTGGAACAATAAGTTTTTTCAAACGTTGTCTGGAATTGGTTATTTGTATTCATTATTTACATTGGTGTTTATTGCAGGAAATATGCCATCCAAGGGCATTTGTTGGGTTTTTTTGGTGTTACAGTAAAGACAACTGATATGCTAACACGTATACAAGAGTTACAACTCTTAGCCAAGTGCATTAGACGATGTGAAGATGCCATTGCACAATTTCGGGTTTTAACATATCTGAAACCTTTAAACTGATTTAAAGGTTGTGGATGGAATCAAACTAGGTGCCATCACCTGTATAGTTTGTATTTATGCATTCTGAGGAGGTGGTTGATTGCTGCTTTTGCTGATTCTATTTTTCTTGTTGACAGTTGATGATGCCAGATTGCTCCTTGGAATACATTAACATGGATATGGCAACTGGGAAAAGATTAGATGAAAGGCTTGGCCTTATGAATAAAGCTGCATCAGCAGAACTGCAACACCAGGAAATTTGATTTCCACAAACTTCAAATTTGAAAGACCGTGCTAATGCCCTTTTGGAGCAAGTATGCTATTATTTGAAGTCTGATTTCTGCACTATGTTCTTTTGTTTCATCTATATATATGTGTGTGTGTGTGTGTGTGTATAATATTTACATTTGTGCAAAGTGAATTTTTTTGTTTGTTTGTCCTATTTATGCCTTTGCATGTTTCTTGTGCTTCTTGTCCACTTGATATTTTATTTTTATGATTTCTTTTTGTACTTTATGATTCCCAATCCCGTGCTTATATAATTATATGCATGCTTGCTTTTCTCTTTATGTTTGAATCTTATAGAAGTAATTTTCTAAACCGGAAGTTTTACTTCTAAAATTATTGTCACATTTTGTGTAGATTATTCTCAGCAGCTCCACTGTTATTCTTCTCCCTATATATATATGTGTGTGCGTGTGTGTGTGTGCGTATTGTCCCTTAATGTTTTCTTCATCTAGGGATAAACTTACATAGACAAGTTATACCCTCTCATCTACTGCACTGCAGTGTTTTCTGTTTAGAGTTTAGACTTATGATATTCAATTGTTTGTAATGTGTCTATGCATGACAAGCTGAACATATAGATGTTGGACATCCAAAATATTATGAGAATATTAACTTAAAGATACTAAAATGAGTAGTTTGGATTAAGATTATAAGTAACTCTCTAAATTATTTGGCTTTGTTTTTATTTATGTGCCTGCTAACATCCAGTTTTCCTTTCTTGTTTATGATCTGCAGAACTTTCCCAAATGATGGAGACCTACCACTTAAATCTTCTCTTGTCACTTGTCATGGTGTCTTTTTTAATTCTTCTTATTGGACTGTAGATGGCATTAGCTAATGCATGAGTAAAATTCATTTAGGAAATTGCTGATCTTAGTGGCAAAAGAGCCAATAGTAAAGTGGGAAGGAAGCTGTTACGAGCATAAATCCGAAGGGAGAGCCAACTCTATCAACACTGGTCCATTAGTAGCCCTTTTCTTAGTATTTGGCACGGTCTCTTACACTGCTTTAATCCAACTTGTAGGTCACTCTCTCTCAATGAAAATACCAATATTACAAATATAAATCTAAAGGGAAAGCCCATTGTACTGACACAGGTCTATTAGCAGTCTTTCTTTAGTATTTGGTATGGTCTCTCACATTGCCTTAATCCAGCCTGTAGGTCACTCCCTCTCAATGAACATACCAATGTTATGAACATAAATCCAAAGGGAGAGCCCACTTCTACCAATACTAGTCCATTAGTAGCTATTTGATATGATTTCTCATATTGTCTTAATCCAACTTGTAGGTCACTTTCTCTTGATAAAAGTACTAATGTTTCGAATATAAATTCAAAAGGAAAACTCATTCTAAGAGACTAGCTCATTAGAAAAGAGAATCTATTAGATTTACAATTCCCCCTCTTTAAGGAAGGCTCCTGATGTGGGACTCATAACAAAAGCCTTCCAAGAAGAAGAGAGAACATCTTGTGAATGTCTCTCTGTCACATAGGCAGGACAAGAAGAAAAGTTTAGGTTCTGCTAAAGTTAATTTCCAAATGAAGAAAAGATATAACTCTGAAACACCAGAGAGTGGGGCCTGTAACAAAAGAAGAGAGTGAAATGTCTGAAAATAATGAAGCATATGAGCATTTTAAGGAGGTAAAATGGATGGAATGATGTCAAGATGTGAAGCTTGAAGAAGTGAATACCTTCAAAAGTCTTCACAGGTTGCAGACAACCAGTGCCAATCTTCCAAAGGAGAAGGTATATCTTTAGTGACGGCTTATAATCTTTATTTTGCCTTTTTTTAATGTATTACACTATTTACTTAAATTTTCCCACTACACTATTAGGTGCTTTCAAAAATCCGCAAATATTTACAGCTTCTTGGGCGAAGGATAGATTACATTGTGTTAGAACATGAAGAGGTACCTTATAAGCAAGATAGTAAGTTCTTTTGCCCATTCAAAATTTTTTGTCTCTGAGTTTCCTAAATTTTTTTTGGATATATATTTGCTTTGTGCTTGTCAGGTTCCTTTTTAGTTTTTATATTTCTGTAAATGTGATTTAAAAAAGAAACCCATGGGAATAGGATCTTGCAGATCCCCTTTTGTTGTCCTGTGGCTGATCTGAGAAATTTTCCTACACATGGGATTTGCATCCTTGAACCGATCGATCAGGGTAGTCAAAGCCAATGATGATCTAGTACGTGCAAGATGAAAGGAATCTTGCCAAATTTTTCTCTTTTCCTTTTTGATTGCTACCCTCACTTGAAGATGATCTCAGCAAACCAAGCTTTTGCGTATACTGGGAAAATCTTAAAAAAGAAGGATATACTTCCCATTTGCCATAGACATATATGTTAGGAAAGGTGTACATGATCAGTATTGGAAATTTATTGGAAATTTCTGTTAGCCTCATTCAAAGTATGAAAGTAATGATTTTAGCCAATGCACACAAAATTTTCTTGTTTGTTAGTAAATTATAGCTATAATCTCCATGATTTTGTGGAGCTTGTATTACCGATTTTCTTCAGTGATTGAAATATGATGTATTGTATTTAAGGCCATAGTCTTTTTTCCTTGCATTTGACTTATTTATTTGTAATTTTGTATTTTGTAGTATTCTTAAGAGAGAATACTATGGTGTGACTGTAAATAATTGAATAAATCACATAATTTCTTTAAATTTTATTAAAATTATAGAATTATTTTAACTTTTAAAACATACATATGTTTTCTCTAAAATAAAAAGTTATCTTATACTTTAATTTAATTTAAAATTTTTTATTAAAATATCCTTTATTTAAAGTTTTTTTAGTATATTGGTAAAAAAAATTAAATTAAACCAAACTATAGAGTATTTTTTATTAATTTCAAGTGAGATTTATGTATAAAGATATATAAAATTTAAACAATACTTAAAAAAAATTATGTAATTTACTTTAAATAAAGTTATGGACATCATTCTTTCTTAAGAAGTCATCAGCCAGTACTTCTGTTCACTCTTGAATTTCGCTATAATCAAATCAAGACTGGATGATTCTGATAGTTCTAGGCTTTTGTTTTGCCGTCGCTGTTTATTTATGATGAGGTTGTTCATAAGTGGGAATTAATGGAACGTTATTTAAGCTGCCTCATCACACTAGACAATTTTTGGACGTGACGAAGATGATGACATGCAGACAGTTTTTTTTTTTAACTTTGTAATACAATATTGATCCTTTAAAAAGTTTGTGTCATAATTTAATTAAATAACTTGATAAAAATATTTAAAGAATCACATCTAAAAAATTAATATTAATTAATGAATTAATTAAATTAATGAAGTTGTTTATGGGTTTAATGGATTTTTTATGAAAAAAATTTAAATTCTAACTCTTGTTCGTATAATTAAATATGTTTAATATATAGTTTAAGCTTTTTATATTTGACTGAATCCCAGAGTAACATAAAATAAAATAAGCTTTTATATATCTGACTACCAAGCGAAGTCAAATCTGAAATCAAGCAACTAAAAAATAATTGTTTTTATTTTTCAATCCTACGATTAAATATTAACTGCATGTAGAGGTTTTATATCATAATAATGTTGCACATAATAAATATGCCAGATTATTTTCATTTCTACAATCAAGTACCATGCATAAGTCAAATAGATTATATTTTGAGCTTATGTTTCTTTTAATCATTGTTCGTAAACAACTTACGATTATTTCAGTCGTAAACATTCGCACGCGAAATCCCTCGCCATGATAAACTGTTGAAATTGCACTCGTGAGATATGGGAAGTGAAGCCACGTATACACAGGAAAAAGGAGTAGAAAATGATCAAATTCAACAATGAATGGAAGAGTAAATTAGTATTCAGTGATTGAATTATTCTTCTTTTTTTTAATTTAATCATTTAAAGATAATTATTTTTTATTTAGTCCTTAAAAAATTACTTCCCTTAATAAGGTCTTTTAAAGATATAATTTTTAATTTAATTTTTTAAATATTTTTCTAATCAAAATAATTTATTTGAACAGCATTTGTGAATTTATAATGTACTGAAATCTAACTCATACAAACGGGTCATTGTTTTGAGAGTTGAAGATATTTAAACAAGTCCATATTATCATTAATTACATGACATAGATATTTTGTTTTTGCCCCATAAAAGGACTTTTTAATTAAAAAAATTTAAAAACCTAAAGTAAAAGCTTTATCTTTAGATAATTAAATTAAGACAAAAATAATTTTTCAAAGATTAAATTAAGAGATAAAAGACAAAAAAAATATTTCAAAAGAGTATATGATTAATTTACTCCTAAATGAAAACAGAAACCAAAAGAATACGAGAAACACTCTTTAATGAGTGGAGCCTACGCATGCAACTCCAAAGTTGGGGGAATACACCCAAACATTGAAAGGGAATCAACATATAAGCACAAAAAAGATGGGTTTGTGGCTTCATTTCACACATAGTTAGGTGTGGTTGACATATGCTATTATCTCTTTATCTTTCCTATTGCTTTCTCAGCCTCAAACTTTTCAGTTTCCAATATTGTAATGGGAAGATACTAAAATTCTCTCTTAAGTACTTATTTTATAAATCATGTAAACTTGGATTCAATGCCCTCAAAATTTGAAGAAGGAACACAAACACTTGTAGATTAATAAACTTCCAAGATTGTATACGATAAGAGTAGGAGATTAATGAGTAAATCTATCAATTTAAAGTCATATTATTCAATCTTGTTTCAAATACTATTGGTTTTCTCCTTCCAACATGTGTAAATTTACTTGACAAAAAAAAAATCCAAAAGAATTTCATAGTGCAAATTTGAATTCTCCTAATAATTAATTGCTAGTTTTTCTTAATGAGATTCTCTAACACTAAAATGTCGAATATAAGTGTCATTGAGTCTGGAAGCCAAATAAGTGATATTAATTTACTGAAGAGATCTAGATTAATCCTTTGCATTTTCATGTGCAGAAGTTTAAATCCCCCGTTCTATTGATAATCTAGCTTGGAGGTCCATCTCCAAAAAAAAAAAAAATCTCTTGGGATACAAATACTAGTTAAGTAACCTACTCTAAGAACCAAATATCTTTAAAGAAATTCTCTCACTTAAATCTCTGGTTACTCCTCCAAAATTTTTATGTATATCATTTCAGTCTTAATCAATAATTTTAAAATAACAATAATAACTTGTCCTCATTTCATATTCTGTCTACCCGAAAAAAATATTTTTAACGTCTGCTCTAAATTATGACTTTATATTTTATGTGATTATTAAACCAAAATATTCAAAAAAAAATTTATACCATTATGACTCCAATAATTATACACTAAAATTATCTACCAAGATTACAATACTAAAAAAAAAAAAATAACAAGACCAAAGGAAAGTCCAGACAATGGATAAGCCTTTGAGAAGAGACTGAGAACTTATGATGCGTCAGTTTGTATAGAGCAAATGAAGGCTGAGTTGAGCGTTCCTTCTTCAGCCATCCTCAGCCGCAAGGTCCTCAGTTATGCCTCCTCTTATCTTCCACGCGTGACATTAGTGGGCCCCACCTCGCCATTTGATTGGTTCTCCCGCGCTCTTGATTAACAAGAATGAATTTCACTATGGTGTTTCGTTATGTGTATAAAAGGTCGTATCAGAGTAAGCGAAGAAGGCAAGGCTGTTCCCTATTCCAATTTCCACCAAAACCCATTGAAGATTTTCTCTGCCAGGTAAACCCCCTTATTCTCTTCTCCTACGCTTCAAATTTATTTTACTTGCCATTATTATGGCTGTATTTTTGTGTTCCAAATTTGGTTCCTTGTGTGGTTCAATTGAATTTTTCAAGAATTTGCTTTTTTTTTTTTTTGTCTCAGAATTGCTGCCTTCACTCTCGTGTTTTAAACCTTTTCCTTTTCCAATGAAACAAATTTGAAAATAGTAAAGTCGGGAGATTAATAAGATGAGAACAACTATTTCTTCTTGTTCTTGTTAGTTGTTGTGATATCAAAACATGCAGCCTAGAAGATTGACAATCTCAGACAAGCAAAGGTTGCTCCAATCTACTTGCTCGAATTTATTAGAAAGAAAAAAGTCTGAAAGGCAAATATTTTAGTCTAATAAAGGGTCATACGTTCTGGTCTGCGGTGACACTTGGTCGTATATGGCCATAATGTTTGCCATAACAAATTTAAGGTTCTGATGTTCAACTAAGATTATCATTTGCTGATATGCCGGGGCGGGGGGAACGACACTTAGATGTAGTTCTTTAAGTGTTTGGTTAGGTTCTTCAATGGAATTATTACATGTAGAAAAACTTTTTCAAGGAGTCAATAATGTGGTACTGAATTGTAAAATATGTCTGTTATATTTTTACTGAAGAATCTAATAGATAACAAGCACCTAAAACGCTTTACTTAAATTTTGTTGATCTTGAAATCATTCTTATAAAGTGGTAATATTACTCAATCGATAAAAATAAAATAATTGAGTCCTTTTCTATGATCTCCCCTGTTGGTCATGCTAATTAATAATTCATCCCTGTAATATTACAATATAAAAGAAGCAAACTCAGTTGTATACTGGTTCCGATTTTACAATTTAATTGTATAAGTTCAAGTTTTACTCCTTTATTTACCATTCTGTACTTAACTACTTCTATAGATCTGCAAAAGCTAGACAAGCACATACATACACACACCAAGCAAATTAGATGGTTTTGAAAGCAAAATAAAGCAAATGATTGCAAGGCCCCTCACCCTGATGTTTTCTTTCTCTTTCAGGTTGTTATTATTAAGGACATCAAAATATGTAATTTAATCTCAGAATCTTCAATTTAAACCATTTTAGCTCCTAAACTTGGCAATAACTTTCTCCCCTTCTCAAAATATTTGTCTAATGGCATTTACGTGGGATTTTTCAAATTTTAATGCCTTACTAATTCATAATCTTAGGTTCCAAATGGTGACATAATGAACTTATATTCCAATATCACTCTGTCATTTGCATAGTTGTGTATTTTTATTTCAAAATTCCCTCTTGACATATTAATAAAAGAAAAGTTCAGTATTATATGCATAAAATTCATGAACAACAATTCAAAAGCTTGTTAAGATTGACTTTATAGTGAATTTTATATATAGGTGATTCACTGGTGGGAGAAACCAAGAACTTCTTGAATTCAAATTGGCTGAAATTTCAAGCAGGGAAAGATGGATTATGTTTATGGACCAGGAAGGAACCATCTCTTTGTTCCGGGGCCAGTTAACATCCCTGAACCAGTCATTCGGGCAATGAACCGAAATAATGAGGACTACCGGTCTCCCGCAATTCCAGCATTGACAAAAACCCTGCTAGAGGATGTCAAGAAGATTTTCAAGACCACTACTGGAACTCCATTTCTTATCCCTACAACTGGTACTGTATACACTGACAGGCCAAATTATTCATGTTTTATTTGTATTATTTACTGCATAAACCTATTATATTGCCCTGCCTTAGTTGTCACGATGATAATCCTTTAACTAGAATGGTTACTTTTCTTACATTGACAAATCATATGCATCCATGTGACTGCCTAGTCATCTCTCATAATCATTCATGTTCAGTTTGTCTTGTTAAATTATTGACTGAAACCCCATTTTGATCTTCCAAAATTGACCCCAGTATCAGTTGACTCCCTCATAGATTCTTTGTCACTTTGGTAAAAAGTTTGATTTTATTTCGACTGCATGGGATTTTTTATCTTTTTTCCATAGATTCTTTGTCACTTTGGTAAAAAGTTTGATTTTATTTCGACTGCATGGGATTTTTTATCTTTTTTCCATAGATTCTTTGTCACTTTGGTAAAAAGTTTGATTTTATTTCGCCTGCATGGGATTTTTTATCTTTTTTCTTATTAAATTTTATTACACTGTTAGGACTTTGATTTGAAGGATGGAAACTTTTGAAAAAAAAAAAAAGAAACATGACTGCAAAATGCCTAGATGATATTATAGCATACTAATTGCTATGAATGTTCTTTTATATCTTTCTATTCCTTCTTTTTGTATTCTTTTTGGAGGGTACAACAATTGATACTAAGGTTTGGAGAAAAGGAAAACTCATTTGTCTTAAATGGTTATGTTGTTTTTCTTTTCTTATGAACTAAAGCATCTACTTTTGCTTCAGGTACTGGTGCATGGGAGAGCACACTAACAAATACATTGTCTCCCGGGGATCGTATTGTCTCCTTCCTGATTGGACAATTCAGCTTGCTTTGGATTGATCAACAGCAACGCCTCAACTTCAATGTCGATGTTATAGAAAGTGAATGGGGCCAGGGTGCCAAGCTTGACATTCTGGCTTCAAAAATTGCTTCAGATACCTCACACTCTATAAAGGCAATTTGCATTGTTCACAATGAAACAGCAACTGGGGTCACTAATAACTTGGCTAAAGTGAGACAAATTCTTGGTGAGCATGTCATTTAATGAACTTCAATGATAGCCACCCTTTTTCCTCTGCAAGTTTCTGAATCACAGAATCTTAAACCATCTGTACCTTAAAATAATAATAATAATAATAAAATGATTTTCGGGTTCCTGGGTCTTCAAAAAATAAAACTGGCACTGCTTTCTAAATCAGTTCTTGATATGTCAATTCTAGAAGTATTATCTTGTGCAGTAATTTTGTTCTTTAGCCATTGATTAGATATCCATGTTTTATCTTCTTGTTAAAGCATCATACATCTAAATGTTGATGCTGTTTCAATAATTGTTTACATGCTATCCGATCAAAGCCTCCATCACCAATTTCATTTAAAAAATAAAAGAAAAGAAAAAAGGCAGATTAATCTGCAAAGGATCTTTGAAGAATTACTACTGTTAGTGCAAGGCAGAAAATGGGTATTATCAAAGTTAAAGTTCTTGACCTTCTCAATTTCCTCTAAATTGTGAAAGAGTGGCCTATGTTTTATTACATAGATGGTGAGCTTTTTTTTTTTTTTTAATCATATGGTGCTAGTATGCTTCTGAAACTTGGGAAGAATATTACATTCAACATCATCAATAGAATCAGATACTATATCTTTAGCTACTGCATAAGTTATGTCTCGCATGATGATGATTATCTAGATGGGATGGAAATTAAAATAAATATCACTATCTTTTTATGCATTGGGTTTTTTCTCAGCACTTGTTTCAGGTTAGCAAATTTATCAGTTCATTTGCAATTGATAGTTTTTAAAACCTAAAGAGTTTCCTGAGCAGTTTTCCATTCTGGGCAAATACTATATCTTTAGATACTTCATAAATTATGTTTGGCTTGATAATGATTATCTAAATTCTGGGATAGAACTTGACATAAATATGGTGTGTCTTGGTACTTTCCCTTTGAGGTTCACAAATTCATCATTTTAGTCGCATTCGCTAGTTCTTAAAACCTGATGAGTTTCATGAGTTATTTCTATTCTTGGTTTGTCCGTGGACTAGACTTAGGTAAAGTTTTCTAGGTGTTTGCTATTAGGTTTTTCAATAAAAAAATGACATGTGGGCAAAAGTTTTTGAAAGACCCAATTATGTGATGTTAAGTTGTAAAAAAATTCCACTGGTCATGATTTTATTAGAAAACTTGATAGCAATCACCTAAAATCTATACTTAAGTTTTGTCCTCCATTCTTTCAATTTTTTTTTTTTTTTGCCAAATGATTCTCACATTTTGCACTGAATGCTCAGATGAATACCAGCATCCAGCCCTCCTCCTTGTTGATGGAGTCTCTTCAATTTGTGCTCTTGATTTCCGAATGGACGAATGGGGTGTTGATGTGGCCCTAACTGGCTCCCAGAAAGCTCTTTCCCTTCCCACTGGGATAGGTATTGTGTGTGCAGGCCCCAAGGCCTTTGAGGCTTCAAAAACTGCTAGATCAGTTAGAGTTTTCTTTGACTGGAATGATTACTTGAAGTTCTACAAGTTGGGAACTTTTTGGCCATACACTCCTTCCATTCAGTTGCTGTATGGTCTGAGAGCAGCTCTTGATCTCATTTTTGAGGAAGGACTTGACAATGTGATTGCAAGGCACAGCCGTTTAGGTAAAGCTACCAGGTGAGGCATTCAAGATCATCATTGAGGACTTTAGCACGTTAAAACTTGAAGATACTCATCTTTTACTTGCGAGCTAGGAATTTGTTTTCTTTTTGGTTTACAAAGGAGGCTTCAAGGGCACTAGAGATGACCGTTATACCCATTCTGGACAAGTACATGCATATTGCATAATTTACCCGTTTAGGGTTGGGTATCATTTAATCATTTTTATGGATCTAGGTATGGGTCTTGAGTAGTATATCTGTCCTGTCCCATACTCATGTAATATATGCTAAGTTTCTAACCTTTTGTCTTTTCTGAAGTTTAAAACTTAATAACGAAAAATAATCAAATATGATAATAAAATATTGATGTAGGACAATATCGAAGTAATAAGGGAAGAGAGAGAAGGAGAAGGAGGGACATGTAGAAGGAAAGGGGAAGAGATGTAGAAAGAAACAGAGGGGGAAGGGGAAGAAGGGAGGGAGAGAGACAGCTAACAAGCTAAGAGAATTTTATTAATAATCAATCAAAAATTACTCTAATCCTAATTACTAAAGCCTTTATATAGAGGCTAAGAGATAACTCCTTAATAGGATATATTAATTGAAAAATAAAAAGATAATTATCAAAAGGATAATATAAGCCTAACAAAAAGATAATTAAATTCAAAATAAAACTAATTAAATGATTTCTAATTCCTATGTTTATCTTTAATTTATAATTTACAAATAATTAATAATAGATCTTCTAATATTCTCTTCCCATTTTCCATTAAATATGTGCTTAGATTATATAATTGTTATTTGAGACTCCTTTCTGTTTATTTTGATTTTATTAAATGGATTTTAACAAGTCAAAGCATGAGTTAAAGAAAAAATAGTCTAGTTTAAAATTTCTTTGGGTAAATGGATCTTTGTCCAAGGATTTGGGAATTAAATGAGGATGGGATTCGATCTTGAATTTATTATCAGCATGGGTCTAGAAAGAGATAGTAATAGGGATCTAATCCTTGACATCAAGTTCATCTTAATCCGAAACACCAAGGGTGGTGCCATGTGAGCTATTACTAAATTTCTTTTGAGATAGCGAATCTGATAGGTGCTGATCATGCTAAATGCAGGCTTGCAGTGGAGGCATGGGGTTTGAAGAACTGCACCCAAAAGGAGGAGTGGTACAGTGACACTGTGACGGCAATCCTTGTTCCTCCCTACATCGATAGTTCTGAAATAGTTAGAAGGGCATGGAACAGATACAACCTGAACTTAGGACTGGGACTAAACAAAGTAGCTGGGAAGGTTTTCAGAATAGGTCATCTTGGAAACTTGAATGAGGTCATTCTTTCCAAACTTCCTTCAGCATTTTGCAGCACGTTACTATGATGAACTACTTTCTTTTGGCTCACCTTCTATTATCCATATTTCATATAAAATTTAGCTAAGTTAATCATGCTAGAACTAAATTTTGAGAATATTGGTGACACTTTGACCATTGATCAATTTAGCAATGCCTTGCTGATAATCTTTTATAACTCTCTATACCATATTGTTGCATTCCTATAGTTTGATATTGTCAATAGGGTTGTTCTTACATCAACAGTTTAATCAAACAAATTTGTAGCTTCCTATCGTGGTTTTTCTATGTATTTGGTGTCAGAAAAAACTTAATTGCAATTCTTTAGGTATTTGCCATTACTATTAGGTTCTATAAATGAATTATGGCATGTGGAAGATGTCCTTTGAAGGGTCAGTATTGTACTGTTCAGTTAGAAAAAATATCCACATGTTATGTCTTTATTGAAAAACTTGATAGCAAATACAACTGCATGTATGTATTGCCCTTTGTTGTCCTACTTCTATCTGAAAAGTTTCAAGAGTGTAAGAGCAAGAGCAGCAAAGGTTCCACCTTTTCTAGTGTGGTAAATAAAGTTCAACCTTCCATTTAATAACAATTTCCAATAGCCTAATCATAGCCATTTACCTGAGGTCTAAGGACTGATATAGTTACTACCTCAAAGGTTTCCATCTTTTCTTGTGTGGTAGATTATGTCTAGAAAAATTTATAGGCAGGCTCCGTCTATAAAATATAAGCAAAGCATGTCAGGAATACTATTAAGACTCACCTCTAACATATTTATACATTTATTCATAATTAGCTTGGTCTTCTTATTTTTCATAGACTAAGTCTATTTGATAATCACTCGTATGTTTAACGTACCATTTAATAACAAATTACAAATGACAAATCATAGTCATTTACTATTGTGCTGTTAGGCTTGATGTTTAATTACTTGTTCAAATATTCTTCAGTTACAACTCTTGGGTTGCCTTGCTGGTGTGGAGATGGTACTCAAAGACGTGGGCTACCCAGTAAAGCTTGGAAGTGGAGTTGCTGCAGCTAGTGCATACTTGCAGAACACTACCCCTCTGATTCCTTCAAGGATCTGAGTCACCAGATCGGCAATTCCTGTAATTACTTATTCTTGTACTGTTCTTTTCAAGGTATTCTGTAAAATATTCCTATTATCCCCTTTCTTGCACTTTCGAGGCTGGACAATATATCTGCTTTTAATGCATTGCATCTTTCATTGCCCCGTACATCAAATACTATCGCAAGTCTAATGGACCTTTCTTGCTTTTGTGTTATATATGGACATCAAAGATATGTAAAAGTAGGATTTACTTTTTATATGTTTATATTATTGTCAATGATTAGTTTGGTCTACTTCTATTTTGTAGATTGGGTCTATCACTCGGTCTATCAAAAAAAATTTCAAAATTCAATATCAATTTATTAGGCAAAAGAAATATAATTTCTTGAATGAAGACAAAACCAAGAGATCATCTGCATACTAAAAAAAGAGTGTGCTAAGAAAAGTTCTATTTATATCAATTTCACTAATAATAAAGGACTTAGCTTTACTTGCAAAACTTGGCATTGACACTTGCATAAAACCATTTAGATTATAAAATATAAAAGAGGGCAACATTGAGATAACTTTTAAAAAAATTTCTTGAACATACTAAGAATAAAATAAAAAGTATAATATTATAGATAAATAAAATCTAGAAAGTTATCGCATTTTATGAATAAATAATGATCGAGTTTACTCTAGGATGGAGCTGAAAAATATGAATGTGTGTGAGCTTGATAAACTGGTGAGTGGTGACCACCATATGTGACCACAAGCGACCCATTTTGTCATTACAATGTTTTTTCTTTTAAATAATAAATAAAGTTGCTTTGAATTAAACTTTAATTCTTTCAATTTCCTTCTAAAAGAAAAAAGAAATTAATGTTATAATATATAGGCAAAGAGGAAGATTATATTCTTGTCTTATTCGCGGATTCCCTCGAAGCATTCCTACTTGGCCACTCCAATTAATATTTGGCGAAAATACAAAGAATTTTCTCATTTAAGAGATTATGCAATTTATTTTTTAAATTTTAAAAATTAAGTATAAACTTAGACTTTTACTTTTGTGTAATATAATTCCTTTTCCTGCTCTTGCATCCAAAACTTTAAAACTACTTGTTTAGGTAGGTTTAAAGAAAGCCAAGCAAACAATAAAATCATCTCACTTGTCATTTTAAGAAGTAAAACAGAGGCTTTTTTGTGATGTCTTGTAGGCCAAAAAGAAAAGAAAATGATTAAAAAAAAGTCATTGTTTGCCACTTAAAATGATAGATTTGAAAAAATTAGTAGAAGGGTTATATTGTACTAAACTAAAAATTTGAAAGTTTTTATCAACTTTTAAAATTAAGAAGAATAAATTACACAGCCCTAAATTAAAGCAAGTTTGCATTGACCTTAACATTCTTATACCAAATGTTGATATCTGATAATTGTATATAAAAAATAGTGATAATTAATCTTAAAAGAATTGCATTCATGATATCATATAACTTGTTCCTTCATTCTTTAATAGAGGACTGAATGGCTAACTTTGTTCACACTCTCTTACTAGGTTATTATAGTTTTCTTATTCCCCTAGTTGGCAGTGGTAGCTGCTCAGATGCAGATTACCCTGGGGTGACTCTCCCCCATAGATGTTGAAGCTGCCATTCAATAAATGTTTCAAGCTCCTCATGAGCACTTGCCATGAAGAAATGTATTGGTACTTAATGCATGTCTTCTCGTATTCACCAGATAAACATTACAACACAAGATGAACATTATATTGCTGGGATTGTTGCTCTTATTAAGCAAAAGCACCTAGATTGGGGCCTTGCTGCCACATGCAGAACTAGCCTTAAACAGAAGGACATTTCAAGCCAATTTCAACTTATCAACCCAACAACCCAGCTTACAACAAGTGGACAATACTTTAGAAGAGGAATGAAGTTGAACTAAAGTTCCAATGCTTTATGTACTATTATGATGAAATGAAAGTTGTACATTAAAATTTAGAATAGAAATCAAGTTGTACATTATAGTCATAAAACTATAATAAAGTTGCATATTTTTCTTGTTGTACATTACAAAGCACAGATTATGAGGGTAAAATATTCATGCTTTTGTAAGATTAAATTGAGTAATTATATCCAATTTCCCTAATTCTTATGTATCTTATGTTTTAATTAAGATTAGTTGGAAGTAGAAAAGCATGAATGAATCAACCAAAAATCAAGTATATTCAACTAAGAACCCAAACTAGTTATGGTGATCAGTATGGGAATGTGAAAAAAAGATGTTTTGAGCAAACCAGAGAATTACACAAGTTGGGTATGTAAATTTACACGACCATGTAAATGGATGATTTTGACATAAGTTGCATGTGTTTGATTAAAAGTGGGGCTTTTTGTGAGGCTTCTTTGACATTTTGCAAGACGAGACTAAGATGAGGCCAAAAGAAGCAGAGATACAAAGAAGGAATGAAGATTCAGAGGAACCTACTAGGGATCTGCTAAAGATCTGAAGTTTGCACTATGGAATCACTCAAATGTGCCATTATTTTATTTTTACCCTTATTTTTAGCTTTTGAATCGTGGATATGTTCAATTTTATTATTATTTGTTTGTTGATTCTCATTATAAGTAACTACACTTTAGATTTAAAATTTAAATGAACCTATTTACTAATTAAGTTGATTTCATAATACTCTTGTGACAATTTATATTGAAATAATTTATTACTCTTTTATATTGTTTATGAATGGATGACCATTATTCATCTAATGTATAGTAATAAACTCAAATAGTAATTTTATAAAGATATGAGTTATATTTAAATAACTAGTCAATATTTATATTGAATCCTTTATATTTAGTGAGTTTATACTAAGTTTATAATCATGACAGTAGACATGGACTTGATATGAGTATAGTAACTTATCTTGAGAAAGAATTTTACTCATATTAGTAGGATTGTTATTAATTAAATTAAATTAATTTATAAGAGTTTATTCTGAATGACGTTTAGAAAAGAAAATAAGGGACTCTATATTCCAGAGCCTTTACATTTATTTATCATTAATGTTTGTTAAGTGAATATGCCGTTTTCAATTTATTTTTATCAATTTTAATTTCAATTAGATAATTTAACTAATAGGATTAATTTTAGTAATTGGTAACTAAATCCCTTCTTCGTAGGAATGATACTCTACTTGTCAGTTTGTTATTTGTGTAGCTCATATACTTGCGAAGTTGTTTACAAAAATCAACTACTTATCAACTTTCTTAATTGCTAAGATCTATAACATTACTATAGAGGACTAGTACTTCAAGTGACTATATAGAATGATCAAATAATGCCTATAATACAAAAGACAAAAAATTAGAACATCAAGATTAGTGACCAAGCCAAAAAAGAAAAGGTATTTAGTTTACTAAAATTTAGTGATCTTCCCATCAACAAATTAGTAAAACTAAGATGACTCCCTAGGTATTTAAAGGAAGGCACTGATTGTTGGAACTATTGAATGAGATGTTCCAAAGAAAACAACTAATTTCAAATTATTCAAAGAAAGCAAAGAAGTAGATTAATTGAATGGTAATAAACATAACTTTACATATCATGAAACAAAATGATTTGAACAAATATCTTAGTCAAAAAATATGATTTAAGATCTATTAAAAGGAAAAAAAATTTAAGAATAACTATAAGCTTTATTTGTTTATGATTTGTTATTAAATAGTCTCATATATTAATGTAATATAGCTATCTTGTTAAAGGAACCCAATTATGTTTTCTAGTAAGTTATTTAATTAAATGGACTTGCAAAAATATCATTGTTTAAGGTATAGGCATTTTGTGTGTAGAAATCCAGCAAAATTTCAATTATGAGCCTATAACTGAAAGTGTTTAACCTAATGATATATTAGGGATATAGTCCCTAAGTAAGATACAATAATTGCAACAATTTCTTTGCCCCATCTCAAACGAATCCTAAGACAAATTATTCAAGTTTAGAAGTACCTAACCTCAACTTTTGCTTTCACTATGGATGGAGGGAAGTATTTTTCATTACATTTCTTCTGGTATTATTGTCTAATACATTCATATGAGATCCAATATTATTTGATTATGGGAATTACAAATTAAAGTTTCTTAATTATGAAATTTCTTTTATGGATCAAAAAAACCTTTTTCCCTTTTAAGTTTTCCTTTTCAAGTGGTATCATGATTTATGTAGAATTATAGTTTAATCTATATAATTAAAGATTATCAAATTAAGGTTTGATTTGTAAAATTAAAGACATAATTTTCTTTGAAGTGGTATCAAAGCAAGTCTTGTTAGATGATTAGATATATTTTGGTGTGATTTTCTATCATTAAAGAACATTTAGGGTAGATATTTTGAATTATCAACTTTGTTATATTTTAGTTATAGATTTCTACGTTCTACCATTGAAGAACATTTAGGGTAGAAATTTTGACCTATCAACTTTGTCACATTTTGGTTATAAATTTCTACATTTTGTCATTTAAGAATGTATAAGGTAGAAATTTTGTCCTATAAACTTTGTTATGTTTTGGTTATAAATTTGGACAATTTTGAATATTTTGGAATAATTTGTGATATGACACATAAATTTTTTGTAAACCTTATTTAAAGTTATTCAAGGATTAAGGGCTATAAAGTCTACATTAAAGTGAAAAAGTGCTCCATTTAGTTCTAGGACAATTTTTGCATCTTATAATAATTTTTGTTTAAAAAAAAGGCCTAGTGCTAAGATGCCATTTGTGATGCTTATTTTTCTAAAATTGATTACATTGAACCAATATGTTGCTAAAATAATCTCTATCAACTAAAATTTATCCTTTTTAGGATAAATCAATATATTTTATTTATGCTAAATAATTGGTCAAAATAGATAATGAATATACATGAATTTATCATAAGGCATATTTTATTTATATGAAATAATCAACCCAAAAGAAGATTATTATGGCCAGGTAATGGATAGTCATGGATTTGTGATAAGGCATATTTTATCTATGCAAAATAATTAGCATAAAAGAAGATTATTTTGGCAAGATAATTGATAGTCATGGATATGTGATACATTTTGGATTACATCTTAGGAATATGTTATAAGTATTAGGAAATATGAATGCCTTCTAATTTCATCATAAATGATGCATACATTTATGTTATGTTAAAGGTCTTTACCTGCAAGTAGATTTTAGTAATACAATATTTATGATTAGTATGTCTCACATTGGTAAATATACATTTAAAATGTGATGATTAATTGCCTTATATAATGTTTGTATAATCATGATTCAAGTTAAATCTTAAACTTACAATATTATCATCTCTTTTAATTGCTGAAATTGCTAATAGGTCATTTTGATTAGGAACAAATTTAAGGCCTGGAAGGAGGCTGTCCTCTTCTGTTAGGTGTGTCTTGACCTTGACTATGTTTAATAATAAGAAGAGCCTCTTATACCCATTAGTATAAGTATACAAATTGAGATAATATTGTATAAATGTTGGGAGCAATTCAATCACCTTTACATAGTGTTTATTAAATCTCATTTAAAGGATAGTTATCTTAGATTCATACTCAAATGTGAAAAGGCCAAGACTATCTATAAGCTATAAATAAAGTTTAAAAGTCATCAAATAAGTCACTAGTTAGTACATTTATAATAAACTAGTTTCTTTATAAAATAAATTGGCACTAATAGTGTGCAAAAATATATAATACAAATGTGAGACATAGTTGTGTAGTTTAAGTCTCTTGAGATAGAGATCTCCAATTTTTTAAATTCTTGATACAAACAATCCTAAATTAGCTATCTCATTAGTATGAGTTATTATAGATTTCTTATAAATACACATAAAGAATTGGAAAGTGGTAAGGTCTTACATCAAGTTCATTTAGTTACCAACTTTAAGAAGGAAGGCCATAAAGGAAAGGGCATACAAGGAAAATTTTCCCTAAAAGAAATGCCTAATCAAAAAAGAAAAGACATATTGTCATCTCTAGTGCATTTTAGATCTCATTTAGTTTAAACTTGTCATGAGTGAGAATTCTTTTGGTTTGTGGCATTAGAGATTGGGATACATCTTTATTAGGAGAATTAAGGGGTTGGTAAAGGATTGGATTTTGGAGTCCCTCGACTTTAGTCATTTTGATTTATGTGTGAACTACATCAAGGGTAAGTAGACCACTATGTCACATAAAAATACCAAAAGAAGTTCTAAATTATTAAATATTATACATACTGATATTTGCTACCTTGATTTATGTCCTATGATTAGACATTTTTTATTTCCTTTGTTGGTAAACTCTTATACTACATGTACATTTATTTGTTTTATAATTAAAATAAGACATTTGATGCATTTAATGTGTCTAAAGCAAAAGTTAAAAAAATAATATTGTAAATGGATTAATATAATGAAATTAGATAAAAGAGATAAATATTTTGGTAGGTACACTAATGGTGGATAGGCATCTAGACCATTTGCTAAGTTCAATGATGAGTATAATATAGTTTTACAATATACTATATATGGCTCACTTGATATGAATAGTGTGGTTGAATTAAGGAACCAGACATTGCTAAACAACTATAAACTTTCTATTTCTTTGTGGAAAAATGCATTCAAGACAGTGTTATATATTCTGAATATGAGTCTGATAAAGGCTATTTTTAAAATATCTTTTGAAATATGGAAAGGTTGGAAACCCAATTTGAATCATATTCATGTATGGAGCTATCTGCAAAGGTTAGAGCGTATAAGCCATATAAGATACCATGATTGTCTCATATGATATGAATGGTGTGGTTGAAAGAAGGAACCAAATGTTGTTGGACATGATGAAAAGTATGTTAAGCAACTTTAAACTTTCTATTTCTTTATGAAGAGTGAACTTAAGACAATGGTATATGTTCTATATTCTGAATAAGGTTACAACAAAGGCTATTTCTAAAATACCTTTTAAAACTTAAAGTTGGAAATAGTATTTGAATTATATACATGTATAGGGTTGTCCTACATAGGTTAGCATGTAAAATACATATAAGATGAAGTTGGATCCAAGGACTATTACAACTTATTTATAAACTATGTAGAAAATTATAAAGGTTATAAGTTTCACTGTCCTTCATTGTCAATGAGATATGTAGAATTTAGGAATGCCAATTCTTTTAAACATGACATAATTAGTAGGAGTAATTAGTATCATGACAAAATCACTGAAGATGATTATGTTTTTTAAATAATTTCTACTAGCTATAATGGAACATTGATTTTATGTGATACTCATCCAATTAGAGTGAATGTTGAACATAACGAAGCTCTAGAATTCCTTGTTGGTCATGTTGTAAGCCAAGAGTATCAATATCCATTGATTTTCATTCTTGAAGAGGAACTTCAGGTAGTGAAAGTGGATACTCCTATTGAGGAATCTCAACCTCTACAACAAGTTGAATTAAGAAAATCAACAAAGGTTAGGAAACCAATAATACCTAGTGATTACATAATGCACCTAGCTATGACATAAATATTGAGAGTGATCCCATAACATTTTCATAGACAATAAGTAGTGTAAATTTCAAATTGTGGCATGATACCATAATTGATGAGATGGAATCTATAACAAACAACAATTTATTAGACTTTGTAAAGTTGCTCAATGAAGCCAAGACAATTTAGCTTTAAAAAGCCTATAAAACCTAGACTCATTAAGCAACATTGATCACCACAAAGTTAGATTGTTTACCAAAAGTTTCACATAGAAAGAAGGTGTTGACTACATAAAGACATACTCTACTATATTAAAAAAGGATTCCTTTCGTATCTTCATGGCTGTAGCTACTCAATTTGACTTGGAATAATATGAGATGAATATGAAAATAAACTTCCTCAATTATGATCTTAAGGAAGAGGAATACATGAAATAACTTAGAGGGTTCCTCTTAAATGCTAAAGAGAATTTAGTATGCAAGATAAAAAAGTCCATTTTAGACTTAAGCAAGCATTATGATAATGGTACTTGAAGTCTTATGATGTGATTACATTTTTTTTTTGTTTCAATGAAAACATCCTAAATCAAAATATATACCATAAGGTAAGTGGAAGTGAAGTTATCTATTTGGTTACAAATGTAGATGATATATTATTTGTATCTTGTGATTTTGGGTAGCTACATGAGGTAAAAGTGTTCTTGTTCAAGAACTATGATATGAAAGATATAAGTGAAGTATCTTATGTTATAGATATGAGATTCTATATAGAGATAGATCTCAAGGTATCTTGAAATTATCATAAAAAATCTATATTAATTAAGTATTTAAACATTTTAAAAAAAAGGTTATTCACCAAATATGATACCTATTGTGAAAATGGACAAATTTAATTTGTTCTTATATCCCAAATATGATCTTGAAAATACAAGTAAGTAGCTATAAGTTTAATGTATGTTAATATTTGCAAAAGATTAGACATAGCTTTTGATGAAGGAATGTTGAATAGAGGTAATAGCCATTCAAGCTTAGATCATTAAATTAAAAGGTTGTAATGAATGTACAAAGGATTTCATGCTTGCATATATGAGATTCAACAATTTGAAAGATGTTGGTTATTAAATTCAAACTTTGCATGATGTGTTAATACTAACGAGTCAACATTATAATACATATTTATACTTATTGATTAAGTCATGTCATCAAAGATTGCATAGCAGCTTTAACTACTATTTCCACCATAGCGGCAAAGAGTTTATGTCATGTTTTAAGGCACTTTCATAAGATAATTCAATTAGAGAGTTTTAATATTGGGCTTTAAATTGTGGATTCAATTTGAACCCACTAAGAGATACTATAAACACATAAAGACAAATAGTCATAAAACGCATAAGAAATATATGTCCTTTAATTAATAGCATACATTTAAAAAATTTTAAAGATCATATGCCTCATATGAGACTTAAACCACATCTATTACTATTGGTTTAGTTGAAGTGCATTAAATAATGAAATTTGAATTAAGGTTTGTTATCTATATTTTGATGCATACATTTTTGTGGGAGATTAACAAATATTGAAGATAGAATCCAAATAAACATTTGAGGCTTATTCATAAAGTTAAACATCCCATTGAGTGTAAAAACATGGTGCAATTAACATATGGAAGGTAATATATATTGCCTCGACTATTTATAATTCTTACAATATGAATTTAATTTCCCATGGACATACTATATGGAAAATTGCATTCAAATCAAGTGAGAAAATGTTGAAATATTTTAAATTCAATTAATATTAGAATAATTTAAATTATTAACTAATTATAATATTCCATATCTTGTTTATTTGAATTTTAAATATTAATATTAAGTGGTCCTCATATCTCCTAGAATTATTAATTTGCTATTATAGGCAGTAGAGTGAGTTGGGTTAGTTATTGAGAAAATAAATTAATGAAAATTTAAATTTTTGGAAGGTAAGTTTAAATATAAGAAAATTAAACTTAGAAAAAAGGAAACGAAGTGTATATGATGAATAAAATTTTTGAAGAGTTAATTAAACTTTGGGAATAAAAATATTGCAAGAAGTACTTAAGTTTAAAATTACCGAGAAGGAACTAAAAAAAAAAAGCTCTAATCATCACACGAGTTCTCATTAGTTTGGGCATGAAACATGGGGACCCAAGTTCCCTGCAAGGCCACCATGCTAGCTTTTCTTATACTATTTTCTTTTAAAATAAAAAAGATTGAAATTCCTAAATGGCCCCAAACCTCCTTTACTTTCTCCCCCACTTTTTTCTCTTTTCTTCATCCAAAACCATCTTCTCCCCTTTACTCCCTCATTTGGCATAGTTGCATAGAGGAGAGAGTGAGAGAGACCAAGGGTGAGAGAGACTGAAGCCTCCTCCTTCTCCGTCAATCAAGTTGCTCTCATCAATCCAACCATCAAGGATGTGTCGCACAATTCTTCCTTTGTCTTGCAACTCGTCCCCGTTTCTATCTATAACTTAAGCTTCTTCCTCCTTCACCCAACTCCACGATTCTCCCCCTTCTAGCTTCAACTTACAACACCTTAGTTTACTATTTAGTATTGCATCTTCAGGGAATCTCGAGGACAGCTCCATATCTGATAGTTAATTGGAAAGATAGCAGAAAGTAGTTCAACGTTACGTTGACTAATGTGTGAATAATACTGAGTGTTGTTTTATGACGCTTTTTTTTTTTCCTTTCTCTTTTTCTTTTTCACTTTATTATATTGAAGAATTTTCATTCTTGATCTCTATGTACTTGGAGACAAACTGTCTATTGTTGCCAGTTTATGGATATGGAAGTTCCCTTCATATTTCTAATGTTCTTACATGTATTCACACATGATATGGAAACTTTTATTTCAATGTCAGAATGTGTCACTTCGAATTTCAATAGTATTTTAAAATGTTAATTATATCATACTGAAGGTGGATACCTTGTTTTGGAAATTTTATATTGGGGTGACTGGTTGAACGTATATTGTTGCGATTAGATGGAATTATACTAATTGGTGTGATTGGATGGACTTATATTGGAGAGACTGCATGGGAATGTACGGTTTGAATTGGAAGGAATCATATGGGAGGGAATCACATTGTAAGTTATATTTAGTTAGGGTTAAGGTCCTCCTAACGATGAAAATATTAAGTAAATTAGATTTGAGAAATTCTTCTCTTATATTTACTTATATTTGATTATTATTTACTAGCATACTTTTCTTTTGAATTTTATTTACTCTACTTTGAAGTCGCATAGTTTCCATACTATTTGCATAGTTAATATCTTATTTTGAATTTATATTGAAATACTCATACATTTTCTTAGTTTGTACCTTCTAGCATAATCTGTATTATTTGCTTTCGGAATATCCCAATTCACTCTCCTTTGACATTTTGTAAGTTTTGAAGTGTAGTAAGACTTGGGATCACTTTTATTTCACATTAAAGGGTAGGTTAGCATAAATGGTGAGTCCTGCACTTATCCTTGTGGGCAATGTTTCTCTTTAAACCTTATTTCAAATTAATTGTACCATAGAGTAGCTCTTTAACCATAATCAGAATCTTCTACCCTAGTGTAAGTCGTATAATTATTTGATTTGAGAGTGAAACTCTCTTATCTTTATTGCTTAGTGTTCTGTTGTAGAGATTTTAGAATGTCTTTTTTTTTTTTTTTTATAAGGACACTATCAAAATTTCTATAGAAGATGGATTTGCCTCGCACATGTGCCAATTATACCTTGTGTGGTAGGGTTTGACACTTTTATGGGAAAACACAGTGTTGAGAAAGCCTGGCAATTTTATGAGAAGGCTTTAATAGAAAATGATTTTTACTATTAAAAATTATTACTCTAATCATTACGTTTGTTGAAAAAATATTTTGAGTTCACTATTATTATTATTATTATTATTAAGTTTCAAGAGGTTTTGTGATATGACATTTGAGAATTAGCCTTATAACGTCAATTTTGATAATTACGACTAAAGATATTTATACTTTTATGTTTTTACTGTAAAATCTCTTATGTTTAAAATTATTACATATTTAATTTTGTAAGAAATTTCATATTTGAATAGTAGTATTGCATTATATCACATGCTCCCTTTTGTCCTCCTCGACATTTGAGAGAGACGCAACAGGGACAAAGCTTTTTAAAATCCATATTTCCAAGAATGCTCTTAACGGAGGGTTCTGAATTCCCCACGAATTTAGTTTCAATTTGGGCTTCTTATGGCGATCTAACGGCAAGGGAATTTTAAAAAGTTTGTATAGAAGAGCAAGTGAGGTTGGAGATATTTCTTACACAAGGGTATCCATCCATATAAAAGCCTAAACTTCAGGGAGGCAACAATAATTTAGCTTAACTTATGTGGTAAGGCATCTTATCTCTTCCTCAGACATTCCAGATAAGCATCAATGCAGTAGAATTAGGCAAACGTTGTTCTTTGTCTGTGGAAGAAACTACCTCTCCCTTTCACTCCACCCTCCAAGCATTTCTGTCAGCTAGCTTTCATCTCATCAGTCCCAAAGCCGTGTGTGCCCACACGCACCCTCACACTCATACCCATCTTCGTCCTCTTCCTTCCTTTTCTTCAAAACCCATCAAAATCCCTTCTCTCTCCAATGGATTCTTCCGAACCAGAACCCCCAATCACTCCTTTTGATCACATACCAGACCACCTTCTTCTCCTCATCTTCAACAAGGTCTTCGATGCAAAATCCCTCGTTCGCTGCCTCTCTGTTTCCAAGCGTTTCGCTTCCCTCATCCCCTTGGCCGACGCCGTTTTCCTCCCCCTCTTCCTCCCTTCTCGCCCTTCCGCCAAATTTTCACCCTCCCATGGCGGATCCTCTGTAAATTTCCTCAAATCGCTTCTCAGTTACGTATTCCTCAAACCCCTTCATCTCTTTCGCCGCCCTTACCGATCTCGTCCCTCTGAATCGCCTACCCAGTGCCCTCCTCTGCTTCTCAACACCTTCAACCACATCAAGTTCCTGCAATTCGAGCTTCACAGCCATGGCGGATCCGTCGACGCTGATTTCCTCAAATGGAAAGCCACCTTCGGTAGCCAGCTCAAACGCTGCGTCGTCGTCTGCGCGACGTCGTTTCACCGAGGGATACCAGAATCAGAAGAAACGGCGTCCTCGGAGAGGTCGTTAACGAGCGAGGATCTGAAATCGCGGATCATGTGGACGATTTCGTGCCTGATCGCCGCGTCGGCGAGGCATTTCTTGCTGAAGCAGATGCTTCTTAAGTTTCCGACGCTGAAGAAAATAGTGATCTCGGATTTGAATAAACAGGGGGTGTTAAGGATGGAAGAGGAAGAGCTCGAGGAGCTGAGGGATTCGTTGATGACGGAAGACGACGATGTGGCGTCGTTTCGGCCGGAGCGGCGGGTGGTGCAGGATTTGAGGATGAGGATGTGGTACGAGCCGGAGCTAAAGTTGCCGGAATCGGGATGCGTGATGAAGGGAGCGACGCTGCTTGTGATCAGCCCCACCGGTGAGATGGCGGTAGCGGGGGAGGAGGGCGGCGACAGTGGTTTTGATGGGGACGGAGCGGAGAGGGCGGTGTTTCGGGAGGCGGAGAGGGAGATTGCGAAGAAGAAGAGCAGCCACGTCATGGAAATGACGTCGTTTTGAGTGCTCAGTGAAGTAATTGACAATTTTTTGTTTTAAATAATCAGTGTGTAAAGTATTATACGAATATCTTTATAGTCGCAATCGAATTATATATTCCTTTACAAAATGTAATATTACAAAATGACCGATGAACTCAATCATGATCTTTTGGACTTCGAGGGTGTAGTATGTTGATTTTTTCCCATCATCAACCTTTGAATTTTATGGCCAAAAAAAAAAAAGTGTTGAAATTAGAATTATTCACTAGTGCTGTATAATCTAATAATCTGATGCAGTTCTGTCTTTGCAATATTTGATCTTGATCATAAAATTGGGTTCTATGGATCTCACCCAAAAAAAAAAATTGATTTCGTAGACATTGTGTTAAATAAATTCGGATTTTTTGCCATGCAGCATAACGTATTGTGGAGCACCTAGACCCTCCGGAAGGCTTCATCTATTTATTTATTTATTTTATTATTATTATTTATTTTTTATGTAAAGATTCTCTGCATTGTGCAACAGAAAACTCCGAGTGGTATTATTAAAGATTAAACCAACGAAAAAAAAAATGAATCTCTGTTTTTTTTTTCCTGCTAATTCCATCTATTTTTACTATAGGGGGGTAGGTATGCATAAAAAGTAGAAAAGAACACAATAATTGACAAAACTTTATTAAAGTAAAAAGTCCATCAGATTTTTACCTTTTTTTTCCTTTTGGGTCTTTTCAATAGTTTCGTTTTATTACAAAATATTTGCGCTCAAAGTAAAGTAATTTAGCCCATATAATTTGTCTTTTGTTAACTTTAAAAATTATTCATTAAAATAACAATAATTTAAATATTAAAAATGATATCATCACTCTAACTATTAATTTAAAATACCAGTTTATATAAAAAGATAATGAAATTTTGCTAAATAATTATTAAAAATTAAATTTAAAACTTTTAGCGAGGTTTTAATTACTAAAGGAAAATTTTGTTTTGACAAAAATTAAAAATATCAGATTCTTTTATTAATAAATTAGAGAGCGTAAAGATAAAATTAAGCCTTCAAATAATTATTTATGACCCGATCAATTAATAATAACCCAATTTGTTGAGATCAATTATGGTTTCTATCTTAATAATCACTCGAGCCATTGATTGATTGTAATGTAGTTCCTTTCATTATAACTATGGCAATGCCTATTTAAAATGAGTAATACTATCACACATTCCGTTTTGTTACAAAAATAGACATCTTTTATGTGGAAATTGTTATATTTATTTCTAATTAAAAACAGAAGAGAAAAAATATTTTTAAAAATTTAGAAAGAGTAGATATCAAATAAAATAAAAGAATGTAGAAATAAAAATAAATAAATAAATGAGTGACAATAGTTATATTTACTCTTTCAAATTTTAATCTACCAACATAAATATGTAAACAAAAGTTTATATATATATATATATATATATATATATATATAATATTTAAACTCTAATAAGATAATGTCATAAAAATTTGTCATTTTTAATTTTATTTTTCTAAAAGACTTCTAGAATCATTAAAGTGACTTATTTTTTTATGACGATTAAATAAAAATTAATAATATTTTATTATATAAAAGTATGATATATTATATAAGTATGTAAATTGTCAATCATATTATATTTTTATACATATATAAAATTTTTTGGGAGATATATAAAAAATTATATATATTAAGAATTGAGAGACAACTGCATGGCCTCCTCCAGTCCTCTTCCCTCCATTTCTATCCATCCAAATATATGAACGCCGCATGAATTTTTGTTTAGATTATCTTATGTATAAATTTGTATGTATATGTTATCAAATTTTTAATAAAATTATAATGTGTATAAAAAATTTTTTAAAAAATTAATTGTATAATATTAAGTTATAAAAAATAAACACTTGTCATGTTAGTATTAGAAAAAACTATATATTTTTATATTTTAATTGAAAAAATTTAATAATAAAGATATAAAAAAATTACATATAATTTTTTTTATATCATTACCTAGGTCTCTGAACCTTGAAAAATAAGAAAAGTATGCAATTGTGCAAACTAACATAATAAGAGCATTATTCTAAAGATCTTACAAAATTTATAACAATAAAAAAAGAGTATATTATTTTCTCTTTTATTAGGAGATACTTAAATTACAAAATATTCTCATTTATTATAAAAATATACATGAATTCCTCTAAATTAAAATATGACAAAATGCCCCAAAAAATAATAGTAATTTATTTTATTAAAAATATAATTTATTAAAAAAATTTAAACTTTTATTTCATTTTTATTTATTTTGTGTTCAAAAATTATAAAATTTTAGACATGGACTATTTTTATACTGATAAATATATATTTAATATTTGTTATATTATGTAAATCATAGATACAAGAGTATTTTTAGTCAAAATAGTTATAACTATAACTTATTTTACTATAATAAAAGTCAATATAATACATTGTACTTTAAAGAAGGAAAAATATAATTTTTTAAAATAAAAAAATGTTATATAATTTAGATATCTTTTAGGATAAGAAAATGTAATTTTTATATTATTCATATTAAATTTTTTTTTTGAAAACACTCTTTGTAGTCCAAATAAGTATAGAAATAAATAAAACTTTACTAAAATAGATATATTAAGTTTTTAAAATTTACTAGGGTGTTTATTTTATTAAATTTTTATTAGTGTTTCTATACATATCTTAAACATATTATATATATATATATATAATTCTTCTTAACTATAATTTCGATATTTAGAGGTTAAATTGTATAGAATCTTTTAAATTTTGCATCATATACAAATAATTTATCTTACATTTAAAACTTGACAATCAATTTTTTAAATGTTTTAATTTATGCAAATAATCTTTATGTTATTAATTAATTTGTTATTTTACTAATAAAACATGTTATATCAGTAATAGTAAATCTCTATAAACTTTTTTTTTTGCATAAATAACCACTTAAAACTTTTAGTTATGTTTAAATAATCATTCTGAACTTTAACTCATATACAAATAATTCCCTTGATATTTTATACTCTATTAGAAAAATAATAGACTAACTATCGATAGAGTAATCTGTACAAATTTAAAAGTTTAGAAAAGTTCATTATTAAGTTTTGGATGATAGAAAAATTATTTGTACATAACTTAAAATTTATGGGATTATATATAATTCGGCTGGTAACATTCTATTCTTAATAAGTTATCATCAAACTTATAAATGACATATCAATTTTAAAATTACTTTTAAAAAATTATATGATTGTTGTCTAATAATTTAGTCAAGAAAAAACAAATTTTATTACAATAAAAATAAGATAAAATATATATTTGATCTCTTAATTTTTGTCGACCATCAATCTCTTAATTTTTTTTATTAATTTGATTTAGTTCTAATTTAATTTTTTAATTTTACATCATATTTTATTTTTTTCTTTAACTTTATTTGGTTTTAGTTTGATCTTTTAACTATATCTTATGTCTTACTTTCAACCTTTAATTCTATTTGATTTTAACTTGTTCCCTTTTGGCAAAAAAAAAAAAAACCTTGTTCTCTCAACTTCAAAAAGCTATGACATGTTTGGTATTCAAATGAAAAATAATAGAAGAAAAAAATTCTATAAAATATCTAGTATACTCTTGTAATTATTAATCAATAGTATTTATTTATTTTTGTTATTTTTTAAAGTATGAGTATAAGAATTATTTTTATTCACAAAATCACATTTCTTTTTCCTTTTTTTTGTTTTTATTCCTAATTTTTGTGTATTAAATGACCCAGTGTTTTCATCTCCCTAATACCATCAAATAAAAAAAGTTTATGATAAGTAAAATGCAGGTTGACAAAAAGTTATTAAAGTTAAGTCACAAAAAATTATATAAAACTTTTCCATTGAACATCTTGGTAATGCTAAAAAGAAAAAAAATATTTGACTAATTTTTAAAAGTTAAGAGATTAAATTAGAATAAAATAAAAATAAAAAATTAAATTAAATTAAGGGATTACATTAAAAAAATTAAAAGGCAACCCTAAAACTAGAAATAAAATTAATAAATAAGATTAAAATAAAATAAACTTGATAAACAAAATTAAAATGATAGACAAAGTTAAAATATCAAAAAGTGTATTTTAACCTTAAAAAAAAAGGCGAATTCGCAACCACCACCCGTGTAACACGTCTATTATATTATACATGTGGTGGACCCACTTTACAGTTAAGACTTTACAGTGTGTGATGGACCCATTTAACAGTTAAGACTTTACAGTTTGGTCACTTAGTTATGGTCCTTATGGTCCTCCATTATCCATTACTCCCAGCCATTGCTCAGCTTCAGAATCTGTGGGCGGCGACAACGGAACACGTGTCCATGTTGCTCAATTTGCTGGAGTAATCCTCAGGATAACTTCCTGTGCTACCACGTTGATCACCGCAATTCATAAAAATCTGTTTGATTCTTTTTTTTTAAACCAAACAGTTTTTAAAGCCAAATTTTCAAACAATTTTTGAAAATAACAAGAAGAAAAAACTAGAAATCACTAATAGATTATTGAAACAGTTTTGAAATGTTTCATATAATTTAATTTGAAAATTTTTAAGTTAAATCTTAACTTATTGCCATTTAAAATTTAAATTATAATATTAAAAAATATAAATAAATATAATTATAATACTATATAAAAATAATACAAATGATTAATTAAATCAATTTATAAAACAAAAGTTTGTTAATGTTATTTTATATATTTTTTTAGAAAAATTAATAAGGAAAGAGAACAGTTCTAAACTGTTATCTTTTTTTTTAATTTTAAAATATTTAGAAATTTAAAAAAAATTGTAAACAAAAATAGTTTGAGTAGTTTTTTTCTTAAAAAACAAGAAAACTATCTTTTAAAACAAAATAAAATATGTTAAAAGATGAAGTTAGAGGCCTAACACACTCATCGGTATGGTCCGAAATAAAAGCTTTTCGATTTTTTTTTTAAATCTTCTATGAATTGCTAATAATATATCTTTCTTGTTTTTAATAATAAACTAAAACAACCGAATTAAAGATGACAGCGAATTTTATTTTATTTTTTGATTTAATAAGAGAATTGAGGTTCCACGGACGTCCCTAGTTCATCCTTACATATTACCCTTTAATTGCTAACTAGTTCTCAAAAAAATCTTTTACATATAACTGTTAAAAGTTAATGCCAAAATTGTACAACCATTTCATACAGCTCAGTTTCTAACGTGGGGGAATCCCGCGCCATAGCGAACCCCTCCAGTGTATAAATTATAGAGACCCGCGTAACCAATGGAGGTAGGTGCTCGCAAATGACTGGGCTGTGCTGGATATACACCGTGGCTTTTTCAGCTTTTCATTGCCAAAAAGACCGAAAAAGACACGAGAGAATCACGAATTGGGCAAGGACGATCTGAAAAAAAATAAAAATAAAAAATACTGCTTTTTCTGTAGCTTATTGATGAAGGGAAGAAGAAAAGGATTAAAATTCGACAAAAGCGACGATTTTTCGACATGGGTATGTCTGAGGAGAACCTGAAGGGGGTTATTCTAGCATCGCTATCAAGTGGGTTCATTGGGGCAAGCTTTATCATTAAGAAGAAAGGCCTCAAAAGAGCAGCTGCAGCTTCTGGTGTTAGGGCCAGTGAGTATCTATTAATTTCTCCATTTCTTTTTAAAATTTAAAATTGGGTGCCTATTTTGGTTATGGGCGCCTTTTTATTCCTGATTTTGTAGGTGTTGGTGGGTATTATTATCTCTTGGAGCCACTCTGGTGGTTGGGGATGGTCACAAGTAAGCTTCTAATATATTGTTTCTATGCTTTTATTGTTTTCCAACCAAATTTTTTTGGCTAAAATTATTTGTACTTAAATGAGTTTTATCTTAATAATTGGTATTGTTTTGACCCAGTCATCGTAAAATAAACTAATTGTGAGTCCTCGAAGTCAAGTGGAATTAATTTCGTTTTTACATTGTTTACTAGTATCTGGATTTAATGTTTCATGCCAGACTCTGATGATTGTCTATGTCATCCCACTTTTGATTCCTTTTGGATCTAATTGGACATGCCTTATTGAGCAAGCTTTATTTATTTCTCTCAGTTGTAGTGCCATTCACGGTTTGCTAGAATTAGCATATTGTAATTTATCATTGGCATTCTGGTCTCTATCTGATTTCTTGCAGAATCTTTATTGTTGTGTGGTTTCTGATTTAGTGATTCTTGGAGAGGTTGCAAACTTTGTTGCATATGCATTTGCCCCAGCAGTTCTAGTTACCCCTCTTGGAGCATTAAGTATAATTGTGAGGTATTTCCCTTAATTTTAATCTTTAACATGAATTGAGGCAGTATTTTCTTCTAATATTGGCAAGTAACGTAATTGCTTTTTCATGATTTATGAATGTGTATCCTCTAGTGCTGTTTTGGCTCGCCTTATTCTGAAGGAGAAGCTACACCAGCTTGGGATTTTGGGCTGTATAATGTGCATTGCTGGTTCTGTCATTATTGTTATTCATGCACCTAAGGAGCATCCTATTAAATCTGTTCAGGAAATATGGACTATGGCTACTAACCTAAGTAAGAATGCTTCGCCATTTTATTTTATATATGTTTTGTTATAGTTCCCTAATAACAAATGCATGCCCCTTTCGATGCAGATTTTCTGATATATGTGTGCTCAGTAGTAGTTTTGGTTTTCATTCTTGTCTTCCATTTTGTACCAAGCTGTGGGCATACCAATGTGCTAGTTTACACTGGAATTTGTTCATTGATGGGTTCCCTCTCTGTAAGTAACTTAATACCTCTCATCAATCTTCTGACTAATCTGAACTTTTAAAATTTGCTTTCTCAAATTATTTTGTTTAGACACATACAACCTGAGGAGCATCATTTAATGTTGGAAGTGAATGGATTTTCTTTAATTTTATATTGTGAAAGTGTGGTAATGAATTTTGAAAAAAGAAAAAAAATTTGGCTTCTATGTTACTTTACATATATGAGACAGCGACAATTTTAAATGTATTAGGAGGTTTTAAATCTGTCTTGTTTACTCCTTGGGTCTACCTTTGCCCCTGTTTTATGGGGAGGGAGTATATTGTGCAGACTAACACTCCAGCCGAAAAACTGATCATATCTACTGTCAAAATGTTTCTCTGTATCTTTCACTGTTCACACCGCAGTCATTTTTTAAATCTGGAACAATGAATTGTGTATTTAACCCTTTCTTTGCCTCTCCAAATTTATATATTGTGGTAACTTATCTACATAAAATTATTATAATTTTGCAGGTGATGAGTGTTAAAGCCCTTGGAACTTCATTGAAATTAACTTTTGAAGGGAACAATCAACTAATCTACCCAGAGACATGGTTTTTTATGTTGGTTGTGGCTACATGTGTCGTCACTCAGATGAATTATCTCAACAAGGTTGGTACTGCATGTGCCTTAACATTAGCCTGGTGGCATAAGCATAAGCTTACTTTTGAAAGTTTTCTAAACTTTAAAGCTTTCCCCCCCCCCCCCCCCAAGACAAATTTAATTTCTCTTTCTTTCCATCGATCTATTTGCAGTAGTTTCAACATTTGAGTAATATTTAAGTGTCAATATCCCTTTCCATTGTAATCAGTTATATGAGAGAAAAATGTTCTTCTTTCTCTTTTTCATTTCTTGCATCCCGTTCTATCTTGATTAGCAAATCCCAGAAGAATGGGTATTATGCACAGTTAATTGTTTTAACGAGAAAGATTGCTTCCAAAGCTGAGGCATTGAAATTTTCCTCTTCTCAGCAGAGTGCAGATAGTTCAGAATCAGCATCTAATTTTGTTAATCTTACTAAGAATCACTTTGTTATCAAAGCATGCCATAAATTCAATAGCTTATCATACATTAGCACAAAAGTAGTATTAGTTCTAGTGCATTATACCCTTGATTGTCCTTATTTTTTATATAATCCTTCTCTTTAATATGTGACCAAGGGGTAATTTTGCGCATAAAAGTATTTGCAAGAATTTGCAGGAACCGTTTCTGTAGTGAATCTGTGGGCTTAGGCTCAAGATGTGAGGTTTGATTAATGAAGACGATTATATGTGGATTTATTTGGAACTAGGGTATAACATGGGCACATTAGGAATTAAATAGAGCAAAGATACTGAGATTTAAGGTTTCTTTTCTGATGCGTGACCAGTATGTGAAGAAGTGTTTTTGATAATTTCTTTCTATGTTGTGTTTTGGTAATAATAGAGAAGGGCTTGTTGCAAGGTGGTTTTGGCACAACTAGATGTATAATTGAAGGGCGAAGAAGGCTAAATAGAAAAGAGAAAGAACAAGAGTGACAAAGATAATTAACTAAAAATTTCAAAGTCTACTAAGTCTTCTAGGAGTTATACAATTGAAAAGAAGCTAGTTGGCTGAGATTCTGCTAAATGTCTTTGCTCTAGAATTTTGTTTATTGAACAAAGCCCTCTCGTTCTTTTATAATCTTGCTATACTGAAGCTTAGTCTTAGCACACTAATGTTGTTATGAGAACTTAAGTAAATAATTGTTATACTTAAACTCTAATAAAACTGCTTTTTAATAGCCAATATAGCAGCAGCTGCTAAATTGTTCTGTATCTTTATAATTTGTCACGATTGAGTGCTTCTACAAAATAAACTGAATTTCGATATATCCAGCTGCCTCTGTCTTGAAAATGTAATATGTCAATATGAGAGCATTGCATTCTTCTGAGATACACTAGTTCTTTTCCATACAAATTATCATATTTCCTTTTGTCTTAACTTAAATTTAGCAATATGTAATCTCATCTGGGGTTCAGTCTTGGTTGCTTTATTAATGGTTGTCTGAAAAAGATGGGCATACTTACTGAAAAAGGAGCATTTGTCAAGCCTGACTGTCTAATTACTCTACTGTTTGTTTTCTTTAGTCTGCTTCTTCTTGATCCATTTGCCCGTAGTCCATCCCTGGATGTAATCAATCACATGATCATTCAGAAGTTTAAAATTGATTAAATGTTCATTAATTTAGCAGGATAATCAGTTGATATTGCAAAAATTACTGATTGAAAACACCTTTCAGTGATATATAATCTTTCACATCTAATAATATCAATCCTAATAGTTTGTTTCTTCTTAGCGATCTATTATATTCTGTGTTTTTTGTCTTATTTTATTCAAATTGATGTTTTGCTTTTATTCAATGAAAAAAGAAAACAATGCTTCAATTTAGATTTGTGCTGTAAATTTTCTTCTGAGTTCTTAGATTTGAATCAATACATTCTCTAACATGTTTCTAACATTTCAGGCTCTTGACACCTTCAACACTGCAGTTGTCTCTCCTATATATTATGTCATGTTCACAACACTAACAATCCTTGCCAGTGTAATAATGTTTAAGGTATCAACACAACAATTAGTTATGGCATTTAGGATATATAAGAAGCTTCTGTTGTTTATTCAGTGTGATAAAATCAGCCTAATTACATTTCACACTTATGCTCACAGGATTGGGATGGCCAAAGTGGTGGAACCATTGTGTCAGATATATGTGGCTTTATTATTGTGCTTGCTGGCACAATATTATTACATGCAACCAAGGACTTTGAGAGAAGCTCTTCTTTCAGAGGTGTGCAAAATTTGCTTGTATCATTGTCTCAGAGATTATAATAGAACACATGGTCTTTACTTGATAGCTTAATATTTTTTTATTTAAAAAAAGGCTTAATCTTGAGTTGAAGTAGTTCTTAACATGGTATCAAAGCCTCCATGACTAAGTAATCTGGAGTTCAATTGTGTCTTCTATGGCTTGATTAAAAATTAAGTTTCAGCACAAGGATATGGTGGAGATGTTCTTTATCCACCCTTCAACCCCAAAGGACTTGTGTGTGGGGATATGATAGGAATTATAATAAAAGTATTTATGGATTTTCACTTAATAGTTTAAACTTTTGAATTGAAGTGGTTTATGACACATTTAATTTTGGTGCCACTTATAAGCCATATTAGACTGGGAAACCTTGATTGATTTTGTCCTTCATATTACTTATGTTGAAATAATTGCAGATAGCAACAGTGCACCTTTATCGCCTTCCTTATCTACGAGACTTTGTAGTGGGAATGGAGAATCATTCAAGCATGATGAGGAAAATGTGCCACCATCTGAGAGCATGTGCTTAAGGAGACAAGAATTACACTAAATGGTTTTATCGGAGACCAAAAAAGTTCTTAGTTCATTTAAGCCTAGGGGAAGGCGAAAGCCTGAATTCTGGAGAATACAAGAGATGCCTATCAGACGATACTATGCATCTTTTCATGTAATGAAACCATAGAAGGGAAATTTGAGGCCATTATGTTAATATGAGCATCTCAGGATTTTTGTCATGTAGATTCCTCCTAGTTTGGAAGATGATTCAAGGACTGAACTGATGCCTTGCAGGCTGCATGGTTGTACAGTACGTCCAGAGTTGCTGGCTTCTGAGAAATAGCTTGCCCACTTTGTCAAATTAGGAAATACGATGCAAGAAATAATAGTTGGATTGGTGCAAAAGACCTTGAGCTTCAATGTGTGAACCTCTGCATGAAAGAAGAAAGTGAGCAAGGATAGAGGATCTGCTTGTGAGAACTCAAAGCCATCTGCAATGTGATTTTGTTTTTTGTTTTGTTTTGTTATTTTTTTTGGGCTTATTTTTAGCGTTAGAATACCAGATTCATTTGTGTTTTGTAAGTATTGAGATGTACAGGGAGTAAAGCCGTTTCTCTTCAATATTGTAGTTTTCTGGTCTGAATAAGAAGAATTTTCTGATACTGTCATACAGCATTCCTTATTAACAACGATAGTCTTCTGAGTGGATTGAGTTTAGCTAGATATCCCTCAAGACAGATGTACATGCTCGACAATATGGATGCTAGCAAGGCACTTTACAAAATGCAAGATAAATGAAATCTTAAAAGAAAAAGCCTTTACATTTTTTTTTTTTATCAAAATTTGTAATAGAATTAAGACATGTGAAGTTCTTTTTAATGATTCAACGATATAGTTTTGATTCGTAAAAAATATGTATATTATTGGAGAATTTAACAGCAATCATTTAAAGAACTTTATTTAAATATGACCCATTTTTAAATTATTAAAATCATCTTATTTGCAAGGTGAGTTCATAATATATAATTTTATTTATCGCCAACATAAAATTTACAAAAGCTAAGGTCATATAATAACGGAATATAAAAGAAAAAAGTTATGGTGACCGTAATTTACACTTATGGTATTAGTATATTTTGGATATTAAGAATTACTATTTATATAAATGTAGAAATTACTATTATAAATATGAGTGTGTCAGCCTACATGAGTCTGACAAAAATGTTGAAGTAGGAATACTTGAACTAAGGTTGAACCGTCACGATGATTGCGTATTGTTGTGAATTCAGAGCTTCAATTTTGTAGAGGTAAGTGCAAGAATATAGAGCCTTATTCAGTTGAATTTTCATAAAGCAAATAAGGGCCTTTTGTTTTTTCGTATGTACAAAATTAGTGGAGTTTTATTGACCTCATTTAAGCCTATAGCATTTAGGGATCTAATATTTACGCAAATGCCAACGACAAAAACATTTCACAACCCTTACAACAGGTACAAGTAATCTTAAGTTCATTTGGTCCCATTTAAACCATTTTCAAATAGACTAATAAATTTAAGTGCAATTGCATGGTACAAATTATGCAATTAGCATTACTCACTGTTGAAAAGATTAATATCAACACAACAAAACATATATATATATAACGAGATGAAAAACGCTAACCGGAGCTTTTCCATTCAATGCGGAAGAGACAGATTAAGAACAACCCGGAAGAGAAACTGATTACTAAAGAAACAATTCAACATGGTGTTCCACTCCTACTCCTGTCCTGATTATCTCATATAAAGCATGCGAGATGCCGCACCACAACACATTTTGGCCTATCTTAGCCAATGGATTGTTAAGACCTCAACCAAACAAATACATGTTATATTCAAGCGTTATATTGTAAAACTGAACCATCATGCCAACAAGCATCATATATCTCACCTACAAAACAATTAGAACGTGGGTTAACCATTAAAAACCCAAGAAGGGTTAACCATTAAAAACCCACCTATCTAAAAACAATTAGAACGTGGGTTAATTGTACTTGGAATTCTCGAATACAAAAATTGAAAGTCAGAGCTAATGTTGTGAAAACATGAAGTTATGCACAAAATTAAACAAATTCAGATAGGTGGGCCTCTAGAGCTGCAAGTATTTAGAAAACAAGCTCCACATTCCTCAACCCACCTAGCCTCAACTTCTCTCTTTCTCAATACATAATGCGGCAAGCTGACTCAGTAATTTACAGATTGTGCAACAAAGGATACTCGATCACTGCTTTGTAGATGCAGGAGCCGAATGAGCTAATCACCACAATAGCATATAACCACTTCACTTTCTCCTCCTCTTTCTTCGCCTCTTGTCATTGTCACTCTCATCAGAACTTGATAAGTCTGACTCTGACTCTGACTCGGAACTAGCTGTTCCTGAATCTGAAGAATCAGAACTTCCTGACTCATCATCTGATTCTGAATCAGAGACTGGTTTCTGTTGTTGCATGATGAGCCGTGGCATATTCTTCAAATATTCACGAAGGTTCTCAGTAAGGCCACCAAGTCCAATGGATGTGAAGAAGTTAATGGCAAACCGTGTATTTTTAGGATTATCTTTTGGAAATACGGATTCAAAAGAGTCACGCATTGTTGGCTCATTTAACCGCTCATTTAGAAGCCGGATGCCAAGATGTTCTGACAATTCCTGCAGCAAAAGCAACGACAAGGTGAAATCAGCAGGAGCTTCCATACAGAGACATACATCATCAGCTCATCTAGCAGCTACTATCATAGTACCAAATAGACAAGTTCCACACAACAATATATAACCAAACACAAAGATATCTTATGATGCACTTTGGCATGGATTCAGGGCCCATATCAGAGAAAGTAGGAGGTGACAGGCCAAAATCAAGTCCAACACAAGCATCCAAAACTTTCAGTAAATTTACAATAATGGAACGATATTTAACTACAGGTAAGGGAAATTCAGAATATACAAAATTCCAAGCACATTATGCTGCAGATTTTATGATGTTACATAAGCTGACATCACATCCTCAGGAAATCGCTAACCCATGTCTTTTGATGTTTTTTAACGTCCCTGCAATTATGTACATTATAGGGTAGAAAAAGTTTTGATCATTTAACCTCAACAGCCTACATAACGTACTTAAAATGGGCTCATTCTATACTTTTTCTCTTTTCAACAACATGAAAACAATTGATTACATAGCATATAAATTAATAAGGGCAAGAGCTTGGTTTGGTTCACATCATTGTTCTTTTCAGAAATCAAATTCTTTCCACCACATTTTAAACAATCTAGTGGACAGAATTCCTGAAATTTTGGGATGGTCACAGAACAAGAACTGACAGATATATAATAATACAGGAAAGCAAATGGAGAAACCAAAAAGAAATTGTTTTATTTAAAAAAATAAAAAAAAAGACATATCTAAGTGTGCTTCTCAATACCTGGAAGAGAATCTTAATAAATATACGGGAAGAAGAAGTAGTGTCCTCCTCAGTTAAGCGTATATATGATAAAACATGCCAAGGTAGAGCATCAGTCCCAAGTAAATGAGCAAAAAACTTTGCCACATTGCGCAATTTATTTGTTTCAAGCCGGTGGATCATTGAATACTGCTGTACAAAGCACTTATCAAAATTTTCTTGGTAGACTTTGTTAATCATGCAGAAACGCTGCCCCAGAAGACCATAATACCGGAGGTAAGTTCTTTCTTGGCTGCAACATTCCAAAAGCATAATGCACAATTCCATCTGAAAAAATCGAATGCAATAAATTTGTAATTTTGTCAAATAGAATAAACTATTTTTAAAATGAAAGACAAATTGAAGAATTATTTGATGCTGGAAGTGATAATTGAGTCTAGCTAACTACTTGAAAATTATGGTTAAAAGAAAGATATGGCGAATGGGGAGGCTTGCTCACTGGTAGACTTACACACACTGTGGCAGCCCCTCCCTTCTTATATTTACCCTAAACTAAACCCCCAAAAAAAAAAAAATTACAACAACAACAACAAGAGGATAATCGTTCCATAGGCTGACAACTCCAAAATAATGATAAACTCCCTATGCATAGATAAAGGATCTTAAAGGATAACAGATCGTTTTCAAACATTATCTTTCATCCTTTAACACTCTCTTAATTTGTGAGACTTCAACTAGAAACCTACTAAAAAAGGTATCAACCCAAAAAGGCTATGCAAACACAAGAAGCAGATAACCATGCAAGTCTCAACCAGGTGAAATACAGTCAAAACAAAAAGAAACAAATCAACTCTAGGATAAAAACTACTTTAGGTGATAGAATATCCTTTTATAGCAAAAATAGTGATTACACACCGGGAAGAGGGGAAAAAACAGAGAGAGAGAGAGCATTCAGGCTCTCAGTTAGATTATGATAGAATTCCAATTAGGATGATGTGTGCAAGAGAGAAAAGTAGGGCAATTGAGAGGAATTGGCAGCAAGGACAGCATGAATTGGCTGGCAAGGGCTTGGAGAAGAATCCAGAAGGGGTGTGGGACACATGGAAGCTATTTGGGGTATTTTCTAGAGGAACTTCGTTGGGAAAATAAGAACAGAAAAGGGGCTGAGAGAAATAGAGAGGTCAGCAGAATTTTGGTATAAGGGCCAAGTCTCTTCTGAGCTAGGATATTTTTCTTTTTCTTTTTTTTCATTTTAATTTTTAGGCAACCATGTTTTCTACTATTATGGGTTTGTATCTCTGAAATTCTGGTAGGAACTCGAGGTCCCTATCAGATTACAACAAAGGTTTGTTTGTTCTGTTCATTTGTTTTTTATTTCTAGGAAAGGAAAAGTGTAGGTAACTTTTAACAACATAGCAGTAACTGCAACAGAGATGCCAAACCTACCTCTTGACCCGGCTCTAGCTTGATTTTCAGAAGTTTATGACCAGCTTCCTCAAAATCAACACTGGACATAATTGTTAAGTAAATTGTTCTTCGAAGATTGATAAGATTTGTCTCAGTTTCATCTCTTATTTTCATCTTTTCCTCTTCCTCTTCATCAGAATCATCATCTTCATCATCATCATCATCATCATCATCATCTGACTCTGCATTAGAACCTTCTTCATCCTCAGATTCCTCGCCCAGCATGGTTTTCTTCAACTCTTCATAACGCTTCTCATTCTCCAGGAAATTAGGATCTGGCTTGAATATATCTGATAGCAAAAAAATTAAAAAAAGGCAAAGAGAAAAATAAACAATCACAGATAACTACAACTGGATCAAACAAGATGCAGAAATCAATTTTAAAACTCAAATAGTACCAAGGGCAATCTCTGGATCTATCTCCTCATCCAAGGAGACTTCATGCGTTAACTGATCTTCCTGCTCCACAAGGTCTAGTTCTGGACGAACAGCTGGATAGCCCTGTAGACACAAACATCAGACAACATGTATCTTTGTAGCTCATCTTTAAAACTACCATGCAAATTAGTTGACACTTTGTCCTAACATGCTAACCTCTGTGAAAGCAAAAAAGAATGTACCTGAAACTTGGCCTTTCGTATTGCAAATAGGCCTTCAATCAGGAACTGAACTCGTTTGTCAATTTCTCCTTCATGAAGAATTCCACGAAAACGCTCAAAGATACCTGCAAAAGTACAAATATAACTAAAATCTCATAAAAATATCCAAGGCAGAAGTTGGTATAAAGTCCTAAGCATTATTTGCACATATTCATATATGTCTTGCATGTCATTTGTCTGCAAGCATAAGGGGATACATACTACATAAACCAGCAGAAGATCTCAAAGCAAGTAGACTCAATGCATTAGAAAATTACTTTTCAGCTGGTCTAAATGTCAAATTACTTTGATTAAACTTTTGGTACTCGAAGATAACAGGAAAATTTTAATGTTTTTCAAAATAAATAAGGGCATTGATGTAGCTTCTTTCTCAAAATTTTCTAATGGAGCCTTCCAACGGATACCTAAAACATACACTAATGCCTTACCCAGATCCGTTTCCTAAACCAAGCATCACTAGAAATTCAAACTTTCAAAGTTTAAAATTTTTTTGCTTAAATCTAATATAGGCTTTTATCAATGTCATTAGTGTTTGGCCAATCTTTTGAAAAATTATATTTTACTGTCAAATCACTAAAAGTTGCATATTTCAAATTTTATTTGCCACCAATAAAATTTAGATGAAGAAATGATTTTGATTATTTATTATGGTTAATTTAATTTATGGTTTTATATGAAAAACAAAATCACAATAAATATTTAAAAATATTTAATCAAAATAAACATATATAAATATTTTCTATTGAATGACAGTATTTTGTACAAAAAATATTTCCTGCTTATACTTCATAAGAAAAGATCCAATTTCTAGCCTCCTTTCCACAGCAGAAAAATGGATTTCTCTGTCTTTTAAACGCAACTTTATGTTTTGACACCTCCCACCTAAAAACTAAAGTACTTACAATAAATAAATAAATAAGCATCTTTTTCCTTCTCTGCAACAAGGGCCAAACAGGCTCTAAGCATCATTATTCTGATGGCAAACCACCTATCATCTCACAGACCTTCAATTTACCTCTAATCCACCTGTTTCTTAGCCCTAATCCATCCTAAAACTCTATGCAACCTCTTGAAGCTTTAATTCCTTGGCTATCCTACACCAAGCATAAACTTGGAGTCGTGAAACCTTGGCTTCAGTTTTCTTCTTCTTGTAGAGAGAGAAATAATATAACTCAAATATCATCTACGTAACTGTACCATGCTTTGATAAAAATAGTTAACACCATGAAGAAAAATACTGGAACTCACAATGTAATGAGAACTGAGAAGTATTCTGGATAATAAATGAAAATTAAAATACCAAAGGGCATATGGATATGGGTATGGACCATGAAGCAGAAAAAAGATTCATGTAACATGAAGTGTCAAAGGGAAACTTAGAAAATAGAGTGATGGCAAAGTTATCTAATAAATAAACCCGATCACTTCATTAACATAAAGTTCAAGAGAATACTTACCATGAAGGCCTTTAGGTGAGAGATCTTGCAGTATTGACCCACACTCTGTGACAAAACCCACAGCTACTTCAACACTGTCATCAGTAGGCTTCTCCAGTAAAACTGTGAGCAACTCTAGAGCAATGATTTCATGAGCCACTTGCTGGTTCACCAGATGTGCAATAAATTTAACTGCAGCTAGTAGTTGAGGCTACACATGAAGGAAGCCATATGAAAGGTACATAAAATAAACATATCAGGGGTAAAAAAATCAAATTGAATATATTGATCTTAAAAGAAGACCACACAATAAATTAGCAAAATGAAAACTGTCACAACAAACCTTGTCATTTCGCTTATAAGCTCTCTTAAGCTGCAAAACAATCCTTCTCAACAAAAGATCCCCCACCTCAGGAAACTTGGTGTTTACAACAGCAACCAATGCAGCAAAGACATCTGTAAAACCTGGAGATGCCATTTGTGACTTCATACATGACCGACAAAACAGACCTCTTCCCCTAATTAAATTCTCTGAAAATAGTTCTGGAATTATATTTTTTATATTAGCAGCATTAACCTTGTTCACTAATCCGTTAATGCTCTTTCTAAGAGCATCCCATGTTAACCGCTGGTACTCAACGCTGCTCTTGTCTTGAACTTCTTTCATCATGCGAGCCAACTTAAATGGGGGAATGTAAACTCCTCCACTCTTACCCAAATTAGATGTATCACCATTTGGGTTCCTTTCCAGAGTTGTTGATTGTCTTTGAGGTTTCGAATCCTCATCTAGTCTCCCATGCCCATCCTCTTTCATCCTGCTATCTTCTTGTTGCTTGCTCACATATTTATCCCGATGGTAATTCTCACCATCACCATGCTTATTAATTCTGTGCTCCCTGTCTCTATCTCTTTCTGATTTTTGGTCAATTTCATCCTCTGAATTATGATATGCATGGCGATCTTTGATTTTATATCCATCCTCAGTGCCACGCTGTCTATGCCCATTTTCACGATCATAGTTCCTCTCTCGTCTGTGTCTGTCTTTTTGCTTGACATCTTCATCAGAACTTTGATGATATTCTTTAATGCCATGACCATCTATCTCAGTTTCATGCCGTCCATGTCGATCATAATGTCGGCGGGATCGCTGACCTTCTTCCCTGGCCCTTTCTTTATACGATATCTCTCCCTCTTCATCTGAAATTTCAGATTCCTTTCTCCCCTTACGTTTACTTTGCCACCTCCCATCTCTATCCCTAGCCTCCTTCCCACCTGATCTCTCCCTGTCCTTATCATCACTTCTGACCTTCTGTGTTCGTTCATCTCTTTTAGTTCTATTTCTTCTTTCTGAATCTGAGGAATCACCAGTATCCCTAATATCTCGATGACCATCTGATTTGGAACTCTTCTTACTACTACTAGGACGACGATATCTATCTTTCTCATCCTTCATATAATCTTCACCGGATTCGCTACTGTGCTTTCTAGCCATGTCAATATAATGGAAATTCGAGAACCTTCCAAAAGAATTGAAGAAGAAAAAAATAAAGAAACAGATCAGAGGGAGGCTGATTTTGAGTGCTGATCACTTCCTGTCTCCTGTAGCCACCAAAAAGAAGACAAAGTTAAATTAACTCAAAGAGCTCCAATTTTCCTAATGAAATGGCAGGAAAAAGGAAATAAAATCGCCACACAGGAACCGTTGGAGCAAGGTTCTCAAATAACTTATCTTTGAACAACGAAAACTTCAATTTCTATATGTAACAATCATTTCCTACAGTCTTACATATATAAATAAACCACTTAAAGGCCAAAATTAACAGCGTAGGAAAGAATATGAAATCTTGTTACAACAGATCAAAATTCATTCAAACTCATCCTTCAATGACTAATTAAAAAAAAAAAGGGAAGAGAAAAAGCTACGGAACCATAATTAAAACCCCTATCATCATCAAATAGATGCGGCAAGCAATTTTCCACACACTTTAGTAGTATTTTTTCAAGCCAAAAACAACTAAAAAGAATTAAAAAAAAAAAAGACCGAAAGCAATTCCGAAACTAAATCCACTTACCTTTCGCGCGACGAATACAGCTAGAGAACAACGGCGAGAGGCAAAGATGCTTACTCTTCCAGCGACCACGCAAGTCGAAGACGAAGGTCGCCAACGGTAGGGCAAAATGGCATAGGCAGATTACAGGGGCAAAAAGAAGGGCCCCTGGGGGTTCGGGCTACTATGAAGTCACAGGGACAGGGTGGGAATATGAACATTTTATTAGGGGCTCTTTCGTCGATTCAGTTTTTATTTTTTATTATATAATTATTGTATATTTATAACGGTCAAAAACCCTTTCGGAAAGAAAATAAAAGCCAATTCTATTTGGTATCGCACTGTCGCGGGCTTGAAGCAAAATTCAAACTCTGAACTCTGAAGAATTCGGCGCCGTGGGGTCTGTTCATCTTCTTCTGCGCCTTTGTTATCGGAGGTACCATCCGATTCTGTTTCGGTCTCTCTCTTTCTATTGTTTTCGGATTCTCTCTCTATTTTCCATTTGTTGGATCTGCAAGAAAGAAGGGTTACAAACAGATTATAGGTGTTCTTAGTTGGGAGAAAATTGGGGGAATGAAAAATGTATAAGGGGGTGTGTGTGTGTGTGTTGAGCGATGAGTCGAAAGGTGAAAGAAAATTGAAAGACTGATGAAAGAATAAAGAAAGAACCCTTCATTACTTAATCGGAAAATATGGGTTTGTTAGAAAATCTATGCTATTCTACTTTAACTGAGGCATGTTATATATATATATATTGCAGATGTCTCCAATTATTTTATCTTCTACTTCATGTCTGGTACGAGGGGCCTTCAAAATTTATGTTCAGATTGCAATAGTTGTTGCATGAGTCACACCACAAGATTCTTGTACCCCATTTAACTTCAAAGGACCACTATATCTCATAGATTTCTGGAAACAATTTGATAGCCTTTATAAGTGGAACTATCATGGACCCTACAGTAACTCTTTAAGGCTTGTTTTGTTGCTTTTGTGTATTTTTTAGACTGAAATGTATTGTGTTCTTTTAAATCTGCAAGTGGGCATTTTTAATGGTAGTCACTTATTATATTTGTGTAATAAATTGATTTTTGCTCATGCTTGGCTTGTTAATGGTGTACTCTGGATTATGGCCATAACTTTTAATTTTTTTAATTCATGTATCTTATATGTTTGTTGCAGAGCTCAGTATCCAAGCCTTTGCTTTCTGCATAAGATAAAACAAGAGAATGGCCAAGTATATTACTCCTGGGAAGCTGATGATTAAAGATGAAAATTTGGATCTTCACTCTAAAACCAAAAGTAAGACTTATATTGCTTTTAACACTAACGTCAGGCATACAGTGCGGATTCAGAGAAATATTAACCTATCAATCAATGAAAAAGAGAATTTAAGAATAACATTTTGACGGGATAAGAAAAACTTGCAACCGGACAAGAAAGTCCATGGTGTAACCTCAAGAAAAGTTTTTTTCCTAGATGTCCTCAAGAATAAAGTAGTGTAGAATTATTTTTGCATTTTATAAGATAGGATTATTATTATTACAAACATAATGCATTCTTACTGTGCTGATTTTCTCCCTTTTGTTTGGTACAACTTGCGATAGAAGCTGCCTTGAGTGGGAAGACAAAAAATTCTAAAGCGGATGGAAAGAAAGTTGGCTTAGTGCCTGCAGGTCGAAAAGCTCTTAATGACATTACAAACAAAAAAACATCCGTTTTTCTTGACGCCTCATCAAGGAAAAAGAACTTACCCAAGGAAGAAATTAATGTCAAGGAGGAAATGTTCTTGCATGACCACAAAAAGTGCATTGAGGCCCAAAAAGCAGCAACGAACACTTTAAATCTAGAGATAGTTCTTCCACGAGATGGTAATCATATCTGGTTCTTACTGCACCAAGTTATTTATAGTCCTCTTGCATTGCACATGGGCATCATGTTGCTCAGTAATTAACACTTACAATGAAGAATAGCAGTCTCAAGGATGAAAACATTCCTTAAGAAAAAGGGATTTTGTTGTCTTGGAGGATAAGAAGAAGGGGATGGAATTCGACACTTAAATGTGCTTCAGAAATTGTTTGCAAAAATATGTCAAGAAGAACAGAAATATTTTGAAGTGAGATTGTGTGAAATATATCTGGATATTATCTTTTCCTTTGGTGAAAAAAAATGTTGATGTCTCCATTTCTCATTAATACTTTACAACATGTTTGAAATCTTCTGTATGAGAATCCTAACCTCATTTTATTCCTGCAGATTCCATACCTGTTATTGAGCAGATTAAGGTAATATTTCCCTTCCTGTGATTCCTTTTTTCTTCACTTGTTTAGTTTAGTTTTGGTTGTAAGCATTTGAAGGGGAGGTGTCCTTTGACAAGAAATATTGAATACATACGATTTCTTTTTGTCAAGTTTTCATTTAAGACTTATTGTGCTGTAGTTTGTCGCATTACTTCATGATTAAAGTATTTAATCATCCACAAAATGAAGTAAAATATATATTCATTTGATTAGATTAGATACTTTTGGCTGTTTGCTTCTCCTCGGCCAACATTACCCTAACTTCTTTTTGGTGGTTTTATTAGGTCCCTCATTCCCCTCGCTGCTACCCAGAACCAGTAGAATTGCCAATGTCCGAGTTTTCTGATTGGTTGGACTCTTCAATACAGAGGAGCTCTCCTCCATCTCCCTCATTACTATGGGACTCTACACCATCTTCTCCTATTGCATGGGATGATGAAGCATTTGAGTTTGTTCTGAAGGAAGAAGTTGATGCCTAAATGTGACTTACCATTTGTTCTATTCTTATGTTTTCGAGACTTTCTTTTGTAACAATTCTTGAGAACCTGATAGCTGCTTTTAATTGTAGTGAAGCTTTTCTGTTTACATCACTGTTCATAGGTCTTGAATTGTATCTGAAATTCTCTTTCCTGAAGCTGCTTGCTCGTTTGTTACAAGAGATCAGTGAAAAAGTGTGTATTGACCTTCACTTTAGAAGTTTATTGTTAACCTTGATACCGTTTTGAAAAATATGTAAAGAAAAAGGCAAAGTAGGCAAGGTTATAAGTATTGGATTATATTTAGATAAAGTGCTTTAGGCATTGACTATTGGATTTTTTGACAAAAACATAACATAAGGAAATTTTTTTTTAAAAGATTTAATCATATAGAATTAAATTGTAAAGTCATTTGCTTGTTATATTTTTATTAAATAATTTAATAATAAATATGTGAAATTTATACCTAAATTTTTTCAGATACATCCTAGTTTTATAAGATTACTGATAGGGATAATCTAATAGATTCATGTACTTGATTTTTGTCTATATTTACATTATATGATGGAAGCAGATCCTCTACAGTTGAGATCTCCGTTCTGTTGTACTGTTGAAAGAGTGAAAAAGTCATTGGGAGAGTGGGAGAGGTAGAGTATATTTTGTTTTATTTTTATTTTTTAAATTAAATTCACTTACTTCTAATTGCAACAACAGCAAACAGCAGAGGATCCATTTCCATTATATGATACATGAGTTTTTCTAGTGTCACAAAGTAGTTATAATTTGATTCTAATCTTGCAGTTTAATGTCGAGAATTCATATAGTTGTTACTTATGTTGTAAACTAGATAGATACCCATGCAATGCGTATCAATGTTGTATACTCACAGAGAGGGTGCACAGAAGCTTTATAAAAGATTGCAAAGTTGAAAGCCTTAAAGATTGCAACAATTGAGAGTGGGGAAATTTTGAGTGATATTTTTATTGATATGAAATTGGCATAGTAATTCTATCTTGTAATAATAACTCATTTGACAAAAATAAACTTGTTATTTTGTCTTTCTTCAATCGATCACTTCTTTTAAATAAAGAAGGATGCTTTTAAATGTGGCAAAAGGAATGTAGATAATATTTTGCTTTAATTTTTGAATTCTTCTTATTCACTGGGAACATTTAGGTCTATTTGAAATCAATCATCTTCATTTTGTGGAATAAAGTTTGAACAATTTATATGCTAAAAAATATAAACCTTATTCCAAGAAATATATAAAAATAATTATGATAAAGAAAACAAAAATTTTTTAAGAACCATGTAAAAACATAATAAAAAATCTAAAAAAGTCTGAAAAACTTGTACATTTTGCTTCAAATGTAATAGTATATACACTAAAATAGGTAAAAACATTAATCAAATAAATTTTCATAATCTATTATACTAAGCAAAGACTATAACTCATAAGAGAAAGTAGAAAATATAGATTTTGCCTTTTGTCAACTTAATAAATTAATCTATGATTAGTATCATAATTTATTATATTACATTGATAATGTTCATAGAGAAGATGAAGAAAAAATTGTAAAATGTATCACATACATTAATACAATTGAGCCAACTAACTGGGCTATGCCCTAACTTATTAACTTGTGTAACTACTCTTTATCATTCCTCACGGAATGATACAGACATAACTGAACTACTATTGTGTGTTATTTGCGTGTAGTAAGTTTCTTTCTTGGTATACTTCAACAAAACTTGAGATCAGACTTAAACATGAAAAAAGTTTAGGCCTCAAATTCCGCTGTCATATTAGAAATGTCTATAAAACAAAAGTTAGGAATAGACAAAATATGGGTCAAGCCGAGAATTGATATAACTAAGTGTTTGGTTCAATTTTCTACGAAGTTTCAAGTTATACACCTGATGCTCAAAACAAGCTAGATGGGATAGTTTTTTTTTTTCAAATTTTTAATAAAAATTCAAAATGACCTTTACTGCAATAAAATTTTTATATAAGATTTTATAAATTTTTAAAAAAATTAATAAAAAATAGATCAAACTAACCAATATAAACCACCTCGCCCAATTATGTGACTCGGCTTAGTTAGCAAAAATTTTTTGGTCTAGCTCAATATGACTAAACCAAACCAAGTCTTAATCATCCCTAACGAAAATAACACAATACACCAAACTATTTATTTGTTTCAACATGCCATTTCAAGAAAAATATTCAGAGAAAGCACTTTCAATTTGGCGCCCAAATCATTGAATATGGGACTCGGCAACTTCTAGCATTGAGCTCTCTAAAGTATTTAAATCTAAGGTCAATGTGAATATGAAAGTATATACAAATAGTATTACAAAATCTGGAGTGAAAAAGTCAAATGTGACAAATCAAACATTGAAGTATATAATTTAATGGCAAAAAGAGGATTATAATCTATTTTCAATTATTTTTCTAGAACCTCCACATATAATTCGTCCCGGAGAAAAAATGCTTGTTGCAAAATAAAATCAGGCACATTAAGAACAGTAAATTTGATGGCTAAGTGGATAATTCCTTCAGCCATAAGCTATCAAAGGCGGGGGCACAATTTTTACACAGGAAATTATTAATAGAAACCAAAACAATTAAACTAATTATTCCTAGAAATTTTATATTTCTAATTTATTATGAAAGACTAAAAGATTAAAAGCATAATTTATCCTTACTAAAATACCCTAAATGAGAAACTTGCTAATCTAATTTTTTTTAGTATTACTTGTTGAGTTTAGGTAAATTATTATCTCATTTTAATGATTTTAACTTTATAGCAAACTTGTAATTTTTCTTTTACTAGCTATAATGAGATATTGTTAAAATTTTAATGAAAATTGACTTGCTATTATTGCCCTTTTCAAAATAATCGAATCTAAGCCGTTTGTTTTGGTAATAATAATATGATAAGGGTATGATTTTTGCATACAAATATATTGTTTTTTTAATTAAACTATAGACTTATCGTATTATTTTTTTTTTGTATAAACTTACTATATTATTATTAAAAATCATCAATTGTCATATTTTAATTAAAAATATTAATAATAAAAATATAAAAAAATTACATCCTTTTGTTCATTCATTTATTCATAAGAATCAAAATAACATAAAGACTAAAACCACATAACATAATTTTGTCATTATACCTAGGTCCAAGGGGCTAATCTAAAGAGAGTATACAAACTTTTAGCAAACCTAAATTAGGACAGCTATCTTTTAGGAAATGGATCCTCTAGAGCAACTTACCTTCTGAAGTGATAAAGTATTTCACATCTCTTTTTTTTTTCAACATATATATATATATGTTTTTAATTTATAAAACATTGCTCTCTGTTGTCCCTTACTTCAGAGACATCATTGAGGATTCTCACTTCAGAGGATCCTGATTCCTGTCTTCTAATATTCTATTTAACAACTTATAAATGGATCAAGAAAACATAGTTCTAAGTAAATATATGACAATGTGATTTCTTAGCAAATAGTAGTGGTAAAAGATATTACTACAAAAAGCTAATTGTGAGTTGATAGAAGGGCTTGACGAACTACATAAAGCAAATTTAAAGTATACGGTTGTCAAATGTGTCCCATCCATTGCCACTTTCGCAATTCCTGTTGTCTAAACTAAATCCTAATAAAAATTCTGTGCTTTGTCTATCTATTATTGCTATTTTGGGAATTCAAACAAAGTAAGTACCACTAATTTTTACAAAACCTTCCTGTCCATTCTGCCACCTTATTTAAATTATCATAGTGACAATGGTGCCTTTCCACATCCCTAGGAGTTTCAAAATATTGCCCCTGCATTCACTAAATAATCTGCAACGCCCTTTTCAGTTTGCAATCGTTTCTGTAATACCAAATAACATGTAGAATGTAAGCAAAGGACATCAACTCTACATCCTTCCCAAAGGGGTCAAGCACACAATTGTCAATCCAATGACAAAGCCAGGTTAAAAGATCAATCAGCTATAACTAGTCAGTACGTAACGAGATATGAGATCCAAACCATATGGCCGTGGCAAACGAGCAAAGAAGAAAACTAGGATTAAGGGATTCATCCGACTGCCCAAATAACGGATATTTTTCATCTATTTGCATATGATGTTGATGCAACACTGAGGTGGTGGGAAGAGTATTCCTTGCCACCTTCCACAAAAAAATAACCATCCAGAAAGGAAGCTTTAATTTGCACGAGTTAGGCTAATTCATGTGTTGCAACTGACCCACTGTGTTATTTCAAGTTAACATTTTATATCCATCTATGACTCGATAGGTATTAAAGGAATTTCCTTTTCACACCAGATTATCTTCTTGTCCCGTAATTGGAAACGGTGCTCTAATAATTTACCAGATAGTTTTTTTGTGGGTAGATCTGATTTAGAATTTGTAGATTCCAATAAACCTAATCATGTAAAACAAGATCACTCATTGTCTAATAATTGACTGGAGCATCTAGCTACATAAGCTACCAATGGCGGTTAACTAAAAAAATCTTGGAACCTTGGCCAATCTTCTATTGCAAATTATCATAGATAAGAGGGCTAAATTTAGAGATTCTTCACTAAACCCATATAACAGTAGATTGCCTTTGAATAATGCCTTCAGCAGTGGATCTATAGTATTTGGTTTGTAATGTCCTTACAAACAGTGATTCCATATTTTTTAAAACTAGTCTCCAAGCTTTACTTGGCTAGAAGGGTTTGATTGAATGGTTGGGTTAGTCTAATGCCAAGACCAATATCCCTAATGTTCATATGAGTAAATGAAGTTTTAGTTTGGATTCCAAGTTGCCCCAAAGAAAATTTGCTACTTTCATGTCTGTTTCCTAACAATATTTCTTCAGTGGAGCAAAGCCGGATAATGGATATACCAAGAGTGAGTTAAGCACAAACTTTATCCAACACTGTAATTTTTAGTCTATGCAATCCACTACTTCCTCATATAATTGTGTCTTGCTTATGCCAAGATCTATTTGTGTCCCTAGATATTTACCTAGCCTTGTTTTAAATTTAACACCAAAAATTTTAGCCAATATTTTGTTCACTCAATGAGGAATGCAAGGATTAAAAATGAGAGTGGATTTGTTTGTATTTATACTCTAGCCCAATAACCAAATATAATGAGCAAGAATATGACTTATTTGGTGCCACATTGCCTCTAAGACTTTAAAAAATATAAGCGTGTCCTTGGCATACATCAAATAAAAAATAAACTCTGAATCCTTAGGAACTTTGAGACCCTTCCATCTATGCCTTTACTACTTATTTATTTATTCATTCATTTATAACATTTTGAGAAATTCGTGTGAAATACAAGCTGTGAGCTAAATTTGACAATTACTAAATGATGGGAGTCAAATATGAGAAAGTCAAATCAGACGCCCAGATTTCATTCCGCATACCCACACAAAAATTATAATTCTCATTCACTTATGCCCATAGTATACATCTTATAAAAAAAATAGATAATTAATACTGCTTTAAATAAAAAAAATAAACTAAAATTTTCAATTAATTCTCAATATTTCAAAGAGTTTGTTATTTAGAATTGAAAAAAAAAAGTTTGTATTTATTCACGTGAAAGTTTTATGTCTTTATTTCTATATCTTATAGAAGTCGTCCATTGCAACTAAAATAAGTTTAACAACAAAAAATTGTTTTATATTTTATCCTCAACTTATCATATTATATATATATATATATATATATATATATATATGTATGTATGTATATTTATTTTATTTTATTTTTGCGGTATCCTTCTCTATCACAACCTTTGTGGATCAAATTAATATGCTATATAACTAGTTTTAGCGTGTTAAAAATTCAGTGGCCCAGTCACTTAGAATAAATTTACATTCTTCTTGGTCAGTTGGTTAGATTAAAGCTTGGTATTCTCCATTTTCTTTCTCTTTATTTCTTGTTAATTTTAAGGAGAGAAAGACCCATAATATATGAAGCCCATCACGTAAATAGCTTTTATACATTCTAAGGGAAATTCACCTTTTAAGTTTCACATATTATGTATCTCTCTCTTCAAAATTGATAGAAAATAAAAAGGATTCAAATTCGGTGGATTGTTCAATGCCACATGCTGTACAAATAGCATGATAGAATGATCATTCATACAATGTAGGAGGACAGAAGGAAGAAGGTAGCTTGCTTCTGTGGGTTTTACCCTGAATCTGCTCTTCCTCCAATGAACTTGACTGGCAAGGTTTACATTCTCGTATGCCATTAAGACAAACTTAAAACCTAGTCAATTAAACATATGCCTCTGTTCACCTAGCCATATGTTGTGTACAATCACGTTCATGTCTTTGGGGTCATTGGGGAAAATGTCTAATTACTTGGCAGAGATCTCATGCTAACATCGTCTAGAGACAAAGGATATAATGATTAGAGAAAGACAATCAATGAGAAAACTCTAGTACAGTTTTTAGATGTTTACTCTTAAGTTCTTTCCTTGTAGTATGGCAGGGAAAGAGTTTGTTTTTTCTAAGAGTCGTGATGCTAAGTCGTTAAAAAATAAAATACATGCATGTTATATTTTTATTAAAAAATCTAATAATAATATCTAAAGAACTTTTGATTAAAAAGGAAGTCGGATCATAGAAGTTGCGGTACCTCCAAATAAGGGGCTTGTTTCATATATTTATTTATTTATTTTGTAAATTTTTTTTTTATTAAATCTCTACATGCTATATAAAATGTAGATGATCGAGAGTCATTAAAAAAGAGTTTAAAAGAAGCGTATGGAAAAAAGATTAAACGGCACAGGGAGAAAAGATTGTCTGTGGTGTCAAAAAGCTGTTTTGGGGATCCAATTTCTGCTCATGTACTTGAAACCACCAACACATCTTGTAAAACCAAATTTGGAAACTTTGAGCGGTTAATATTGGATTTATAACAGAAAAAGTCCCTTAATCCTGCCATCAGAATTGGCAAAGCATATTTGCAGGGTAAGATGGTTAGAAGTTCAACTTCTAAACATTGAGCCACTTTAAATAAAGCCTGCATGCAAATATGCACCAGAAAAACATATAAGAATAAAGCCCCACATGAAAATATTAACATCATTGTTTAATAGCATATGGTAAAGAGAGATGGAAAAGGAATCCTTTTTACATTTCATTTAATAGTCAAATATTGTCCAAATGCTAGAAAATGAGATAGAATCTGTTTCTTTTAGATAAATACGTGAATTAAAGGTAATTATTGCACTTAATTTATACAAAGTTCATGTCTTTGTTATCATTATTTTTTATATTACTTTTTTCAAAAAGAGATACAAGGGTTTTTTTTTATTATTATTATTATTTTGCAAGAGTAATTCAGTGTTTCTCACCATAAAAAAAGAGCGAGGAATGAAAGTGCAAAAAGAAAGGCCTTACTGAGAAATTTCAACATCACTGTCAAGACAGAAAATATATGGAAAATTCAATAACAGAGGATAGGTGCCATTACAAGGAATGAAGAAACCCATGATTGCTCTTTCCAACCCTTACAAAGAAGGCTGACTATAAGTTGAAGAGCAAACCTCTGCAAGTAGGTAGGAAGGAAAAACTCTTATGAGTTCAGCATTACCTCCCAGTGTATCAAGCTCGCAGCACCCAGGAATAGACCAAAACAGCATCGCTTCCAATCTAGTCTGTCCAATATATATATATATATATATATATATATATAAGCAGCTGAATATTTAGACATTATAACTAACCTGTTTATGGGACTCACTTAAAAAAAAAAATCCTCTCTTTGTATTTTTTTCAAATTCCCTCTGCATTTCTTTCAGATAGCTACCCTTCACCATAAGGATTAAGGACATCAGATTTCAACAATAATTTAAAAAAAAAATGAAACCTACTGAGTATTTATTTAACAAAGGACCAGAAACTTAGCTTAGCAGTAGGTATTTAAAAAAGAAATCTACTATTTAAAGATCGAAACTTTATTTAAAATCAAATCTGTTAGAATTAAATATAAATATTATACCTTATCTCGTAAAATAAAAATTAGTCTTCAACAAAATCATTCGATACCAACGTTCTTGTATTTGATTAATTAAATTTTTTTAAAAAAATAAATTAATAAAATGTATATTTAACTAAAATAAATATTTAAAAAATTTAAAGAAATAAGAAAAAAAGATAATTAAATTATAATAGAAAAAGAATAAATTTGAAATTAAAAATAAAGTCGAAGGTACCTCCGACTGAAGATTCTTTTGTGAGCAAGTTATGCGAATTTATTTTACATTTTATTGAAATCATTTTCTTATTTTAAGACTATCTACAATTTTTTTTTAAAAAATAATTATCCTATAATTCCAGTTAATTTTAAATTAAAATTAAAATATTTTTTATCACCTTAAAGCATTTTTTAAAGATTAAATAAAAGACATTTAATTGACAAAATAAAATAAAACGTAAATTAAATGGTATAATTTGCCCCTTTCACCTTCAACTCGAAGACCCAGATTTCCAAGCCCTATCGTGAAAGCTTGTAACTGGATCTGGAGAGGGGCCGCGCGAACGCAGGCCCCCACTGCCACAAATTACGACGTAGGCTCTACCTCATGGGTAGACTTTAGAACAGCGCCCCTCCCAAGTGCAATGGAAGTCACTGGCCTAGGCCATGGGCCTTCTTGATCACCCATTGACCCCGTCCAGGTAAGTATGTTGCAATACTGTTCGCGCTTCTGTTTTATAGTCCATCCCCCGCACTCATTCTAAACCCTAGTCGGTGTGGGACTTTCTGCTATTTTGATGCAGCATTCACGTTATTCAACTGGCTATTCATTGTTTTAGGTCAACCTCTATGCTACCTGAATCACAAGCCCATTTAACTTGGAAGAAATAAAATTCAACTCAGCTTGTAATGGTGCAGCAAGTAGAATCTCGCACTGTTCTCTATCAACTTAAGAGAGCCAAGAGAACCATAAAAAGGCTTGAAACCTATTTGCAACTCATAAATTTTGGAAAAATAAATCATATCATAGGCAGCTGATGTTCGATACAAGAACATCGCACAATGCTATTGAAAGATACTGGCAAAGTTCCAAAAGATTTTTTATGAACAAGATATTTAAGTAAGGAAAAAAAAAATCTATTTTAAGATTTTTCTTGTTAGCTTCTCATTATTTGAACGCCAAACAAGAGGCCCACATAATCTCATTCTTGACTCTCAGAATAAGATCATGTGATGTACCTTATACGTAATAGCCTCGTAAGTCCCACATTCAACACGTAGAAAGAAGCAAATAAATTAGGAAAAAAAATTCGAAAGCAAAATCTCAGATAAATTTGCTCTCATCTCAGTCATTTAGATTAAATTTAAATGATTTAAATTTTATTTTATTTTTTATTTTAAATTGTGTAGAATATAAAATAAAAATGATTTTACATATAAAAGTTTTTAAAAAGTTAATAATTAAGATACAAAATAAAATAAAATTTAAAGCATCTAAATTTAATTTTACCTTTATGATGAGTAAAGAATCTACTCTCGTAAAACTTGTTAAAATGCAAATGAATAAAACTTTGGCAATGGAAAAGAAAAGGGAAGAAGAAAATTATAAATAACATTTATTATAACCTTGTAATAATTATTCAATAATATTTATTTTTTATTATTTTTAAAATAAGATCACAAAGTTATTTTTATTTATGAAATCATTTTTTTAAAATTTTTATTTTTATTCTTAACGTTCTATTTATCAAAAAATAAAATAAAAAATAAAACAAATATATGCTAGAAGCTGAACTAGAGTTTAACAGTATTGAGTTTGGGAAACTGAAGCGTCCAGAATTTAATAGAGTTTTACACTCCTAGTTATCAATATCAAATATTTTTTGAAGCAAGACTACCCCATAACCTCAAAGATATATGGAGACACAAATGTTGCTTACACACTCTCTAAAGTCTTTCACCTGATCAAGATTAAAACTAATAATATAAGGTGAAAATTAGAAATCCACACAAAGCTCTCTCTTTTGTTTTAATATTGTCTTACAGTTACTTCCATTCAATCTGGACCAGACCCTTTAATGTTTTTGATAAATTATGCATTATGAGCCAATACTTTAAAAACACCCTAGCATTAAAAAAATATTAAATTACACATAACTTTTTTAATTTTATTAAAATTACATCGACTTCTTTTAAACAATAAGTAAATTACATAAATTTTTTATAAATTTTGTAAAAAAATTACATAAATTTTTTCTCTATTTATATAATGTAAGAAAATTTTGAATAATTTTTTTCTTAATTAAAAACTTACTCAAAAGTTTTCTTGCATTATATAAATAAAAAAAAGATTTATGTAACAACTTTTGATTTAGAGAAAGTTCGTTTGATCTTTAAAAATGGAAAAGAAAATTATATAATTTTAACAAAATTTTAAAAAAATTATGTAATGTATTTATAAAGGAAATCTGTAAAGATTATAAAAGAAGTTTATATAATTTTAACACTTAAAAAATGTCTATATAATTTACTTAAAAAAGTCAAAAAAAAAACAGAGTGAAGAAAAGAAATCAAATAAAAAGACGTTACGTTATATTCACTCGAATCAAAAGATAAAGTGCAAGCTAATGAAAAAAAAGCTGAATCTACGCTAAGCAAATCAAAACATAACGCGTAAAAGGAAGTAGATTGTGGATCAGAAGGGGAAGGGAAAACGTGAAAAAGAAGCAAATAAGGACAAACCCATCGACAGCTCCGCTAAGGGCAATTCCGACGGTGAGGCACGAACCAGACAGTTATCCTTCCTCATAAGGATTCTAGATTTCAACAATAATAAAAAAAATTACACCGCCTCAGTATTTAACAAATGAAAAGAAACTTTACAAAGCACTAGGCGTTTCAGATAAAAAGAAATTTACTACATACGAATCGAAACTCTAAAAACCATTACAATTGGATATAAATGTTTTTGTCCTTGACAGAATTATTTGATCAGTATTTTCATTGTTGTTGTAATTAAAGTTTTTTAAAAAAATCTTAAAGGCATTGATAACTTTAAAAACAAACACTAAATTTTACAACTGAATTGGACAGGGGCCGCGCGAACGCAGGCCCCCGCTACCACAAATTATGACGTAGGCTCTGCCTCATGAGCAGACCTTAGGACAGCACCCCTCCCAAGTGCAATGGAGGTCACTGGCCTAGGCCATAGGCCTTTTTGATCACCCATTGACCCCGTCCAGGTAAGTATGTTGCCACTTCGTTCGCGCTTCTCTTTTATAGCCCATCCCCCGCTCTCACCCTATTACCCTAGTCGGTGTGGGACTTGCTGCTATTTTGACACAGCATTCGAAGCGGAGTAAATGCTTGCTCTCTCTATACACGAATAGGTTGTTGAAGAGTACAAAAAGTTCAAACTAATGCACAAATATATATATATATATATATTATTTCAGAAGCCACCGGTAGTTAGTATGATATAAGAATCTCATGGCTCTGTCAGGAAGAACCTTTCAGGGCAGATATGGTCGCTGTAAATTGGTTATATTACTCTTCAATAGGAAGACTAGTTAACAAATGTTTTAATATAACTGGTTTTAACATGTCAAAAATTTAATGGGCCCATTATTTAGTATAAATGTCACATGCTCATTGGGTTTTGCCCTGAATCTGCTCTCACAAGTGAACTTGACTGCCAAAAGTTTTCCAATCCTGGATGCCATTTACACAAACCCAAGACATAGTCAAGTAAACATATGCATCAGTTCACCTGTAAGCGTATGTTGTATATAATCATGTTGATGTCTTTCGGGTCACTGGGGAAAATGTCTAATGGCTTGGCAGAAATCTCATGCTAACATAGGTTAAAGAAAAATGACAATGATTAATGGACTGCCAACATTTAAATTTAGAAAAAAAAAATTATCTACAGCTTTTAAATGTTTATTATTGAGTTTTTTAATCAAATTATGATATATAATTTTTTAAAAAAATCAATAATATGGAGCTAAGTCATAAAGAAAAAAAATCTATGTATTATATTTTTATTAAAAAAACCTAATAAAAATACTGAAAAGAATTTCACTTAAATCTTATCCTTGATTCGAATTTTTTTAAATAATACACCTAGAGAAGGAAATAAATAACTGTTTTGTGTTAAAATTAAATTTAAAGCAGTTTTGATTTTAAAACTTGAATAAGATATTTAATTTAATAATTTTTAATGAAAAATTAAATACTCAATTAGTTTAAGTATAAATAAAAAATTAAAAATAAAGTTTTAGCACAGTAAGTAAGTTTTAATTACTTAAAACTAAAAGTAGTAAATTTGAAATCTAATGCAATTAGAATTAGAGATAAAAGTGAAAGAGAGAAAGAGAAGAAGGCACTAAAATTTATATTTTAACTTAATTCTTATCCTATGTCCAATTGATTTAAGTTTAAAGAGATTTTTTTAATTTAGATAAAAAAAAATAATTATAGCATATATATTTTTTCCTTGTGCACTAGCATTTTATAAGAGATAAAATTTTATACAATTTTATCTAAAACTCACAATATTAAAATTTAATATAAACTTATCCAAAATTTATAAGAGATGGACAAATTTTAAGAACTTTTATCAAATAAGGAACTATAAGCAAATACAATTTAAAAACTTCCTCTCAATAAAGACTAAACTCAAAGAATGAAGGGAATGAGAGTAAAAGCTTTATAAAATTTGACAAAATTTTAACTTTTCTTCCTTCAAAATGTTTCTTACTCACTTACTTTGATCTTCGAAACTTTGCATATATATAGCTTCAAAAACAAAATGGCTATTGATGAAGCTTAACCTTCTCAAGCCATTGAGAATTTTTCAGCTTTTCTCCATTTTGTTTGTTTGTTGACTTTCCTTCTTCTTGAAAATTTTGAGCTCAAGATAGTAGAGAGAGAGAGAGAGAGAGGGTCTTTGCAACATGCTTTTGGTCTGCGGGAGAGATCTGCTTAAATACCCATATATAACCATTGAGAAAAGCATCATGAAAATTTTATTACTTTCATTCCCTCATATGACTAAAGGCTGCCACTTCTATGCTTTCTTGTACTATTTTGCAATTTGTGGTTGATTTTGTCCGTAAAGTTGCATAAAAATTATACTTGGCTTAAATCAAATGTTCTTTTGCTATTGGTTACATTTTCGACCAATAAAAATGTCACATAATTTGATTGCTTAATTCTTATTTAGAATAAAATTTAATATACTTTATAACTCTCAAAATCCAAAATAAATTGCTTGAAACCTTTGGGGTCAACAATTTTGGTGCAGTTTTGCAGTTGTCCTTTGAAGCAATGCCATTAGTGAAACACAATCGAAAGAGATTTTGCTTGTATCCTCCGTTCATGATCATTTAGTATTTAACAAAATTTGATAGATTTCGACGATAAAAAAAAATGAAACCTTTTTAGCATTTAATGAAGGACAAATTTTCGATGAAAATGTAGCTTAGCACTACGTTTTTCTTTTTTTAAAAGAAAACATTACTATTAAAAGATCAGAATTTTATTTTAAAGTCTAATCCATTACGAAACTAATTTATAATGCACCTCCCACTATTAGATTAAGATTAAAATGTAAACGTTAAATCATTTTATAAAAATTCTTATCATAAAAGTATATTAATCTTTAAAAAACTACTTGATAAATTTTTATTAATATTATTATATTTGATCAACTTTAAAAAATATTCTTAAATTAAATTATCAATTAAAGTTAAAAATAAAATCATAATATATATAAATTATAAAACTAAAATAAATATATCAAATATTTAAAAGAATAAGAGAAGAAAATAATTATATCAAGTGGAAAAACAATATATGTAAGCAAGTTAAGTGAAGATATTTTTTATCTTATGAAAAAATATACGTCATCTTGAAATGTAAAGCCTCCAACCTCCTTCAGCAGTGACCCAAACCCAACGAGATATATAACATTTACTTATGAGCAGGGAGCAAAGATGATTGAGGCACAAGTGAAAAGTGCCTTATAAGATGCAATTATTATAAAAGAAAAAATTTATATACAATTATTTATATTTTTTAATTATTTATTAAAATATAATAAATATAACAAAAAATATCATTGGACACTTTAAGACCAAAAAATATGGAAGATTACGTAGCAAATGTTTAATGTTCGAGCTCCAGGAAGCCACAGTTAAAATTTAAGTCATAATATGTATATTAGAGGAATAAGGTCATGAGACACGAACAGCGTGAGCCTGCACTTATGAGATATACATATGTGGAGAAGAATCACACTTCCGAGTTCCAATTCTCTTTTCACTTTGTCATCTTATTCGAGATTTCACAAGGATTATTGAAAATATGATGTGATGAGCTGTAAATCTTCGTAAATTAATAATAACAAAGAAAATCAAAGCTCTTATTTTGGAGGCGAAAAAACTTCAAAAGAATGAAGAAAATTCAGAGGGAAAAAGCAAGGAAAAAATCTACGAAGAAACATAAAAGGAAATAAGAGAATAGAAGAGGAAGAGGTCAATATATCCGGATGAAACTTTACCCATTTTCTGAAATTATTAACAATATCAATATATTATTAATAGAATCTTGTAAAAAATTATTTTTAAATAATTCTTGCGTAATATTTATTATATTATTATAATAATTACTTGATAATATCTTATTACTTTTTTATTATCTTTTCAAATAAAGACACAAAAGATACTTTTTTTCAAAATTATTTTTTTATTCCTTCTGTGATTGCATTGTTTTTACCTTCTATGTACCAAATGAAAATACATAATCCTTGTGAAATCTCGAATAAGAAGACAGTGAAAAGAGAGTTGGAACTTGGAAGTGTGATTCTTATACTCTTAAAACACAGAAAAACACCTCTACTAGAGGCTATCGATACTATTAGCTGCTCCTCCCATGGCCAAGAGAAATTATAAGCGGCATAGAAGAAAAATTTGCAAATGCTTTCGCTTATGGAAATTTACAATACAGCTACTTTCAACAAAGAGCCAACAACCTGCTTTGAATTTACATTTCTCACCCTCAACCCCCCCCACACAAGGTATTTATATAGGGAAACAAATGCAAAGTGAAATCAAATTAAGAAAAAGAAGAATTACAAAATTACAATCAAATCTCTATTCTCTCCTATCAAGCCAAACCTAGCAAGCTTCCCTCAATGCTTCAATATTAGATGGAAGCCAAATGGAATTGATCAGCACCATCTCGCTGTAAATCCAGCCAAATTGCAGAAAAGAACAGCTCATTTACAGATTGTTATGGCAATGAGCGAGGTCCTCACTCCCAACACCAACAGGTGACTTGTCAGCCACGCGTACATTGTACTGCTCATACACTCTTGCTCGATTCTCAGCCCACCATTGTTCTGCTTGCTTCTCGCTAAACCGCTTTCGACTGCATTCACCAATCATAACACAGTTAATGTACGGAAAACTATTAAAATCTAAATTGCTGCTACAACTTATATGTTCTTCTGCCAGATGACTACGGAAGAATAAAGAAAAAGTGGGAATTTCTAAGAAGGGCAGAATTTGCATTTAGGAAATAGGAATATGATGCTGGAGACCAAGAATAGTCCTAGAATGGTCAACAACATGACAAAAAGAAACAATGAAGCACCAGAACACAACTGTTACACATGCTCTTAACAGTAACAGATTACCATCCATTTCTATTCTTCTAGGTTCTCACCTCCTTTATTCTTTGCTTAACCATTCAAAGTATATTAGAAAATAATTCACCAGGTTTTTTTCATGCACAGTACAATGTAATTCTTTCATCTAAGCAAGATTAAGCATTCAACTAAACCAAAAATGTGCAAGCTTTTCATTGCCTAAAACAAAGACTAAATTGCCAAAAGAATCAAAGATTATCACTACTGACCGCTTCTTAAGAAGGTCTTACAAACCATGGAGATCATGCTCTATATTACCCAATTTACTATATAAAATTCCGTAATTTGTGAGAGAGAGAGAGAGAGAGAGAGGGGGGGGGAGAGTAAATTACATAATCCTCTTTGAAATTTTGTTGAAATTACACGATCCTCTTTTAAAACAAAAAGTTATAATATATTTTAGTCTAATTTTAAATATTTTTGTTACAGTATCTTCCCTTAACAACTTTTACATATTTTTTAATAGAAGGTATTTTAGTTAAAAAAAATTAAAATTAAACTAAAGTGTATATTTTAAAAATAGATGAAAAATCTGTGTAATTTCATTAAAAAAAGAAATTTGTATAATTTAATTAAAAAAAGTAGATAATGCATTCCATACCTGAAGCGAACTCTCTTAAGATCTATTACACCTCCTGGGAGGGAGGTAAGTGTAATATATACACCAGGCTCATCTTGCTCGACCCATTCAGTCTCATTATGAGAATCACTTTCTTTTGTTCTGCTCCCATTTCTATTCATTGCATCAGACTGGCTCTGTTTGTTGTGTCCTGCACTTCGGTTACTGATGGTGCTCGACCCATTTGAAAGTGACTGGTTGTTCAAAACCGCTGAGTTTGGTCCTAGGCTAGTAGCTTGAATATTTAATCCATCAATAGAAGAACTGATGACTTCATTGGAGCCAGAATTTGATCCAAAGGAAGCAACAGAAGGCGATTTCACATTCCTAGATGCTCCAACAGGAAGCCTCTCAGCCACGTCCTTCAACTAAGCAGTACAATAAAACAGAAACGTAGTATCAGGTAGACTTGTTCAGTAAAGCTTACAACAATTTCCAGTTCCCTTTTTGGTTCTTAAAAATGGTACTTTTAGATCATTTCCACACCTCCTCCGACTCTTACCTCTCTACAATTGATTATAATAAAATAATGAATGATGCAAGTCACGTTTTGTTATAAAATATTTGCCAATGAGAGGTGTGAAAGTGGTGTGAAAATAGAACAACTCGTTTAGTTTGCTTCTCAAAAACCAGTTTCAAAATGTGCTTGAGATTTAACGTACTCCTCCTAACTTACTTTCACCTCAAGATGCAAATTTAATCAAATGCTCAAGGTGCAATTATAATCCACCAAGGGACTGATTTGTGAAAGTGATAGACTTTTATGCAATACATATAAGTTAACATTTCCATACAGTGGGTCCAGTGAGATATTTGTTGGTGTTCGGTGTTTCATCATCTTCAAGTTTCAGACTTGCCTTATTTATTTAACATATGATTTTTTTTCTTATTTGTTTCCTCTTATGTTTGGGCCTTTTTTTTTTTCGGCCTAGCTAGATTTCAATGTTTTGTTGCCTTTTTTACTGAAGCTATTTGTTTCCTTATTTTTCAGAACTATGTATGGTAAGTTTTTAGGGTAAAGTAATGTCTTCTTGCCCTATTATAAAGGGCTGTGATTTCGGCCTCTATTAGTTTAATTGGGATGGATGTTTCACAATTTCTTCTTCTCTAAACTCTCAAAAATCTGCAATATTGCCTTCCATTAGAACCTGAAGGAGAAAGGTTAAATTTGAACAGGTTGACTATGAACAGTTAGAAACATGCTTATCAGTTATGGCAATAATTATATGATTCTCTTAACTTTCACCTCCTAGTGTCGGGGCTAGTTTCACGAACAAACTAAGGTTCTATAAGCATTTCAATGTGCTTGGAAAAGGTTTTATTGTCAAACTTAAGAAAACTTAAACCAGCATTGCTCAAATGTTCTTTGAGATAGTAGCTAGTTTGTTTTTCTTTTAAAAAAAAAAAAAGCCAGTGTTACTTTCTTTGGCTAATCTCTGTGTAAACCCAGTAGCATACAAAGGAAAATTTTTACCGAACTTCTTTTTGCTTCCTGAGTGCAGAAGAGCTATAGGCTGTAACAGGAGTCTAGTTTCTTAGATGATAACAGGGACTGGGATTTGTAAAAACTTTTATTGCTTGGGAGTTGTTCAGGTTGTGAGGAGTAGATAATTTGCTGAACCACGTTAAATTTGGTTGTGTGCAACATCTATTGCAACAGAATCTCAGCACCTACAAATTTCTCAAAGTGTCACGCTACTATGTATTATTATCCATCCTACCTGGGTAGTAAGTGACTTGATCACTTCCTTTGCTGCTTTGCACTTGGCAGTTTCTTCACCAGCATATGCTATTGCTTCCTTCAGCTGTTTAGTTGCTCTTTCCAACTCAACTTCTTGAACTTGAGTCTTGCGAGTCATACTCTCCACCTAAAAGGAAAAAGCAATCAGTCACTACAAATAGACAACCAAGTTAAATGTCCTAGTGGTTTTGAAAAAATAAAAGGGACAAAGAAAAATAAATCCTTCATGGCCAAGGAGAGCAAAAGTATAGATATAAAAAATATTGTACAAAAACATCCAACTATAGTCCTTATGCTTTTATCAAATGTTTCACAAACAATATGCATCTTGCTTCCTAGTTTCAACAATTTAAGCATAATAGTAGGTTACAACATGCAACTCCATTCTCGCCTTTGTTTCACACAGTACCTTGCTCATTTTCTCCTGAAATAGTTCACATTCATTTAAAAAATAAAAAACCTAATATAAAGATATATCACGAGGCTAAATATAAAGAGGGAGTTAGTTAGGAGCCCATTTTTGTTAAAATTCCTTTCTAATATTAATATAAGGGAATACTGTCAGTGAATGGGCAAAACAAGATACCTGTGCTCTTAATTTAATAATCTCCTGGTTAAGGCTATCGTTTGTCCTCTTAACATCATCCACAACTATCTTTGGGGAGGCAAGTCCTCCAAGTGTTGGGGTTGGAGTCGTTGAACGAGGTGGACTAGGATGTCTAGATATTGGAGATGTTGCTCGAGAAACAATTCTAGATCCTGGAACAGAGGCTGAGAAAAACTTCTTGGATGATCCAAAAACAGGATTTATTGACTTAGAAATATTCAGTGGCCCCCACTGGGAACTTCCATTTGGAATGGGCGAGACACGACTACTGTTGAATTCCAATTTCTTGTTTTTCTTTGAAGACCTGCTTTCCACTTGCTTCAAGGATTCCATTGAAGAAAACCTAGCAAGCTGATTACGAGATTTGGAATCAAATTTATCATCCTTCTCATTAAACTCGAGTGGCCCTTGATTGATACTTCCTCTTCTGCTCACAGAAGAATGGGATGACGAATCAATTTCAATAGTTTTTCTTAGTTTGTTATAACAATTATCACAGACACGATAAGGTTTGTTGGGATTTGGAGCCATTGAAGCCTTAAGAGACTTCTTACTGCTACAAGAATGACAAAAAACAAGTCCACAATTATAACAATTGTGACGTTTTCTTTTGAAATTAAAAGGAAGACGGCAGCCAGAACACATGGACTGGTCAACACCAGAGACCCACTTATGAAGACAGATAGCAGCAGTGAAATTAGTACCACAAGCAATACTTTTGACTTGTTTGTCTTTCAGAGCTTCCACTAATGTTGGAGTATTTTTATCCTCTGTATCCCCATGGCCTAAACGACCATTTGCACCCTTGCCCCATGTATAAACTTCAGTCCTTGAAGTTAACACCGCAACATGATATGCACCACAAGCTATCTCTTCTACAAAACTCTTTGAGAGCTTTCCTTCAACACGTGTTGGTAACTTCCCATCAGCTTGAAGATTTCCTAGTTGACCATAGACAGGACTGCCCATGGTGTAGACATGGCCTAAGTTAGTAAGTGCAACAGTCAGACTGTGTCCACATGCAACTTGACAAAAGTTAGGTTCAACAAGAGCTGCAACACAGGTAGGAACAAGTTTTGCTTCCTTGTCACCATGCCCAAGTCGGCCTTTGTCTCCATCACCCCAAGTAAACAGTTTCCCCGAAGAGCAGTTGCTGGAACTTGAATTTCCAACCATGACTTCCACAACTGCAGCAGAATGCCAAACACCACAAGCAGCTCGCACAGTACGAAGGCCCTTAAGAGACTCTACTTCCCTTGGTATTGAAGCATTTTTCCTGTCCCCATGACCCAGAACACCAAATGTACCATCGCCAAAAGTAAATAATTGCCCAGCAGAGGTAACAACAGCAGTGTGCCATGGACCACAAGAGATAGATGAAACATGTATGCCCTCCAAAGGCCCATTTACTCTTTTTGGGACCCAGTGGCTCACTTGATTTCCATGCCCCAGAAGACCATAATTGTAAGTGCCATCACCCCATGTATAAAGATCACCAGAAAGCGTCACAGCACATGTATGGTACTCCCCACAAGATACAAGTTCAATACAGCTATTACTTAGAGCTTCTATAAGCTTTGGATGGAGAACATCAGAGTCAACGCCATGGCCAAGCCTGCCTCCTGATTCCTCCCCCCAGGAGAAAATTTCCCCTTGCTTGGTCACCAAGGCTGCATGTCGTCCACCACAAGCAATGTTCTGTACATCAAGTACTACTGCAGATTCCAAGGCCTTGGGAAATAAAGAATCCATTTTTCCACCAAGATGTTGAGTCCCACCACCCAGAACACCATCACCAGTGCCTTCCCCCCAAATGAAAACATCCCCTAAGGCATCACCATCATCATGACCAGAACCCTGGCTGGATGAGCTGACAGCACTTGATAGACTTACTCTAGAAGTATCCAAGCCCATTGCCTTCATGTGACCATGTACACTATCTGATCCTCCTGATGATACTGAGTGGACTGAACCACTAGCAGAATCTGGAGGGAAGAAACTCCTTGGTGGAACAGCATACAAAATCACATCAGAGAATGCCTTGTCCAAACCATTCTTAGGGGGGCTCTCATAGGGACTATGAAGGCGAAGGTGGTCCCCACTGTCCTGAATAGGGCAATTGAAAATCCTCTAAATATGCATTTTCAATTAAAATGGAGTGAAACTAGGAGAAAATGAAGCACAAATTATGTAGTGATACCTTTTGCAAGCTTTCACTACTGCCAAATGGAGAATTTAATGGGGAACTTCTTCTAGTGTATGTTCTGGGACTATTAGCCTCAGATGGAAAACCATCACTTCTTGACTCTGTTCTCCACTTTCGGTGATCGCTACGTGATATTAATGCTTTCAAACCACTGAACCAAACCTCAGCTTCATCTTTATCTTTGCAAATCTAGTAGAAAAGAATCAGAGCACCAGATCATATTAAGCTTCTACAGGTAAAATAACTTGATACTGTTCATCATATCAATGATATCTGTACAATGAAAGCCAAACGCCAAGTGCTACCAAAGGACAAAAGAGGAGCAATGTAAAAATTCATACCAAGTCCAGTGACCTATTATCATTGTAGATAAGAGAAAATGACTGGTATTCTTTCTCAGGCCGTGGATATCTTTGAAAGATTGGCTGAAAAAAGTATTAGTCATAGTAGAAATTAATATCACTTTAAATGAATTTACTGCAAATGCTCAGAACCAAGAAGGAACTATGAATATTATTTATAATACACACCCACATACAGGCTCACCAGAAAATCATGCGAGTTTAATGTCTTTTCACATAAATGACATATTATTAGAAATGGAAAACCAAGAGAGCACATAACATCAGCATTAACTAATCTCCGGGAAAGATATAGAATAATCATTGCCATTAGTGATCTACTTTAAAAGAAATACATGACCAGCATTATCCTATATCTTAAGTACTTCAAATTAATATTTTTCAAATAAATCTAGTAAATAAAAAGATGTTAATCATGTACAACAAAAAACATTGGTAAAGAACTTTTATTATCCCATCAAAAAGGAGTTTCTAGCCCCCTCATTCTACTATTTTTCCCGCCGTTTTCCCCTTTTTGTGGGCCAGCTGTGTCCATGCCATGTTATAGGCTTGTTTGGCACACATCTGAGCTAGAAGATTTTTTTTTTTTTCTAATTAACACGTCGACACTCATGTCAGACATGTGTTGTGGCAGCATCATCATCCAGCACATCTGTTCTTTATAGGCAGATAATTATAATAAATCTGAAGTATATCCTAAAGGGAAACAAGACCCAATAGTTTCCATATACAGACACATTGGAAAACATTGAAGATTAAACTCAGAAAAGAAGCCTCTCACAAGAAGGTGGAAACATATCCTTACATCCTTTGAGCAAATGTGAATTTACAAGAGTTCATGTAGATAATGCTAATCGTATTAATCACACAAACATCAAATAGACAAAATAATCTTGTAATAAAATAACTAATTATCTTAATTGAAGCATAACTACCTTTAGCTAAATCAGAAGCAGCAAAACTAAGAATGATTACACCATCATTCACTCCAGAACACTTACCGTACGTTGTCCTGATCTAATTCTAGAAATATGGCTTAGTTTAAGATGTTTCTCCTCTTTCCCTGACGACCATATCAAAACAGATTCATCCTGAAAGCAACAGCTAAATCAATTACTTTCAATTTTTGGGCAGCAGGACAATACCTTACAAATAACCTTATTGTAATGTGATCAAATAATGTATTGCAGGTAATGCAAGACAAACTACAGGCAAGATCATGGCAATAGCAAGGGCAATCAAGAGCTTAAAAGTAATTAGTAATGAAATAACAGCAAGCTGATTCTATATATAGCATGTATAATCCCCTATATAAAAGTAGGACTTGATATGGTCAACAAGGCTACAATTTATTGCTTAAATTAATTTTTTTATTTATTACGTACATTTTGGAACAGTGTATAAAGCAGTAACAACTTATCAAGTTTTCACATTTTCAATTTTTTACTTAAAAATTTTCAAGCAGCTAAGCACAGCCATCAAAGTTTTCTTCATTCTTATAAGTAACAAATGGTGATGCACTTCTACAAGAATTAATTTATATCTACAGAAAAGGAGTATCAAACTCACATTGGAAAGCCAAATCTGGCAAATTTTGGGCTTCCCCCTTCGTCCGTACTTGAGCAAGCAAGCCCCTTTTTTCAAAGCAGTAATGGCCTGTGGTTAAGATAAATAAAGGACCTAAGTCAGCAAAGTCAGCACATTTAAAGATGGAAGAACATTTACACTTTACAGCATAGACAAACCAGTATAACATTAAGTAACAACAAAATATAATTATGATAAGTTAAGGAAAAGAAAATGTGTTCATAGCCAACAACTGGCTGGGGTAGAACTGCAGAAGCACAAGGGCATCCAGCCCAAAGTCCAATTTTCCACATTACGCTACAAGTCTACAACAATAACTGAATGCACATCAACTTACCTAGGAAAAAAAAATTTATCATATAATCTACCACAATGAGACTACAAAGAAAGCATGTCAGCTCTCTTGGCTATTGGCCAATATGGTAGAAACAGTACACTATATTCACCTTGTATCTCCACAACCAAATGAAGTATCAAAAGTTTAAATGACCCACAAAAGAGAATTCTAATCAAATATATTGATCCATGAATGTCAAGTTGCTGAAAGATTTAGTCTGCTAAAAAAGGTGCCTAATCCTTTAAACAACATTTTGAAGTCACGATACACATCTAAGTGAATCTCAATGCTTATTTACATCCTCTTCTTGGTGCTAGATATTTGTGGTGCAGACTTTTGGTATTTTGGGTCAATACTGGACTTGTTTGGGAAGTTTGGTGCAAACTCTAAATGCCAATTTAGAGGTTTTGGGAGAAGTATAGATGGCACGGTTCTTTGGAAGTGAGCAATGTATGCTGTCATATCATGCCTTTAGTTGGAGAAGGATACAGGAAATTTAAAGGATAATTTTTTTATGTTACCTCTTTGATGGGATAAAGTGTGATCTTATTAGCTTATTTGTGGTGCTAGGCTAATGGTTATTTTAGTGGCATTTTTTCCCTTTATATACAGAGAGATTGATGAGAGCTTAGCTTACTTGATTTGTTTTTCTCGTTTTCTCTGGCTAGTGTGCTTTTGAGTTTCTGGTAGGAGGATATCTTATACTCTGCTCTTGTACTTCTCTCTTTCTCTTCTCTGACAAATTTTTTCTTTTATCTATAACACAAATTACTCATAATTTACAGTTTGAATTAGAAGCAAAGTCTAGCTCACAAGATACAGGGTTCAATCATAGACTCATTAATTTTGTGGAAAGAGTGACCTCTGATCCTGATTAGCTAGTATGCAGCTTCTCTTAAAACAGGGTGACATGTAAATTCGAGAAAATGCAACTGTAACCAGCCTTGATAAAGCTTAAATATCAATTTCATAACCTAGGAGCAATAAATCCTACAAAATGCCTGTATTTGAAAGATCAAGTGCGTATCAACACCAGTACTAGAAAAGATGACATACAAAACTGACTTTAGCTGATACACTTCTAGCTGGCAGTTTAAGATATTAATGAATAACACTGAAAAGTTATTGTAACTAGACTGTGAGTCACATGTCTACAAATTTTTGCCCAAGTTGCTTTATAGATTACAAAAACCAGAGTCGCAAATAATGTCCAGGGTCACAAGGACAGCAAGTCCATGCTTAACAAAGTTTCGAAGTACTAATAATAAATAAGGGCATTTCAAAAAATTAAAGAAAAAAGGTTTTCACAAAGCAAATTACTATATCCAAATCATCCTTGTCCATTTGTCCGCAGCCAAGAGAGAAAGAGCATTGACTACACAGTACAACAGTACAAAAGGTTTTCCGTTATTTTTCTGTTTCTCTTGTTTCTGTCCTACGTCACTCAGTCTCTACATTATATAATAAATTCTAATCCAAAAGCAAAAAAATAAAAAATAAAATATACTGACCTATGTACACAAAAATGATTAAATCGCTATGCTAGATAGAATTCGAGTAAGTTTCCAAAGAAGTGAATATATGAAGATACCTGCTCAATGTCTCTTTCCACGGGACCAGCTCTACTGAGATCCGAAGCCATTCTATCAGTCCGTGACATCATCACAAACGAAAAAGCACTTCTGAGAAATAATTCCCAAATCTAAACACTAATCTTGCACTCACCCATTTTCATAACCGAAACCTTCCATTCACCAATTGACCCAAGAATTGCTTCCAACCCCTACTACACCCCGAATTACCACATTCCAACAGCTCAAAATATCACTAGTGCTTAAATCCGCCTTGATAATCACCCCCGCTGGACTCTAATTTGCTCGATTACAGTTCCATTATGCACTCATCGCACCAAAACAATGCTCAAAAACTTCATGCTGCCAAGCACAGTAGTAACCCAAGTGTGGTCCAAAGTGAACCACGACACTGATTAGCACCAACAAAACTTGCTAGGTGATGAAGGAAAGCCGATCGAGAAATGAGGAGAAAATTTCATAGATTCCAGTGATTGAGGGGTCACAAGCTGAGGTCAGTGTGGCGGAGAAGAAAATCGCAGCGAGAAAGTGCGAGAAAATAATGAGAAAATCTAGGAAACTGTGATCTGATTATCAGTTGCAGAAGAGAGAGAAAGCGAGGTAGAGAGAGAAGACGAGACGAAGAAGACGAAAGAGAAAGAGAATTAGAGAATTACAAAAGTATAAAAAATACCTTCGCTTATAGTTCCCTAGATCAGAATGCGGGGAGTGAGAAATAAAAACAGAAATAAGTGGAGAATTATTATATTTTCCTGCACGTCGATAATATCTTATGAAAATGAAAAAAAAAAGAATATTTGAGTTTAAAAAATAAATTTTATATATTTACTTAAATAAAAAATGGTTGAATAAAATAAAATGTAAATGATTCTTATATTTATATTTTAAAAATATAATAAAATATTATTAATAGTAAAAGAATAATAAATTGTATATAAATTAATTTTAATAATTATTTTTTATTTATATATTTATCTAAAAGAAATAATTTTTTAATATTTAGACAAAATCTAACAATTAATCAAAATGTAGAAAAAATTTATTCTCTATCTCTTTTCACCTTATGCTATTAAATAGGGTGTTATAGATTTTTTATTAAAATTATAATATATGTAAAAGATTGATATAATTATAAAAGTAATATATATTATATTATTGTTAAAAAATATTATATATTTATAATATTTTAATTAAAAATTTTGATAATAAAAATATGGACTAAACATATGTGTAATTCTTTGTATATTTATAATCAAAATTTTTTAATTAAAATATGATAAATATATAATTTTTTAATAATATTATTACAAGTATATAGTAAAAATCATAAACTTATTATTTTTTATTAAAAAAGTATATAATTATCATATTTTAATTAAAGAATATGATAATAAAGATATAATAATCTCATATAAGTTTTTATTAAAAAAAATTAAATTGTGCAGAATTTTTTGAATTTTGGATCATGTACAAACAACTCCTTTAATTTTAAAATTTGAGAATAAATCTTTTTAAACATTTAAATTTATGTAAATAATCCTCTTACTATTACTTATTCTGTTATTTAATTAATAAAGTGTGATACATCCATGATAATAAACTCTTTTAAACTTTATTATTTATTCAAATAATATTTTAAATTTTGAATCTTATACAAATAACCTTATTAACATGTTATATTTTGTTAGTGAAATAATGAATTAACTAATAATAAATAAATTATTTGTATAAATTTAAAAATTTTTAAAGATTTGTTGTTAAATTTTAAAAATTAAAAAGATTATTTGTACATAACTTAAAATTTAAAAAAGATATGTGTAATTTAATTTTAAAAAAATTATAATTAGCTGTATATAAAATTTTTTATTAAGAAAAAAAGGTTGAAGGGTTGGGGAAGATTGTCCAAAATGTTGGGCGAATTTTCGAGTTTGACACTTGTCAACTGAAACATTTCCGTTTGGGGGATGAGAAAATAGAGAATTGTAAAGGGGAAAAGACCAATATTGACTGATAAAGCAATTTTCCAAAAGTAAAACAGATTTGGCTTTCCTCACTTGAAGAGTCAATGCTACACATTTTATTATTACAACGTATACACTTTATTTAGAAAAAAATTAGTTTACTTCTAACATATCTTGATAACCATATCTTTAGATAGTTTTATAAGATTTTTAAAACATTAAACAAAGTGTAGCAATTCGTACAATATTCACGAGTTAACATATGAATTGACAAATTTAACTTGTTAGGTTAAATATAATTTTCAATACTAATTTTGAAGTTTATATTTTTTAAAATACTTTTTAAGATATTTATGAATTATTTTTTTATTATTAAATATACCAGTATTTCCTAAGCACAAAATAAAAGATAATATAAGATAAAAATAAAAATAAAAATAATAACAATTCTGAAGCGCTCTTTCTAGTTTTGAAGAGGACGCGGGTCCCCTGCAGTTCGCTACAGTAGCATGCAATAGCCCTTTTTTTTTTAGTTTAGAAATAAAAATAAAAGGTAAAAATTACATTTGTGCGGATAAAAATTTTAACCATGAAAAAAATTATATTTTAAAATTATATTTTTTTCATAATTAAAATTTTTATCCATACAAATGTAATTTTTACTTTTTACTTTTATTCCTAAATTTAAGAAGTACAAAAAATTTTAAAAAGGCAAAAAATTGCCTACACGACCATCTGCAATATTCATTTTGAAGATATTGTGGCACATGAAAATGTCGAATTCGCTATCTTTCTTCCAAGAAAAAATTTTATTCTAAAATAATAAGAATTAAAGTTAAACATAATTTTTTATATCTTTATTATTATATTTATCAATTAAAATATAATAAATATATAATTTTTAATTAAAATATGACAAATATATAATTTAATTGAGAAAATATTTATTTATTTATAAAAATTATATAATTATCATGTTATTATTAAAAAAATGTTACACTTATTATATATTAATTAAATAATTTTAAAAAATAAAAATTTGCATGTGTGTGTTTTCCAAATAATAAGTGTATAAAACTCTTTTTATCATAATAAAGCATTGTACTATAAAAAATAAGAGTTTATTTATGAAAAATAAAGAATAAATTATACAAACATATTTAAGTTTAAAAGTTATCTTATACTTTAATCTGATTTGTATTTTTTTTTTGACAAAAACATCTTTCATTTATTTTTTTAGTCACAAAAAATATATATTTAGACTAATGTAGAGTATTTTAGTAAAAAAAATTAAAATTAGATTAAAATATATGATAATTTTTTATTTTAAAAATATTTTTATATATATATTTTTAAAAAAATATCTATGTAATTTTAATGAAACTAAAGAAAAATTATGTAATTTATTTTTTTTTCAAAAGGCCCGGAGCAGAGGGAAATTGGGAAGCCAGTGGGTTCTTATCCTAACGAAGCAATAAGTGACAAGGGCTGCTTTCATCCGTATTTCATGAGGTTGATGGGTGAGGGATCAAACAGCTATCAAGGATGACTTTAGAAAACTTCATGACATAAATAAAGTGAAGTTGAATTGAAAGATTTGGCCATGGCACTACATGCTATTACTTGTGTGATTCCAACGACTCAAAATTTCCATGTGCAGTCTCTTATGTGGAGGAGACTTTTTAAAATATATATATATTTTTTTTGTTTACAAAAAAATAGTTGAATTAAATAAATTATAAAAGAATATATATATAAACATATTAAAATATTTGTCATACTCATGGACCAATATTTTTAAATACATTTATTATATACTTAAATCAAGTCAATTATGAAGAGATGACTTCATTTATGAATCACATAAGTGAGAGTCAATTGTAATACACACACACACGCATACATAAATATACGGACCCACTTATAATGAAATAGGAATCGTCATTCCTTATCCAACTGGACATCTACTTTAATCACTAATAGACCACACCACATATGAGCATTTATAACATAGAGATGAAACCAGAAAAAAATATCATGTGGGGCGACATGTGATACAACATGTATAAAATTTCAACTTTCTAGTATTTTCATTAGTACTAATTGGATCAAACCTATACATTTCTTTCTTTCTTTTTTTGAGGGGGGTAGGGGCGGGTCCCTCCATTTCAATGTAAGTGGGGTCCCTCCGTCTATATACATGAATTTAGTAATAATAATAATAATAATAATAACAATTATTATTATTATTATTATTATTGTTCTCTTGAAATTTCTAAGTTGCCCCTTTTGATTTTTGGAAGTGTCCAACACATGCTATGATCTTCCCCTTGCTATTTCTTTGGATTCAATACCCAGTAGACTCATTTGTAAACGTGATCCATAGTTAACACGGTAAGCATTGCTCACTCATATGTATCTCTATGATTAACTTAATCTACAAAATTTTGTAAACTATATCTATTTAACAATATCGATATATTTGCATATTTATTTTCCCTTTATGATTAGGGTTCACAAGCTTCTCCATGATGCCCTGAACAAGGGCACATTGTCTTTGCAAACAGTCGTTAGTGATTGAGACCAACATCAATGTCCACTGGCTGTGGCACTTTATAGAAAAATTGGCCTTAGCCACAAGTCCAAAGTCATGGTCCCCATTTGCTCAAAGGTGGTCCTGCCTGCCATAGATTTTCCAAGTTTTCTTGTCCCACACAAAGCTTATACTGTGGAAGATGAGATAGTGATGTAGCTTTGAGGCCCAAGTGCCCCTAACCTTATGATATAAAGGGCCTTAGCCAAAACCCATACCTTTACTTTTTCTTCTTCTCTTTTCTAAAATAATGTTCTGTTTTCTCAAACATACAGGTCTAATAATTTTGTTTATCATTATGTATCTCTTGTTATACCTTTTTTTACTAAATTGAACTTTTAATTTTTGAATTGTTAAGTTTCTTTATCTCTAATCTAAAAAATTAATAAATATAAAAATAAATTTTTAAAAATGACAAGCTTATTATACAGTTTTTATCAAGTGATTTATGAATATTACATAATATATAATGTGCGATGGATTTTATTATTTTTTGAAATGAAAACTATAACTCATATATTAACAGTTCAGTTTGAGGGACCAAGTTGCTCAGTTACTATTATTATTTTTATATTTCCTATAACTTGGAACCTGTTTAATGACATTAATCATTTGAAATAATAATAATAATAATAATAATAATGAATTGCTTCCTATACTTGCCTTTAACCTGTCATTAAAGTCAAATTGAGCAACTCTACAATCCCCATAACCTTTAAAAAGGGCATTGGTATCATAAGCTTGTTATCACTTATGCAAGTGAAAATTGCTGAAATATATTGCTTGTCTCCGTAGCATCTCTTTATGATTAAAGCTTTTAAAAGATGAAATTCTTTCTTTCTAACCTTGCTGTATTATTTTGCCAAATCGTTAACTGTAAATCCTAAACATAAATAGGCTTTTACTGTTTAAAATAATATGCAAATCATTTGATACACCAATATTTTTAGTTTTGGTATTTTAATATTAAAAAGCGTTTGAGATGCTTATATTTGGTATATATTTTGATATTTAAAGTGCTATTTAAAAGATCAAAAGACATAAGATGTTGTTATTTTAAATAAAACTATAACATATCTTTACCCAAAAAAATAAAACTAGAACATACCTTCGCATTTTGTAGAAAATTCAAAAAATATACCATGGGTCCCATAAGAAAAAGATTTTGAGAAAAAAAATACATGAACAATACATCAATACATAATCTAACAAAAGTCATATGGTAAACAATTTGTGAGTCGTATGATTTTCACGAATTTATATATATATAGATATATATAGTTAGATAGATTTTATGCTACTCAAGAATTATTTTACATATTTTAAATTTAAAATTTGTTAATTTTTGTAAAATATTAATTGTATATTTTTACGATAATTTTTAATTGTTATATTAAATATCAAATTCTTAAACATCACTGTGTCCGGAATCGTCAATTCTGATATCATGACATCCCTTATAATGAGTAGTTACTTTGTTGCACAACGGAGCATAGCGAAATGGACTTGCAAATGAAGTCGGTAAAAGCTCAAGATAATTGAGTAATGAAAGGTAAGGTATCAGAACGTGTTACTTAAAAAAAGAAAATATGTAGAAGATGAAATTTGTGTTTAAAAACGTGTGAATTATATTTTTCTTAAGGTCATACTTGTCCTTATCATGTTTGTTATTGGGCATGTGGCAAATCATTCATCAGATTTATCCCAATTTGAGATTTACAAGCAATAACTTCCAAAATTTCTCACTATTTAAAGTTTTAGAATAAGAATTTTAAGAGAAAAAGAAATAAGTTAATTTCTTTTGTATTTTTTTAACATACATACTCTTGTTTATAAAAGTAATAAATTGAATATAATTATATACTAGGTATTGCCTTATTGTATTAAAAGTCATTTAATTTATTTTTAATAGATAATAATAATTATTGAAATAGAAATAAAATAAATTAAAATGAAACATTATATTAATAATATTTTGATTGGATTATTTTATTTAAATTTATTGATTAAGTTTCATATTATTTTACTTTATCTTATTAGACTTTATTAATTTACATACTTGCAACAAATAAAAAAAACTTATCAAATATTTTAAAAAACCTGATATTATTGAGTCAAACCAAAAAACGACAAATTATTTATAAAATATAATATCTTATTTGAATACTATTTATTAATGTTTTACAAAAGTCAAAAAGCTATTTCTAATATGCTGTAAAAATAGCTTTTTTTCTTTTCATCTTATTCTCATTAATTGCATTAAATGAGTTTTGAAAGCAAAATTTATATAATATTTTTTTCAAAAAATTGACATGCTGATTTTCATATAATTTTATATTATAATAATTATTAAAATATTAAGAAAGAGTGTCACATATACCTTAAAACAAAGTGTTTTTGTAATATTCTATTTTAATATTTCTTTCACAAGTCAAATATGCTACATTTAAAGGATGTTCAAATCTTTTTACAACTTCTCATAAATGACTTTCACTTATTTCTTTCTCTTATTTTCATATTTTTTACACAAGCAAGTGCGGCTACATTGCTTTGTGCAGAGATAAATAAAAAGCTCATGTCCCATCGAGAATGGATTCGCTTATGTTAGTGTGGCTTATTTTGCCTCATGTCTCTCACATAGTTATACTTTTTTTTTTCAAATTTTTGTTTTTATTTTTAAAGGGAATGGATCCTCTCATTAGAGAGAACATGAGGGGATCCAAAGCTTGTCCTATCATGCCATAGTTTCACAAATCAAGAAAAACAATTGTGTAATGATCGGATAAAAAAAAAAGGGAAACAAGGGGGTTTTTATTTATTTATTATGCATATATATTATTTTCCCTGAGCTCTCATTCTTCCTGTTGCTTTTCTCTTATGCCTACTGTTCATTCTCCTTTCTTTGCGCGTGTGAAGCTTTTCCCTTGAGTTGTCGTCGTCTCTTCCCCACCGGAGGGCCATCATTGGCGTCGCATAACTTCTCCCAAGCTTCCCTACTGCTGGATCAAGCACAGTGATGCGAGGAAGGGAGCTCGTTGTGCCGTCGGTCCAGGTGAGCTGCCTCCCATTTCTTACACACCTCTCCCTCATTTTTGGTTGCTGTGTTCTTCTTTAAACCCATTGCTTTTGGCTATTCCCTCCATTTTCGGTCCATCCCTGCTTTAAGGAATGAGAAGGACAGTGAGATCCTTCCTTTTAGCTGGGCTGGCCGATGGAGGGCAAAGAAAGAGGATTTTATTTTTGGAGCTTTCTAACCATATGGGATATGCATAAATCCTTAATTTTCTGCTCCCTTAGAATGATATATGAACTTAAAGGATGAAATAGGATTTAAATGGAAGGATTTAAGTTAAGAGTGGTTGTAGCGTGTGAGTATGGTTCAGAGAATAAAAAGTTGTGTTGATAGCTATTATGGAATTATATGAATGCAAGAATGATCATGGTGAACCTATGTAGTGATTTGGTGAGTTTGGGTGTTATCAAGAAGTTCTATGAGCATTGGCAGTGGAGGAAGCTAACCTTTCAAGGAGAAACAAATATCGTGCTAGGGTTAGGCACCGTTTGTGAGTAAATAACAGATTTCGAAGTGCTTACTATTACCATTAATTTTGATATCGTCACTTTTTGTTCTGAATCATTCTATGTGAGATAAAATGTCGTTATATATATATACATGCGTTCTTGTGGCAATGAATTGATCTCGAAGGAGGAATTGCTTGGAGAAGTAACGTTTATTTATTTTCTTGTTAATTGGTCTTATTTAGTTACTTATTTATATGTTTATGAAATTATGCATTCATATTTATTGATTTAGTTAATTGTTATTTGAGCTAATTTTTGTCCCCTATAATTTAAATTCCTTGAATAAAATAATAATAATAATAATAATAATAATAATGTTTGGCTAATGATATATATAGATACATATAGATATATACATGTGTATATGAATTTGAATTATGGATTAACGTGTGTTTTATCGATAAGTGCATGCTATAATCCTTGATGGAACCAGGTCATATGTTGTGAAGGGATCTGGGTGGAGAAGGAGCTGCCTGTTAGGAGTAGCCACTCGAAAGAAACGGGTAAGGAGTTGCCAACGAGGTGTAGCTGCCCCCAGAAAGTATAAATTATGACGTGTAAGTACGAAGGGTAAAGAATGAGCTGCCCGTTAGGCTTAGCCACTCGAGTGAAACGGGGAAAGGAGCTGCCAACGAGGTGTAGTCGCTACCTTACTTGACCTAGCGATAAACCTTCCTTAAGTAATCATATCGAGAGACCCAGGGTCTTAATGGGTATTCTTGCATACAATAGGTCAAGGATTTGCTAACTAGTAAAGTATGATAGTCAACATATACATTTTTAATTCTTTAGTCATGACCTTTGATTTAAAATGAGAAATTTTGTTATTTGCTCACTGAGATTGGCTCACTCCTTTAATTTTTCAATTTTTCAGATAGCACCACCAGATTCGATTCGCCTCCCTTATCCTAGGTTCTGAGGCGTAGTGGCGGTGAGCCTCCTTTTTGGAACTGGGGGCTTAGTTATTTTTTTGTTGTTGTTATTTGTTGTAATTGATTGATAATCATATTGTAAAGTATTTTAAAAGTAGGGCCAATGGATATAGATTTTGTTTTTCCCCCTTCCCCTATTTTGGTATTTTGATATTTTGATGATTGGTTAAAGAGAGCAGAGCTCTCCGTTGTTGTTTATGTTGGATTTTGACTATTTGTAAAAATTTGGGATGTCTTATTTTCAGGGGACACTCAGCCGAAATTTCTACAAAAAGCTAAGTGTACAAAGAAAATAATTAGATACATCCAATGAGGTGGGTTTGCACTTAATTTATCGCTATTTGGTGTAAAACTTTTCAAAGATCATTGAATCAGTGCAGTATAGCAATTCAAACCGCAAATAGGAGATCCATATGGATTTCCTACGTTGGTCACCCTTTCCTTTGGGGGGGGGCGTGACAAGTTGTTTGGAACCAAAACCCACGAGCCTGTGAGAAGAGAAAAGAATGCAGATGTATGGGAGAGAGATCTAAAATTGAAAATGGTGAAGAGCAAATCTCTATCACAAAATGTAGAAATAAAAACTCCACTGTCCTTGGTGTTAGAGACTCAAAACTAAGAAGGAGAAATTGAGAAATTTTGAATGTTGAAGAAAAAACCAAAAAACAAAAGAGAAAAATAAGTAAGGAAACAAGAAAGTGAAAAAGGTGTAGGTCTATAAGGGAAATAGATTTGCTCATGTTATAAATGCTCATATTTGCTTATATTCTTCTAATAAGATAAGTTATTCTCTCTCCAAAATAAATAAAAAATAAAAAATAAAAAGAAATGAAGCTTGTGAGGGACATAAGAGAAAATGAGGATACCAACATGAGAAGGTACAAATCTGTCTATAAGTCATAAAGTTGTGCAAACCAACCTTTATAGTTGACCTCAACTCTTAATGTTAAATCTCTCTTGCCCTCAATGGTTACTTTAGAAGCTGTTTTTTAATGAATACATTTTGAAACTTTTTATATAAATGGAAGAATATGAATAAAAATAAATTATGACTTGAAGCAGAAAAAAAAAGCTAAAATTACATTATAATTCTCATTTATTCTTTTCATATTATTTGAGCATAATATTTAGTTTTATTTAACTTGAGAGAGGCTTAAAGAAAGAGTAAATTTATTGTAATCTCTTTCTTGATAAGGTTTTAAATTTATACTTGTATTATTTTGTAAAGTAAGTTTTAAGTGAGTTTAGTGGAAAAATTTTGAATAAAAGAATTTTTGGTGAGCTTGTATAAAGTACAAGTGTTGTATTAATTTGAATTGAGTTAGAAAACTTTTTATTGGTGGTGAGTATGTGTAAATTCATCCTAATCATAATTTGAAAATTAATTGAAGAAAATCTTTTAAAATTTAAAGAGACTCAATATAGGTTAAAGGTTGAATTAAAAAAAAAAGTAGTGTTTCTCTCTTCTCTAAACTTTCTCTTTTATTGATTTATTTTTAAGATTACTCCACTTCTTATTTAAATGTTGCACTTTATTTATATTAGCTCATTCCATTGCTTATGTGTTTTATATTTGTTGTCGTTGCATTGACTTTATTTATCTTTTGGAAGAAATTTTATTTTGTCTCTTAGATGTCACTCAACTTTTAGTTAACTCATTCTATTTTAACTTCTGTCACTTTTGTATATGTCATAATTTTATTATTTACTTTTTTGTTGTGATTGTCAAATAGAAAGATATATGTTAATGTACATAAGTTTATTAACTAAATTTTAAAATACATGACAACTGTTTACAAATGATTAAAGTATTAAGGTATCATGCATTCACTTGTACGATGGTGGAAGATACACTGGACATTCTTCGTTGCTCTCGTCATAATGTCATTAAAGTTTTGTTTATATTTAAAATATGGTCATATTCTAGCATTTATCTTTTAATATTAATTATAAGTAATGCTTTTAAAATTGGATCGATTATTGAACTAGTAGAGGCATTGATTTACAATTCATTAGTTAAATCATGGTTAAATTATAGTTGAACATGTAATAATTAAATATATATTTTTAAATTTTATATATTAAAATTTTAATATAACAAATATTAGTAAATTTTTAATATTTAATTATTAACTCAATATTTCTTAAAATGTTTAAAAAATTATTTTTAATTGAAAAACAAAAAATACCTATAATTAAAAGTTAAGAGTATTTAATATTAAATTTTTAGAGTTCTTAAATTGTATTAAAATTTCATTTATCAATAAAATAATAGCAATTTTAGCCAAACATTTTTATATTTAAAAGAAATACTACCAAAAAATGAGACATAATAAAAAGGAAACACCAAAAATAATTAAGTATGTGTTTTTTATTATTTTATATTATCTTTTTTATTTTTTTTATATTTCAACCCCCTATATCTTCTAGTATTTTTTTTAATCTATCAAATTTATTTAAAATAAAGTGTCCTATTATATAAAAAAAATTTTAAAAAAATTTATATTGACCAGTTCAAACTAGTTTTCAACCGGTCTAGTTTTAACTGATTTAGTTGATTTTTAATCAGTTTGATTAATTTTTTTATTGATTAATATTTTGAGTTAACCAAACCGGATTAAGAATTGGTTCCTAATTGAACTGTCCAATTTAATCCAAATTTTTTAACAATAATTATAAGTGTTTAAATTCTCTACAAAGTAGCAAGTAAATAGATGCTGGTAGTTTTAGCCAATTTCAATCATTCGCGTGACTAACGATTTGCATTAGCCCATCATTATGGACAAAACATTTGGTCGTCATCATTCTCTCTCACTCCTCCTCCTCCCAAGTCCCAACATGGCCGACAAAGTTTCAAAGCCACTCATGAATGATTGATTAAAGGAGATGACAGAAATGGAAGATTAAAAAACCACATGCACTATAGGCTTTCCTTGGAAATGATGACAAGAAGATGAAGAGAAAATGGGTAGAAAATCAGTAGAATATGTGTTAAGGTCAATGTAAGTAAGAGTAGAAGAAAATTTTACATTAGATAAAACTGAATTAGAAAAAGAACATATAAGTGAAAAAGATTTATAAATTTAATGTCTAATGGTTTTTTGAGTCAAAAAATGATATCAAATTCATTTATGTACTTTCTCAACAAATCCAATAGAGAAGACTTTGTAAATCTCCTCCATGTTTGATACTTCCAAACCCTAACAATGGTGAAAAAGGACTTATAGATCTTACACAAGTTAATTCAAACCATTAACCCACAAACTCTAACATATGTTAGTTGAAATTTTGTATAAAATCAAAACCTTAATTCTCTCATATTTAAAAGCTGAAAAGACATAGTTAGAATACTAAATTCATTTCAAGAATTCAAATTTCAGAAGAAAAAAATTACAAGGAGACAATATTTATGATACCGGTTGATGGATTTATTAGTTAGGAGATTAAATTCAAACGGTAAGTACCTATCTAGCATGTGTCAAACAACCCAAATGCGAAGAAGTGCTTTTGCTGATTAAATGCTTCTTACCTATTGTCAATGGCAAGTACCACTAAAATAAAAACAAACTTTATTGACAAAAAATAAAATAATTTTTTTAAAAATATTTTTCTTTAATTTCAATTGCAAAGCAATTTGTTTTATCTGTCGATTTTTTATCAACAACAACCACTTTTTTTTTATTAAGTAGGATTGACTACATAAATTAATTGATATTATAAAATTTTATAGTAAATTATATTTTAAAACAAACCATTTCAGTTTAATTTTTTTAAATAATTTATCATTTAATTTTTTTTTATCTTCTTCTACCTTTAATTATTGAACTACTATTCATATGATTTTTCTCCTAATGAGGGTTTCGATGGTTTAAAAAGAGATAAAGATAATTCAACAATTAAGAGAGAAGTTGACTGGTATTTATGATAGATTAGAAAAATATGCTCACCCACATGGAAAAAAAGGGATAGGTTTGAGAAGGAATTATATGTCATTATTAATAATATACGAGTAAGTCATTAAAATCAGAGTATTCAAACATATGTTAAAACTGTAATTGTGGAAAATAAACTGCGAAAAATCTGCAATGGTAATAATAAGAATGTTAAAATTTTAATAATCAGAATGTAAAAAATTATAAATATTATTATGATTATCTGATTACAATATATATTTATCATTAATGTATAGAAAAATGGTTATATTAATAAATTATCAATTATTATAAAATATTTATCTTAAAGTTTAAATAATTTTATTTAATATTAATTATTAAATTATTATTTAGTTTACTATTTTATATTATTTATATTAAATTATTTTAATATAATAATTAATAATGTAATAATAATAAGATAATATATTCAAATTAAAAAAAAAAGTTGTCGACCGACATAAGGTCGGAAACACATTTATTTAAAAATATATATAATAGAAATGTAATGATATTAATAACTAGTTCAAATTAATTAATTTTTTATTTTGTTTTTTAAAAATTTTAATTATCATTTATATCAATTGAATAAATAAATTTGAACTATTTTAATTTTTTAAATAAATAGATTCTTATTACTATTTTATATTATGTATATTAATTAATATTAAGCATTAATTATTAGTTATTATTATTATTATTTATTATTTATAATATTACTCTATTAATTTAGAAAATGTTAAATAAGTCATTAAAATCACACTATTCAAATGTAATATGTTAAAACAGTAATTGTGAAAAATAAAATGCGAAAAATTCGGAATAATAATAATTTGGGTGGCAATAAATTGTTTCTATTCTTTCTTATTTAAGATGAACATGTGAAACATTTTATTTCAAATGACACATATCTTTGCTTTCTTGTGTTTATTCTTTAGCTCAGCTTCGCAGTTAATTTCATTTTGCCTGGGAGTGGTTCTCTATTTTAAGAGCGTCATGTGTCTTTCATTTTTTGTTTTAATATGAACTGTACATTGTTTCATGTTATTTGATATTTTTTATGCATGTGGTCTCCAGTGCGATGGCTTCAAAGTATTATTCAATAAAAGAAATAACTTCATTGAAACAAAATTGGAGGATAAAGGCAAGTTTATGTGATAAGTCAGTTTTCTGTTGGGTGACATAGTAATTCATATATGACCAATACACATATTTATAAGATTATCAATCAATATGCTCCTCATGCTTTTTACTAATATAAGAGTATATTTGGATTTGTAGACAGTTTTGTAAATATAAACTATTAAATATGGATTTATTTTGTTCTTCAGGTAGAATGTTTTGGTATTATTATTATTATTTAAATAATGTTGTAACATTAATGTAATAAACAATGTTTTATTAATAGTTTAATATATAGCTTATGTGTTTTAGTATTATTATTTTAATTATGTTGAAATAAGTTTATTATTATGTTACATACAATTCTTTTGTAATAATATTATATCTAAGGTGTTTATCGAGCTTGAAGACTAGTAAACCCTACTCTGCCTAGTCAAATCAAGTTAGATTAACTTAGGTGTTAAAAAAATTAAACAAATTTAGAGTTGGTCTAGGCTCGAACTGGCCCTTAAAGTTACATTAGTCTAACCCAAATCAAAAAAATAAATTTATTTTTTTAAAAATATTTTTTATAAAAATTTATATCAAAATTTTTAATTTTTTAATGATAAAATATAACTTTATAAAAGCTTATATAAAAATATTTTTTATGGGTTATTTTATAATTTTAATAATAAACTTGGACTAGTTATAAGGGATATATTAGCTTGATCAAGTTTCAAAAAATTTTTTTATCAAAATTTTAATTTTTTTAAAGATAAAATGTAATTTTATTAAAATTTATATAAAAATCATCTTTTTTTTGAGATTATTTTATAATTTTTATAATAAATTTTTTAAAAAATATTAAGCTGCTCAATTTAGCTCAGCCTTATCTAATATTAAATTAGATTGAGCTGGGCTAAGTGGGGCTTAGACAATAAATTTCAATTTTAAAACCCTTTTAAAATTGGGTTAAGCATTGAGTTAGGCTGGACATTGGGCTAGGCAAAAGTACTGTCCAACCTAACCCCATAAATACTTTTAAATAAAAATTTTATGTTGTCTTTGGCATCAAAACATATGCTATTTTTAAAAATGTTGTTTATACATGAAATTTTGCTATTGAAAATTATATCATTTCTTATTTGCTATTAATATAAAACTTATTATATTATCATAGGTCGCTGGCTAATTACTAAATCAAAATTCATAGATAATTCTCTTACTTTTATTAGTCAATAAATAACTCTTTCTATGTTCAAAAAACTAATGAAAAATGCCAAAAGAGGTAGATTTTTTTAAAGAAATAATAATATACACATATATTTTATTGTAATAAATTTAATATATATATTTTTTTAAAAACTAAATCTATTTAATTAGAATTTTCTTACTTTGAATAAATTTTAGAAACTTTGGATAATTCAGTCAATAACTAAGCTTACAAGGAACTCCCTCAACTTGGATGATCATGTAATTTAATTCTCTGAACCTTGAAAGTTAATCAAAAGAAACCTCGACTTATAGTTTTATGCAACATTATCCTTTTGTCAACGGTTTTTTTGGTCCAAAATCTTAATATCTCTTATTCATGTAGCCCTATTTAACAAAAAAAGTACATTTAACCTGTAATTTCAAGTGACAACGTAAAGACTTTTTTATCACTTCATTCCACATTTTTCTCTAAATGAACTTGGCAAAAGACCTTTTATTTCACTATTTGAGATGACAAATTATATTTTTTTTTTGTAGACTTAACCTACTTGAATAAATGATGTAAATGTTTCGAATAAAAAAAATTAATGAAAAATTTATGTTGTAGAAAACTGAGAATTTTAAAAAATTTTAATCAACTTTCAAAGTCGAACAAAATAAATTATACAACACCCTTGTTAAAGACAGCCATGAAAGGCCTTCAAATGACACTTTCCTTAAATTTGAATGTGAGTAAATCTCTATCATTCCATTTTCTCATTCTCAACTCCTAACTTCTGTATAAAATTAAAATTAAAAAAAAAAACAAAACAAAAACGAAAGATATAAGAGCTCAAAACTTTTCTTATCAAAAGGTTTTAAAGAGTACGAAAACTAAAACTCAAAGATCTGATAATACAAAAGGCATGAAAATTGCCCTCATTACCACATTTACATGCCAAAATCTCCATTTCCACTGACGCTATCACATTATAAGCATTATTATCTGATGATTCGATGAGAAGAAAATGAAATACTAATCTCATTTTTTTTATTGATAGATAATTACACCATTAATGAGAAATAAAATGAAACACAAATCTCATTTTTTTAGTATAATCAGTGTGAATTGTATACTGAGAAATAAAATTCTTCTCTTCTATCAATTCTGTTTACTACTTACCACAGTGTGCCAAGGATTATAAAACTGTAGCTAAGCGTGCTATTTGGTGTTATCCAGTAATAAAAGTTGCACAGTTAATCACGGGTCAGATTTTTTTAAAAAATAAGTTGAGCTCATAGAAAAAAAACAACAATAAGTTTGGGCCTGACCTAATTTTTAATATTTTCGAACCCAAGATCGGCCCAAAAATGCAAACAGGCCCATCTCAGCTTGATTCTCTTTATTTTTTTCTCTCCTTTTCTTTTTACCTATATAAACAGAATTATGGCCAACCACCCCTTGAAGGTGCCTCTCTCCTCTTATCAGCTTTGGATCTCCTTATAACAAAGGAAAAAAGTGAGAGCAGAGAAAGGAGTCCAACTAAGCAACTCAGAACTAAACCTATATTGCGGCTGGGTTCTGTTTGTGTACGCAGGGTCTAAAACGCAGATATATCAAATAATTTGTTGTTTGGTTTTGTGAATAATGGTCGAACCAACTAACACTTTTATCACCTTCTATGGTTAGCGGTGTAAGACTTCTCCAAGGCTTGACTACTGATTTTGGAAGTTCAGTGTTTTTCTCGGTTTTACTTTTTCTGCCTAATATTGTTGAAACAATCTGCTCTTGTACCATTCCATCATCAGGCATAGAATGCTTATTCCAGCTACTACTTATCACGAAATGCTCAACAACTAGCGCGAGCAACATCGCCACTTTTAGGAAGACATCGCACAAATTGGACTCGAAATTATAGAAACTATAAAACATGGATTTTTTTTTTTGGGGGGGGGGGTTATTTGATTTGTTTACAGAGTCATTATTTGACAAGCTTTGTTAATGAATATAATGAGTCAGCATTAGACTTTAAAAGAACTTTAACTTGACTTGTTTTATATTTATATTTTTTTTAATGAATCCATTTTTTAACTTTTCTTTGAGTTCATATTTATTTATTTTTGAGTTGGGCAAACCTTCCACATATGATCAGGTCAGAAGTCATAAATCTTTGTTCCATCATACACCCTCCCAAAAAAAAACCCCCCAAAACAATTTTATGGCAGGAAAACATCTCTTAAAGAAATTCTTAATTAGATGGACTCATTGCATTCGAAATAGAGGATAGGTGGAATGGTCCACAGATTGTTTCTTTTATTTCAATCTCAATTGTTCAAATGCATGTTGTCCTCCCTTCTTATTTCCATCCAAAATTTTACACTAAATTTAACAGTATGTTAATCTAGACAGCGAACCTAGGGTGAGTTAAGAATGTTTGATAAAGAAATAATGTTGAAGTTTACAAATAAACTGTGTTAAATGTGACTTTCAATTTTGGATAAAAAATATTAAATTAACATCATTGTAAGCATTTTAACAAGTGAAGAAATTAAATTGAAAAAAAAAAAGATCTGTGAAATATTTAATTGAAAACTGACTATTTGTCAAGGACCAACATATAATTTTCCTCTTCACAATACAAATAATATAAACCTGAAGGAAATAATTATTTTAACCGAGAAATCAAAAGATATAAATGGTTAGCTGTTCCAATCAAGGATCAAAATGAACCAAAATAGATGCCAAAGGCACTGCCAACCAATATGACACAATGGCATGTATAAGATGCGTTTCAATACCTCCTACCATAAGCAACTCCAGGCTAATGAGATTTTACATAATCACTTAAATAAAGAAGGGCTTTTTCTTTTTGTACAAAGGTAAACAGGCTATTACCAAAACCATCAAACACGGTCAATACTGCAATGGGACTACTCTTTCTGGCTACAAAGAGTGCTTCTCATGGGACTGACTGTACATATCCATGGCATGGCATAGAGAAACCTCTCACGCTAGTCTATCCATTGTCTATCGGCAACCGGTTGCTTCATCCAGAGAGGAGCTGGTATTGGCAGTTTCATCCTCACTAAAGCTAGACGGTATTTCCATGGCAGATCTACACGATCGTTTGTGAAGCCGTTAGAAAGGAGTGTTGCATCTAATACCATTATGGATGAAATTTTTCTCGGGAAAATGAAAAAGGGCAAAACTTGAGCGAAGTTCTTTAAATATTTGCTATAAGGTTTTCCAAAATAAATGCAACACGCAATGGAAACTTTTATCAACTTAATATCACATCATTGGCTCCTTCAAAAAAGCCCCTCTGCATGTCATAATTTTACTGAAGAACTTAATAACAAACATTAGAGGAATTTCACCTAAGTTTTCTCCAAAGAAAAGAAATCCTCTTTTTCTAACAGCAAAGAGCAGAATTTGAAATAAGATAAACAATTAAATCAAATAAACCCTTCTTATTCCTTTCCCCATGAACATTAAAAGCTCAAGCTCCATCATGAAAATAAATGCTGCCAGCTAATCTACGAAGAAAATTATCAATAAAAAAGGCACACAAGAAAGAGGAAACACAAGCAAAGACATACACAGGCACACAGAAATCTAAGATGACCAGGGTAAGCATGAAGCCATGATAAATTACAAAAGAAACAAATACCTACCTCTGACGTCTCCGTGGTTGCATCTCAGCAACAGGTTCTTGTTTAACATTGTGTTGTAGAGGCAGATCAACAGCGCGTTTTGCAACCTGTGATGTCAATGTAAGAAAAATAGATACCAAGGTCACATAGCAAGGCAAAACAATTTATACATGTAGGAATTTAGAATAGAAGTTTAAGTATGACGAAAGGATGGCTTGCACATGCACACACACACTGGCAACTTCCCCTCTGTTATTTATGATACTTTGAAAATAGCGACTAACTTCAAGATAAACTCCTATAGATAACTGTGAAACTCCTGGGCATAAAGAAACCCTAAGAATCTTAAAAACTCCTGGGCATAAAGAAACTCTAAGAGTCTTAATTAATAATAAACTCCTAATCCTTTAAGAGTTCCACTTTGACAGGTTTCGCAACAATACACTGGCATGAAACAAGGGAAGTGAGGTCAATAGAAAAGCAAAATGCCAAATACGGCAGCTGCAGATAAGTGTATGCAGCTAAAACTCACCATGATTTCATTTGAAAGCATCCTTACTCCATCTGAATCATCATATTGTTTTCTTGCCTTTCTGTCTCCACTAGACTTCTTTTCCTGCTCATGCGTAACCAAACAAAAGCATTATAACCATCTGTTATAAAATTTGATCATTACATGCAGAACACACATATAAGGTGAAGATCCTAGTGTACCTTTAACATCCTACTAGATAGCCCTCCTCTATTTTCAGTATCCACAGAAACAAGAGGATTACTGATTAAATTTGAAGGCTTAAATTTTACATTTTCACTCCTATGCACATTCTTCAAATTGACGTTATCATAGCTATGCAACAGTGAGTCTGTCAGGTTTACTGCTAGGTTCCCTTCGTAGTGATCACTAAGCTTAGAAGCAGAATCAGATTTCATCCCTTCAAAACCATGCTTGGTGCGAACTCTATAATTCTCATTGCCATTATATGCAGGTGCTCCTCCAATAGAATGTTCATACAAATCCAGAGAAGAGTTCCTGCAAGGCAAAGGATTGCTATGACTGTACAAAGGTGGCCTTTGTTTTGAATGCCAGCGAGATTTCTTATCCTGGAAATCAGAGGGGTCTGCTCCTTCCATATGTGAATCTTGGGAACTAAATTTGGTATTATACGAATCATATCTCTACAAATACACAAGTAATGGAGGAGGCAAGAGATATCGTTATTGCCTTATCAATAAAATTATGTTAATAAACAAAGGATCAATTGAAGAGAGTCCAACATCAATCAAAAGATGAAACAGCAGAATTGAGAAGGCTCAAGTATGAAATTACTACTAGTACTTATGAAGCATACTGAAGCTTCTAATCCATTTAAACATCCTCCGTTTAGTCAATATGGCTTACAATAATGAAAAAGCTACTCTATACACATTCTTTTATTTTTTCTTTCCCCTTAGGTAAAGGAAAAAAGTCCCAAGGTCACATTTGGTTTGCTAGAATCAAGCCTTAATTCCTAGGAAATCACTATTTCTTTGTTTAGGAATACCTTTAAAATGGAACACCCATTCCAAAGGAATGTCATAGCTGGGATAAATTTTTTAAAATTTAAAAAAAATAAAGAAATAAATAACCCTCCCATCTCCTAAAAAATGCTTAAATTATACAACCTTCCCCTCTATTATAAAAAAATATACAATCCCTCCTGAAGTTAAATTATAACCAAAATAGCCTCAAGAATAATATATTAAAAGTATAACCCATTAAAAATATTTTAAAACCTTTGTTTCAATGTTATTTATTTTGTGTTGAAAATTATAGACTTAATTTATCCTAAATTTAGAAAATTGACCATTTCTATATTGGTCAAATACATACATAATACTTGTTATATTATATAAGTAATAGATATAAGGGTATTTTGGTCAAAACAAGTGTAATTATAACTCATCTTTACTTAAAAGGGAGGGAGGGGTTCTAGTACAGGGGTACCCGTAACAAGATCTTAGGTTTGGAAACAGAGAGAAGCCAAATAATGCAATTGAAGGTAATGATTTGGGTAGGGACCCAAATGCTTTCAGAGGGAAGAAAGCCTGTGATTTTGATTTTCAAAATGGAAACTTCATTGTTGATTTTTATCAAATTGTTCCTTCTCACCCAAAACATCAGATAACCACCCAACTTTTTTAAACATCTATCAATCCACATCATCATATAATGTAAATAGACTGTTTAGTTAGGCTTATCAAAAGAAAAAGGGAATGCCTTGGAAAGTTCCACTTACAGCACTAAGACTGGGTTGCCTTTTCACAGCAGAAATTTCAGGAGAATTGTGAAGAGCAGGATTTGCAATATAGTATGGTTCTGCCATAGCATTCACCAGATTAGAAATAACAATAGCAATCTATTCTTAAGATGACTTAAAGCAATTAGAAATAAGATCTAGATTTGAGTGAACCAGTGAAAGAAAGAGCAATATTCCTTGACCAAAATAAGCAACAAACAAAAAGCATATTGCATAGGTTTGAGCTTCCTAATGCCGTTTGTTATAAACCTTAGAACACTGCATCCAGCTCCAGGAACAAGTTCCCCAAGATTACAGATGAGTAGAGCAACAACTCCTTCATTGTGATCAAGATATACAAAAAGAAACGATCCTCTTTGACATTTTTTGCTGAAGAAAATATGAGTGCTTGGTATCTAGGAAGCTTCAAAGAAGAAACCTCAATGTATTTTAACTTGGGGAAATTTATTCCTGGAGATGACACAACCAAGATGCACGTTTGTTAGAAATATTTTATCAACAGTTCCATACACATAACCAAGATGCAGGTTTGTTAGAAATATTTTATCAACAGTTTCATAGAAACAACTAACTCCCCATCACACCCTCTTGTATCCTAAGAACTTTCACTTTCACTGCCAGTGACAGAGATATAATGCAAAACATAAGTGTCTCACTGCATAATGTATGCAACAACATTTCTTCAACCTAACGAACCAACTGTAATGGTCCAGTAATAAACACCATTTTAGTCTTGCAAAACTGATAAAATAAGTGTCTGATAACTGTGAGAACAGAAAGTGTAGCGCAACCTACCATGAAATGGATCTGCAATTTGACACTCAAATGCCCCTGGAGGAAGTGGATCAAATTCTATACCAAGTAGTGGACCATCTTCCTGATAATTTCTTCCTAATTGCTTCTTAACAGCAGTTATAGCAGGGTTTTCTCTCTCTCCCTTCACTTTAAGATAACCTGATGGTTTATATCTAATGTTAATGGCACCCTTGGGAATTATAGATGGCAGAGCTTCATTAAGTGTTAGATACCCAGAACGCTCAGCATCATATGAATCCTGATCTTGCAAAGATGAGCTACTCTCAGATGATGTGTCACCCATTGCACTAACATTTTCTGAATAATGATTCCTACGTTCATAGTTCATATCTGCAGCTAAAAGATCATGACCATAAAGGCCATGACTCTCAACCTCTTTGGGATCAAGATTCCTATAATCACCATGTTTCGTGCTTCCACATGAATCTTGGCCTAGTCCACTAGCATGATCTTGGATGACACCACTTGAGATATCTTGTCGCCCATTAGCACAAGCTTCGTCTTTCATCAATCTTTTATCTTTTAGCCTTCGATGGCAAAACCATCCAGATATTTGTTTTTCTGTCAACCCTAACTCCTCAGCAAGTTCTAATTTCATTTCCTCAGTGGGATATTTGTGCTCTGGAAACAAAAGTAAAAAATTGTTCCTCAGGAGTTAGCACTTTAAAAGATGCATTAACACCCATATGACACTAGAAGTAACCCTACTCCTACCATTATAAAATTTCTCCAAAGCAAAAACCTGGGCAGGCGTTTTAAGTTTTCTCTTCTTATTTTTCTCCATAGAGACTTTATTCTCTTCTGATTGCAATTCGCCTGATTCTAAACATCAACAGGAAAGCAAGAGTCAGGTGCATGTCTTAGAAGTGATATAATAATCACAGCATGCATCAAGAAAAATCTAATCTCATGTCAGCCACCAGAATTGATCCACAAATATTAAGGAATCACAAGATGACTGCATAGTTCAACATGCTTAACAGTGATGAAAATATTATTGAAGTTATTGTTGAGTCATGTGCATAAAAGGCAGAAGTGAAACCACATTTAAACTTCTCACAAATCTCAACAACTTTATCAGTTACATCAATCCTTTTGGGTTAAATAATTCTGCAATATTAACTCATTGAAAAGAGATAGGTTAATGGTAAATGTCCATATGGAATCATGATAATAATTGAAGTTTCAAAAGCATTCTTAGCAGTTCGCATTTAGAAGTGGAGATGTAGTCCAATGCATACAAGAAGCTTTCCTCAAATCTTGAAGCAGAAAGCTACTTATTTTGACCAATCATTTAGAAATTATTTAGCAATGAAAAGGTTTAAAAAGGAGCATGAAAAATTGGAGAGATGCTTAAATGATATAGATGCTTAACTGATAATCACTAATATCATAGATAATGAATATTCTTAGCTGCCAAGTATAACCTGTTACCTATGCTCTCAGTAAATTCAACAATGCAATTGCTTTTTTCATCAAATCAATGGTTTGTGAGAGCACCATGGATTAGTGTCCAAACCCGTGTAATAAAAACTTATCATATGTCAACATAACAGCATAGAACTATATTTGAGTGTTTGACTAAAACGTAAACTGCACATTAAATGCACTAGATGTTATATTGATAGCACTAAAAAGAATATCCAGATGTTTAGCTTAAACTTATGGGATTTAGTTGAAATTTCAAGGCAATGGAGAATGAGAAGCTGCAATCCAAGCAGGGGCAGATAAAACAACTGGCACAGAGGGCAGCCAAGCAATTCAATATATGATAAAAACTTCATCCATCCAGAATATTCATGTCTAATTTAATATTTTAATAAAATTCTAATGAAAATCACGGTCACTAAAATGTTCAATATATACTAAAACATTTATAATGAAATTAGTTTAACTTCTCAATTCTCATCCACTAAATACTACCTTTGACATTATTCTTCACTCTTCACATACATAAGGGTTTGAACAACAATTTTTCATTCATCAAAAACTGAGAATAACCAGCTCAATCCCATACAGCCTTTCATAGAAGAAAGAAAAAGAATTCTTTTCTGCATGCACAAACACAGAACATCATAACAAGCTATAACCTAAATAAGTTCAGAAAACACGCTTCCTTCATAATTAATGAAACTTGAAATTTCAAGAAAATGATCAAAACGGCAATTTTCACCCAAAAATAAAAATTAACAGTATTTCTCTATGCCTTTTGCAAAAGCACATGGGATGCAACTCAAAAAGTAGATCCATGTGTAGACACCAGTTTTGTGGTCATTGACAACGAAACCCACTCCACATTTGAGTTATAAGCTAAATGTAGGAGTGAAAACTAATTGAAGATCTTAAGTATTACTCTTTCATCATTTAAATGGTGCAATCAGGTACCAGTAAAGAAATAAAATAAAATTATGACTAGAATTCAAACCCCGATTTTCCTTCAGTTTGACGCACTTTCCCAGAAACCTAATACACAAAATTCAAAGCGGGATGCCATATTCACCATTACAACCACCACTGTGAGAATGCAAACAATTCATATCCTGAAACCCCATCAAGCCATTCAATGCACGAAATTTGAAGCAATCTGACAAAATCAACCAACATATGGAAAACCCAAATCTCTAATGCAAACAAAATATAAGGAGAGAATACTATATGTCTATACCTTCCATGGGTGTCAGGAATTCTGGTAAATCTCCCTCCTCTCCGCAGGATTTCGGGCCAAGGTGCGAAAAATTTATCACTTGCTTCTCAGAAAAGCGAGACCCATTACGCAAAAAGCGAAATAAAATGCAAGATAAAACATCGATATATTGGTCCAAACGTTTCAATATCACCCCAAAATCCTCAGAAAGATAGAGAAAGGAACTTCTGGTGAAGCTGGAAAGGCATAGGAGACACAATTCGCTCCAGTGTTTTCTTTGCTTGTAGCAGTCAACTTTCACAGTTTGTTTTTGTTTCGTTTGGTTGAAAATACAAATCAAATTTTGACTCCATTCTGTTGCGCTTAACCAGTTTTCCATTTTTATTTTTATTCTTAAAATTAGCTTTAATTTTTAGAAGAAAATGACAGAAATTGTATTTTTCAAAACCTTTGAAATGGGAAAAAATAATTTAAGTGCACTTAAAAAAGAAAAATTTATATAGGCATAATTGATTTGACTTTTTTTTTTCCTTTCATTTCATTTGCACTCTGGTATCATCTTTGATCCAAACTTTATTTATTTTAAAATTTCAACCTTAATTGATATGTATTATTGTTTTAAAATATTAAGAGTAAATGAAGGATTTGATTTCTCAAAAATTACTCTCACCTTCAATTTACTCATTCAAAAATAATTTTTTTAATTTAATATTTAATTATTTTCTCTTAATTAAAATAATTCTTTATGTTAAACAAAGTTATGGTTACTTAACTAGGTTAACACACTATACATGGAAGCTAACATGGCCATTATTTGAACTTCTTTAATGTCATTTTCTTTCAAACAATATCATTTTTTTTAATTTTTTATTAGGTTATTGGGCCACATATAATATGCTGAACCAAACCCATAAACCAAAAAATAAAATCATTTATTTATTTGTTTGTTAATTAATTAATATTTGATTTTATTTATTTGAATTTTAAAATTCAAATAAGTCTATTAATGGAAATGGACTAACTAAGGGCGTGTGATTGTGAAATAATGGAAAAAGAGAAACATACACACACACACACGCACAAAGAAAAAAAAAACACATTTAGAGAGAGTTGCTAAGAAAAGGAAATACAGAAAATTTCTTCTTTCTCTTACTTTTTCAAAACCTTTGGCATTATCTACTATGATTTTTGAGATTATAGTCATTTAATGATTGTAGTCCAATGTTATATGAGATTGAGTATTAGGCAATAAAAACTAAAAAGAGAATAAGCTTAATTGTAGAGATGAGAATGTTGTGTTGAATGAATGAATACATCAAATAAGATAGAATTAGAAATAAATACATTAGAAAAAAAGTTGAGGTTGCACCTATTATGAAAAAAAAATAGTAGAATCGTGTTTTAAATAATTTGATTATATCTAGAGAAAATCTATAAAAACTTAAGTAAGAGGAGTAAATTGGATAGAGAATAGTCTAATAATTAGAGATAAAAGAAAATTAAGAAAAATTATTAGTGAAACCATTAAGATCGATTTAGACTTAAATAGTTTGTCTATAGACATGGTTTATGATGAAACTTTATAGCATCATTTAATCCATGTAGTCGATTTCACTTAGTAGGAAAAAGTTTGTTGTTATTGTTATTGTTGTTGTTATTGTCTTATAATGATTATAATATGCTACATGGAACATTTTAATAAGGATGATCTACTGTTACAAGTGAGTATCTTAACTATTCTCTAGAATTCCTTACATTTGTATCAAAGCCTGGTTAGCCTTGATTAAATTGTTTTCCCTTAGTTGGATTATCTTTTCAAGACTAATTAGGAGTAGAATTGTGTGTGAATAACATGATTTCCCATAATTTGAATTTTGGACTTTTAGAGGCCATTAATGGTAGAATATATTAGAGACCATTATAGGATGCCAAGTTCATATAACAAGAAGACTATATAAAGATAAACTTATTGTAAAATTTTAAGGAAAAATTAAGACTCCATTAGAGAGTAATTTGGGGCTTGTTTGATTTCCTATTTCCAAGAACAGTTTCTATTTTTAAGAACAAACAAATAAAAAAAATTTGTTTGATAATGTATTTTTAATGAAGTGTTTTGTAAAATAAAAAGATAGAATTATGTTTTCAAAAATAGAAAAATTAGAACATTTTTTAGATGTTTTGTAACTTTTGTTCTACAGAATCAAGAAAAAAAAATAAAAATAACAATTTTTCATAATAATGATTCAAACAGATTTCTTTTTTGTTTTTAAAATTTATTCTAAAAAATATCTATTTTGAAAACATTAAAACCAGAACAAAATCAAACAGGTCCTTGCTTTTTTTAGTTTTCATATGGTTGACCAACCCTTTTTCGAGGGCTAGCATTCTTAACTCACAACACCAACAACTTGAAGCCATACACAAATGAAAAGCTTGTTCTAAAAGATTTTCAATGCCATTAAAATTGTCCAATTCAAATAAACAATGAGTGAGTTTCGAAGTCTCAAAGTTAGCTCCTCCTCACAAATAAAAAATATGGAAATTTCCCAAGTTTTAAAAGACCTAGGGTAAAAGATAAAGTTGCACCAAAATTGACTAAATGGTGGCAGGGGTGGCACTTATAGCTTGCCCCTATCACCATTTAGTTAAAACTTGGTACCAAAAGAATGAGAAAGGCAAGAGGGAGGCAATTGCAGGGTTATCATTAGCAAAGCCATCGTGGAAGGCAGTGTGTGTAGAGAGCTTGCCCCATTTTTTTGAATTTTTTGTAGTAAAAAAGACAAATACTGCACATGAAGGCATGTGTATGGGAGTTTGGAGCTGGTTTTAACTTTAAAAATCCTTAATTTTGAGAACTTTAATTTGATATATAATTTGCCTATATTTAAATACCTGTAGGATTTTACAATGATTTTTTTTTTGCTTTTAAATAATGTAATTATGTATGAAAAATTCATAAAAACATTTTAATTTACTAATTAATAAATTTTGCTTCCCTTTAATAGGTCAATATGAACTTAGAAATATACATAGACTATAAAATGGATTCAAACCATAGCATTTAACAACATATATACCATATGAAGGGTTTTCGATTTGAAGTAAAGAGGCAAAGCCACATAATCCTACCTTTCAAATAAAGTTACTAGTAAAGTAGATTTAGAACATTAAGGATATGTGACCTGAATTAGGTTAGTAAAACCCTAGAATTAATGAACTATGCTCCTAAAGATGAAAGTAGAAAGTCTAAGCAAAAACAAAACCTAGTCCCTAATCAAAATGTAGAAAAAAGCTTAGGTAAGCAGTTAGTATCTTAATGCTCCTAAGGAAGCTATAAGAAGTTGAAAACCACCTAAGAAGGTGAGTTCCAGTATTATGCAAAGTAGTAATATAAGCTTGAGAGCCTTAAGGAAGATAAACGCTGGGGTTCACATGAAATAAAATTTCTTATAAGAAAAATGATCTAGTTAAGAATATTGGATGAGAAAAAGATAAATTATACCCCCTCAACCTTTGTAGAAAGTAAATAAGCAAAGGTGAACCCAAAAAGCATGAAAATGTTCTTGATTATTGATAAGTAGAAAAATAACAAAAAAAAATGAATGAGTAATAAATAACCCTTTTCATATGGGAAAAGGGATAGTAAAAGTCAAAGAAAAAGCATATGACAATGTCAGAACTAAGAATATAATAAATTGAAAATAGATTAAAAAAAAGTAACACCAATGAGTGCATTAGAAAGCACTGTTGCCCTTAGTATAGTTGTCCATAAGGTATTATGATGTAATACCCTAAATAGAAATAACTAGGCAATATAAAATGGCCTCGGGATAGAACAGTAAATTATGTAAGAGATTAAAGGACGAGTTTCCTTTCTTCCCAAGTGCCAAATGATATAAAGAAAGATATAGAGAAGTAATAGAAGGACACTTTATATTGTTGAAAAACTTGTAATATACTGGTGATAGTGGCTTGAGCTCGATCATAATACACCTATGTATTAGTGATTAATGCCATGGTTTGCATGTAACGATGATTATATGATATTGAGTTTGACCAACTTAATAGTAATGTAATTTAAGTGCATAGCAAATTATGATATCAACCATAAAAAGTGTCCCAATAATGAAGGAGCAAGTTAAAGGATAAGCTAAGGAAAAAGAAGCTAAGGGATTCTAATGATGCTAAAATTGTAAGAAAAAGCATTAAGAATGAATCCCTAGTATAGAATGATGTAAAGGGAATGTGCTGACAGCATTAGAATTTTAAAAACTAAACAGCATGAATTTAAGCATGCATAGTATGAATCCCTTATGATATAACTGAATGAAATGAAAAGATACTAGCATATGGTACTTTTCCTATGAGAGATGTTAGGCACACTTGATGTATAAGATGCTCTAGTGCTAAAGGCACTTGAGTGTAGAACATAGGCATAGTAAAAAATTATAGGATAAGATAGAAAAGATAGAATGAAAACAGTTAAAATAAAGCAAGCTAGTAAGAATGAAGAAAGAATGCATGATCAAAAGGCTAGAAGTGGGAACCTAATGATTCCTTAAAGAGTAATGAGTAAAAACTAAAACACTTATAAGTATCACTACTATGGGATTGACAGAGAAGCAAGTGATGTAGAACCCACTTTACATAAAGAGTATGACAAACATTTGAGTTTAGCCTTGAAGATTATGAGTAATAGTGGCTAGACTTAGTGAGTATACATTTTACTTTCAAGTATAATGATTTTAGGCTTTGAAATCTCCTAGAAATAGATCACCATAGATCATAATATAGTATTAATAGGTTACAGTAGACCCTAACCAGACCCTGAAAGATCATAGTAGACCCAGGAGTCGCACTAGATCTCACAGAGTTACAGAGAGTTCACAACCATAATATAGCAGTTCACTTGGCATATGATAGCCAAAAATAGTTTTTTACAGATCAGTTTAGTCTCAAAGACTAATACAGTTTCAAATAGTGTTTGTCTTAGAAACTATATACTTCTTAGGTCTAGTAGACTATTACCACTAAGGTATTAGGGCTATACTTAGACAGCTAGGCTACTGACTAGACTTCTTTGATAAATGAGCATAGTATATGGATGAGAAAAGTAACAAATTGCTTTTCAGAGTTATAGTTAGATAGACCACTATCCAGTAGTTATTAAGCTTGACCAAGGGAGAGATAAATCACTATATGCCAAAGTTTTGTATTTAGAAAGGGGTCAGGTACAATTCTTTATGATAGAGTAAGTGGTAAACTATGTTTCCAATAGCTGAGAATATGAGAAGTCAATATCCCACATGAACATAGTATTAGTTAGTGGCAATCACTTTTCAATGCTTGCACGAAAAGCTCAGAGTCATGCTAGTCAGTTGCAAAATTGAGAAACTGAATAGTACTTTCTCTTAAGTAGATAAAGAGAGTAAAGCAAAGTTCAAGCCTAAAAGAGCAAGTATAATAGTGAACAAAGAAATTGGGACAATTAAAAATAGAAGCTCCTTAAAGGAGTTATGCTCTCAGGAAGTGGTTAAAATATGAGCCTATGATAGAAAGAGATATAAATCTTGATTATGCGATGAGCTAATAAGAAAAAAGGTAAGGTTAAACAGTGGAATGAACACTTAAATAAGTTAAGTAAGCAGGAAGAATCTCTGATGGCTCGTAATAAATAGAGAAAGATAAGAGACTTTGTAGATAGCCATTAGAATATAGTTTTGGAGATTTGATACTAATAATACATCTCCAATCACATCTGCAAGTAAGTCCACTAAATAGAAAAGTATAACCCTTATGAATTGGGTTAAAACCAATCAGATAGGAAATAGTAAGCTCTCCCAATAATAGGCCAGAGTTAATAAAATATGTTTTAGTATCAGAAGTTAATTCTCTTCATAACAGGAACAAGTCATATGCTTTGTAGAAACAACCTAGAGAAAAAGAATCATATACAACCAAGCTAGCAATGTTAATTCTCTCGTAAGAAGAGGCTTAAAAGAGCCTAGTCTATGAAAAAAGTAAGTACCGACTAGAAAAAGTATAAGACAAGCATGGTAATATTTATATTACTAAATTTTGACGACGAAATTTTTTGGAGGGGGAGAAATGTAATATCTGGTCTCTTTAGAACTAGACTAAAACTGACAAGATTACAAAAGAAGACCCTAGAATGAAATGATTAAAGGCTAAATAAGATTAGAATAATAATTTAGACATTTAGAAATGAGAATACAAAACTAATGATGGCCTAAAATTAGAGCGAAAGTAGCTAAACAAAGAAGTAAAAAACGTAGTGGTATTTTCATAATTTTGGTAACTTTTTGAAAACTCAAAGGAGGGGGTTTTAAATAATAAAATTGAGTTTTTTTTAGGGTTCTTAGAGGTCTCAAAAATCATAAGAACTTTTAAAATGGTTAAAACTCTTCTGGTGTACTATTTAGGCCATTAGTTGATCGAAACTCTAACCTAATCATTCGATAAAGTTTTAAATCTAATTTGAGTGAAACCAAAGATATTTTATGAATTAGAAAATCTCATATAAAAAAGACGATTTTAAAAAAGGATTCAAAACGAACTCAAAAGGCATAATTAAAGTATAGTGGCAAATTGGTAATTACAGGAAGAAGTCAAAATATCTTTTTCTATTTAATTATGATACACTAGACATTTCTTCTTCATCTCTGCTAACCTGAACCAATGCTAAATGGAATGGAAATGGAGTGAAAAATGGGAGAAGAGAGAGAAGAAAAAGAAAGCTAAATAAGTAAACATACATATAAAATCTCATGTTACCATAGTTATTAACCTTGCTCTACTCTTTATGCTTTTTCTAATGGTAGTTTCAACTTCATGAAAGAATGATTTTAGTGACTAACCTCATGAAAAAAAATGGAGGTTTGGAGCAACCAAATAGAGTAAGAGAATCACCATTTAGTAAGCTTTCAAATAAGGTATGTCTTATAATAGAAAGACTTTTTTTTCTTTGAATTCTAATGGCTTTCATACTAGGTCTAGAGAGAGACTAGAAAGGAAAGTGAATTTGGCTAAAACTTGATGAAATTAAGGGTTTTGAGGCATGTGGAATTAGATTATGCAATTGAAATCAATTAGAAAGCTTTAAAATTCAAGATAAGAAAGTTAGGGTTTCCATTGCACTTAAGAAGTTTTATAACTATTATAAGGTATTTTAAGCCATATGAAACTGTGATTAGATAAAAGAGAAGTCAAGAAACATGGCCATGCATAAAAACCCAAGAAAGAACCAATAAAACTCCATATGGCTCCTTTATGGTTAATGGTTCGGCCAAGTAAGAGATAAGGTACTTAGAGAGTGTTTCTTTGAGTTTTAATGAATTTAGGGACTTAGATATGATGAATAAATAATTATAGAAGTATTGGTTTGAATTTAGAAGCCCAAGAATTAAAGTTGAAATTCTAAGGGCTTAAAGGAGGTTAATGAAGCAAGTTGGATCTAAAGCTTTCTAACCAAGTATGTAATGACTCAAATGAGTCTCTTGAGAATTATAAGACTTGTAGGAACCAAGTGTTTGGAGTTTAGAAAGCAAAAACCAATGGTTGCTTCATAATGGACCTAAACTAATCTAAATTGCCACTTTGAGTCCTAATGAGATTCAGTAAGCATCTTGGAACCTAGAGTAAGTTCTATAAGATTGATATGCCTTGTAATTCTCATATGTAGGTCAAGGTAACTCCAACTCACTTATTTGTGGATGTCAAGGCAAAGAAAGTAAGGAAAAAAAGAAGTCAACAAGTGAGTTAGTGGTACATCCAAGTCCTTAGAATGACAAGGTAGCTTTATCTCCTTCTCTTGCATACATTTGAATGTTTGAATGAGTTGTAATGCTTGTATGTGTTGTTGCTTGATGTATTCATGATGTATGTTTTAGCATAGTTTTCATATTGAGCTATATGAATGAGAATGATATATGTTTTGACTCCTACCTCCTATAAGGCTTGGAATTGAGCATAGTAGCTCTTCCTTAGCCCCAAAATTGAGAAAAGTTAAGTCTAGCAAGTTTATGATGAAGCCATAGCTATGAAAGGAATGAGTTTTTACGTTTTATGATGCATTTGATTCATATAAAGCATAAGCATTTCATTCTTGCATCATATGCATAACATACATTCATGATATTCTTGTATGTATTGAGTTGGTTGAAATTAACTACTGAAATTCTCTTAAATCTCACCCCCATGCTCCTATTAATCATTTTAGGTTCTCCAAACCAAGGTTAAGACTAACAAAGATCATAGATAATAGGAGATTATGTATTAGAATCCTATTTTGCACTAAAGTTTATTTATATATATGCACATGATGTTTTACAAGTACTGTGACATACTTATGAGGTATATGATAATGCTACTTCATGTTTAATGATGAAACTATGTGTAAAAGTATAAGAATACTAATGTATGACTATTTGTGGCAATATATATATATATATTATGGTGGAGTTTTAGTTATGCGAAGACATGATGTATGTATATATTCTTAGGTGTTCAAGGGTCAAATTTTGATCCACTTATTTTGGAATGATTTGGATGGTTAGAGAGGGCATTTAGGATGAAAGAAATGTACTCAAAGTAGAAGAAATCCAATTGGATACTAAATGGTCCAAATTGGAACCTAAAATGGTCTCAAATTTGCCATAAACAACTCCCAGGTTAAAAGTAACCTAGATGAACTAGTTTGAGCTAATATTTGCCTTGCATTTAAACCCCTTCTAGAACTTTGTTTCAAGCCATGAACCATAATTTTTGGAGTTGCACATAATATTTTACAAATTTTTGAAATTGGACAAAAATGTCATATTAGGCTTGGTACTGTTCACGTATGATATATTTAGTGTCCTAAGTTTTTTAGGGCTAAATAAAGTCTAATACTCATAAAATTTTACAGGCATATAACTGACATTATGGGCTTTCTAGGGCCACTGAGTTTGCCTAAGGAATTGTATAAAGAAAGTTATGAATTTTTGAAGTTGAGGATCTGACTATGCTTGAATATGATAGCAGTTTTTGATATGCCATGTACTTTGTCAGCCAAATGAACTCAGATGATTCTAAAATTTTGGTAGAAATTAGGCCTCATCTTAAGATTTCTATAGCCACTAAGGGCACCTAATTTGGAGTTTTGTAGCTTAAGATATGCAATTTTAAATTTCAGGTCTACTACTTGCCTCCATTTCTAACTTATGTTATTGTTGCATTGCATTTGACTAGGCAAATGAATTCAATTTCACCTAAAATTTTTACAGCAAGTAGTTCACATCCTAAGCTTTGCATAAACACCTAATTTGCCTAATTTGGAGTTGTATAGTCCATGTTATGAATTTCCAAATTTAGGGTAGATTTTGGCACCTATGCTATCATTTCGGGTTTTTGGAGATTTAAGGGGTTCCACGAGTTATGTACCATAACTTGAGTATGAACAAACTCATATATCATAAAAATAGGTTAAGGAAAAGAAAGAATCAAGTTTGGACTCTTATAGCTCAAAATGACCTATGAATAACCCGATTTTGGTATTAAAAAGCTTATGAATGAATGTCTTGCTTGTAACTCATTATTTCCTATAAATGAGATAATAAAAGCTAGGTAGGACACACTCCCTTGATCAAGTACCTAAATTAAAAATATAAAATATTATTAGAAATATATAAAAATTAAATTACAGGAGATAAATATTATTTAATAAGTACATTATAAATATTACCAGTGAAGCTTGGAAGGAAGCAAACTCAAAAGGTAGGTGACCTAAATAATTTTAAAGAATGAAAGTCATCATTGCATCAAGGTTTCTTTTTTATTTAGTTAGCATTGTTTGTAATTAAAAAACTTGTCTTTCTAGTTCTACAATAGAATGAGCAAAAGTGCTTGTCTCACTTAAGAACAGGTGGAATGCTCAAACACTTAAGGGAAGGAGCCTAATCTCAAACCTTGAATGCGACCCCAATGCTTTTAACTTCTTAGAGTAAAAGCCAGTGAATTTTTAGATAATATTTCCTAGGAAAGAGACATTGAACTAGATTCATGTGCAAAAATCTTTTTATGCATAACCTTAATATTGCCAAATATTACTAAGACCATAATCACAATATTGCCAATAATGAACATTTCCATAACTCACAATTGTAATATTTTTAAATATGAATCAATTACTAAAACCATGATCATAATATTGTCAAATATAAACCATAATTAAAATATTACCAAGTATAACCAATTCAATAACCTTTAATCACAATTTTTCAATTATTCTCAATTCCATAAATCTTAATCAAAATATTACTAAGTATCTCTACCTTTCAATGTGCAAGGCTATTTGACCTTCTAGTATATAGGATTATTTTCCTTTTTCTATTTTCTTTTTGGGGCCTTTTCCAAACCATTGACAAAAACACATCCATAAGCTTAACACTAACTTAGTAAGAATGTTAAAAAGTGTCATTACCTGAGTTATTGGGTTTAGTTGGTAGACTATAAATGTTGCCCATCGATCTCTTTAAATTCTATGTGGCACTTTCAAGATAAGCTAACCCATAGTAGATATACCATGATATATTTTTTGCTACAATCTTTGTCTCCCATCCTTCCACCTAGTTCTAAGCAATTTTGAGATACAACTTTTATGCCCATTTGTATGAGAATCAAACTTAGCCTTCAAAGTCAAAAATAAAAGTTAACAAGGATACATGAACAAAGCATAAAAGTAGCTTAAATACATAGCAGTGTTAACTAAATAATCTTTTTTACACATTAGCCTTGTAGTCAGTAGGCACTTCCTTCCAATTCTCATAACTTATAGGAAACAGAATAAATTCTTTTGCAATGGCATCTTAATATCCACATAGCAAGCCACCGCCATCTCAAAAGGTTAAATTTGGTTTTTTTATTGCACTCTAACCTTCTTGCTATAGGGAAACAACCAAGCATCATTTATTGTGAGGTGTCTTCTGGTTATAATCCCATGCTTATCTATGAAATTGAAGTTAGCACATGAATTTAAGGATACTCAATTTAATGCATTGGAATTTCAAAATATACTTGCCAATAAATGTCAACAATCCAAGCTTTTCACACTTAATAAGCTAATCAGGTGCATTATCTCCCTCACCCTCCTTATTATCACCACTGTAGACATTCACTTCGGGTGGAAATTGAGTACTTAGTTGGTTAACTTCCTTTGTAGAAGTGGACAAGGTGGCTGGAACTTGTGTGGAAAGGCCACCCTTATCATCTAATGGTGCAACAAGACCACCAATAATGGCGCTTTATAATAGGTTGGAACTAGTCATCTTGTGAAAGACTCACTTTATCTTCTAAAATCTTGAAAATAGATAAAGATTTAATTAGTTAAATAAAGCCAAGAAAAATATGAAAGCAAACCATATATGTATATAAACAATATTTAACATCAAATGAAAAGATAAATATCTAAAACACCTTGCCAATGGTTTATTTTTCTCTCCATTTGAAAATAACATTTCTAAGTTTTGAGACAAATACAACTCACATTTATAGAAAATATCTTTATCATCTTCACCCATATCACATAGGTCTTGTTGCTTAAGATGTACAATAATGTTCCGATCTTTATCCAAATTATCTTCTACAAAATAAATAATTTGACCCTCTAAAACTAGGACATAAGGCTCATCATCTTCACAGTCACTAATGTGAATCAATCATGCAAAAATTTTAAATGTAATACTTAGGTCATCTGTCATAACTAGCCTTATATAGCAATTCTCATATCATTCTATTCCTATGGCAACAAAATAACAACCATAACTAAATTTTTGGTAGCGATTTTAACTTGTTTAATATATTAACTTGAACTATAGGGGTCAAAATTTTAATTCATCTTCTTTCTCACTCATGGTTACCATAGACAAGTTTGTTTTGATCCATAAAACCAAAATACAAATCCCATTTGTATAAGGGAGCTATATAACTCATTTTAGCCACTTTGACATAATAGGGCCTTAAATTTTAAAAATTTATAACTTTAATTATACAATTTCTATTTATGCAAATTAAATGTCTATTGAAAGCATATGATATGAACTTTATATTATAAAAATTTCAAGTGAAAATAAATTCATTTAGCTCCTAAAAAATATAAAAATCCAAGGCTATTGCAGATGAATAGTAACGATCAAAATTTACATAATTTGGCTAATTTTAAAAATTTATAAAATATTTTATAGAGCTCAAAAAAATACCATCATTAACCTATTAGAAAACTCTATAAATTCTCCAATTGCTTGCCAAATTTTAGCCCCAAACTAAGTTATTTAGGCTATCAAGGATAGAAATGCAACTTATGACTCACTTGGACCAAAATTTAGTTTTAAAGTGATCCAATTAGCCTCTAATTTGCACTATCTCATTTTGAACAAGTGTTAATCTATCTCATTATAAACAAGTTTTAATCTATCAAAAATATCATTTTCATAAAGTCCATTACATTAAATAAGGACTACATCAAAATTTTACCATTTCAACACCCAATTATACATATGGACCATAATACTTCAAATATACAAGTTGATGAACTAATGGCCTTACCATGTATCAAAATGACTTATATTCATATTCTCAAACTCATATGCATGTTGGCACAACATAACCTTGTCAAATATATAAGAGTTTATCATTATAGTATCTCATATATCACTAAATACACAAGTTACAACATCAACTTCCAATACATCATTCTTAAGCTCCAAATCTTCTCCTTTTTCCTCCTTCTTTCTTGGGGAACTTATAATGGTTAGTGGGAGATACATGGGTAGGATTCTAGGAAGAATCTCAATAACAAATATCAACCATATCCATACATACAAGAATGTCATAAGGAAATACAATGCATGCAGGTGCAAGCAAGTGAATCATATGTATCATGTAACTTAAACATAACTTTTATCAAGCCATGGCATCCAAACATATTGTCCAGGCTCAACTAAGCTATACCGTATGCCAAGGAAGAGCTTCTGTGCTTAATTCCTGCCATAAAAAGTTGAAAGCCAAAGACATACCTTATTTGAAAGCTTTCTAGTGCATGACATACTTTATTTAAAAGCTTGTTCAATGGTGATTTTTTGCCATTTTTGGTTGCTTCAAACCTTTATTTTTTCTCAAGAGGTTAGCCACCAAAACCATCCTTTCAAGAAGTTGAAACCATCATTAGAAAAGGCTTGAAGAGTAAAAGAAGTTTGATAATTAGCATACTAAGAATATTTTGTGAGTTTTCTTGCCTATTTTTGCTTTTTCTTCCTTTTTTCTCCTCCCATTTTTGGATGCATTTCTGGTTTGTTTGGAGCTAGTTCAAGTTAGTGAAAATGAAAAGAAAGGGCTAGCATATTTTATAAAGAGGAGGAAGATATTTCATAATAATTTCAAAATACCAATTATGTCCTTTCGCTTCATTTCCTTTGTTTGAGCTCATTTTGTATCCTTTTCAAAAACCATATTTTCTATATGAAAATTGAGGCTCTCTATTTTATTAAAAATATGTTACTTCAAAATTTTTGGGATTTAAAATTATCCCAAAAAGTTTGATAAAAGTTATAGTCGACTGATATCCTAAACTGGACATCGTTAGGTTTTAGTCATTCTGACAGTTCTCATAACTTTTGAAAACTCTAATGGGTTTAATTTTAGCATTTAAAACTCTTTTCTTTAAGTTTTTAAAATTTTTTTCTAAAATTTTTATTTTGCCATTACAATTTTGGTTTAATCTGTTTAGCCATTTTAACTTTGGTTTTGACCATTACAAACTTCCTGTCCTTATTTCTTGATATCCTAATTAATATTTTACCCTTGATTTTCTTTAATTCCTTTTTTTTTAGGATCTTTTTCTATCATCATACTAGTTTTAGTTCAATTTTAAAGAATTGGGTGTTTCATCGTCAGTTACAATTCTTATAAGATTGATTGTATTAGCCCATATACACTTAAACAAGGTCATTATAAATCAATCATGAAATTAATTCAATACTGTATGCTAGTTTTCCATAATAAAGCACACCACCAAACTACATATGGCCATTACTACTACTTGCACAACTTTTTGTTTAGAAAATACCAAAAACTCTATTATTTTAAGCTTTCAGCCTTTGATCTCATTCTTAAGTATGAAATTTGAATATATTAACATTATATGCATTATATCTCTTTGGATAATCAATTGACCCATGGCAAGAAATTATAAATCATTTGAATGAGATTCATTGATGTCATTTCTTATCTAAAAGGAATGAGAATGACAATTTTGATATACTACTACTTATCAATGCAACAATAATATGTGGACATGTACTTTACTAATAAGAAAACCACTTAACAAACTCTTTATGAACCCTCCCGTCAATATCAAAAGAAGACTATGAACAACTTCTTATGGCCTGTTTGGTAAACTATTTTCAAAACAGTTTTTTGTTTTTAAGAACAAAAAAATAAAAAAACTTGTTTGATAATGTGTTTTTAATGAAGTATTTTGTAAAACAAAAAAAATAGAATTTTGTTTTCGGAAACAGAAAAATCAAAACATATTTTAGATGTTTTGTAACTTTTGTTCTGTAAAATCAGAAAAATAAAAATAAAAAATAACTATTTTTCAAAATAATGATTCAAACGGATTTTTTTAATTTTTTTGTTTTCAAAACTTGTTTTAAAAAACATCTATTTTGAAAACAATAAAACAAAATAGAATCAAACAGGCCCTTAATTGTCTCCATATGAGGCCTTTAAATTCCCTATATAAAATACACAACGTAATTAAGTGTTGTAGTGGTTAAGAAACTCTTAGTTTAATAAATCTAATTTAATTACTAAAGAAAAATGTGTACTTCTTGACAGTTGGCAAGGACATGCTAATGGGCTTATAATTTCTCCATTGGGAAGAGGGCGAAATATTTAAAACTACCAATTGGTTTTCCAATAGGTGGAGACAAAGTGCTTGCATTGGATGACATAACATCAAGTTAATCATTAACACGTCTAGGAGGTCGAATATGGTCTTAATCCTATCAAAATACCTAGAGCAAAATGTGAGAACCTTCTAAGCAATATAACCTTCAACTATTACGTCCTCTAGTTCAACTATGTTATGTACATAAGATTTCAATGTTCTAAGTACCTAAGGAAGTGCATAGAATTATAAGTCATGAGTGCAAATTATGAGGATTTGAAACAATTAAGAACAAATTATATCCACATTTACCTCTCTACAGGTTACATCTAATGATATTGGACAGGGCTTTCTAGTTTGGCTACTTCAACTACGTGTACAATCAAATAAACCATGACTGTGAAAAATGAAGGCAAGAATAACATTTCCATATGACATAGTGTAAGAACAACTTTATTTGTTTATTGGTCAAGTTTATTGACATTCAATACTCTATTACATAGTTGTTTAAAGAATGAACACAAATAAGTTAAATTTGTGCCTTTCCCATGGCTAATGATGAAAGTTGTTTTGTACGACCGTGAGTTTTAACTTTTTAATTCTCCAATTTTTTGTTGTCTCAAATCAATATATCTGGAAATGCTACTTGAATATTAGACATTCTTGTTAGCATTTGTTAAAGTGAATAATGCTAGAAGATATCTACCACTTTCATTAGGCTAAAGATCAGATCCAATCCCCATTTCTTATAAGCCTTTCCAAGCATTTTAATGATCTTTTGATCTTTTAGTTTCATTCATCAAAGCAAATATCATATTGTCACAAACATTTTTTCAATGTATATCATGTCAAGATTATGGCATAACAAATTGTTTGACCAATATAGGAGTTCAAAAAATATATTCTTCTTTTACCATTGTCGAATTTCTACCTTGACATCAGTTGACACTCAAGGTCTTCTTGCTTAACTTTCTGTAACAACCAGAAAAAAAAAAGCTAAAAAATTTTGAAGCCCTGAAATTTTTTAAATCTGCTAGTTATAGCGAGAAATGGCCTAACTATAGTGAATGTACCTATTCGCTATAGCGAGAAAGGGTCTAAATTACTTAAGGTTAAGACATTATGGTGTTGCACCTTTAACTTCCACATCTTTCCTGAATGTAACATTAACATTCTCAACTTGTCTTGAAATTTCTAAGCCACTTATTTGCCTTCAATGGATTTCTCTTTTTTTCCCTACCATCAAATAGATCTCAAGCTAATCTAAATTTGTGCCTTTGGTTCAGAAAATGTCAATGACCCATAAAACATCACTTTTGACTATAAGGAAATCGAAGAGGAGTTGAGTCAAAGTTATAAGATAGATAAGCTAACTTGGTATGTGTATTTCATCTAGATAAGGTTCTTAGGCCTGGAAAATCACTACTAGTCCATAACAAAAATGCACCCATGTTCAATTCTTACTTGCTATAAAAATTAAAAGGTTTAACCTCGACATCTCCTAACTCTATTAACTTTTAACTCTTCTATTAATGGTTCTAGATAAACACTTATATCATTGCCTAGTGCTCGCTTCCCAAGAATAGTCATTAAAAGAAAGAACAAACTCTGTTTCGTATACATCCAAGGAGAGAGGTTGTAAGCTAGTGCTCAAGTTGCCAAATAGATTGAAACCATCCATAGATCGTCTAAGGCTGCATTTTGAGGATTTGAAGCAAACTGAGGATTCATTGAGTTAAATTTCTTCCATGCTTCAAAGTACCAAGAATGCCTCATCATGCCATTAAGTCTCATTTCCATTGCATGCCATCTCATATGTTCAATTGTCTTAAAAAAACATAAACAACCTTTGCAACTATGGCTTTAATGGAAAGTATTGCAGAACTTTTATAGGCAACTTTTATTTCTTTTTAATACCATTGGACACTGATAATTATTATCGAATAGTTACAAATAACTTAGTTGTAAAATAAATTTGTGAATAGTGGTGTAACCAAGATTATCTCTTACGAAAATGGATTCTAGCTACCAAAGAGAGTTTTCCAAATGTCTAATGCAACTTAAAAACTAAAAATTACAAAAATCAATTAAGGGATTAATGACTAAAATTAAAAGCAATTCAGGAAGTAAAATAAAACTATTAACTAAAATCAAAAGAAGTGAAAATAATCAAGCAAATAAGTGTGGCTAGCCTTAAGTGAATTCTTTGAAGTTTGACTCTCATCATCTAAATTAGATTTCATTAAGAATTATACCTAATTTTCTTTAGTGTATTCCTAATTAATTTCCTAAAGCAACCAATTAAGATGAAAGAAATTAGCAATTTAATGTCTCTTGAAGCCTCAAGCTTACACTAACTTCTTAATCCTTGAATTAAGCTCATTGAACGGACCAAAACAAATATCAAATGCTTTTTATAGGTTTTTCACTTTCATCTTAAATGTTTAATTGACCAATCAAATATCACAATTCCTTAAATCAACAATTAAACACAAAATTCCAACAAGATTACACAATGACCATTGTATTAACCAAGTTGAAAAATTAGAGGAAAAAGAAAAAAAAAGTGCAGCCACTAAAAAAAACAATTAATCCCCAATCCATTCTTTAAAATGTTAATCCAATAACTCAATAATTTCAAGAATCCAATCCAAAATCTTAGCCACAATTCTCTAGTAATTATAAGCTAAATCTAGACTTATAAAACCAGAAAATTACAACATTAAATGGAGAAGAAAGGGAAAGAAAATTATCCAATTGTTGGAGCATATGTTTTGGATTCAAATCTTCACTCCAAAACCTTCATCCCATGCTAGCTACATTGAAGAATCAAGCTCTCATTAGAGGAGAATGAATGAGGAAATAATGGTAAGGATACACAGTTATGGAGCTTCTCGAAATGGAAATGAATGATGATGCTCTCTTGTGCGTGCTATTGCCTACAATCCAAACCTGAGATTCCACTTTCATCAATCCTCTCATCACGTTTTTGCAGCCTCATTCCAAGAACCCTCCAATTTTCTCACTGGTCTGCTGTCTCCTTAAGAGAAGCCCTAAAACCCAAGAGTCCTCCTTGCTTCCCCAAATCACTAAGATGTGTTCTTCTTCTCATTTCCTCCCACATGCTTCCTTCAACCCTGAGCCTTCCTCTTCACATGACTGTATGCGTGTGTAATTGTGAGTGAGGGGGGTGTTTATGTGTCCTAGATGTGAATGCCGCGGAGTGGGTGAGAATAGAGTGAATGTGGATGTGTTCATGTATGGAGCTCCCTCTGATTGTATGATGTGCATCCCGTGTATGTAAATGTATTGTGCATGTGAGAATGAAAAGTGGAACCTTCAATTCGTTCGTGTACGTAAATGAGAGAATGGATGTGGTGCTGTGTTTGTGACGTGAGTATGTCCTATCTAAAAACCGAAGACTAATCTCACGTAACTCCTGGACCCATGCGTGTCTAGGTGTAATCATGTGAGATAGTGGTCTATGTAGCTGCTGTGTGCATCATGGAGTGGAAGGCAACATGACTTTATGTGTGATTAGGAGGCAACCCGTGCTTACACGTGTATGAATGAGAGAATGGTGCAAGTCCATATGTTTGAGAGCTCCATCCGTGCATTAAGTGTATGGCCCGTGTGATTTGTTAAGCCACAAAGTGTGCATGTGCCAATGGGTGAATTAGTGGCGTGGCATTCATGTAGCCGCTGGACATGATTTTGTGTGTTAAATCCCGAGCTTCCCTGGAGTGAGCTATCCATTTACCATTCATCCGTGCTTCATTGTACGTGTAATTGATGCATGCTTCATGAACCCGTGGAGTGTGTATATTGGAAGGACGTGTGAATATATGAATGATGAAGTGGGCCCGAGAAGGAGAAAGAGGCTAACATACTAATGATTCACAAAGCTCCTTTTTGCATGAAGATCCCATGCTCTTATCCCACGTGACAATCCGTGTGAGTATGTGAGACTATTTGGGCTCTTATGTGTTTTTCTTCTCATAAATGTGTATCCAAATGATCTGCCTCTCTCCCAATCTAACATACATTAACGCCAAATCATCCTCCATTTTTTCAATTTCCATTTCCTGAAAATTAATTAAGAAAAATCTACCAAAGAGTAAAACAAAGTATTAAATAGAAAAAATTCACAAAAAATCATTTAAAAGAATTCATGCATTAAAAATCCAAAATTTTGTGAATTAATTCCTAAAATGTAAAAATTGGCCAATAAAATCAAATATCCTCCAATTAAATCTATTAAACCTTAATGCATTATTAAAATACCCAAATAAAGAGAAAAAATGTATAAAAAATAACATTTATCAGACACACCTAACCCTTTGGTTTCCACCTAAATGTATTGCATTTTTTTTACAAGCATCTTTATCTATATCCTCCTCTCAGTATAACATGTAGTCATTTGGGCATGCATGAATTTTAGTGTAAAGAAACTTGAGCTTGTTAATGATTTTCTTCACCTCATAAAAAAAAAAAGGTGAAATCTTTGCATGTTCAAGGACATCTGCCAATAATTCTAGTATCATAAGCATTGCCTTATCATTTATTTTGCATAGGCACTTAATGTGATGCAATTTCACTAAGAAAGATAATTTCAAATCATAATCCTATCTTAAATGACATGTGGCCTTGAAGAAATTTCAACTATAATGTCTAGTATGCTTGTCTCCCCATGTCTAAACCATATAATGTACCCCGTTGGAAATGGCTTAGCAATTAGATGATCGTAAACATTTCTAATTTGCCTTTTGTTAAACTTGCATTTAGGACATAAACAAATTTTCTTGCCTTTAACACTTTTATTGGCAAATGTAAAATCTAAAATTTATTCAATACTGGCACATATTCAAGGGTGTTTCTAGGTTTTTCAATTCAAGATTTATCCATTACAAAAAATAATAGCACTCTATTATAAATAAATTCTAGGTTAGCAAATAACATTCTAATCAAAGAATATTTCACAGCATTATTTCTTAACAACAATGAATTTGTTTTATATATGTATAAAAATAATCAAATAACCAAATAGCATACGTAAAATTAGAAAAAAAAGTTGGGATTAAGTAAACATAATAAATTAAGATGAAAAAATAAAATAAAAAGGGAAAAGAATGGGAAGGGAATAAATATATAAAGTTCAAATACATACATAATTAATAGTTCCCCAATCTAAAAGCCAACTAATTAGCTTAACTTTTTTCAAATTGTTAAACTAATTTGATAGCCACTATGATTTGCAATCCTTAAGTATTTAAGAAAATTTCAAATTTGCAATAAGTCTAATTGAAAGACTAAATAAAATATTGAAATAAAGAGATATTCTTCAAATTTATATAAAAAATATCAAATATCAAAGATTGAAGAAAATAAACAAAGTAAGAGTGGGGCTCTAAGCAAAGAATATTTCATATATGTATAAAAATAACCAAGAATTAAACATTAAAAAAATTATTTTAACAAAACAAAAACTCAGATATATGAAAATATAAGAGAATTATGAACAACATAAATCTAGGATTTCAATACAAACATTTAAATAGTCTAAGATCTCAACCCAAATCAAATCAATTTCAGCCAAAAACCAATCAATATATCTAAAAAAATGTGAAATTTTTTTGAAGAAAATGCCTTATGGAGAAGAGAAGTTGAACTAATGCGGTGGATAGCGTGCTAAAGACAGCGAACAGTGGTGGGCGATGGACGACAACTAACAGATAGTCCAATGGCAACAACACAACGATGGACGGTGATTGCTTTTTCCCGACGACTCGCTTGGGGAAGAATCACTACTACTAGAGGATTTAAAAATTTTTAGACCTCAGATCTAACATCTATTGAGGGGGCTCATTAAAGAATTAGAAGCAATTACAATTGTTGCTATGTTGCAGTGTTTGTATCAACTACAATAAATTTTATTTTTAGTAGTGGTTTTGACAATGGCTTCTATGAAACTGTCACAAAATTTAATTTTTTTGGTAGTGAACTTTCTATTTGTATATAGTTTACACCAATTAGTGCTTTATGGTGAGAACTCCAGCCCTAAAAAATAGGCTATTTCATCATATTTTCCAACAACATAAAAGTTTAATTTTCTCACTAATTCCTAATCCAATTTCTATCAAATCTTTATCATATGCTCTCTTCAATATAGGCTTCACATAATAAAAATTTTGTAGCCTAAGATGGCCTTTATTAGATTTTGTCATTAAAGGGGTTCAAGGTTGCATATTGTTCATATGATTATTTGAAAAAAAATTTAAATGTAAATTCGTAAAATAAAACATGAATGAAACTCATTTACTACAAGGGAACAGAGAAAATTGAGCCAACCATGCTCTGATACTAATGAAAGGAAAGTTTCAATGCTTACCTATGCGAAAGTGGGTCTTTTAAATTCTGTCTCACATGGTTTTGACTAGAATCACTAGGTGAACTTTGATTTCTTATTCACAGCAAATGTCCATAGGAAGAAGATTAGAAAGACTTTACTGGTCTCTGTGTTCTATGTTCTTTCTCTTTTCTACCTGTGTTTTTTGAGGGCAAGGGAGAAGGGAAGAAAGAATGATTGTACACTTCATTCATCTAATCAGTTTTTTTAATTTTTTTTAAATAATTAACTCCCTAATAAAGCTAACAACTAACGGTTTTGAATTTAAAATTTCAAAACTCAAATTCAAATAAATAAATGAAATAGATAATAATTAATTCATAATCAATAATTAATTAATTAATTTGAATTGGGTTACTTGGTTGAGCGGTCCAAATCCCACTAATGAAAGGTTCTTTCCAAACTCTTTGTCTTCACAGTCAAGGTCTTCTCGATTGAAGCTATTTTTGAATTCAAAATCCTTCGCTTAACTGCATTTTGAGATTGTTTCAGTTATTTTCTCAATTTATTTGTTTTGTTTGCGTTTTTGTTAATTTTCTTAATTAGAAGGTTTATTAGATTGGCTATCTCCACTCTATAAATAACTATATATTTTTTATTAATAGCATCATTGAATAAAATTACAAAAGTTTCTTCTCTATATTGAGTTTGCTCTTCTACTTTAGCTATTCACGCTAATTTGCTACGTCAACTTCAATCAGAGGTATAATAAGTTTATATTTCAAAACCATAGATGTGGTTTACCAGATTTCTGCACATATTTTAGTACAAAATCAAATGGTGCGTGCTGACTGTTTTGGGCTTATGAGAGGAAAAGTACTGGGATCAACATATTATTATATTTGAAATTTCGATGATCGATGGTGGCATTTTCTGTCTGTTGCTTTCCTTGTGAATTAATTGATTGAGAGAATATGTGAATCATCTGCTTGTTTTCCCTTTCAAATTCTGTTTGAGGTTGATTTTTAACTAGCATTTCTTCCTACTGTAGGCACTGAATTAATTTGCTCAGTTATCAATCAACTCTTTAAACAACATTTTCAAGAGTTTGATGTTGGAGATACTGAACAGCAGTTAGCATATGTTCGAGTTACAAATAAATCTGTTTGTGGTTTATTGTAATTGAATTTTGCACTTGTACTTATGACAGCGTCAATTAATTGAGGTATTTGAATCCATTTATATGTACTTTGACTTTAATAGTGCCCTTGATGACAAATATATGCATTGAAGTCACATGTATATTAGTACTGCAACACAAGTAATTAATTGACGTTCTCATTCTCTTTGACCCTTCGTCAAGGCAGACTCTCGTTCAAGGTTTGTATGTATATAATATTAGGTTTTGATATTATATTTTTATATATCTTAAAAATTTAAGTCTATTGGGTCTATTTATATATTTTTATGTAATTTATTTTATTATTTGATATTTTAATTTGAAGCTTTTAAACCTACCTATATATATATATTATATGTAATCCTCACACAAAATTATTATTATTATTATCATCATCTACTTCTCTCTCTCTCTCTGTTTTTATTTGACACTATGTTCTTTTTTTTTTTTTCCTTCGAGTGTGAGTTTTTAACCCATACATCTAGCTTTTAATTTTCAGTTTTTTAAGGTAATCTTTTTTAGTTTAAAATTTGGAAACTCACTTGGTTATTTTAGTTTTAAATACTAAGTTGTTAACTCATAAATGTTAGTTATGTTATACTTTTTTATATATTATTAATATTAAAATAAAGAAGTAAATTTGTAATTTCAATTTCTAACATTTTATTTAAATAATATATTATAAACATTATAATTTTTTAAATAAAAAATGTAATTTCTAAAAAAAATTAATATCAAAGCACCAATTTTTATACAGATATCATAAATTTAATTTTCAGTAACAACAAATTAAAATTAATTTTAAAAATCAATTTAAATTTTGAGTATATTATGGTAATAACTAAAATAAGATAAAAAGAATTCATTTTTTTTAAAAAAAACACAATGTCAAACTTCAATGTTATTTTAAACTTTTGATGGTAAAACTTTTGATGCTCTTGCAATGGAAATTCTAATAATAAATAGCCTCAAACATGCAGAATTCAAAATGGTTTAAATCCGCACAATAGTATACATGAAACATATCGTTACATTATTAAAGAATTTTTCTTAAAGTTGTCCAAACTCTTTATTTCGAAAGAGGTTTGTACTTAAAAGCATATTTTTGTTGTTTGGGAATTCACTCAGTTTCATTATTTAATAAGTCCAAAAGATGAGTTGTCTTGGAATCCTCATTGATTAATTGCCAAATTCTTCATCTTTATTAAGTTCATCCTTAATGTTAATGCCATAACAATTATCTTCATTTTGAGAAGTACAACTAGACATGCTATCTTCCTCTGTTTGAGATACAACTTCTTTAACTTCTGTGAAAACTTTTTAAAAGAAGAAATTAAGGCTAATTGAGCTAAAATATGAGTCTTGGATTGAAGAAAAGGTGAATTATCGGGTTCCTTAATGGAAAGTTGGGCATGTTAAGTAAGCTATTTATGGACTATTTTGGTATTGCAATAATATTAATAATTATACCTAAGCCACCACTTGACTCAGATGGTTTTAACTAGATAATCAATTTTAAGCAATATTCCAGGCCTCATGGAATAATTCCATGAAACAATCCAAGGGATTTTGAAAGAAACAAAAAACACGAGGGGTTTCATTTCTATTAGAAAATTGGTGTGAATCTTGAATAAGTTATATGAATCTAAGATTTCTTGAGGAAAAATCTTTTGAATTAGTCTTAAAAAATGGAGCCATTCAACAAACCAAATGGGAAGGGTTTTGGGACAATATCAATAGAGCTAAATCAACCGTGGCTGTTTAAAACTTTTTTAATAAAGAAAGTTATACTAACAGGTAGGGAATCTATATAATTAAAAGATGAGGCCCCAAATTGAACCAAAAAAATCTTTTAAGTAAATGGATGGTGTTTCTAGTATTCCAAACTTAATTCTTGAGTAAATCTAAGTTTAAAAGTATTCAATGCCTTGAGGATCCACCTTTTGAGTAATATTGATAGATTTAGTATCAGTTAAAATTAATTGATAAAAGGCTTTGGTTTTCTTCAAATCCATTGGAATAAAATGGTAAATTTGTCCATAGTTTTGGTATAACTATTTTGGAAATTTCAAAGGGGTTTTTGTTGGTATAATGATTTTTCTAAAGGAAATAATGGAAAATAAAATGGTAAATTTGTCCTAGGAGGAAGGGGTGTTGAGTAAGAGTTTGTTTGAAGGTTTGAGTATTTAGTGTTAGTCTAATTGTGAAGGATGGTGAAGGGACAACAGCTGAAGATGCAGAAGGCACTATTGAGTAATTTGCTAGTGAAGGCATTATTAAGTAATTTGTTGATGACAACTTCCTTGAAGTAGTTGCTTTTTGAGTAATCTTTGAAGGGATTTTTCCAACTTTACTACTCATCTTTGTCTTTGGAAGAACCCTCTTGTGAGAAAATAAGGAAAGGAGTTTTGCTCTCCTTTGATAAATTCAATTTCAAAATCAAACAACTTAAGATAGCTTGCTATCTAGCAAAAATTTATTTTGAAACAAAACGTTTAACATTCTTTTGTAAAACTTCTTTGGTCACTTTGTAATCTACTCTTAAAAGAAAATTTTGATTGATCAAGTCATCTTAAAATTTTGTTACACATAATACTATAGATAAAATCTCTTTTTTTATAATATTATAATTTTGCTAGGCTTCCACCTAAGATCTAGAATGGTATCTTACAACTTGTTCCTTTCATCAATCTTTTATTTTAATATTTTTCCAAAGCCTAATTCTAAAGGATCAATTTCTATAACCTTAAAGGTTGTTGGATTAGGAATGCCTAAACAAGGGAGAATATTAACCTGGGCACCCTAAAAATCTACTTTTGTCATTGTTTCATTCTAGGCTGGTAGATTTTTCTTATGTCTAGTGAACAAAGGTTTGCATATGATTCTAAGGTTTGGAATAAAATCTTTAAAGTTGATTTTTATCATTAATTTCATTAGGAAATTTATCACTAAAATATATGGCTCTACTTATTGGAGTGATAGTCCTTTAATCAATCTCGAATCCTATGAATTTGATTTTTTTTTGAAATAATTTCATTTTTTGGGCTGATATTACTAAACCATTTTCTTTAATTATTTTAAATAATTATTCTAAATGATTAAAATGTTGCTCTATTGAGTTTGAATAAACTAAATTATCATCAGTGTATGCCAAATAAATTTTGAATATAGATCAAATATGTTATTAATAATATTATAGAATTCTGATGAGGTGTTTTTTAGTTCAAAAGAAAGAACATTCCACTAATAGTGTCTAAAAGGCACTATGAATGCCTTCGTGTGCCTATCTTTTTTATAAAAAAAATTTGAATTTGATAATAACCAAATTTCACATCAAATTCTGAATAAATTGATGATCTTGAGAGTCTTCCTTTTAAGTCCCTTTTGTTGGGTGGTGGATATCTAATCCACTTATGGCTTTGTTTAAAGGCTTATAGTCACTAACCTTATAGCTCCTCTTTTAATTTTACAATGATTCTGAACATAGAAAGTTGCACAACTCCATGGCAACTTGTTTTTAGTGGCGACCTAATAGGTGTTGCCATTAATGGTCTTTGCTTTAAAATTTTTATTTCCAGCAAAAAATTGTCATGCTTTTAGTGGTCACTTATGTCATCACTAAAAGTAACTTTTAAGAGCAACACCTCAAATTTTTAGTGGTAACACCTCAAGGTCACCACTAATGGTCTTTGCTTCAAAATTTTTATCCCTAATGAAACTTTTTCATGCTTTTAATGGTGATCTATGTTGCCACTAAAAGTCACTTGTAGTAGCAATACCTCAGGGTCACTTACTAATGGTCTTTACTTTAAATTTTTTTTTGACAAAAAATTTTCACCCTATCATCACTAAAATTCAACACCTTAGGATTGCCACAAATTGTTTTCACTCTAAAATTTTTGTTCCTGATAAAAATACTTCTGCCTTTAGTGGAAACTCACATTGCTACTAAAAATCACTTTTAATGAAAAAGCATGATAATATCACCACTAAAAGGGCCTATCATACCATAAAAGAATATACACACATCCCAAGCCATATTCATTTTATAACAACATTTACTCATGTCATTACTTTTGGCAATGGAAATTTTCGTTATTAAAGCATCGATTTCTCTAATTACGTGCAAATAAATAATCTTATCATAGAAATTTCTAAACTCAAACCAAATAAGTTTGTTAGGCTCAGGATGCCATAAAAAGAAGCTCAATTTCAGATTTCATTGCAGATGCTTCAAAACACCACTTTTGCACATATTAGACAATTTGAGAAATCATAACTTGAGCTATAAAAATCCAAATTATACAAATTAAGTGTCTATAGAAAACTCAAGATGTGAACTATATGTTGTAAAAATTTCAAATAGAAATAAGTTCATTTGGGCCACAAATATCCAATGGAACAATAACTATCATAATGAAACAACCATAATTAGACCTTAAACTTTTAGGATGCATAACTTTGTTTACATAACTCTGTTTTATATAAATTCAATGGCTATAAAAAGCTTATAATGCCAATTATATGGTTGTAAAATTCATCGGTCCTTAAAATGCATAAAATATCACAACTAACTATATGAATAGTACAAGAACTAATATACATAATTCAACCAATTTTGAAAATTTATAAAATATTTTATAAAGCTCTAAAAATTATGTTTTTTTATCTCTATAGAAAGCTTTAGATGAGCTTTAAATATCTGTCAAATTTTATCCAAGAATTCATTTGTTTGGCTAGTTTTTGGTTTAGGAGTAATTTATAACTCAAATATGGTCATTTTTTGTCCCAAGTGATCTAATTTGAACCATTTAATGGCAAGGTTTCATTTGAGCTCATTTTAAATGACAAACACAACATGTATAAATAATCCAACATGTCTTATAATCTATGCAACTCAAATTCACTATCCCACTTGCCATAATACACATAAGATTCATGGAACTCATATGGTCAAAACTCATAATATTATATATTTGCATTCAAAATTAGTTTATACACTATATTCTCATGCTTTTGGATATGTGAGGATAATTACATCTCTCAATATACATATACATTCATGTCTTTCAAGAACATACACTACAACTTAAATCCATGCCAAAGTATTACTTTTCAAGCTCTTTACTTTCCATTCTTTCTTCTTTGAGAATCACCAAAACATGGTTAGGGAAAATATGAAAAAGAATGAGATTCAACAAATCCCAATAGCTCATTCATCATTTAAGCAAGTATACATGGCATATTAAAGGTCAAGAAAAGCAAGCATGCATGTCAAACGATCATACATCATTCAAATTTATGCATTAGAGATCCTATGGTTCTAACAAGAGCAAAACAAGCTCTAGGAACTCTTAGTTTAGCCTTACCCATCAATTAAGGACTTTTAGTTTAGTTTCACCCTCCTTTAGGGACTTTTGACTTAATCTCACCCACAATTGGGATTTTTGGTCTAGTCTTACCCTCACTTAAGGACTTTTTGCCTCACCACACTTATTTCAATGGACTTTTAGCATAACCTCACCTATTTGGAGCCAAACTAATTCCATATGCACTATAATGCCATACCATAAGCATCAAGTAATCAAATTAACATGCATGATTACCAATCAATATGCATAAGCAATCCAAGACACTCAAGCAATCATTATATATAAGCAAGAATAGATGAAAAGTTACCTTTTATGTAAGAACTCAAATTAGCTTCCCTTTAGTTCTTGACTTATCTTCTCGGCCTCACACCTACAATTAAGGGAGGTTTCACTTCTTAGCCTAGATATATCAAATAGAGTACAAATGTATCAATGAAACTATATTTTGACTTATGTAAGCCTTATATAACTAGTTAAAACTTTAAGTCCCCATATAGTTCCATTTAATAGCATAATGAAGCAACCCTTGCAGATTAATATCTTGGCTCCAATATCTCACCCAATATAAGTTGTATGACTCCATTAAAACTCATTAGAGCTAGCACAAATCCAATTCAATGAGTTTAGCACCAAGTTGCTTCTTTAAATATAATGGAATCCTAAATTTTTACCATTCAAAATAAGACTTTTAAATTCAAACCAATGGTTTCTTTAGTATTTATAATTCATATCTAGACCATTTATAACCTTGGAATCAAAGAAAACTTTCCTTAGGTACCACTTCTAGCTCTAGACCAAGACACTCCCTTGAATGAGTTTCCATGGAGTTTAATCATTTCTCTTAGGAAATTGGCACCTATGTGAGTTCCTTAGCTTCTTCTTAGCTCAATTATACTTTTACATAATCTAAAATATCATTTTAAAGCTTCATATTTTCTAAGGTGCAATCAAAACCCTAGGTTCCAATTCTTGTGACTTATAGTTTTCTATTTGATTCTTTTAGTTTCATGTTAATCTCTATGCTTCAAAACCCCATTTCTTATCAAGTTTAAGCCAAGACCAAGCTCCCACTAATATACCCATAGTTAAAGTAAACCAAGGAAAGCATGGGCGAACAAGAAGAAGCCATCTTTCTATATCATATCATATACTAAATGAAAAGGCTTTAAATGGAGTTTAATATGGTGTATCTAGTTTCCTTGAAAAAACTTCTTCCTCCAAAGTTTCAGCCATAAAAATCTATCTTTTAAAAAAGAAAAACCATAGAAAGAAAGAGGAGAAAGAGTGGGAAAGAGCTTACAAGAGCATCATAGGCAAATTCTACACATTTAATTACCTTAGGTGTCATCTTCTTCCCTTGGTTCTTCCTCCTTCTCCCTCCACATTTTAGCTCTGGTTCAAATCATAAATAGGTCAATTATGGTGTTCTCTTGAAGGTGGTATGCTTATAAGAAGAGAGGAGGGCCATTTTATAACATTTCTAATATTCCACATTTGCTCTTCCATTTCCATTTCTCTGTTTAAGCTCATTTTGAATCCTTTTTTAGAATTATATTTAATATCATAAAATTTAGATCCTTTAGTTCGTTAAAAGCATTTGCTTTCAAATTATTAAGATTTAAAAACTTATCGAATAATTCAGTTAAACTTTCAGTCAACTGATAACCTAAATTGTAAACTGGAAGAGTTTTAATCATTCTAATGTTCTCTATAGCTGTTATGTTTTGATTTATTCTATTTAGCCTTTTTTATTCTGATTTCGAGTTATCTTTACTTTCCCAATCTCATTTCTAGATGTTCGATCTAGCATTCAAGCTTTACATACCTTAATTCATTTTGCTCTGAGGTCCTTTCTCATTAACTGTTTGATTCAATTTTCAATTTCTTTCAATTTATGCTACCCTTTCTTAAGCCCATGACCCCGCTTAAATAATTCATTCCACCCTTCAAGAACTATTTTGAATTTCCAAATCATAAAATATTGTAGGGCACTTTGATCGCAAGTACTTGTCACGACTAATTGTTTTAGCACAAAATATTTGCAAATGTTTCATTACCACTAAAAGCTAGTTTTAATGACAATCTTTTCTTGGGTTGCCACCGATCATGTTCATTTAATAGAAACTTTTTTTTTGGTCACTGCTAAAGGTTTTTATTAGAAGGGGAAATAACATTTAGCGATAACTTTTAGTGGCAACCTTAGTTTGTCACCAATAAAATTGTAATTTTATGGGGATGACTTTTTTTTTAGTAGCTACTAAAATTCATAACTACAAACTTTTTTTTTAGTGAAACTCCCTTCGTGATTTTGTCACAAGAGAGTTCTTGCAAAGACAAAGATAATTAGTAGAAGTGGAAAAATCTCCTTAAAGATTACTTAAAAAGTAACTACTTCAAAGAAGTTGTAGCTAGCAAATTACTTAATAGTGCCTTCACCATCTCTAGCCATTGTCCCTTCACCATCCTTCATAATTAGACCAACACTAAATGCTCAAACCTTTAAACAAACTCTTACTTAACAACCCCCTTCCTCTTAAGATTTTAATCCAAGTTATTTTGAAGAAAGATTTTATTTTCCATTATTTCCCTTAGAAAAACATCATACCAACATAAGTCTTTGTCAAAATAGCTATGCCAAAACTATATAATCGATGCTAAATATGTCAGTATTACTCAAAAGGTCGATCCTCTAGGTAATGAATACTTTCAAGCCTAGATTACTCAAGTATTAAGTTTAGAAGACTAGAAACAACATCCATTTACTTCAAAGAATTTTTTGGTTCAATTTAAGCCTTAATCGTTTAATTGTATAGATTACCAACATGCTTGGTATAACTTTCTTTATTAGAAAAATTTTAGACACTCATGGCTCATTTGATTCCATCAAGATCGTCCTAAAACCTTTTCGAATTATTTGCTAAATGGTTCTATTTTTTCATACCTATTTAGAAGATTGTACCTCAAGAGATCTTAGATTCCTATAATTTATTCAAGATTCATGCCAATTATCCAACAGAAATTAAACCTCTTATTTTTTTTTTTTTTCAAACCCCTTAGATTGTTTTATGGAATTATTCCAATGAACCTATTACCTAATTAAAACCATTGGAGTCTAGTAGTGGCCTAAGTACAATTATGATTATTGTAATACTAAAATAGTCCATAAATGGCTTATCAACAAGCTTAACTCTCCATTAAAGAACTTGATAATTTACCTTTTCTTCAATCTAAGTCTTAGATTTTAGCTCAATTAGTCTTAATTTCTTCTCCTGAAAAGTTATCATAGAAGTTAAAAAAAGGCCTTATCTCAAATGAAGGAAGATAGCATGTCTAATTGCACTCTCAAAATGAAGATGATTTTTTTCACATTAAGGATGAACTTAATGATGATGAAGAATTTGGCAATTAGTCAACGAGGATTCTAAGGTAACTTCTCTTTTAGACTTATTTCATAATGAAACTGAGTGAATTCCCAGACAGCAAGAATCTACTTTTTAGTACAAACTTCTTTCAAAACAAAGAATCTAGATAGCTAACAAAAGTCCTTTAATAATGTAATGTAATGTTTCACATGTAGTACTATACAGATTTGAACCATTTTGAATTCTACCAGTTTTAGGCTATATATCGTTAAAGTTTTAGTAGTAAGAGAAACACTAATTTTGCTATCTTAAAACTTTCTTATTTTACTTTGCTCTTTACTATCTAATTTCAACATTTTATCTTTTTCACTTCAATATTCTACAAGTATTTATGTTTAAATCAATAAATTTTTCTATTATTCTCATATATATTTTTTTATTATCTTATTTTGACAAGTTGTTTTCTTTACCTTGTTTTCATTATATATTATTCTTCCAATCCTATTGTTTTATAGGGTGTGTTTGTGTGTGTGTGTCTATATAATACTTTACAATTAAATACATACATATATTATGAAATAACATTTAAAATAAATATAAAAATTAGATAAAGTATTTACATATGATAACAAATTTATATGCAATAAGTTGGATAGAGTTTCATAAATATCATAAATCTTTATTGTAGAATACCAAAATTTTAATTTAGACCTAAAAAATAAAAGCAAAAAGCAATTTGTGATAGATTCAGTGCCAAATTGCTTAATTTTTATGGTTTTTTTACCAATATTTTGCACATTTGGTTTTTAATGTCAACCAAATTGAAACCATAACTAATTCACCAATTTTTTGATCAGGCAAACCAGTTTGATCCAATTTTCTCAACCATAATAATAGCACATTATTGTTGATTTATTGTGTAACACCCAGTTTCTCAAAATGAACTAGAACAAGTAAAATAATAAAGGATAACCCCAGGCTAAAATAAATTAAGGCTAAGTAAAGATAGAATATTAATTAGAACATCTAAAAATGAGGATAAAAAACTTCAGAAAAAATTGTAACTTCGGACAAAAATCTAAAAACTCAAAGAAAGAAGTTTTAAATGGTCAAAATGAGCTTGCTAAGGTTTGTAAGACTCCTAAAAGTCATACGAACTGCTAGAATGCTGAAAACCCTAACAAAGTGCATTTTATGAAATAGGTTGACCAAAACTTTAACCAAATGATTCCATAAGATTTTTAATCTCAAAATTCCAAAGTAAAGGCTTTTAATAAACTAGGGGACACAAATTTTCGTATGGAACTAACGATTTTCAAAACAAGCCTAAATAAAGCAATCAAAGTTTAAGGACGCAAGCAATATTTTAGAATTTTTTTTAAAAATCAATCCTTATCCTCTATATAGTTAGTAGCCACATCCCACCAGCCCCTAGCAAAACTAGAAATGCATTAGAAAAATAGAGCAAGGGGAGAACACAAAAGAGGAAGGAGGAAGAAGAGAAAGAAAAGCCAAAAGAGGTATGGATCCACCCACTTTCTCACCCCATACTAGTTAGGAAACTTTTTCTCCTCTCTAAACTCTCTCCCTTGATACTTTTAGCTTCTTAAAAGGAGTGTAATATCTCATAATTTGATAATTCAAAATAGTCTTAAAGAGTAGGATAAAGTATTCAAGCGAGGCTATGAGCCTAATGAAGGGCAATACAAATTAATAGAAACTGAAATTTGAACCATATTGTTAATGAAAAAGGACCCTGAAGTAAAATAAATTGAAACAAGTTAAGGCTAGAATGTTAAATAAAGTATCTAGAAATAAGATTGGAAAACCAAAGATGGCCCAAAATCGAAGCCGAAATGACTAAACAGAATAAATGGAAACGCAATGGACAATTTATAATTTTGAGCAAATTTTGAGAAATTTAAAGGAGGGAGTTTTAAATGGTAAAATTGAGTTCATTGAGGTTTCCAGAGGCCTATAAAATTACAGAAACTATCATAGTGGTTAAAACCTTTCTGGTTTATAATTTAGGTTATTCGTTTGATAAATATTTTGACCAGACAATTTGGAAAGATTTTAAATCTCAAAAATGTTTAAATAAATGCTTTTAATAAACTAGAAAGCCTCAATTTTTATATGAAAAAGATGGTTCTCAAATAGAATTTAAAACGACCTTAAATAGGGTAATCAAAATATAGTGACAAAATTATAATTATGAAAAATAATAAAATATCCTCTCCACCTCTTTTATTCTGAACTAGCCACGTCTCCTTCTTCTTCAAACTAACTTGGAGACCTCTAAATTTAGTGGCAATGGCATCCAAGAGAGGGGAGGAGAAAGAGAGAATGGAAAAGGAGCCAAAAAGATAAGAAAATATGCAAAATTTCATGTTCTTTTAGTTAGAAACAATGCTCTCCTCTTCTTGCTCTTTCTAATAGTGGTCTTAGCTACTTAAAAAGATGAGTTTGATGGCTGAACATTTGAGGGAAAAAAGGAATTTGAAGTAACCAATTGCACAATAAAAATCTCCATCAAAGAAGGTTTCAAACAAGGTATGATGCCATGTCAAAAACTTGCTTTTCCTTGGTGTTCTTGCTATTCTTTGGTTTAGCCAAGATAAAGGAGAGGAGAAGGGGCCTTAAGCTTGATAAAACCATGGTAGAATTAGGGGTTTTGAAGGGTGAAGATTCATATTATGCCATTAGAACTAATAAAAAGACTAAAAAATGGCTTCTAGTTTACTTAAGGTTCAAATGGACCTTAGGAAGATTCAAAGCTTTAAAAGAGTTAATCATGCTCTCTAAATGAAATATGGATCATGGATATACTAAAAGCTTGAAATTCCTAAAGAAATAAACAAAACTCTAAAGAAGGTGTTTATGGTGATAAGTTTGGCCATGAAGGAGAAATGGTGCCTAATGAGAGTTTTTAATGATTCCAAAGTTATAAATGGTCTAAATATAAATTATAGGTACTAATGGAACCATTAGTTTAAATTTAAAAGTCTTATTTTAAAAAGTGAAACTTAGGATTCAATTAAATAAAAAAAGCCACTTGATATTAGGCTCTTTGAATTGAGTTTGTGATGACTCTAATAAGTTCTAATAAAGTCCTATGACTCATTTTGTATGAGATCTTAGAGCTAAGATATTAAATTATAAAAGGTGCTCTATTATGCCCTTAATTAAACCATATGATAACTTAATGGTATAGTTGACTTGCATAAAGCTTAAATGAGTATAAATATAATTCCATTGACAATTTTGTACTTCATTTGATGTATCTAGGCCAAGCAAATAAGGCTCTACTCTAGTCTAAATGTGAGACTGAGAGACAAAGCTAAGAAGCAAAAGGGAGTTAACTTGATTTCTTATATTAAGGTAGCTCTTCATTTATTCGTGCATATGTATATTGATTATTTGACAGGTTTTGGATGTTTATATGTTTGGTTTGTAAATTATGTGTAATATTGATTGGTTGATGATCATATGCAATTTCATGATATTTGATTACATATGAAATTGGTTTGGCTCTTAAATGGGTGAAGTTATGCTAGAAGTCCCTTGGAATAGGTGAGGTATGGCCAAAAGTCATTAAATATGAATGAGACAAAGCCAAAAGTCTTAAATGTAAGTGAGGCTAAGTCAAAAGTCCCTGAAAGAGAATAAGGCTAAACCAAAAGTCCTTAGAATTTGTTCTTACTCTTGATGGAGCCATCAAATCCCTAATGCATGAATATGATTGGTACATGATTGGGTAATATGCATACTTGCTTTCTTTAACCTTACATGTGTGCTTGAATGATGAATAAGTTATTAGGATTTGTTGAATATCATTCTTCTTTATGTTTTCCCTAACCATGCCTGGATAACTCTCATGGAGGCAAGAATGGTGACCAAAGATCATGCAAAGCACCACTTTGACACTAGTTTGAATATTGATGGATATTCTAAGACATGTAATGATGTATACATATATTATGAGATGTAATCATTCCTACACACTTAAAAGTATAGAACAATGATATAGGAATCATTTTTGGATGTAATAATGTGATAATGTGTAATTTGACCCTATGAGTTCCAAGGCCTTTGAGACATGTTGGATTAGTTATACATGTTGTGTTTGTCATTTTAAATGTGGTCAAATGAAGCCTTAGCAGAAAATGGTTCAAGATGGAGCACTTAAGACCAAAATTGACAACTTTTGGACTATAATATATCCATGAACTAGAAACCATTCAAATGAGCAAATTCGTAGGTGAAATTTGGCAAGCATTTAAAACTCATTTAGAGCTTTCCACAAAGTCAAAGAACAAAAATTTTGGAACTCTTTAGAATTTATTATGAATTTTTAAAATTGGCTGAAAAATGTAGAAAATCCTATGCACTGTTCATTTGGTCAGTTCTGATATTTTATATATTTAAGGGGCCAAATGAACTCTCATACTCATAAAATTTTATAGACATATAGTTGGCATTATAAGCTTTTCATAGGTATCATGTTTGCATAAATCGAAGTTGTGTAGCCAAAGATATGCATTTATGAAAATCAAGGTCTCATTATGGTCGTTTACTATAGCAACCTTTGATCTCCATGAATTTTAGTTAGTCAAAAAGATTCATTTGCATTTGAATTTTTTTTAGCATATAGTTCATATCCTAAACTTTCTGCAGACATTTAATTAGTGTGAATCAGAGTTGTATAGCTCTGTAACACCTTCATTTCTAGCTCATACCCATCATGCCTTACATGCTCATATACATATGGGAAGCATAAAAAGGGAGATCATTTTCTTAGGGTTCATATTCATTCTCACATGGCATCATGCATGGGTAGACATTCACTTTAGTGTCACATGGACCGGATCAGCTCTTTCTATGCATCCTCATGTTTAATTGCACTATTAAGACTCATTTCAATCCCAAAAATATGTTTTAAACCCATGGAAAGCAAAGAGGGATGTGAGACATGCAAATTCATTTTCAGCAGATTTGGCCTCATTTCTGGGCAAAGTTTGGAAATTCATAACTAAATACAAAAAAATCAAAAACATTCTCTCTTAGTCACTCTGGAAAGCTTAGACTGTCTACTTCATGGGAAAAATATATGTAACTCATAAAGTCTCACATATAATACGTTTGACACGCAAAACCATCTACTGATCGGAGGGGCTCTGCTACTGTCACAGTTTACTGATATGAACTTTAAAAATGTCCAACTAATTCCACAAAAATCCACTGCATGAAAATGATATCACTATGGAAAGATGTGGATATTAACTAGAGAGAAAAAATGTCTACAGATCAGTTCATCAAGCCAAACTCCCGAAAATCGATGAAACAGTACCTCGGGTCTGGTAAGATGACTGATTCTGGGCTGGAACTTCAAAATTACATATCTTCCTCTATAGACCTCTAAATGAGGTACTTCTAGTTGCTATAATTCACTGTGACTATCTAGTTTCTTCCTATAAAATTTTGTAATCATTGGATCACGTTTTCCCCTCAGATGATACAATTTCATAACTAACCAAATGAACAGTGTTTCTGAAAATCCGAAATTTTGATACCAACTTTGAAAAATCATAGAAAATTCTATAGACCTCCAAATGACTTGATCTTCAGCTTCCCAAAAAACTATAGACAAGATCTAGTCACATGCCAAATTTCAAGGCAAGAGAAGATCATTTGGTCAGACTTGGATATCAAGGGCAAAATGACCCAATTCATGTGTTAAATGAGGGCTATTGAGACCCAACTTGGCTTCTCCTACCTCTAAGGCTCTATGAGCACATGGAAAAGTATTAATATATGCTATCAAACATGACCCAAGTGTCAAACAACCCAAATTTAAGAAACTCACTCTCCCACATCCACTTATACACCCATGTGACCAATGCTAAAATCATGCTTTTCATACAAGCTTGCTACAAGTATTTAGACTTGCTACATCATATACATCATTACATCATTAGAGTACATCCTCTAGCTTAACTACAAAATAGTGGCAAATGGCTCGTTTACAATTTCTTCACTAAATCCCTTAGCTTCAAGCTTAGCGGCTCCCATCTCTTGCCTCACTTGGTCCACCTAGCATGGTTGGGTGGTGGAGAGGGGGAGTGAGATTCAAAGAATCTCAATAGCTCATCTCTCATTCAATCATACACACAAAGCATGCAAATAAGTCTCACAATGTATGCATGGGCATGTAAGCATATGGAATCATAAAAAAAGCATTTACAACATTTGAGTTGGCCATCCATATAAAAGAAACATTTTCAACATGTGAGTAGGCCATACATAACATATAAAAGCTTGCCAAGTAAATGGTTTAGCCTCACCCACTCACTTGTGGATTTTGGACTTGCCTCACCCATTCTCTAAGAGGTTCTTAGACTCAACCCTTACTCTTTGGGAGTCAACCTCACTTTTGAGAGACTCTTTACTTTGTCTCAACCAACTTGAGGGTTTTTGGCTCATCCTCATCATGGCTAGAGGGTTATTGATTTTTTCATACTCAAGCAAACTCAAGAAACCACATAAAACATCATTGAAATACATGAGGCATCATCATGCTAGCATACTTTTCATGGTTCAAAATATACATACACACAAGCAAGATAATGTAATCACACATCTTATGCATGAAAGAAGGTGGAGAGAGCTACCTTTTTAGCTAATCATAACTTTTCCTTTCAACTTGTCTCCTCCCTTATGGTTTTCACAATCAACTCTAGATGGGAGTGCTTCTCTTGAGCCTAGCCACACAAGAAGCATAGAATTATTCTCTGAATACTTATTCATAAGTTAGGGATTTCTTCTAATAAACCCTACCAAACATGTAAGAGCTAAGGGTTCTTTCTCTCACTAGAACTTCACCTATTCTTCTCTTTTCTTGCATTTCTCAACTCATCAGACTCTCTTTTAAAGGTCTCTTGCTCCCTCTAGGTCAGAACCAAAACCTTCTCACTCCTCAACCCATGAAAAGGGAGCTTAGAAGGAGAGGAATAAATCAAGAAGAAGGAGCATAAAGAGCTTTGAAGATTCTTACCTTTCTTCCTTAGCTTCCCTTCCTTCTCTCTTAGTTCCTCCTTGTTTCTCTCTCTCTCAAGCTTTCTTTTCTGTGCTTGGACGAAGCTTAAGGCAGTTTAGAGAGAAGGGATGAGTTGGAGCTCTTTAAAACATTAAATTCTCTTTTTTTACGCTTTTCCGGACTAACCCTCGCTATAGCGAGCCATAACCCTCGCTACGGCGAGCTCGTGTCAGTCCTAGACCCCTCTTTTCACTATGGCGCGTGCTACAGCGAGCTACGCCCTAGTTTTTGTATGGGATGCCCGCACTCGCTATAGCTAGAAGCATTTTCGCTATAGCGAGAAGGCACTCTCGCTATAGCTAGACCATTTCTCGCTATAGCGAACAGGTACATTCGCTATAGCCGGGCTGTAGCTAGCAGACTTCGAAAATTTTCAGCTTTTCTTTTCTTTTTCTTTTCTTTTCTTGGTTGTTACAAGCTCAATATATGATTTTTTAAAGTTTGAACCACAATATGTGCACAAGTTGTGTAATTGTGCTTATGAATTTGGGAATTTTCATAACAAGGATAATTATTTCTTTACAATTAGAAAAATTGAAACTTTAGTGATGGTAAATTCTGCTGCCAAAAGCATTATTATAAAAAATTCTTGTTATAATAGGGATATGAAATGAGATATATGTATGTTTTATGATGGTATGATTGGTCACTAAGGAAGAGAAGGGAAATTGAGAAAAACAATTGTAGCATTAAATTCTCCATCTCATAGGCTTTCAAACAAGGTATGGTTTGAGTGTGGAGAATATGAAGGAATAAAGAGAACCCATTAAAAGGCAATAGAATGCAACTTATGGCAATTAGGGTTTCTATTACACTTAAAGAGTTATGGAAACCTAGGATGGAAATTTAAGCCATATAAGAGTATAATTAGACTAAAGAGAAGTTAAGGAATGTTTACATGCATCAAAATCCTAGAAGAAACCAACAAAATTCTAAGTGGCCTCCATACATGTGTAGGTTTAGCCAAGGGGTACTTGGAGCACTTAAGGAGTGTTTTTTTAGGTTCCAATAATTTAAGAGATTTAGATATGATGAATAAATAATTATGAAATTACTAGATTGAATTTAGAAGCCCTAAATTAAAAGTTAAAATTTTAGGGTTTAAACAGGGTTAAAGAAGTAAGTTATTGTTAAACCCATTTAATCAAGCATATGATGATTCAAATGAGTTTGATTAGAGATATATGGCTCATAGCAAGTAAAAGTTTGAGGTTTATAATGTGAAAACCAAGGGTTGCTTTTTATTAGTCCTAAACTAATTTTAATTTCCATATTAGGCTCTAATGTAATTAAGTGAAATTAATAAGACTTAGAATGGATCCAAATGAATTGATTTGCCTTACAAATTGCTTTTTGTAGGCCAAGATAGCCCAAACTCACCAAGGTATGAGTGTCAAGCTAAGGAAAGACAAGAAAAGAACTAGGGACAAGAGAGTTAGTGGTGGTTTCAAGTCTTAAAATCTATAAGATAGCTTTATCTCTCTTTCTTACATGCATATGAATGCTTGAGTGAGTTGAAGTGTTTGTATGTGTTGTTGCTTGATGTATTTATGTGATATGTTTTACTATGTTTTCCATGATGAGCTCTATGTATGACTTTGACATGCTTTTCGGCTCTTAACTTCATATACATTGAATTAAGCATCGTAACTCTTCCTTGACCCCAAGTTGAGTTTAGTTTAATTAGTTTGTTTAGATGTCATGACTTAATGAGAAATGAGTTTTCATGTTAAAAATCACATTTAAATTACATGAGATATATGATTGGTATTCTTACACCACACGCATGGCATTTTCTTATAGTATTTATGTATGCATTAATTTGGTTGAAATTAGCTACTAAGATTCCTCTTAGAATCTCACCTATGTCTCCCCACTAACTGTTTTAGGATCCCCAAGTAAAGGCAAAGAAGTTGAGAGAAGTTAGACTCTAGAAATGATGGAATAGGAATTTTTTAATGTACTTAAAATAGATGTATGTACTAGCATCTTTTGTGTAACGTCTAGTTTCTATTAAACATTAGAATTGAGTCTATTATAAAAGCATGTCCCCTTAGATGAATTATTTAAGGCCAAATAAAATTATGATAAAATTTTAAATAATGAAAAATGAGGTTTTGAGTCTTGAGTTGCATAAAAATCGGAGCCGGAATGGTTTAATAAAATTGTCGAAAGAATAGTGGCTTCTTTATAAATATGACCAACTTCTGGAAAACTCATAAGAGAGCTTTTTAAATAAAAATTTTAAGTTCTTCAGGGTTCCCAGAAGCCCTAAAAATCATGAGAAGCCCTGGAATAGTTAAAACCCCTCCGGTATACATTTTTAAATGTTGATTGACTCAAACTTTGACAAGTTCATTTGGAAAGGTTTTAAATCCAAATTGAGTGCTTCCAAAGAAGTTTGAAGATCTAAATTTTATGATGGAAGAAATGGTTTTAAAAAAGAAGCTAAAATGAAGCTAAAACGAAAATGTCACGCACATGGGATATAAATGTCTTTTTTTTGGAACAATTCTTTCTAGATTCTTCTTTTTATTTAGGCATCCCACTCCTCCCTCATTCTAATCAACATTTCATCTGCTTAAGACTAGAGGAGAGCTCACCTAAGAAGGGCACACAAAGGAGAAGGAAGGGAGAATGAAGAAATCAAGGAAAAGGTGAGAAAAACTAAAGATTTGTATGGCTTTCCTTCTTGAAATCTTATTCCTCCCTCTTTGCTCTCTCTTTCTATGGTTTTGGTGGATGATTTAGTTCTTTGTTAAGCTTGGTCCAGAGGAGAGAGATTAGAAATTCAAAGAGAAGGATAAGGCAGAGGGAAACACTCTTGAAGAAGGCTTGAATCAAGGTAATTCATCTACCTTTGTTGCTTTCTTCTTCCTTGCTTTGTGAGTGTGTGTTTTGGTCAAAAATAGAACATCCTAAGGGGAGAAAGTTGTGACCTATAAGAAGCAAGAAACCATTGATTTAGAGTGTGGAAACTTGAGAAATGTAAAGAAAGTGAAAGAAAAACTATGAAATTTCAAGAGAGAATGACTAGGGATTCATGAACACTTTATAAATTTTGTTTTGATTCATGAATTTTCTAGCATATGTGAGCTTTGTTTGAGTTTCTAAAATCCCTAAGAAGCTTTCCAAGTGCCTTTCCCTTTAAGGAAAAATTGAAAACCCCATAAATCCTAAATGTTCTTTATGTCTAGGCCTAAAGGAGTTGGGAGACCTATAGAGTGTTTTAATTTGTTCTAACCTTGGTTTGGGATTATATGTGATTGAAAAAGGTGGAAGAAACCCTTGAAAAAAATTTAAAAGCCATAGATTGGGAGATAGGGTAATAGGTTCCATAATGTAACCTTAAGAAGTAACTTGTATCTAAACTCTTGGAAATGAACTTGTGATGACTTTAAAGAGTCTAAATGAAACCAAGAAGCCTAGATATGAGAAGAAAATGAAAGCCAAGAATTTGAATCATGGTAGTTGCTTCATTATGCCATTAACGGAGCTATTATGGAACCAATAGACCAAGTATGCTTCTTAAGTGTGTGTCTAATGCTTTGGCTTATTCCAAGAAAGTAATTAAATGCTATTTGTAATGTCTAGGCCAAAAGAAACAAACTCTATTTACTTGCAAGTGTGTGGCTTTAGGGGAAGAGAAATAACTAAGTAAAAAACTTATTTTAGTACCAAGGTAGCTCTTCACTCTATTCTTGTTTACATTCTTGGATATATAATTGTCATTGTATGCTTGTATATGCCAATATATTATGAGACATGCCATTCGATGTTGCTTTGTTGTATTGGTACCAATATGTTTCTTGAATGATATATGCCTTGATTGCTTACTTGAATGAGTGTATAAGCCACTGAGATTCTATGAATCTCACCCCTTCCCTCTTCCATCTCCACATGTCTTGGTGGTGCTCAAGGAGAGAAAAGTGAAAGTCAAGGAACTTGATAGGCCATATTTTGACAACCATATAGCTTTTATTATATTCAAATATCAAAGTGGATATGTATATATTATTTTTGAGATATAAATACTTGAGCAAATGTAAAAGTATGTAAGAATAGTGTATGAACCAAAGCGGTAGCCTAATTGATGAGAAAATGCAATTTGACCACTTGGTAGCTTAGTATGGAATTGTATTCTTATAAGTGGCATAGTGAAATTATGATGTATGGTAGTTTAGACCATTTGAGAAGTTCATACATGTTGTATTTGTGCTTTTAAACTTGTCCAAATTGTGGTAGAGGCTATGGGAGACCATTTGGACCAAATTGGACCCTTATATGATGTTAAAATGATCATATGTGTGAGTTATAGCAAAATCTGTCCAAATGAGCTCTTCTTGATTTGAAATTTGGTATGCTTATATGTTTTGTCTAGAGCTTTTTGGGAAGCTAAAGTGCATATTATTTAGAGTACTACAGAATTTTTGGTGAATTTTTAAAATTGGTAAATTTTGACAGAATTGGTATTCACTATGTAAATGGTCAGAATTTTCATTTCTATTATCATTCATAAGGTAAATGGTGTCCAATGGCTATAAAATTTTACAAAGAAAAACTAGACATTCACAGTGATCTATACCAACTGGAAGCACCTCAATTGGAGGTCTATAAAGGGATAACCAATTTTTTGAAGTTCCAAATCAGTATCAGGGGTGCAGTTAGACCTTAGTTACTATTCTATCAGTTTTTGGGGTCTGAAAGCTTTTGAATTAGTTTGAAATTATTTTTTCCCTCTAGTTAACATTTATAGCTTTCCAAATTGGTATAATTTTCCCGAATTGAACTTTTTTGGAATTAGTTATGAATTTTTGAAGTTTATATCAGTAAACTGTATTTGAAATATTGGGCAATCTGACTTATATCACTTTCCTATTATCAAACATGGTTCAAATGATGTTATTATAGCTTTGAATTATTTTTAGCATAACATCCAAACCTTTCTAGAAAGCCATGGGTTGTTGGATTTAGGTTTTTTTAAATTTAGTTATGATTCTTCAAATTTTGCACTAGAAACCTGTCAACTGAACCCGAAACTAACATGTATATTTTCTGGTTTTGCCTCCAAATCCATGGTTCATGGAATGTTTTATGATGTATATGAGTTGTATTGATGCATTTTAAATAGAAGATGATATGGATCGGTTCACATGGCCTACGTGGTATGAAATAAAAGTTTTAGGCCCTATACAACGCAATAAAATATCATATTTTTATTTCTCTTTCATTGGAATTATGTATACTCTTGTGGGATTAAGCTTTAATATGAGGGTATGGAGTTAATAAATTAGGGTGTCACATTTTGGCAAATGTATATGAAGAGATTATGGTAACAAACGATGTATATGACAAGTTTTTGAATTGAAATTTATGTATTAGCTTGAGTGCATAAATATATATCAATTTGATGTAGAAGTTGGCCTTGAATGCAAAGTTACCTATATGTCATGCTTAATGATTTATGTGCACCATTGGGGGTTGAGAGGTTAAATTTTTATGCAAGTTTATTTTTGTGTTGGACCATGTTGAATGCATGCTTAAACTGATTAAAATGTGCTCAAACTGGTATAGTGCAATTTGGAAACCACTTTGGCCACTTTTGGACCAAAAATTGGTTCCAATACACCATAAATTACATATCTACTATTAATGTCCTAAGTAATCTAGTTTGGAGTTAAAATTTGGCATACACTTATGGGACATTGAGAGCTTTCTAATAAGTCAAAGTATACATTTTTCAAAGCTTTGTGGAATATCCTATGAATTTTTAAATCTAGCTATTTTTAGTAAAATTGGTTGTCACTATTCATCTGGTGCAGGTTCTATTTTTTGTATTTTTTAGAGGGCAAATCAAATCAATTTTTCTTGAAATTTTGATAGCAAATAGTTCTTATTATAAACTTTCTGTAGATACTTAATTTGTGTGAATCGAAATTACGTAACTCAAGTTATAAATTTTTAAAATTTGATACATAATATGATAAAATAAACAAAATGAGGCAACTTTGGGCTACATGATTTCCTTAGGCAAATGGAGTGTATTTTCAGACTATATGAACCATGTCTAGGATGTTTATGAGTGTAGAAAAAAAGAAAATTCAATGTTGACCCTGATAGTTTCTATGGGTATAGTAAATAGACCTAAATCATCATCCAAAACTACAAGGTTGGCATAATGATGGCTAATTAAGAATTAATGACTTAAGTGAGTTTAATAGAAGCTAAGTATGACATATAGGGTAGCCTTAGTCGTTCCCCACATCTAACAAAAATATGTGATCTGAGAATTAAATATTACTTGAGACTTCCATGAAATGATATCTACATCCATACATAAACAATGAATTCAAATATAACTTTTCATTTTGTTAGGATGGGTTTGAAAGTTATGCCATGAATTATTTGATTATTTGATTTATTATTGTACGAAGTAGATCCAAGTGACCAAGTCAATATATGATTACAACTTGGAAAGTTATTCTAGGTAATAAGATCCCACTAATTGTTAGGGCTGCGAAGATCTCAGTTAATGTAATATCACCTCGTCACCACTGGAAGTTAGTCTTTGATGCTATAAATCTTTTTGGGAGAATTATATTTAAGGACTCAGAGTTAAAAATATTTACTCTGAAGGACTTATTACCATTATTTTAAGGTTAATTAACATTAATTTTAACAAAAAATAGTTGAACCTATTTTAAGGTTAATTAACATTAATTTTAACAAAAAACAGTTGAACCTAATGGTAACAGGTCCTTCAGAGTAAATTTTTTTACTTTTGAATCCTTTTTTTATTATTCTCTCTTTTTTTTTTCTTCTTTTAGAAACAAGGCCTCAAGATATAGAGTGAGGGAGTGAAAAAGGACGTGAGTAAGATCCAAATTTTAACATCCAACTCATCTTAATTTTTTGAAAACTAAAATTAAAAAATGGATCCTTCCAATTTCTCTTTAATTCAAATAGAGATAGACATAAAATATATAAACTCATTATTCAAATAAGTTTTATACATTTAAGTAGACCAACTATTGAAATGGATGCCACACATTTTATATTAATCTCCCTCTAAAATTAATGTCATTAATTTCAAAGGAAAATTAAGAGAATCCAAATTTCTAGAAATAAGAAGATCAATGGAACAAAAGTAAGTAAGGATTAATGTTACAGAAATAACATTTTAAAACTTTTGTTATTACTTAATATTGCATATGAGTTAAATTATTCCTTTAGTTTCTATAATTTTATTTAATTTATAAATTTTAATTTTATAGTTTAAAAATTTATATTTGAATCCTCAGTTGTAAATTTTTTTAATTTAGTCCTTAATATTAAATCTTTGTCTGTATACCATTCAATTATGTATGATTTAAATTAATTTACCTATGTCATTTAATATAGGTTGCATTACATGAGTTAATTTCATTTTATTATCTATTTTTATCTTTTTTATTATTATAAATTATGCATGTTTAAAGTGTTAATATAGTACATAAATAATCAAATCAACAAAATTTAACTGCGACAAAAAAAATTAATGACATTACTAACTTAAAAAATTTTTAAACCATAGCAATTTAATTACAAACTTTTAAAATATATGAATATTATAAAGAAAAAATTAATAATTTAATCTTATGTATGTAACATTAATTATCACTTTGTACCAAATTGGGTGAATTGTCAACATAATTATTTCTAAGAATTGGCTGCTAGTTGATTAGACCGGTAATTCAAATTGCCAGAAAAAGCAAAAAGCTTACATATATGGAGTATTCAAACTTTCCAGCTAGTCATTGTTTTCCAATTTCCATATCCACCAAAAAAGGGAAAAAAAAAGTGCTCATAATGTGGCTACTAAGTGGATATAGGGGCGAAAAGTGAGATTAGTATATAAACTCTAGGTGGATGTAAATAAAAAGTGGATTGATTATGGCATCGATAGATGGGGACTGCGTATTGGCTCTTGAGGATTGAAAATGTCAAGATCTTAATTATGAACCACACTAGAAGGAAAACGTCAACAGTTGCCTTGTCATTGTTGAATTAATGGGATGAAATTATACATGTATAGTACTTACATATGCGTGAGGAGGAATATTTTTAGTAATTGCGCATATTGTTATTGGTTTATTTCTGTCAACGACGGATCATTAACTTTAAGATTGGAAAATTATAATTAATGATTCAGATTCTATAAAATTTACAATAAAAAATTAAAAAAATAAAAATTATTATCAAATTTTAAAGAATTTATTATTAAATTTAAGAGATCTACTATTAGATGTATAAAAATTTAACACTTTTGTATATTCAATAGTAAATCTTTGAATCTAATAATAAATCTTTTAAAACCTGATAATAATTATAGTCTTTAAAGTAATTTTAATTTTTAAAATTTTTTATTGTAAATTTTACAAAATATGAATTCTTGGGTGTAATTTTTTTTTAAATATCAAACAAGTTTGATCTTGTCAATTAAACTGACCTTTATTGACATATAATTTATATATAAAAAAATTTTAGGTAAAATTAATGGGCATTAAGTGGATGGATATAGATGGATATAATGGATAATCGTTGTGGGGAGTCTTTTCTTTTAATGTTTAACCCTCTTTATTTGACCGAGTAATTTTGCATCTTTCAAGTATTAATTATAATTCTATCTCTAATAAATTGTTTAAAGCAAAGACGATGTATATACAAAGTTTGAGATAGTTTTGCATGGTTATTTTCATTAATTAATTACAGAATAATCATAATCATAATATAGTAGCAATTATTTTTGCCTTGGACGTAATTAACTTGGAATGTCTTTGGGTTATGAGCTGCCGGGAAAGGAAAGTTGAAATTGGCAACTGTAACGTAATTAATTTGATTTTAGGATACAGTCTAAGAAAAGTAAATAATATAAAGCAAGAATAATGTACGCATTTTACATGAAAACGTGGTTTCATATGAAAAATATGATTATTAACCTTTACAAAAGTAATGTCAAGCTAATGAGAAAAGTTTATTATATATTTGTTTATTACTTCTCTTTTTGACTAGTCTTCACCATCTGCTGAGTCCCTTTTCAACACTAAATTTTCAATCCCTAAATCAACCTGACCTTTTGTATAAGCAAAAACAATGTGAGCACAGGGAGGTAATTTATCTCCAATCTTTATTCGCAAAAAGTTACTTTTCTTTTCTTGTGTAATTCACATAACAAAAAAAAATCACAGAAGATAATGTTTACGTAAAATCCTTTAGTTATTTACTATATGAAAAATTGACATATGAATAAAATTTTTAAATACATAATACTGAACTGTAAAAAGAAATTTAATTATCATATTTTTATTTAAAAAATCTAATAACAAATAACTAAAATATGTACTTAAATTTTATCCTCGCAACGTTATTTTATCGTAATTGTAGTATTATCCATAGGTTGGATGATTGATAAGTTTGTGCTTTAACCCTTCTTTATCATATTCCCTGTTATTAGCAAGATGATTGGCATTGTCTCTAACTCTATTTTAAGGGAATATAATGCTTAAACTATGTTAACATAAAATCAAAGATGCCTAACAATGTTTTAGCTACTCTATTCTCTAATTTAGTCTTCAATTTCAAGGTTTTATGTATGAAGTTGTTTAGTATATCACATATATTAGAAAGACCTTACATGTGATTGTTTCTATGCCCTTCTTCTATAAACATTGATGAAGAGGATAACGATTCTGAAGTTTAAACAAGAAAGTCGCTTTGAATGTCCCAAGTTAACCTCATTTATGATTCAATCTTTTAGTATAAAAATCGAGAAATTCATAGGTTTGACTATTGTCAAATTATATTTCCTTATTCGTGATACTTTAACGAACCCAAAAAAATGACAAAGCTCTCACTTAATATTTGTTACATTCGCAAAACTCCAAGAAATATGAGACGACTATGAGGTATTTTACAATAATCGGAAAGTCTTAATTTAAGAAGCACATAGATAGAAAATTGATTACTTGACCTCTTTCTATTTCGAATGTGTGTGTATCTCTCTCTCTCTCTCTCTCTCTCTATATATATATATATATATATATATATTATCACAAGACAAGACTGAAGAAACACAAATTTTTTAATTTTGGTTTCTGTTTTCTTGCTTTTAGTTTTTTTCTTTTTATTTTTTTGTTGGGGGGTGGGAGGACTGAACTTAGTAGCTGTTAGTTCGTCATTCTTCTGATCTTATTTTTATCTTCGCAACTTGATCAATGAAAACTTGAAATGAAACTCGCACGCATAGTTATTCTCATGAATTTCCATATGTCTGTGTGTGTATATATTTGCCAAAGTCAACCATTTAGTACATGCATGTCTTGAAAGAAAATTAAGTTGATACTCTCTTCTCACACATGTATGCGTCGCTAACAACCAATGAATGGTCAAAAAATGCACATGGCTTCTTTATAATCAAATTACATATGTATATATATATATTCTCTCTCTCAAATAAATATGTGTGTGTGTGTGTATTATTTGGGTATAAAATTATTTATAACGGTAAAAAAAGATTAAATAGACTTAAATCAACAAAAGATAGTGGTATCCTCGTAAGTGAAGGAGTCTGTACAAGCTCCAAGACAAGGTTTATCTATATGCAATATAAGGGAGTGAAAGAATGAGGGGAATGGAAAATAGTAGATTCAGCAAGGGTTTCGATATTATCAACAAATATGTAATGGAGTTGGAGTTGGCAGGGAGCAAAATTTTCACCTAAGCTTGGTAGATCTTAGACCCCATATTTTCTGTTGCGTGGTAATCTTAGCCTTACATTTCTTTTTTTTTTTAATTCCAACAGTCTATTTTATTTGTGTTAATTTTTTTTTATTTTGAAGAAAACAAAACACAGAGTAAGACCGATTTTTATATAATCTTTCAATTTTTTACCAGACAAATAGGAAAATGATATTTAAATTAAAATAATGAAAATATAACCTTAAGTCTAATAAAAATTATAAAACTATTTTCGTTGGACTTTTTACTTCCTTTAGAATTAAAAAATAAATAAATGGCTAGGATTGCACACAAAGAATAAAATAAAATAAAATAAAATAATGGAAGGCCAGAATTTTTCGCTTGTTGCACAATAGATTATCCATTCGCCTGATTTAACATAAAGGGGGCTACATATTTTTTATCAGATTTAATTCTTAAATTCTTATTTATCAAATAGTTAAACCAAATAAATCTTATTTGGAAAAAAAATGTTTATAATTAAGTTTGATCTACTTATTTCTTGAATTTGTTTATCGAAATTACCTTAAAATCTGTCAACGATTATATATTTTGGGAAAGTTATTCTCACATGCTTATGCTTAAGTGGATTGAGAATTTCACTTTAGATGCATGTTTTGCTTAGCTCTAATTATATTTCTGGAGTTAATAAACTTTGTTTGGGATTGTTGTGAGGATTTTTGCTTATTTTAAAATTATCTTTTTATATATAAAGTTTCATAAAAAATTCTATGAGAAAGAAGCAATTTGTTTTAGACAAAATCATTTGAAGTGTTTTTATTAATATCATTATGTTTGACAAGTCTTTTTAGGAAAAAAAAAGTTTTTACTGTCAAATTATTTTAAAAGACATGCACTTAATAGGATTAAAGAAAAAGCTAAGAAGTAATTATGGTAATTGTTAGCAACAAAAATCATGAAACTGCTCTCAATGGCTAGTGACTATGAATAGCTGAATGAAATTCATTCGAAAGCTAAGGGGAAGCCGCCAATGCCAAGTGACAATTGAAGATTGGGTGATACTTGGATTTCCTTAACCAATTGAATTCCCATTACCAACTAAAGACTCACACTCACACAACAAAATGTTGACAAAATAGGAAAGCACGAAACCAACAAAATAACAACCTCCACAGGCAGTTAGGCATCAGTATCTTCATTGCTAGCCACAAAGCAAGTACAACAACATGTACATGAATATGGGTTGTTGAAAATCATGCAGAGATGCTATAAATCAAGAGTAAGAGCTATCTTAAAGAACGAATGGAAACCTCTCAAAAAACTTTGTACTTAACAACTTCTTTTTTCTCAACCTTTTTTAGCCTTTATTTACATGCTCTATTTACAACTTTCGATCCAATTATAATCAAATTGTATTCAATTTTTTTTAAAAGTTTTTCTATTATTAATTCCAATGTTTGTCTTATTTATGCAATTCAATTTGATATCCATTTTCATCTACAAGTTGCATATTCTTGATCCCCACACATTGTTGATTAATATATTCTAAGCCTACCTATATTTGATATTAACGGAAACTATTCTTCTGAGAGAATTCCATCTCATTTGTCAACTTTAAAACAGAGAACAAAAGTTGGTTTTCAAAGTTCAATTTTACAATAAAATCACATAAACTTTTCAGGTGATTGCCAGTTAGAAATACGCACTAGCAATAAATAATGATTTTTAGTGAGGTATTTTTATTTTTCAAAAAGATAATTTTTTATTTCTACTTTCAAGGAGATCCTCTCACTTTTTGTTTTCTTCTCATAATAGAAAACTTACTTATATTATCACTTAGAAAACACCTTACTTTTACACAAAAGCTTACACAGAGGAGGATAAATCCTCTTCTAGGACAGCTCTTGATTTTCTCAAAATAACTTTTCAAAAAAAAAATATATAACTGCTTTCACTCTCCCAAATATTAGGTCAAACAAGCCATCATAGTTATGGAGTCATTCAATTTTACTAAAATTTTGGTCTTAGCTGAGTTTTCACTATGCCAAGGTGAAGAATTAACAAGCTAATAATGCCCATAACATTCCATATTTTCCCTCTAGTAGGAGATCTGATCATTCTTGTTAATGAGAAAAGTAATAATTAAGAGTAGTGCTCAACCATTTTAAAATTGTTACTTAATTAGTTGTTTGTACTGTCCGTATATGTATAAATTTAAATTAATTTTTTCCATCTTCGATCAGTAATCAATTGTGTATTTTATTGTCTAAACCCTATATATCCATTTAAATAATCTCTATTTAACAATAAAATTGTCAATATAAACTAATTGAAGATGAATTTGCTAAAAGAAGTAAAAGCGTACATGGATAATTTTCTGTAATTACCATATTGCTGCATCTTTTTAATCAAATTATCCTGCCGGTTAACTTTAATTACATGTATCCTCAAAAAATAAAAATTAAAAAAAATTAATTGCCACTTGAAATTCATAGAGCTTAGAAAAATAACAAGGTCATAAAAGGAAATGAATCCTCTACTATAATTCCCTCCCCATTACTTCTCCTATTAAATCTAAATCATTCTAATCTTAATCTAGACAGTCCAAATTTCTTTTATTTTTTTAAACTTAAAAAACATTTTTTTAAAGTACACAATTAAAAGATTATTTTTTATTCTATATTCTATTCTTTTTAAAAAAAATTGAAAATAAAAAAAACTTAGATCTTAATTGTCCAAATTAATTTGAATGGTCCAAAAGGTAACAAAGAGAGCATGGAAGAATATCCAAATCCGGTTATAAATCAACCACGTAGATTTACATCAATATCAATTAATTGAAGAGCCAAGTGGGATTTGAGTGAGTAATTTAGATAGACTTTACGCAACCAAACAATGTTGTTGGAAATTGGAATGAACCAATGGATTCCTACCCTCAGTTCAGCATGGGCGTTATAATTATGAGTATTGAATGAATTGGTTGGGTATAAACACAATGCCCTTTTCTAAAGGGATAATAAATTCTAGCAGATTTTCAAAGCCTACACGAGAGTCAACGAATCCAACTTAGATGCCTTTGTGGATGGTTGTTATTGGGTGTTTATATTTTGAAGAAGATTAGTTTATATTATGATGATTAGATCAATATGCAGTGAGATTAATTTGATAAACATGTGTTTTATCTATCAAAACACAAGCCGAGGGAGCTAATTAAATATATTGATAAGATAACGATTGATGTTGTGCATCAAACAATATTTCCAATTACATTTCGTCACTTGAGTTATATGTAAGTAGTAAGAGCAAATTAGAGATATTTGATTTGATTAATTATCGTAAATATTAACTTCAAGGGTGTTAATTTAAAGATCATACTTCGATAAAATCTGTAGATATATACTATTATCTTCTCTCGTAAATACATAATATATAGATAAAATTATTTAAAACACAAAATCATGGTGCTGGATTATAAATAACATCTGACAGTACAACAGTTATGTTTTGTTTTTTAATTTAATGGTAGAGACAAAAATATGATGCGAGATTGAATGTACTTTCAATTTAGGTTTACCAATAACATTTTGGGAGATTATGTGAATTTTTATTATGAATCTCCTAGTTCCAATGGAAATTATTTGTCTTTGATCAAAATAATGATGTAACCGAGATGTATTTAAATTAGTTGATGCGCCGAAACAACAAAAAATAAAAATCCTTGTAAACGTTGTTTGAATTTTCAATTAACAAACATTTACATTTTATACAGCATTTTAAATCCACTGTCTAAGTCCAATAATTTTGTCTTATTTTTTTGGGTTAACCTCATAGTCCAATTTTAAAATGTTTATTTTATTTCACGTATCAATACGAAACTCAATGTAATTGCATAATCAGCTAAAATATTTATAACTTTATACCATCTAGATGTCAATGTTATAACATCAATTCATCTTTTCTTGAACGAGTTAATCACCTGTATAAAGATATCTCCAAAGTTTAGATAACTCTTTTAAATAACATATTATTACATCAAACAGTTCAGATTTGTGATAAATAGTATTATTTTTAAATAAAAATATTTTTATAAAGCACGTTTCTTTTTACAAAACTATATCTACAAACATGAATATTCAAACTTTTATAACAGAAGATTAATTTTTAAATTCGAAAAAAAATGTAGAAAAATTTGATTGAATGCCCCACGCCTCACCATATTGTCAATATACATCTCTGTGAATATATGCCAAAAGCACTTGCTAAGCAGTTTATGCAAAATGTGACGTTTTTTTACTTCAATTTTTTTATTTCCCTGTGTTTCTGACCATAAATGTCCAAATTCATGCGTTACGTTGCCCAGATACAAAGCAGCATTATTTTAAACCAAAAAAAAAAAGGAAAAAGCAGCATTATTAGATTTGAATAATGTGTACAAGGTAAAAGGTTTAACCTCTTTTGGCTTTTTGATTGATTGTTTTTTTTTTTTAAGGTTATTTTTACATGGTCAAATGGGTTAAGTTCGCGATGGCTGTAAATGAATTGTTTTTGGTACTCTTTTTAAAAAAAGAAAAAAGACAATACTCTAGGTTGACTGTTCAATTTGTAAAAAATTAATTATCAAGTTAATCATAAATTAATATTTAAATTATTAACTACAATTTTCAATAAAACTCATGATTAACATACATACATACATATATATATATATACATACATATACCCATATATATTCATGTAAAGGAAGATATGCGATTTTAAGGTAAAAACATAATTAATTATAGTTAAATTATAAATTAATGATTAAAATTTATGTAAAAATTAATTATATAAAATTAAAAATTATTTATTGCAATTTATAAATAATTTTATATTAATTTTATTTTTAAAAAATATGTTTATGCAAGTGTGCTGATACTGTTAACATAAAAGCACCCCCCACATCTCGAGAGGGCAAAAGATGTTCAACGCCGTCATGGCTGACCAGACCACATCACTCGCGCAGGAAACAAACCTGGACTTTATCCAAGTCAAATGTTCTTTCACCATCTTCCCTCTCTCTCTCTCTCTATCTATGTATCATCTTCCTTCTTCTCTATTTCTATCCACCCAAACGCCCACCTTCCTCTCTCTTATCGTCTTCTTCTAAAATGGGAAACGCAATGCTAATCCCATGCTTTCACCAAAACCCTAATTCGTCGTCGTCGTCGTCGTCTGTGAAGCTCGTATTCTGGGAAGGAACCACGAGGACTCTGACAGGGAAGAAGCACATCGCCGGAGAAATCATGTTCGAGTTCCCGGAGATGATGGTGTGCCACGCCGACTCCTTCTTCATCGGCCACCCCATCCCAGCCCTCGCCATCGACGACGAGCTCATGGTAGGCCAAACCTACTTCGTGCTCCCCATCGATCGCCTCGGGTGCGGCGTCCTCTCCGCCTCTTTCCTCGCCGCCCTAGGGTCGTGCCCTAACCGGTCCCCTCTAAAGTTCGGGGATTGCCCTTTTGAGTACCTGAAGGGATCCAACGGAAGGGTTCTCATAAAAGTCATGCCAGAGTTCATCACAAGGCTAATTGTTGATGGAACTAGTGAAAGTAATAACAGTCCAAGCAATAGCAAGAGCTTCCTTTGCAGCACTCCTGAATTACAGAAGCAGTATGAACAACTTGTGAAGTCAAAGGAACAAGTGTGGTCGCCTACGCTTGAGACTATTTCTGAATATAAGGTCAGGTTTTCACCATGCAGATTCATTGGATTAGAGTGGAAAGAGAAAGAAAAGTCAGGGAGTAACGTTTACTAGCTAGTTATATATATATATATATATATATAAATGATCACTAGACAACGAAAATAATTGAAGAATTGTTGTTTTAATTGATTTCCTAGTTGATGATACAAAAGAATTAAGCTTGAAAATTCGAAAATTTTCTCCATTTTTTGGTGATCCGATGTTTATATTTCAGTATGTTGAGCAGACATAGCTATAAGTAGCTGTAAATTTTGCTGCAGAATGGATAAATTGATGTTGTCCCCTTTCGCATGGAGCAACAACATACTTATGTTGATAGTTCTAGTTTTGATCAACGTCTTGTTTGTTTCATAGTGTATATATTATTATGAAATCACATTGACATGATCGATATCGATAATATGAAACTATATGCGGACACCGTCTTCTCCAATTTTCGGCTATTACTTTTAGAGACAGTTATGGGTGCTTAAGTTGCTAGCAATTAGAATGCTCTCCTAAATTTAAAAGATAAGGTTAACTGAATCTGAAATTTCCTACAAAGTATACAAATTCCCCATATATATTAGCTTCATAAAAACGAATGTGAAAAGGAGTGCAACAGTGACATTCCTATATACATATATATGAGACATTTTGTGCAATGTTATATGATTTCATGGTATCTTTGATATCATAGTATATTTGCCATGCCATTTAGAATGCTTAAGACACAATTGAAATTTGTCTTAAAACATACAAGTAATATTTTACAAAAATTAACAAAATAATTAAACTAATAAAAGGGATGTGTTGTGACATCTTCGTAGTTTTTTATTACTATTTGAGGTACTATTGGTGAAAATCATGTTGTCAAATTCACTTGTTGATTTGTTGGATTTGCCAAATTTATGAAAGTATGTCAAATCATTTACAAATTAAAAATCAGAATTATCTTGTGTAGAATTGGTTAGCTTAGTGAGTTAGATAAATTTAAATATATTTCTTTTTAGTCCAAAATTCGTATCAACCCATTTTTAAAAAAAAAAAAACTCCAAAATGCTTATACAAGAAGGCTGGCCCAAAATTTGCCTTCTAAGGATGATTTGGTTGATGATAATTTAAGTAATGATACTTCAAAGCTGGCTTCGGATGGCGTTGAGGAAGAATATAATGTGATTTAAGTAGAGATGACGGTAATAAGATAGGCGGAGATGATGATATGATTATGGTAAAAATGTTGAAGATGATAATAATCAAACTTTTCAAAATCTTTATTGATTTTTTTATTTTTATTTTTGAGATTTTGTTATATTGAATAACTATTTATATATGAAATTTATTAAAATTTTTATGTTAAATACCATGGAATATAGATAATTTTATTTTAAATTAGTACATTTAAATTATATTTAAATAAATTTTTATTTTATATATATTAATTATTTTATGTAATATAATTATATATTTTAATAACTATTTATTAACATAGGTAAACTTTTACAAATTTATGTTATGAGTTCACCCCATTTTACAAATTAACTAAATTTGCAAGTTGGACAACCTTACTTAAAATAGTATATATGATCTGTCATCTTAAATATCAATGTACTAAACTTAAACTCTAAAATTTATATCCTGACATCCAAAATTTTAATAGCATCGAAAGTGATCGAGTCTTTCTATATATGATGGAAGTTTCGGTTCAGAAATATCCATACATAAAGATTAATTAATTAGATCTGCTTCTCGTTCTTTGTATGAGATTGTGTATGTCTATAGTTTGCATTGAGATACAATGCATATTTTGTATAAGAATATTCATTTTCATAAAAATTGTATGCTTAGGCGTACGTGAAACAAAATGCAGGGGTACATTTGTTCAAATCATGGATGGGTAGGCATTATATATGTGTACTATAAATTATAAATTGGAAATAGATTCAAGATATAAAGTGCCTAATAATTTGAGGTACAAGCTTCTCATTTTGAAGCATAAGGCCTTTATAATATATATAGTGGATATTTCATTTAGAACGATTATAAATAAGTAAATCCTTTTTTTAATATTTTCTAATAAAACATAAAAATAAATATGTGACAAAAACTTTGTAAAAAAGTAGCCTTAAATATGAAACTGAAAGATAAAATTAAAAAAAAATTACTAAACTTGTTCATGTGTGTAAAATATGAAGCATGTTAATTGTTGAGTTATTTTATCTAATGTTGGACTTTTGAGCCGTAAGGTTTGCGTAGGGAAGCCCAACTTCAACATTGTCTCTGAGTTAGGGAAACCCATTATTTCAAAAGGGCAAAAGCCCAGAACTGAAGGACAAGGAAGTCTCACTCCTAGGACAGCATAACCTACTGAGCTTAATGGGTCGCTTTGGGCTTTAAATTACTGAAGCTACAATTTGAAGCTGAAAGGTAAAAGGCCCATCAACCATGAAACAATGCTTTGTTTTTTTTTTTGGATGAAAATACATTTCACTGTCCCGAATTTTAGCATATAAATTTTAAAATAGAATAAATTACACCGAATTTTCTTTAATTTTATTGAAATTATAGAGATTTTCTCATTATTTTCAAAACATTCACAAACTTCTTCTGAGTTTTGTTAAATTTACACAAGCTACCCTAATGTTTTCAAAATATACACAAATTTTTTCTTTAAAAAAAAGGAAATTATATAATTTGTATAATTTATTCTTTATTTTAAAACAATTGTTACATGTTTTAAAAATAAATTGAAGATTTATATAATTTTAACAAAATTTTAAAAAACTTTATAATTTACTCTTTAAAATATAAAAATATACTTTCTTTTAATAAATAAATAACAACCCCTCGTGCGGGGTTGCACAACCTGTGTAGCATCTTGACCCCTCCATCTATTTTTAATATTGGTGGTTCCTTTATTTTTGTATTTTTTATTTTAAAAGAAATAAAAAATAATATTTGAATTTTTATCACTTGATATCAAGTTATTTGTCTATTTAGTGAAAATTAAAAGGTTATCTTTGTCACTCTTTTTTTTTTTAAGATAAAAAATGAATAATCAAAATAAAATACAATATAATATAATATAATATTAATATTAATTTAGGAAAAAATGAAGACCCAGGATGCGAAGCCATCCGAGCACACAATCCTTGCGCCTGCTCATGCTCATTCAACGTGGAGTGTTTGTCTGTTTTTTTCTTGAAGTACATGGAGGTGTTGTTGTATATTTTAAAGTTAAATGTATTAAAATTGTAGTTAGGAATTAGATTGAGGGGATAAAATTTATTTGAGTAAATTATTCACCCATCTGCTTAGAAATACTTAAATTATATAAATCTCTATTTTATTATCTTTCACCACGATCACAAGAGCATAAACCTCATTTTTATAGTGTCAGCTAATTTCTGATATAGAAAGAGTTGGTTTTGGTGCTTTTGGATGAGGAAGAAGAAAAGGGAAAGTATAATAAAGGGGTAATACTTAACATGGAGGCAATCACAGTCGAAGTTATAGCGATAGCGACAAGAGGGGGGAAGTTAGAACTAGGAAAGGAGATAGGGTAGGAGCGTAGCGAGGCCAGGCCTTTCTGATATTTGCGTGAGGGACCACCCTACGTTCTGTTTGGACCTAGGCGATTAATGAATTCCCACGCAACCGCAATGAGCCCTCCCTCTCATGGGCCCAAATTCAGCCCATCCACATGCTCTGCCTCCCAACAACCTACCATTCCCACTTTTCAATCAATTCTTAGGCCTTGCTTAGAGGCAAAAATAGGAATTTTTTAAATTAATTTTGTATGATATTTATTATATTTTTAAAATTATTATTAGATAATGTTTATTTTTTATTTTTAAAATAAAATTATAAAATTATTATTAAATAATATTCATTTTTATTTTTGAAATAAATTTATAAAAAAATTATTTTTATTTTACTTTTTAATTTATTTCTTTTCATTCAACGTATCAAAAAAGTACATTAAAATTCAATTATACACAATATTTTTTTTATTAATAATTATTATTATAGTTAAAAATTATAATAAAATTTATAAATTTTTATTTAATAGCTTAACGTCTTAAACTTTTAAGTTAAACTGATTTTTAATATAATAAACACTTAGAGTCTAAAGATATTTTATGTGAAAAGAGTTGTAAAAAAAATTATTCATATCTTTTGCTTAATAATTTAAATTTATGAATTGAATTATTGTTATTATTATTGTTGTTGTTATTGTTATTCATTCAATTCATTCATTTTTTTTAATTTGTATATAGGATCACATGGTTTTCTCACCTAAATATAACTATTTCAGAACAATATTTTCAATTTTATACATAATATTTTTATTTACTTAGTATGTGTTTAGCTCCGTGTTGGACACGAAAAAAATTATGTTTAGCAGTTGCTTTAATATAAAAGTAACTTTTTATTATTTCTGGCCAAACCACCTTTAAAAAGAATAAAATTTAAACCAAACATGCTCTTACACCATTGTACACCTCGGCACCCACATAACTTAAACCAATAAAACCAGAATTGTTAAATGCTGGTAGGTGTAACAAAATTAGTATAGATAGGTTTATTATGTTCAGAGTAAGTTAATTATTTATTCTTAAAAAATTTTAATTTTATTTTTTTAAGTAAATTTTTTAATTTTAATCTTTTAAAAATAATTCTTATCTCAATTTAATTTTTTTAAAAATAAAATATTTTTATTTAGGCCCTCACACATTTTCTCCTAATCAGGTTCCTCTTCTAAAAGTATTTGTTAGCTCTTTCATTAAAAAATGGTGTCGTGAGTTGAAGATAGAGCATGGATCCTCTCAAGTATCTCAGAGGATGAAGTTAGGAAAAAGAAAAAGAAAAAGAAGGTGGAGTCCACATCTATTTTATATAATGTAAATGGGTTTTTTTTTTTTCTCTTTCCGTCTTTTTCCTTCAGATTCGCATGATCCAATTCAATTAAAGATATTTGGATAAATGAATATCATTGGTTAATAGCCGCACAAAATCGTATTTTTACCTAATAAAAAAATTATTTTTTAGAGTAAATATTTGATTGATAATAATAAAAAGCAGTGTTATAAAAATTAAAATAGACTCAAAATTAGAGAACCGATGAACTCATCATAAAATCAAATTATTTGATTCTCAAAATCAGTAAAAAAATAAGATGAATTGGTTAAAAATTTTTTATAAAAACTAACTAATTTAAAATTAAACTGATCAAAAATTGATTGATTTATTTAAAATAGAGTTTTGGCATTTGGTGATAGAAATTTATAATGCTTTATGGGATCTACTCAACTCATTTCAAATGAATTTATTATTATATATAAAATATTTTAATTATCTTTTACATTTTAAAATGGTTATATCTATTTTAAATATTATTTTTATAATATATATGTATTAATTTAATTATAAAATATTATATATATATATATTTATTTATTTATTTATTTATTTATACTTATATATATAGAGAAAAATAATTTAATTTTAATTTAACTATAATCAAACTAATAAACCCCTCATTATCTTGGTTTAATGTTAGGTCTGATTTTTAAAATATCGATAAAAGCTTTGTTTTTAACGAATCAAATTAATAGTAAAGAAATATTTTACAAATATTTTATTTTCAAAGATTAAATTAAAAAATTAGTTTTAAAAAGTAAACCATTATTTACTCTTATATTTAAACAAAGTTTATTTGCAGAAATTAATCTAAATCAAACATTTATTTAAATAAATCAGGATCACATATAAAGCCACTCGTATATGGTAACAAGTGTTATAACAAAATAATAATAATAATAATAATAATAATAATAATAATAATGGTGCAACTCAGTACTTCTCAAGGAAATCCCCAACGTATAAAATCGAAATGGAATGATTGGTTTGAGTGAAAAACCCATTGAAATGGCTTAGTTGACTTATAAAATTAGTTTGCTGAAAATTTGGTCAAAAATTAATCAAAATAATCATAAAGTTTTTTTTTAAAGGTTAGTTCTTTCTTATAAAATAGTATAATTTATTTTAAAGATATTTAAAAAAGTGAAAATAAAAATAAGGAAGAGAAAGAGATGGTTGAGAAAGAAAGAAAAATTTTAAAAATAGAATATACAAAAAAAAATTTATTATATTTTATCTTCTAATAATATTTTTTTAGATATCAAGATATTTGTCTAAAATTATTTTATTCTTTTCTAATTTTTTTTTAATTTTTAATGATAAATAAAATTTTAATATAATATTAGAATTTTAAAATTTTAATATTAAATATTTATAAATTTTAATCACAAATAATTTTTATTATTTAATTAAGAAATAAATGTTTAAATATTTTAAAAATAAAATATTTAAATATTTAAAATTTGTTAAGATTTATTTTTATATTAAAAATTTAATATATAGAATTTTTAAAATATTTATAAAAAAACCCTTAAAAGGGGAGGACATCAGTCTTAGCTATTATGGCAATAGCTCAATAATTTCTACTAACCAAATGCTGTCAGTCTTTTTGTGCACCTTTCAATAATTTATAAAATTTTCGAATTTTAAGTATTCTAATTGATATCTAAATATCTTCAACAAATTTTTTTCCTTATTTCTAACTTAACAACTTTATAAAAAAAATTAATATATTTGAAGATTTAAACTTTTAAGACTATTTATACCTGTATCATATTCTTAAACTATACTCTGTGGCAATGAAAAATAATTTCATTCTCAAAAGTCAAACGTGTCTCCTTAAATTATTGGATAGTTTGAAACAATTAAATAATATTAAAATTCGATTGTTATTTATATCTAATTAATTATGTTCATGTTTTTTTAATAAATTACACCAAATTTTTTTAAAAAATTAGTTAAATTACATTTGATATCTCTTTTAATTCTAAAATTACACAGTTTCCCTAATATTTAATATATACTCTCCTTCAGTTGTCATTAATGAATTAACTTTTTATACAATATTAATATAAAATTATGGTTTTATTCATGATATAACAATAAAGATAATTAATTTAATTTTAAATTCTAATATAAGACTATAATTTTATATTTAAAATGATAATAAAAATAATTAAATTATTTTATTTTATTTTTAAAAGAGAACATATTATTGAAATAGTTAATTTTATTACAAACAAATTATAAAAAAGTTTCAGGGAATATTTAATGTAACAAAATTAATGTTATTTACTTTTTCTCTTTTTTTTCGGGATATTATGTTCATAGTTATTGGTAACATGGAAACGATGGTACTTGAAGAAAAATTTGCGGCTCAAATATGAAGTTTAAAATATTTATATTTTAAAAGATTTTAAATTTTAAAATTTATTTTACAAGATTTAAAAATTAAAAATTTAAATTATAAAAAAGAAAGTTGCTGTTCAAATGTTAAGTTAAAATTTTTTAATACTTAAATTTTTAAAAATAATTTTAAAATTTAAAATCATTTAATATAATAATCAAAGGTTATCGATTGCAATGTTCTCAAAATCTTCCCAACAACCATTCATGAAGAAACTGCGGAGGTGCAGCGAGTCGTACCGTCAGCTCCCGTAGCATTAACCGCAGAGGACCAGACCCCTTGCGTACCGAACAAATCCCGAAATTCCCCTGCTACCACCAGAGTCAGCACACGCGCCGACTGTCTGTCTCCCCGTTGTGGGCCCCGCACGCACAAATCCAAATACAGACAAGAACTTGTGTGGCGCTGAGCCGCGCGTGGGGTTGTGCTGGGGGAACATCAACAAGGTACCCAGATCGCCGGGGTTGTTGTTATTGCGTGTGTTCGTAGGGCTCGAGGCAGAGGAAAAAGGTTCCTCGTCATGTGCGCCGCTTACTGTCAAAAAGCGAAATCCTCGGTCCTACAACCTACCTTTCCTAGGTGAGGTGGCTGGCACTAGATCCTGTAACTCCATCTCCAAATTCAGTCTTCTTTCACTTTCCACTGTGGCGTGTGAGGAACACGCGCTTGTTTTTTAGCTTTGAATAGCATAGAGACTCGAGAGTATAGTAGAGTATCTGGGTGTGTTGTCTCCACTTTCTCACTCTGTTTTACTTTACACTGTTAAACACTTCGGACTTTGCATCTGCCTCGGTAAAGTCATCCTCTATCTTTATCTCTTCCTTCATTGCTTTTTTTTTTCTTTTTTTACTTTTTTTAAATTAAGATAATTTATTAAAAAAATACTGAATTATTTAACATATTAATTTATATCTATCCTCTTTTTTGGGGATGGACAGTATCTTATTCAATCCAATCACATCAAGTTAAAAAACAAATTTAGAGTTAGGGTAATTTTATTAGTTAGTTTGATCTGTGTTGATTTAATTATCTTAATAAAAATAATTTTTATAATAATTTATATACAATTTGTATTCTTAAAAACTTATTTTATAATTTATACTAAAAATTTTGCCTAAACAGCTTAGGGTAGGCCCAATCTGACCCAGTATTTGTGCACCTCTAATATTTTTATTGAAAGATTTAAGAATACATATTTAAAACTTGCACCTTTTTTTTTCGTCGTTGGTTTATTCTTCAAAACGAGTTTTATGGTCTAAAAAGGCAAATTAATTGCAACATCTCTCGTTAACTATATTTGGTTAACAATTTTTAAAAATTTTAATAAAATATTTTATTAATTATTGATTTGAGTAATGTTTAATTTTTCTATAATAATTTTTTAACAATAAAATATCGATTCTCTATATGAAATAATAAATACATAATAAACAATAATTTTTAATCATTAACTAAAATATGGTATTAACATTCAATATAGTCTATTAGTCAAATATAAATGATCTTTACAATGCCACGTATTATATACACCTCCATTATTCACTATTACTCAGTTAATTTCTACTTCTATAACAATTTTGAAAGTATAATTCAGTTGCAACAACAATTTTAAAGAATAACTTTTTTGTTTATCAATATCTATATACATTGTACATCAATTTTTTGGACAATTTTACAAAAAATATATTGTCCAATTTAATTGGTATTATAATTAATTATTAAATGCATTTAGATTATTTATGTCATGATTAAGAATTGTATCAAACCACCATACATTAGGGCTACTATAAAAAATTTCTTATGAAAATGAGCCTTAATGGGGCAAATGTTGGGCCTAAACTTCTAAGCTAAGCCCTGAAGTCAAAGGGTTTCCAACATAGGCCCACGAACATTTTGTACCACAACACTCATCAATATATCATAGACCAACATTTGAAAATAACAATTTTTTCAATTAAAATATCTTAATTATTTGTAGTTAATTAGTCATCACATTCTTATCAAGTGGGTGAGCTTTAAAATAAAAATATTAACTTTTCTTTGGACGAATGCGTGTAATGCCATGAACTTAACGTGAAAAATGATACGAACCGACCCTTATGGTTAAAGGAAGTTACTTGCAAGTAACAACCATGAAGAAAACCTATTTACTTTGAAGCAAATGCCACATGGTTAAAGCATTTTTTTTATTACTCCCATCAACTTCGGCTTGTGATTAGATTTATGCAAAAATAGTAATAAAAAATTTAACATGAAAATATAATTATATGGCGAACATTTGAATTGTATGATGGTGCACTAGACACAAACTCTAATATCTTATCTAAGAGAAAATGCCATCATTAATTTAGTTTTAGTAAAAATTTATTGTCATCAAATTAAAACTAATATTTTAAAGATACCTCATTTAGGCCTTGAAGTTATCCAAGTCCATTTGATATGCATTATGTAATTTTGATTATTGAAATGACCTTTATGCCCTTTTTAAAAAAGTAATATAAAAAGTTATTAAATACTGTTAAATAATAATTATAAAAATATAGTAAATATTATACAAAAATTATGTAATAGTAATACCTTTATATTGAAATTGTCAAGCCGAGCCTAAGTGCTGTAAAAACTTTATAGCCATAAGTATATGAATCAATTCAACTTATTCAAAATAACTTTTAAAAATTCCAAAGACTCAATAACTATTATTTAACTGGTCTTAAAATAAAAAGAATCCTAACATATCAAGTTGTTCAAACTGTTTGAACAAAATGATTATGATATAACAAGTCACTTTAATCAAATAACTTTTATGATTCTTAAACAACTTAGTATAACTATTATCATTAGCATATTGCTAAAAAAACTTATAAATAAAAACCCCTTAACAAAGAGGTATGAAATCCACCCTATGACATATAAGTCTACTAAGCCTAGGAAACATCACCCTTTATTTTATTGAGAGTACATCCTCTATCCTCTGCAATTAAAGTTTTTGTGTGACTGTGCTGGTGGGAGAGAAGCAAAGGGTGTTTTTATTTTAAAAAAAATTACTTAAATCTCTTTTCTTTTCTTAAATCTCTTTTAACTACAAAAATAGTAGAATAACAGAGGATCCATCCCCTCATTTTATCTTGTCACTGTATCCCTCTCAAAATATCCTTCCATAACATAACTCAGTTGTTACTTTGATATCTCGACCTCTTAATTCATTCTTTGTGTAATTGTAATCTCTTAATTTGAAACACTAATTTGGTTCATTGTAATACAAATGTAATTTTTTTATATAATTTGTACAACATCTATTATACATTTGTAATTATTACTTTATTTATCAAATCATTATTTTAATCATTAAATTATTTTTTAAAAAATAAAAATATAAAATTTATTTTGTATTATGCTTATCAACTTTTAACATTTTTTTTTTACATCATTCAACCAAACATATAATAAGTTATATTTGAATTAATGACAATAAATTTTCAAAAACTAAATTGATTCCATTAAATTTTTTAACAACTAATATGATAAAATAACCCTTTTAATTAAATATTGTACATCTTATATCATGATCTTTTATATTATACTTGCCAGCCATTTAAGATGTCAAGAAGATACCAATGTATCAGGCATCGCCTTAGAGTGAAATGAAAAAAATTAATTAATGTATTGCTTAATTTGAATTGTGACCCTTACGTTTCGCATCAATTTAAAACTATAAATCATTAAGGTGCTTATTCTAATGCAAGCACATACCTAATATCCAATCTGCGTGGTATTGTTTGTCTTTTTCCAGAAAAGAAGGGTTGTTTTCAAGTGAGATTGACATTTAAATTGATGCAGATCATGGGTAATTATTGATCTTTAGCCTTACCAACACGCAACTTGCATGTAACTTTTCGTCTTTTTCTTTATAATAAGATTTGGTATCCTTGATGTGCTCACTTTTCAAAAGTTCACACATACATAAATAAGAACATCACGTTGCATAAGAATCTTCTTGTGTTTTTTAATTATAATAACCATACCAATCTCTGTTCAGTGAATAAAATCGTGCTTAGAATATAGCCTTTTCATTGCAAGAGTTTGGCACCTAATTATAATTGGATAAATTTTTTTTTTCTTGCGAGTTAAAAATTTGTGATGAATCTCTATAGTTTTAAAAAGTTATAATTTAGTCTAGTTAAATTATAATTATGTACCAATAAATTCTACTAACATGGCTAATCAAATACTATCATAACACCTTAAATATAAATAATTCAAGATGACTCACCCATGTTACTCAACAAAAAATGCATTAGAGATCTTACATGAAGTTAATTTTCTATTATTATCTACTTTTTACCCTTTTTGTTGGCATAAATTTTGTATATTAGTTGCCTTTATTAGTAAAATTTAACAGTACATCAATAGAAATTTAATTGTAGGATTTAATTAAAAAATTTTAAATTATAAAATTTAATTGTAAATTTTTGAAGTATAAGTATCAAATTAAAACATGAATGAAACTGTAAAAAGCGAAAGAATAATTTAACCTTTATTACATTATATGGGCCTTACAATATGATTAAAAACTTCTATATTTGAGCTATGCCTATTAGTTAAATAAAATAAATTAGAAATTTCTCCCTTTTAAAATATTACAATAATCTTAATAAACAAGAACAAGTAAATTTATACATGACATTAGCTTATATAACTGATTGATTGGGAGTGAAGACTAATAATTTTTGTTCTGACTTGGCTCACCCAAGTTCAATTGATTCTGATCTATTTGGATTAGGTTAGTCGATTGTTGATTATGTGAAGTCCCACATCGGCTGGTGCGGTCCTGGGATCAGCCCATATAAGAGGGGGGTGACTTCCTCCCCTTGCCGAGGCCTTTTCCCAAGGGAAGGAGAGGTAACTCAGAACCGAGGGAAGAACAAAATCCCCCACGTGGTTAGCGTGGCTAAGGGGGGGACAATATCGGCAGGGCTGTGAGAGATTAAGTATCAAAATAATTACTTATTTTAAGTTAGATTAGTCAATTGTTGATTTGGTATCAAAATAATTTCTTATCTCACGCATAAACATAAAAATGATAGACTCACCCAAACTTAACCTATATTGATCCGTTCGGGATAGGTTAGTCAACTACTAACCAAGACAATTCCCCTAACCCACCCCCCCTCCCCCCCCCCCCCAACACACACACACAAGAGACTTAGATAGTTATCATCCTTTAGTCCACTATTTGATTTTATCTAAATTATAATATTACATAGCCATTTAAAATTGTCCACTATATCCTTTTAATATCCACTCTAGAGCTATGTCTTACAAGTATATTTTGTTTTTTTACTAGATTCATTATAAACAAGTCTTTAGCTTTGCCACAAACATTTGCAAAATTCGAATATGAGAAAAATATTTTTTTAAAAAAAATCTCACAAGATTATGGGGCAACTTATAAGTATTAGACAAGACCCGAATGAATAATGAAAAACCGACCATCCTAGTATCATCTCTAATGGGTGCATGGATGGATGTTTGGTTAAAGATAAAAATTTTGTTTTGGTTATTAAAATTTTAAAAATATAAGATGAATATCTTTTACAATCAACGTTTCACTATTAATTCTTTTAAAAATTTTACTACTTGTAATTTTTATTAAAAAAACTTGAAAATAAATACTTAAAAAGTTTTATTTAAGAGTCTTTTTAGACTAAAAGATTATAAATTTAATCCTCCTATTATAATTTTTAAAAAAAAATACAAAAGCTATGTTTGTAAGAAATATTTAAAAAAATACTTTAACATCTCATAAAGTAACATATTTTACAGATGACACTTTATAAAAGAAATAATTATAGGATAATGTTACCAATAGTTTTAACACAATGACTTAATATAATATCAAAGAATATTATAACGTCTTATAAAATATGTTGATTCTCATATAGAATACGGTTTTTTTTTTCCATAAAAAAAGGATACAATAAATAAAAATATGCATAGGAATCGCGTGCAAATGATACGATTCCAACTGGATAACATGATTGCATTTAGAAATCAAAAGGATAACATAATTAACATTAAAACATATGGGTGACGTGTTGAGAACATCGTCAGTCGGTGATTTTCCATTTAATTTAAAAATCTTATGCAAAAATTATCAAATCCAATACACAAAACAAAACGAATAATTGTTATTGTTTTGTTAACCACGAAGGGCATGTTTGGTTCGTTGAGAGAAAAGAAAAAAGAAATAAAATTTTTTGGTGAAATATTATTTTTATTTATATAATTATTATTTAGTCATTATTTAATATTATTTATCAATTATTATTCAATTATTAAAAATAAAAATATTATAGGTATTTTCTATTTACAAAATTTTTTATTTTTATTTTTATATTTAACTTTTTGAATACCAAATAGAATAGTGAGGAACTTTTATTCTAAAAATATATTATAAGAAATTAATAATTTTTTTTGCCTTTTAGTTTAATAAGAATATTATAATTGTTTATTTGTTCTTAGGTTTGAGATTTCTAAGATTATTGTAAGTGACATTCAACGTTGTATTTTAAATAATTTTTTATTTTTATATATAAAAAAACACATTTAACAAGTGTATAATTCAAGCCAACACAAATTTATAAATTTGTTGAAAGATCAAACTAAAATTTTGCGTAGTACAATAATTTAAATTCCCTTTTAACTAGTGATTTCGTTTGATGATCAATCATTTATATATAAATTTTTTAAAAGTAATCCTTTAACTTAAACTTTTTGCCTTTTTAAAATCTTGGACATTCTATTTGCCCGCTTAGGACAATAACATGTTTTTATGATTATTTTTCTTAAAGAAAATAATAATAATTCAAAAATTAATTATTAATTTAATTAGACGTGAAACTCAAGAAAAAGCCCATAATCGTAAAGACAGCTAAAGCCAACGAATAAACAACTAAACTTACAGAAGAATTGTTGTTGAAGATTTTAAATTAGAGATATTTATTTAAAAAATTTAAAAATTAAAATTATTAAAAAATATTAAAAATAAAAATTTTAATTTAAAATCTTCAATTGTAATTTTTTCATGTAATTTAAAATTTTAATTCTAAAATATTCTTAAAATTTAAAATCTTTTAATATACATATTTTAAATTTAAAGCCATAAACTAAAACTTTTTCTGAACCGATCTCTGCCGAGGCGGCCTGTTGTCTTATGCCGTACAGTTTTCGGCCGCGGGATTCTTCGGAAAACTTTGTGAACTGGTTAATTGCATTTTGAACTTCTTATTTTATTTTGATAAATAATTCAGTAATATTGTGTCTTTTTTTTTTAAATAATATCTTGTCTTTATTCAATCGTTACATCATTTTATTCCCTTAAATTAAATTTATTTTATACTTTTATTACTTATGCAGAGTTAAATATTTTCATCTTAATAAAACAATTAATTTACTTTCTTTTATCTTAAGTGTTTGAATCTATTCATAAATATATAATATTATTTAAGTTGATACAAAAATGATTAAATTAATCTAATAATTAGTTTAAAAAAATTACTGAAACTGTAATAAATAAACCTTTCCAAAGTAAAATACCTATTATATCAACTAATTTATAATTTTAATAATTTTAAATGTTATAACACGTTATATGATTAGAATCAAAATATTCAAAAAATGTAATTAAAATATCATTGGTCTGTGTAATTTGATTATTTGTTTGGAAAGTTAAATTAAAAAGTAATAGAATTTTTTGGTAGGTAAAATACAATACGTGTTTGGTATATAAAAAATTAGGTATAAAAAAAATAATTTTGTAAGTAAAAAATATATATAATTCTTTTATTTTTAATTATAAGATAATCATTAATAAATAATATTAAATAATAATTATAAGAGTAAAATTATAATTTTCTTCAACTTCCACTTTGTATTTTCTTTTCCACAGGCATACGAAACATGTAGAAGTTCAATCACATGAGTTTTTTTCTTTTTTTTCTTACATTAGGTATTCACCCAAATAAATGTGTAAAAATGATGAGAAAGCAAAAATGTTATTACTTATGAGTAGAAAAAAAACACTTTTAATCCCTTAATTTAAAATTTTATTTTTATTATTAATTCTATTTAACTTTAATTTTATTTTTTAACTTTACCTCAAGTTTTATTTTTATTTATTAATTTCATTTAGTTTTAATTTGACTTTTTAACTTTATTTTAATTTTTAGTTTAGCCCCTTACTTTTATTTAATTTTAATTTGATCCCTTAACTTTAAAAAACTACTCAAATGTATTATTTTTTCTAACACTATCAAATGAAAATGCTCAATAGAAAAGTCTTATATGATTATTTAATGATTTAACTTTAATAATCCTTTGACAACTCAAGTTTACTTTTATAATACCTTTTCTATTTACAGATATGGTCAGTCGCCTTAATCAACTCAGGGCCAATACCCATAGAAATTAAAAGAAAATTAAGACATTTATTTATAGTAGATCAATACATAACAATTGGCCAAAAAAGAGGAGAGCCCACGTAAGTTAATAAAATGCAACATTTATTTGGTAATAAAGAAGGATATTATGGCACGTATAATTCAAATTGATAAAAGATTATTGTAGTTAAGTTACCAAAAAGTTAAATAAAACTTTCAATTAGATAATATTAGAGAGAAGGAAACATTTGGATAGTATTTCTCAGTTAACAAATCAAATTAGAACAAAATAAATTTAAGAAATAAAATTTAAATTTAAATATGAAATAAAATTAAGTAATTAAATTAAATTAACAAATAAATAAGAAATTATAGACAAAATTAAGGGATAAAAAATATATTTTAACCCTTACTCTTCCAAAAGTCCTCACAATCAAAATTTATTCCTAAACTTGATTTCATTATCATGAATTATGACTAAACACCAAAGTTGTACCATGCACGCCACGGAATTGAAAGATTTTTTTTTTCTTTTCTTATTATGGCTAAGGTATCTTCAACCAATGAATAACGGCAGAGTTAGAAAGGAAATCAAGTATAAGCTATGTAATTATCAAAGTCAAATCTTGGTTCCAACTAAAATGAAATAACTTATATATGTATTGTGGGGCCAAAGCCCAGGAAAAACGAGAAGCAATTACGTCCAGGAAATTAAGACCTTAGAAAACCAGAATAAAATGGTAAACACAGAAAGGAGGAGATTGAGGTTCAAAGGTGAAAAATTAGATCGATGATTGAACTAATAAAAATATTAGTTTGTAATTTATTAATTTGATTGTGATCAAATTGTGATTTGGTAATAATTAAAAATATATGTATATATATATATATATAAATTTTAGTATAATAAATAATAACAAACAAATATTATTAAAATTTGAACTATTTTGTTATTAATTATATGTAAAAATAAATCAAATATAATAAAATAATTAAATTTAATTGACTTTTTAATTTTAAAATTTGAGTTTAAAATAATTTATCTATTGATAAATATAATAATCAAATATTAATGTGTTGAAACAAATATTGAAGATAAAACATTGTAAGAACTAATTATTCAATATATTAATTTGTTTACAATTACTTTTCAAAAAAATTATATAATAAAATTTAATTAGTTCTTAAAGGTTGAATGTAAAAAGAAAAAAATGATAGTTGATAAATGTTCAAGTTAAATATCATAAATTTTATAGGAAACACAATTATTGTATTTATATATTATGCATAATATGATCAAAGTGAGCAAGGCATCGCTATGATTAAGATGCTAAAATTCTCCCTCTGGTCCTTGGTTTGACACTTTAAACAACAATTTTTAAAGAAAAATGAAAGTGTTTCACGAAGGATGTGTAACATGATAATAAAAATTAGATTGAATCTGTCACACCCCACTCTCCAAGAGAAGGGGTGACCAATACGAGGAACCTATACGGAGTTCTTAGTTACAACTTGATTGATTACTTCATATTAGTAAATAATTTTTGGGAGGTCCTATACCAAATAACTATGCAATAATTGTAACCCTGTCTCATTGGATATATATATATATATATATATATATATATAACTTCTTTTCTTTTGTGCATTAGTTTTTTGTAGAAATCTCGGCAGAGTGTTCCCTGTAAATGGGACATCCCAAATTTCTACAAATAGCCAGAATTCAACATAAACAACAACGGAGAGCTCCGCTCTCCTCAACCAGTCATCCAAAACATCAAGGAACCAAAATGGGAAAAGGGGAAACTAAACCTATAACCATTGGTCCTACTTTTGAAATACTTTATAGTACATTTTTCTATCAATTACAACAGACAATGGCACCACAAAAGAATAACCAAGCCCCCAGCTTCAAAAAGGAGGCTCACCGCCACTATGCCTCAGAACCTACGATGAGGGAGGCAAATCGGATCCTGTGACATTGTCTGAAAAGGATTAAAATTAAAGGAGTGAGACAACTTAGTGAGTAGATAAATAATTTCAATAATTAAAAATAGCTAGATTAACCCTTATTAGTGGCGGCTTCGCCTCGTTGGCAGCTCCTTATCCCCTAGGGGTGGCTACACCTAACAGGCAGCTCCTTTTCCACTACTAGCCTACATTACAGTTCAGTCTCTGGGGAGGCTTCACCTCATTGGCAGCTCCTTACATTTTTCACAAGCAAGGCATCGCAATGATTAAGATGCTAAAATTCTCCCTCTGGGTCCTTGGTTTGACACTTCAAACAACAATTTTTAAAGAAAAATGAAAGTGTTTCATGAAAGATGTGTAGCATGGTAATAAAAATTATATTGAATCAGTCAGCTCAACTTATAAATTGGTGAATCAGACTATTATCTGATCCAACAAAACCTAAAAACCAATGGCCCAAAAATAGGTCAACATTAGTTAAAAACTAAGTTTGATTGACTGATTTTAGATGAAAATTGTTACTTTTTTGTAAGTTGAACTAGTCCTCCTTGTTAAATTAAACAAAATTACTTCTGCTAACTCCATCCTCCAAGCCTAAAAAACGTTTGCCAATTTGATTGACTAGCTCCTTTTCGTTGCTCTGTTAATCAAAATAATCATACAATATAGGGCATGGTAATAGAAACTAGACCGAACCAACAAGTCCAATCTATAAACTAATGAACTAGATCATGATTCAGTTTGAATAAATTTGAAAATTGAAGGCTCTAAGAACAGGTGAATGCTAGTCAATAATCATGTTTGACTAGCTAATTTTAGATGAAAATTATTACTTTTTTGTAAGGTGAATTGATCCTCCTTGTTAAATTGGATAAAATTATTTTTCCAAAATTCAAACTCGGTCCCTCAAGCCTCCAAGTTCAATTAATGCCACTTCACTTGCAAGAGTTTCTTAATATATTCATGCAAACTTATATATATATATATATATATATATATATATATATATATATATATATATAGCTAAGGGATTCAAACCTTATGTCATAAGAAATGTAAGTACCAGCGTGGCCAAGTCTCCTATATCATTTGTTTGTAAATGAATATAAATTTTTATATAAATATACTTATAAAATAATGTTAAAATTATATATATATATATATATATATATATTAAATGTATATTTATTTATTGCCATCAGATTAATCACGATTTAATTACAATCAAACTAATAAGTTTTAAATCAATACCTTTATCAGTCCAATAATAGATTTGATTTTAACAACATTAATATGGGCCTTTTTATACAAGAATAATCATTCAAAGCCCTTCAAATTTCAGTTTGTATAAAAGGATACCAACAATGAGAAACAAATTAATACATTAACATTTATATTTTTATGAAGATCCTATCTAATATAATTTAAAAGAAAAAAGGGTAAGAGAAAATGAAAGTACGAGTAAATTTGAAGGTTTTGTTTTGTTTTAAATACACGGTGCCAACTAAAGTAAGCATTAACTAATATATCATATGTAATAAGAAAATAAAAAGACAAAGTAAAATCAAGTTGTGTTGTGTGCATGCATGGCTAACTATTGTCGTTTAAAAGCATTATATTATTATAATTTTAAATATTAAAGATTAAATTTGTGAATCAAATGCTCAAAACATTTTTAGTTATTGTATGTGTGTGTGTATAAAATTTAGACACTACTTGTATCTGTTTTTAAAAAAATTGAAAATGAATTTGTACGTATTTTTAGAATCGATTATCAAATCAAAATCTTAACAAACATCTAGTGTATTGATTAGAATTTTTATTTTTATTTTTATTTTTATTTTTTAACATGATGAAGCAAGAGTTTAAATTTAAAATAACTTTTAAATTACTTACACCACTCATCATTAGACTACCACTTGGTAGCTATGATTTTATTAAGTATCATTAAAAAGATTAAATAATAGCATATTTTTATAATAAAAGAAAAATTTGTGTATATTTTTAAAATGAACAACATCCTTTTATTTAATGTAAATTCAAGAAATTGAATATCAAATTTAGGAAACCTGAATAATTTTTTTTTCAAATTGAAACAAATTCAAATAAATTCAAGCGTAATCATTTATACAACTATAAATATTTTAAATTTAACTGCATTTTAATTTTCTTTTATAACACTTTGTAATTATCACATCCACTAACATCCATTATAATCATCCCTACGAAAACAAATTGTTTGGAATTGACAGATACAAACAAACAAATGTATTGTCTCGTAGACAATATTAAAGAGGAAGCACGTGTGAGTGCCATTAATTTCAATGGTAGACATTCATTTTGGCAAGCTGTCTCCCATGAAAGATGAAAAGAGAAAATACATGCACGTCACCATTGAGCCCACAGAATGAGAATTGTCTTATTTATCCCCTCGCGCAGCGGCAAAAGCTCTCAAAAGTAAATTACTAAATTTTCTTAAAATTAGACAGGTTTTTTTTTTTAAAAAAAATATATAATTTTTTAAAATAAAAATTTTATATTTTAGTTTAATTTAATTTTTGATTAAAATATCTTTCATTAACTTAAATATATTTTTTTAAATTAAAAAATTTAAATAGAAGATATTTTAGTTAAAAAATTTAAAATTAAACTAAAATATAAAATAAATTTTTCTTTGAAGTTTATGTATATTTAAAAAATATAAAAAAGATTTATATAACTTTAACAAGCTAAAAAAATGTAATTTACTCAAAACTCTTTATTTCCTTTTTGGAGGGAAAATCACTTCAAAAAACAGTACTTATTACGGTGCTTTTTAACATACAAATTCATATCACTGTAGCCAGCCTGTGATAAAATTTTGGAAGCGAGTTTGACAATATTATTTATATATGAAATTATGAATGTGATTTCCTTTACATATTCAACGATGAATTTGATGAATAAACTTCGTAAGATATCATTCATGGAATATGGTATTTTTTAAAGACACCAAAAGAGAAGCACTTTTGTGGATTTGAGTTGCTGGCCTACGAAGATAAAGTGAGTAAAGTCGACGGTAAGAAAATCAAGTCAACTAAGGGGGAGGAAACATATTTGTTTTTATTTTTGTGTATAATCTCTATAATATATAAGTAATTATTATTTAATAACATTTATTTTTATTTTTTTAAAAAAATAAAAATATCAGAATTATTTTTCATTCACAAAATTATATTTTTTAATTTTTATTTTTATTCTAATAATTATGCGTTCCAAGTGAATGTATAAATATAACAAAAATTCTTTTACTAAGAATGGACAAATGTTTTTTTTTTAAAATATGTCTTTATGTTTTAGTTAATGAACTTTTTTTTTGGGTATAAATTAGTCCTTTAAAAAGTAAGTTAGCTTTTTCAAGTAGAGTAAATAAAAAATTTGATCAAATGGAGAGACTAATATATAGCAAATTGCAAATTCTTAAAAATTAATTCATGTAAAGAAATGAATTTAAAGACTAAAACGTCGAGAGATATATCTTTTAGGCAACAAATTGCATATTTTCTCTATTTTAGTATATTCGATTTTCCTTAAAAAAAATTTACTGATTATATAGAAAACTCCATTTCTCAACTCCTTAAATTTAAATATCATTGGATTAATTCCTATTAAATATTTTTATTTAATGAATTGCTTATTAAAAAAGAAATATGCAATTATATCGGAAGAGTTAAAAAAAATTCACAAGAGAAACTAGAAAAACCATTTGATCAACCGAATGCGTATATGAAAAAATCAACCATAGAATTGTCCATCGTTCAAATTCTAAGAGAAGCAAACCAGTGCGTTGAATAGTTGGCAAATAAGAGTTTCACCTTTCAATTAGGAAAAATTATAAATAAGGATTCAAAATTTAAAAAAATTATTTTAAAGGATTTTTTATCATTATTTTAGAATAAATTATTATTAATTTAAACTAAAATTAATATTATTTAATGATAATAGGTCATTTAAAATAATTTTTTTAACTTGAAATCTTTATTTATAATTTTTCCTTCTAATGTTTAGGAACAAGGAAAAAAATGAAATAAAATTTTTTTTGGTAAAATACCAATTTTATTTTTTTAATTATTATTTAATATTATCTATTAATTATTATTTAATTTTTACTTAATTATTAAAAATAAAAATATCATATTTTTTTATTCATAAAATTATCTTCTTTTTTTATTTTATATCTGATTTTTTACATACTAAAGAGACTTTTAATCTATAAATTTTCAAACAACCCCATCCAGAATTGAAATTACCCGTGACATGGTTATTGTAAAATCTTATTGCAAATACATGGGACGTAAAGAAGCGTAGAGGGTAGGTTTCGTGGATCAAAATTTTGGTGGGAATGGGGGGAATGATTGCTTTATTGGTGAATTGAATGATTGATAATTTGAGGGTTACTGTTGGATGGTCAACCCTGCGTTCAGATTGGACAGTGATTAGACAATTGAAGCATTTACGTGATATGAAGGCTAAGACGACTGGTACAGCTATAGCCTTGCTCGCCCTACTTGACCCCTCGCGTGGTGCTGAATATTTTATATTTATAATTTAAATATATATAATAAACTCTATACATATTTTTATTTTTTTAACAAATTCGTCATCTTTGATAGTGCCTACCTCCCCTTAACTTGTCCCAGGTGTGCACCGAGTTGGGTTAGAGGGATGAACCAATTCCCATCAATACCCACCGCTGGCCAGTCTAGGGGAGTTTGTAGGGGGCGACAAGTTGCTTTATATATATATATATATATATATATATATGACAAGGGGAAAGTATTGAAAGTAGAAAGGATTTCATTGTATGCAAATATTTATTAATACAATGATCTATGGCAAAATAGTCACTAAAAATAGGATTGAAAAATGGTTTTATAGTAAGATAACGTGCCTTGCATGTATCATCGATGTTGAAACAATTCTTTATTACGTAACGATTGTTGACAGGCGGCTATAAGTTTAGAAGAAGTTTCTAAATCTTATTTAGCATCTAAGATTAAATTCGAGGTAATGTAAAGGAGAATATAAATCAAAATTTGGCTAATAATTGGAATATGGCTTTCATAGTTTCATCATGGCACTTATGGCTATAAAGAATAAATTTTTATATGAAAAGAACTTTTATTATCCTCACAATCTTATTAAAGTAATTATCAAGCATGTTCAAAACAATTTTTGCTATTGTGACTAATAATTTAAATAAAGAAAATTGTTGAATTTATTGTTTCAAGAACAACAAATGGACTACATTGAACACTGACTGGACTACTGATGAATCATGCAGAGGAACTGTTGGCTTGGCAAAATGTGGTGGCATTTTTAAAATTATATTAAAAGATATATTTAGATATATGTCTTTAATATGGGGCTATAAATTCTGTTAGTATAAAATTAATGACATACTTAGTATATAAAAAGTTAAATATGAAAAGAAAAAAATAATAATTTTATAAATAAAAAATAAATATAATATATTTATTTTTAATGATTAAATATTTATTATTAAAATATTAAATAATGATATATTGAATAATAATTATAGAGATAAAATTGAGATTTAAAAAAAAAATTTCTTTTTTCCTTCCTCCTTTCTCCCTTATCAAACGGGTCTTAAGTATTCTAGTTGGCTTTGAAATTGTTTGGAAAGATAGACATAGGAAGATTATGATTGCAACTAATTGCTTAAGAATTCTAAATATCATTCACAAAAGAGATCACTTCAATTGTAATTTTAACGAACTACCCAGAAGAATAAAGATATGGATAGATATGAAGTGGTGGATCAACTTTACGCTTGTGTGAAGGCAAGGAAATTGCTAGGTGAATTGAATTGCCAATCATAGCTTATCCCTCCCTCAAGGAATAATCCATGAGTTTGATAGGGCTTTTTAAGGTTTGAGTACTCTTATTGTTGATAATTTTAGGGGAGTTTCTTTACCCCATATGATAATCATGTAATTTTTCTTTTTTAGGCCATTAGGCTTCTCTTCTCATTTGAGTGATAGTAGAAATATTTCTTTTTGCTTTAAGAAAGAAGTGAAAAATTATAGCTTTTGCTTTGAAGCAAAAAGTAGAAATTTCCTTTATAAATGTATATAAAATAATTTTACCAAACACAAACTATTTCTCTCTTACAGTATTTCTTATAAAACTCCATTTAATTTAAAAAAATTTCAAATAAGTAATAATCTAAAACAATCTCAAATGGGTTCTAACTCACATTTATGGAAGAGTCAAATTACACTAATTTTTATTGAAATTTGGTTAAATTATACTCAATGATATCTCTTATTTCAAAAATATTATTTAACTTTATTGACTTTTGATATATATATATATATATATATATATATATATATTATACAAAATCTTCCTCTCTAAATTACTTTCTATCAATGAAGTCAAATTTTTGCACCTACACAAACAAAAAAGGTCATAGTGGATACGTTATTTATTTATTCAACAAGATTATGAAAATTTCCCTTGAATCGTGCATCATAAATGCTTTATTAGCGATTCCTTGCAATGCTAGAGCAACTGTCATTAAATGCGCTCAAACCACAGTGATTAAAATTAATCACCACTAAGCCACAAGGAGCATAAATTGGCGATTTTTGGATCCAAAGTTAAATCTTTTTTTCTTTAATTTTTGTTTTCTTTTTTTCCATTGCTTTTATTAATATATATATATATATAGACCCGTACATGTATATATCCACAAGCAAAACCATTTTTTTTAATTGAAATTGCAAATAAAGTCAATTACAATTGGAAAACAATTTAAAATCAATAACAATTACAATTAGAATCCATTTAAGCTACTTTTTCTAAATTCAAGAATTTGGATGATGAGTTGCAACTCCAAATAGGGGTGTCCATTTACTTGATCACTTGGAGCTTGACATTAAAAATGAAATGTTACTAGTAATAAATTAAAGACTAAAAGAAAAGAACATTCGTTATTTACACAATTCAACTAGAACGAAAAGTTTATTAAATTACCACTTTGTAACATTGTGCAATTTATTAATTAAGATTTTAGAGAAATTAGATTTATTATGAATTTTGGGGCAAATAAATTAAATTATTAATTCTTGAGAAAAATAAATAAGATGGGTAATTTTATAATTTGCTCCAACAAAAATTTGATTAAGGCTATTTACCTTTGAAATTTAATTTATATTTGAGTTAGAAATTATTTTAAACCCCAGGCTCCTTAATTCTCTAATTCTCTAATTTTGGACTAGAAACCTTTTTCTATAGCCCATATCCTTTAAAAAGACCAAGAGCTCGCTTTTATTAAATCTAAAAAATGTAGCTTAGGCCTTAACCTTCAGTTAGTCTGATTCATTTTCCTCCTTTAGCCATTTCACACACACAAAATGTGTGTGCGTGTGAGAGAGAGAGAGAGCGACTGGGAAAGAGAAGAAACTCCATGGTTTTGCAAACTTTTTGAGGGAGAAAGAGGAAGATTTAACTAACTAACTTTAGAGAAACTTCATCTATTCATTTTCTTTTTCATTTTTATCCAAAATAGTTTGTAATTTTGTTGTTACTTGTAGAACTATAAGGTTATGGATTTGGAGATTTTTAGTGTGTTCTTGAGCAAGAAGTTGAAGAAGTGAAACTAAAAGATGGGTATGAATTTCCCCTCCATTCATGGTTGTTTTTCTCCCAAATCCCTTATTTAAGTTAATGTTTGTGTTTAGGCTTTGTATATATGCAAAAGTGAGAAAACCTACTTGTAAAGCTTGGTGTTTGTCACCAAAGATCGAAGATTAGTGGCCTTAGAAAGTATGGTGAAGCTTAGGTATCTTCTTGGTATCTGTAATAGTGATTCATAAAGTAGACAACATCTTCGAGAGGTAACCAATGTCTAATTCTATTCATATGTGTATTCAAATGATGATAATCACTTGTACATTGGCTTAATTGATGTTGTGAATGAGTTTGATGTTATATATGTTAATGATTGTGGACTATGATCATGTTCGGGCAAACAGAGCTATGATCATGCTCATGTTTATGCATTGGTTGCCATAATCATGCAATGAGTTGTGATCATGCTCATGAAATGCATATATTGCCATAATTATGAAAAGAGTCATGATCATGCTTATGGATATGTGTTTGTTGTTGTGATTGTGCAACGACTTATGATCATGCTCAATTATGGAAGGAGTAGCTATGATCATACTTCTCCTAAGTTATTGGCCAATAATCATATTGATACCCAAGCACTTGTATGAAAAAGAATTTAAGATTTAGTCAAACTTACTCATTATAACTCATGTTCATATCATGCATTTTTGTGATTCTTATATGTAAGTATTATAATTGATTGCTTTATTCATACAAATGGAATTTCATGTTGGTTATTGTGATTTTATTTCTTACCCAATTTGTCAACTAACTTTTCAAGTGAAGGTTCTAGTGATGGCAAAGAGAACCATTAATAAAGTTATCCTTAGTCTGTAGAATGGTATTTTAGACTATTAATGGTATTTTGGACTATTGGATTAAGGTAGATATATGTGATGAATTTTATGTATATATGAATCCTTTAGTATTGTGTTATATCATGAATTGCAAAGTATAGGCTTTTCTAGGTTATATACATGCAGGGGTCATTATTCCCCTTATGATGATATCTTGGATTCTTTTGTATATGTTCTTTTAATGTAAAAATGGATTATGCATGATATAGATTGTATATGTTGATGACTTTATGGATGTGCTCCTTCTTTAATGTTAATCTGACTACCATAAGATATGTAGCTTGTGTTTATGTGTCAATATTACTAAATGGATTGTTGCTTTTGATTGAATGCTATTTAGGGAAAGAATTAGGGCATTAGATGGTACAAGAGCACCTAATGAATCAAGAATGCAAATTAATGTAAAAGAGCTTAAAATACTTTGAAAACATTTATAAGTTCCATCATTTATGGCTAAAAATATGTACATTTTTGGGACTTGTCACCTTAGTCTTTAGGTCTAAACAATAATCTACATATGTTGCCATTTGTCCCTTTGAATGCCTATATATGGTGTGAGTGTCATCATCTCTAACCTAGTACATGTGTGTTCACCCATTTTTCCACTTGATTTTGATTGATTGTAAAAGTAGTTCTTGTACACATGATTATCGATGACAAACTTGGTCTGCAAAATAAAATATAATAGTCAATTAAGATATGTAAATGGGCTAAATAAATAATATAATAATCAATATGTTATTACATGTACAATGTTCTTATACACCTTATTGTTGTAATCAACTATAACAACCCTCTAATCCTTATAACTAAAAAGACACAATATCAAATTTCTCCTAAGATTATGTAGAAAAATAGTTGATAGTCCATTTATATTTCCAATGAGTTGGCTAGTATTATTAAAGGACACTACTACCCTTTGCCTAAGAAGAAGCATTTGAACATCATGTACTATTAATTATCTAGGCCTTACCTTACCTTACTCCTTTGTGTCATTAAAGTTTGAGCACAAACATAGAATTAATTGACTTAGCACAATGGAACTCATTAATTTGGTTGTGCAGGCTATCCAAGCTCTTCTCTTTTGTGAAAGCCATCATTGGCATTAGCTAATTAAGTGACCTATATGTTATGAGTGACCAATGTGGATGGGCCATCTATATGAAGTGAAACTTTTGGATCCATTTTTCTTGATTGGCCTCTAATACTAGCTGGACTTTGTACAAAATTACAGGTCAAGTCTAACTTATGTTGAGTTCGCCACTTCCGTGAGTAGGGCTTCGTATAGATTTTGTCAAAAACTTCTTCATCTTCAAGATTCCTACTAATTAATAAAAATTAGTATGAGTTAACATTTGATACACATAAAACACATATAAACACTCACAAGTATAAAACTTAAATAACTATAATAGATTATTTACAATTTGACCAAAAAAAAAACACACACACACACACACAAATAAACATACACACACATTTGCTTAAATTGAAATATAAGAAAAAATTGAAATACGCTAAACTTAGATAAGTATATTTTTGCTTCTTTATTTGGGATTAACATTTCTAAGTCTTGAGTTCAATATGACTCATTCTCATATGTCAGCTCCTTGTCATCTTCTCTTATGTCATACAAGTCAGTGTGGTTTAAAATGCATGGCCATGCTTCAATTTTTCTTTATCTCATCTATCACATAATCAGTTATTTGTGCCTTTAAAACTTGGATATTTGGCTTATTATTCTCTCAGTCACCAATATGGATCAACTAGGAGAAATTTATAAATGTAAACCCCAAGTCATTAGTTAAAATACCCATAGGATTGCTTGTATTTGCCCACATACACTTAAATAAGGTAACTATAAACCAACCTTAGTAGTTTAACTTAATAATATCAACTTATTCTCCTTAATACAAAACACCTCCAAAATGTGCATGGTCATCATCACTACTTGCATAGCTTTTTGTCCCAAAGGTATTGAACACTCTACTATTTTGAGTTTTCAACCTCTAATCATATTTATTAGTTTAAAATTTAAATTTGTTAACATTATATGTACCATATTGTCTTGTTATATTAAGTGGACCTTAGGCAAGATACTTCATATTAACTAATTGAAGACAAGCATGTGTGTGATTGATGCAAGTATTTTATATTATACTTTTCCCATATACTTTGTAATAATAATTACATGCACTCTTGTAGAGATAGATTGTAATTATATCCATGTTTTCTAGAGTAAAAATGAGCCAAAAAAATTTTATTAGACTAAATAAATTATGTTATACCATATCCAATCAAGAAATTCTTATGCATGAAAGGAAAAAACATAATTAACCATTTGCAATATGCAAAAATTATTTGCCTTATTAAAAAAACTCTATTTGTCCTTGAAAAAAACTCTTACATACATAACCCTATATAGATGTTGAAATATAAACAATAAGATTAAGAAGAAGCCGTGAATGAAAAAAACATAATTATGAATTAAAAAATAGTTGTATTATATAATGATGGTGCTTGTGTAATCTAACTCAATTATTGCAAGGTAATAAGTCTAATTACCCTCCCCTTAATGTTCAAGTGCATGCAATAAAAATAAGATATTACTACAAAATTCATTGTAATGAAATTTACAACCTTCCAATCTCAAAAGGTTTATCTTCTTTTATTTTAACTATTTCATTTAATTTTTTGTGTAGTAAATTGAACTAATAAATATGGCCCCAAAAATCAAAACCAACAATTACTCACTAGAAGCATAGCTATTGCAAGAATTCCATAATCATATGGATTGCATAATAGTTATCCAATGAGTAGAGTATCGTCCCACGATAAATGTTTATTAATTACTAATTTCATAAATTATTCTTATTATCTAAAAAATTTGTGAAATTGAATTAAATAAACTATGAACTAAAGAACAAGTAAAATTAGCAAAAATAAAGAATTATACTATTTAATGATAAAAGGGCTTCGAAATTTAAGATTCAATGTCACTTTTTATAACTAAATAAGATTAACTTATGAATTTATTTTCATCCTAATTAACAACTAATTTCTTAAATTATGTGAAATTCCCTTTCAAAATAGAACGTGTGTATTTATGCTAGGCTTATAACTACTTTTATGGTTATACACTTTAACATAAACCCTTTAAGTTTTATAGAATTCATTATATCCTTACATGTAAGGACTTGGCATATATGCAGGTTACAAGTTGCCTAGGCAAGATTATTACATCTGAAAAAAAAAATCTAACCTTAAGTTTATTATTCAAGCGATCCCGTATAGTAATTCACTATTCAATTTATCTTACTATAAATCAAAATCACAATAAGTGGTTGACAAATTGCAAAAAAGATTATAAATTGAATAGTAAATTAATTGGATAAAAAGTCCTTACATGAGTGTCTTATATTTAATCATATTTAGTAAACATAGCCATCCAAACCCAATATTTAAAGGGCTTAGCTACTTATAATGAATATATCTAAACTAAAAAATAATTAAATCTATAGTAAACAAAAGAAAAGTAGAACAAAAAAACTAAGGAAATCTGAATCTTATGTCATAGCTATTTTCTACAGCTCTCTCCTCTTGACTGAAGTATAATCCCCCTTAATTCCTTTTATTTCCTTATTTATACTTTATTGTAAGAATTTCCTATTTTGCCATAGTCCTTGATGTACAAGAACTCTTTTATTTTGCTTTCTTTAGAGCTTTAAGAAGCTTTCTTTCCTTTTTTGTAAGAACTTTCCTATTTTAATTTCCTCATCTCCATGTTAGGTATAGGCACCATATATAAGACAATTTTTTTTCTTTTCTTGCAAGAACTCCCCTATTTTGATTTCCCCTTCTCCAACTTAGGTTTAGCACCATATTTAAGATGAATGAGGCCTTTAATTAAGAGTATAGGCTTGGTCTTTCTTGCATGTTAATTTTCTCATTAACATTCATCATATTGCAGCTTAAAAATACGTAAAATTAGCATAATAAACCTTAATAACTTAATTACTAACTAGGATTAAAATTTAATTAACATGTAAGAAATGCATTATATCAAATTCCCTTAAACTCAAACCTTTGCTAATCTCCAAATAAAAAAAATACAATGAAAATCACTCTGGCCTTCTAAACTCTATACTACTACTTCAAAACAATCACTATGGGATTATCAAATTCTTTACAAGTATAATGGACTAACCTTAGTATCCCCAATTTGAAATCAAAGTCAAAATAGAAATCACATGTGTATGCAAAAGATAAATTTGGTAATTGCAAAATAGCAATTAAGTTTATGCAATTTATACAATCAATGTCAATGGGGTCTTATTACACTTATTTTTACATTTATTTTTTCTTATCTAAGTAAGACAAGAAGGCTAGCAATATAGAGGCTCTTCCTTACATCTTTTCATTAGATGCTCTCTATAGCTTTTCCTTCCTTTACCTAATTGACAATGTTAAGGTGCTATGCATACTCATAATTCATGCTATCTTAAAATTTCTTTTCTTTTCTCTACTTTTTTTTTTCCAATTAAAAGTAGCCTAAAATAGTGAAGTAGAATTTTATGTTCTCTAACTACTTGAAACCTATTTCAAGCTAGACAAGAGAAGGATATTTTATTACATTTCAACTTATTAACCTTGGCGAAGATCAAATAATTAGACAAGTAAAATTAAATACTAGATTACATGTTGCACACATGTATGATTCATTCTATAAAAATTTTTGAACTGAAAATAATAAGGCCCAAAAAATTTATAGAATTATCCCATACTTATGACTAATTATAAATAATCATAAGAGCAATTAGACTTAGGTAATCCTAACTACACTTTTAACTTAAGAATTTGTAAAGGAAAATTTTAGTTTAACCTTTCTTCAAACTTAAATTATGCGATGTTCATAATGTATGCAAAGTGATGAAAACAGAGATAAGGGGTTAGAAAACTCCCCTTGCAAAGTATTGAGACATCTAACAAATGGGATTTCTTAAGTCTTCGATTCTCTAATCTCACGAATGCAATCTTAACAAAAAACACCATCTCCAATTAAAAACTAAAAAAAAAAGTAAAAACAAACAAACCATACTTGAAATTAGTTGAAACGTAAAAGGGAGTTAAGGGAAAGAGATGATAGTTCTAAGTTATAGTTATTAGCTTGGCTTTTAAATTTCCTAATACTTAGGAATGACCAGAGTACAGGTGGCTACTCTTTCCATCACCTCCCTAATCAAAATAAAGCTTGAAGTGCTGTTTACTATCCTTAAATATGCTTGTAATTTCATTCCTTATGGTGCCACTACCTTGTAAAAAAAGCTTTTTGAACATGCATCCTTGCAAGGAAGGTATATAAGATATAGCTTTTACTATAGAGGTGATGGCTAGAATTCCTTTATTTTTGTCCTTATTGATTGTAACTCGTGATGAACATACTTTAAGGAATTTCGAAAATGACTACTTGCTAAACGTTTCCTTCTTTAATCTATCACCTACATCTAATCTACAATAACATTTCTTGAAATGTGGGGTTGTTAGTGATTTGAATACCTTAAATTCAACTTCTTCTTCTCCTACCTATAAGGTCAATTTGCAATACTTCACATCAATAATTATGCTTGTTATGGCTAAGAATGGTCTTCCCAATATCAAAGGTATCATTGTATTTTCTTCTATTTCAAGCATTAGGAAGCCTATTAGAAAGAAAAATCTACCAACTTCATTAGCACATTCTCTGAGATTCCAATAAAAAATTACACCAATCAATTAGATAGATGCAATATGATGGTAATCAATTTCAAGTATTCAAGGCCAAGTCTTTTGTACATCAAAAGAGGCATTAAACTAATATTGGTGCTTAAACCACATAAAGTTCAATCAAATTTAACTTTACTAATAGTACAAGGAATAAAAAAGCTTTCTAAGTCTTCAAGCTTTAATGAAAGCTTATTCTAAATAATGGCATTGCACTTTTCAATAAGTGCAATGATGGTGTGCTTTTTAATCTTTCGCTTATTGTACAAAACCTCTTTTAGTAACTTCATATAAGGAAGCATTTCTCACAGCCCTGCCGATATTGTCCCCTCCTTAGCCACGCTAACCACGTAGGGGATTTTGTTCTTCCCTTGGTTCTGAGTTACCTCTCCTTCCCTTGGGAAAACGCGTCGGCAAGGGGAGGAAGTCACCCCCCTCTTATATGGGCTAATCCCAGAACCGCACCAGCCAATGTGGGACTTCACAATCCACCCCCCTTTTGGGGCCAACTCGTCCTTGAGTTGCACACTCGCACTGGAGGCTCTGATACCAACTCTCACAGCCCTGCCGATATTGTCCCCCCCTTAGCCACGCTAACCACGTGGGGGATTTTGTTCTTCCCTTGGTTCTGAGTTACCTCTCCTTCCCTTGGGAAAACGCATCGGCAAGGGGAGGAAGTCACCCCCTCTTATATGGGCTGATCCCAGGACCGCACCAGCCGATGTGGGACTTCACAATCCACCCCCCTTTTGGGGCCAACTCGTCCTCGAGTTGCACACTCGCACTGGAGGCTCTGATACCAACTCTCACAGCCCTGCCGATATTGTCCCCCCCTTAGCCACGCTAACCACGTGGGGGATTTTGTTCTTCTTTTGGTTCTGAGTTACCTCTCCTTCCCTTGGGAAAACGCGTCGGCAAGGGGAGAAAGTCACCCCCCTCTTATATGGGCTGATCCCAGGACCGCACCAGCCGATGTGGGACTTCACAATCCACCCCCCTTTTGGGGCCAACTCGTCCTCGAGTTGCACACTCGCACTGGAGGCTCTGATACCAACTCTCACAGCCCTGCCGATATTGTCCCCCCCTTAGCCACGCTAACCACGTGGGGGATTTTGTTCTTCCCTTGGTTCTGAGTTACCTCTCCTTCCCTTGGGAAAACGCGTCGGCAAGGGGAGGAAGTCACCCCCCTCTTATATGGGCTGATCCCAGGACCGCACCAGCCGATGTGGGACTTCACAGCATTGGTGCCAAAGCATTTGCAAAAGGAATATATATATATATATATATATATGAAGTTACTTGAAAAAGTTTTGAAACTTATCTAATTGCTTATTTAGTTTTTACTGCTATAATTGCCAAAACAAGGGAACTAGAGTGACATATGGCTTAAGTTGTGTTGGTACTAATGGCTCAACCTTCTCATGCTTATCCTTCTTACTTTGGATTGGAGAGCTTATAGCTTCCACATCATTAGCATTATCTTGATTATTAGGTGATGTATCCTTATAATCAATGCCTTGCTGTTGATTACCAAATCTTATAATGACTACCTTGAACTAAGAAAATTCCCTTAAGGCCTAGAATTGGTTGTGCCAACCAACTATCCCAATTATATTTCTAAGCTTCAATTATGGCTAGCTAGCTAGTCCATCCTAGATTTTAACATTTTAAAACTTGTTAATAGCAACATTACAGAATTTCTCAAATGTAGCTTCCCAAAAGGGCTTACTTTCATTTTAATAGTGACCACCTTGATTTTCAGGTTGAAAACTTTGTCTAGGTTTCCCATTATGATTACTTAAATTACCTTAGGGACCTTGGTTACTCTAAGTTAAGTTAAGGTAATTTCACCTTACAGGGTTATGTATTGCTAAACATGAACTGTTCTACTGTTTGGGGTTAATTGAGACATATTGCACTTACTCAAACACATAAGACCTCATAGAGTTACTCACCTAACATTCACTATATGCATGACCATCATTGTTAAGTTCATAATTAAAGAAAGGTGTAGAGTTAGACATCGCATTCACTCCAAGCTAATTAAATTTCTTCATGAGTAGCTTTAATATTGTATCAAATTTCATATTTAATGCATTAACTTTGTATCTTCATAACATTGGTAGTTTGTCTGGGTAAGTGCCTTTCATTGAGCCAATTGTAATAATTGGTAGCTGTTTCCTCAATTATTGAAGCCACTTTATCAACTAGTTTCATTATTAGAGATCTACCTAGTCTTTAAGTTAACCTTAAGTGATTGGTCTAATTTATTATAGAATGTTTGAACTAACAACCAATATTGGATGCCATGATGTGGATATTACCTTTAAAAGTTCTTAAATCACTCCTATTCCTATTCCTTATATAAGATTCATTATCCTTTTACATGAAACTTTAAATCTCACTTCTTAACGTAGCAGGTTTATAAGGTGAAAAATACTTAGCCATAAAAGCTTATGATAGCTCATCCCATTTGTGGGAGGAATTGGAAAGGATAAAAGACAATAACAACTGAGCCTTATCTCACAAAAAGAAAGGGAGAAGTTTAAGTCTAATGGTGTCTTCAGAAACCTGTTTCATCTTAATTGTACCGTAGATGGGTAGGAAATTAGCAAGATACACATTTGGGTCATCAATGACGCCTCCCCCAAACTTGTTCTATTAAACCATTTAAACCATCCCAAACTGGACTTCAAAATTGTTGGTTGGAATTAGCAGACTAATTATACTACTATTTATCTTGTATGAATCTAGCATGTCAAAATCTCATATAGGTTTGTAGTAATTAAAGGCGACCATAACTTCTTGTTCTAAGTTATCTACTTGAGTCTTTTGTGTTGTGTCTACTTGCCTTTTTTCTAGAGTAAAGTGTGAGTTCGAGCTCTCGATTAGGTTCCTAAAGTGCAACTCTTGATGAGTAACTCATAAGTTCCAATCATTTGAAAAAGAAAAACTAAAAAATTAACCAAAAAAATAAGAAAAATGGAAATAAAAGAAAAAATAAAAAAAAATAAATTTTAAATTAATAAGAATAATTTACTAATTGATATTGATTATGATTTTCCTAGTAACAGTACCAAAAACTTGTAAAAAGTTTGCAAGCATATGGATCATATAATAGTATTATAATGAGTATAGTATTGTTTCATAAACTCATTAAATTATTTCCATTATCTAGAAAATCTACAAAGTTGAATTAAATAAATTATAAATAAAAGAACAAGAAAAATTTGCAAAAATAAAGAAATGCACTATTTAATGATAAAGGGTTTTAGGATAAGATTAACTCATGAAATTTATTTTTATCTTAAATAACAGATGATTCTTTAAATTATATGAAATTTCCTTTTGAGATAATATACATACATACATATATATATATATATATATATATATATATATATTTATACTAGGCCTACGTCTACTTTTGGGATTAAACACTCTAATACTAACTCTTTAAGTTTTATGAAATTTAGTGTATCCTTACATGTAGTGACTTGGCATACATATAGGTAACAATTTGTCCAAGCAAAAATACTATCTCTAGAGAATCTAAGCCCAAATTTACTATTCAAGTGATCTCCTCTCACCTTTCAATTTATCTTACTATGGATCAAAATTCATAATAAGTGGCTAGCAAATTGCAAAAGAGATTATAAACTAAATAATAAATTAATAAGATAAAAAGGCATTACATGAGTATCCCAAATTCAATTATATTCAATAGACATATCCTTCCAAACCTTAGATTTAAGGGGCTTAGCCACTTATAATGAAAAGCAAAATTCTAAAATCTATAAAAAAATAAAAGAAAAGTATAAGGCAAAAACATACCATTGGTATCTACAATCTGTAAAAGAAAATTTAGATCTCGACATCATAATCATTCTCTAGAGCTCTCTCCTCTTGACTAAAGCACAGCCCCTCTTGATTCTCTTTGTTTCCTTATTTGTACAATTTTGTTATGATTTCTTATTTTTGCCATAGTCTTTGATGTGCAAGAACTTTCCTATTTTGCTTTCCTTGTACCTTTAGGGAGCTTCTTTTCTTTTCTTCCAAGAACTTTCCTTTTTATATTTCCTTATAACTTTAGGAAACTTCTTTTCTTTTCTTTCAAAAACTTTCTTATTTTGATTTCCTCCTAATTTAGCCTCCAATTAGACATATGGGTTTGGTCTTTCTTACATTTTCCTTCTCTTATTAGCATTCCTTATATTTCTGCTTTAAAATGCATATGATTGTATAATAAACCTCAATAACTTGAACACTAACTAGAAAATTAACATGTAAGAAATGCATCACATTAATAGTCATCAAAACAAAACCTGAACACTATCAAAATGCATAAGAAGTATTGAGGAAAAGATCAAACCCAATGTCTCATATAATGAACTAATTAAACACAATTTCACCGAAGCTGCTTTTTAAATTCTTAAATTTAAGTAACACTTATTCCTTATCTGCAAATAATATCACTTTAAGTTCAACCAAAATGAAAAAAAAAAAGCTTTAAAGACAATAAAATAGAAAGTATCAAAGCCCAAAGAAAGCATGACTGTTGAATGTTGCCTAACAAGACAAGCACAAAATAAGCTAATGCAATAATACTCAAAGTCTTATTACCAAAGTAATCATTATTATTCATTTTGATGGAAGAACTGAAGCACAAAATAATAATGTTAGAAAAAAAGAATAGAAGAAAAAGGGAAAAATCTTAGTACCAGAGCAATCTTTGTTATTCATTTGGACATCGCTAACATCACAATGTAATGAAATTTTTTAACAGAAATAAGTCAATGTAGTGATGCTATAAGTGATTTTTTTTTTTTTTTTACTTTGTTCACACTTTTCTTTAATTGTCAAAGGAAAAGAAAGTTGTAGCTTATCATCAAATGCATTCAAACTTCTCAAAAGTTTCATTATCAAACATTAAGGAAAATGAAAAAAAATCTTTAACATTTACTCTAACTAAATGCTTATGTAGGTTAAATGGTTAGTAGAAAATTCACCCAAAAAACTACTAGAAAATCCAATTCTTTATTCCTTCTTAAAGGAAAAATAAATAAATTTTTAAAAATATGAAGTAATGCTATTACAATAACCCCAAATAAATAATAGAAAATAATAGAGACTTAGTTATAAATCTAAATCAAAATAGTTAATTTGTATTAGAGAAGAGGATTTAACTAGGAAAAGTAATGTATTTAGTCTAAATTAAATTAGCTTATTGGTGTACTTTGGCTAAAAAAATTAGAAGAGTTGATCTAAGCATTAGGTTAATAATAATATTTTAGAAAATAATTGTAATCCTTGAAATTTTAACTTATAATAAAATTTCTAATAGTAAAAATGAATAATAAATAAATAATGCCTATTAATATAAAATGAATTACTTAAGGGAGAAAATAATGACTAGTTAATTTTAGAGAAATTTTGAAGCATGAAAATTTTCTTAAAAAATTATGTTAGCATATGTCTTGTATACATCAGAATACATTTATTTCTCAAAATCATAGAAATTCATTGGCCTTAAGAATTTAAAATTTGTAGGGTTCCTATTTAAATTTCCACTTGTGTAAACAAGTGTCATTACATCTTATTTTTTATCCTAATAGAAAATATCTTTTACCAACTCATTTTCTTTTCTTTTTCTTCCTTTTCTTCTTTCCCACATGTTACTGTACATTCCCCATCATTGTGCATCGCCTTCATCTAAAGGAGAAAACATTGCATCATGTTGCCTTCACTAAGCTATTAGATGTTGTCCTTGGCCCACAAATGCTGTAATCTTTCTCTTAGGTAGGATAGGAGTTGTCACAGCTTTGTCTTTCTTTCCTTTTTTTTCTCCTTGTTTGATTTGTTCAACCAAAATAGGGGAGGTACAGTGAAGGGTTGGCCTTCTCTTTCCTTTTTTATTTTCCTCCTTACATTTTCTTTCCCTTCCTTTTCCAACTAGAGCTTAGTTGTTATTGCAACTATTCCTCCATGATTTGGGTCACAAATGAAATCTAAAATTGGTTTTTTTTTTTTTGTAGTGAGCTATCAAAGAGTGAATTTATCCTCCCAAATTTGTTGTTGCAATTATTCCTCTATAAGGTGAATCTTAAAGGAATTATAGAAGCTTAGATTGAAAAAACCTAAACTTTAGGTGTTTGAAGATACTTTTGATCAAATTGGATATTATGGATGTTAATTTAGCAATTAGACATGATTTATCTCTTTTTGTTATTAATTCTTTATAGTGACCCATAATGGAAAGTGAAACTTTGTAGTCCTTAAATTGTGCATATGGGTACTTAAGGGAGGAATTTTTAGTTAAAATTTGAAGTTGGGTTCTTCAAGGTAATTTTCCAGCTAGTGATGTCATATTAATTTAACTTAGTATATATGTATATATTTATTAGTATGAGATTCATATTGGAAGTAGATGGTGTAACATCCGGTATCTCTATAAACGTAAGAAGCGTAATGCCTGGTTTCTCCGTAAACGTACGTAATTCACCGGATATAGAAGGAAGTCTCCTAGATAGAATGATTTAAGGTCCAATAAAATTAAAACGATAATCTAAACCTTAAATAATGAAGATCCAAGGTTAGAGGTGCTCTGAAAACGGAGCCAGAATGACCAGACGAAATTCAACGAAGTTTTATAATTTCGAGTACTTTTTGGAAAACTCATAAGAGAAATGTTTAAATGGAAAAAATGAGTTTTCTGAAGTTCGCAAAGGCTCTAAAAACTAGAAGAACTCCTGGAATAGTTAAAACCAATATTTTTAAAATTAGACTAGTCATTGAACTAGTGAAGGCACTAGTTCACAGTTCAATGTTTCAATTGTGGTTAAATCATGGTTGAATCTGTGTTAATTAAATAAATAAATAAATATTATATATTATATATTAAATTTTTAAGGTAATAAATAAATATTAAAAAATTTTAAATACTTAATTACAAATTTTATGTTTCTTAAAATATTTGAAAATTTATTTTTATTTGAAAAATAAAAATTACTCATGATTAAAATTTAAGAACATTTAATTTTGAGTTTTTAGATTTTCAAATTATATTAAGATTTCACTTTTCTTTAAAAGATAAAAGGTTTAAAAATCATAAATTAAAAAGAATAATTTATCAAATGAAAAAAATTTAACCAAATTAAAAAAATAGTTATAAATAATATATATTAGTTTAAATGTTTTTATATATTATACAATATGATATATATAATTATTTATTATATTATTTCAGTGAAAATGTTTATATATATTAAAAATGTATAATGTTATTGAAGAAAATTTGTAGCTTCGATGGTCGAAAGGCTTAACATTTGATGAAAGGCTGCAAGTTTGAATCTTGAATGTCATTTTTGCAAAACAATTTTTTAAACCGATTGAACCACTAAACCGACCAATTTTCCCAGTTCTTGACTGGTTCCATCGATTTTTGATCGGTTCTTATACTCATTGATTTTTAAGATTGACTGGACAGGGCCAGGGATCGGCTCCTAGTCGAATCGGCCAGTCCGATTTTCTAAACAATGGTTAAAACCGCTCTAGTTTACGATTTAAAATGTCGATAGACCCAATCTTTGATCATTTTGTTCGGGAAGGTTTTGAATCTAATTTGAGTGATTTCAAAGACATTTTATAAGTTAGAGAACTTAAATTTTAGGATAAAAAATATGGTTCTAAAAAAGAAGTTGAAATGAACCTAAAATGAAAAAGCAAAAAATGAAAGGTAAAATTAGAATTTTGAAATACCTTAAATAGGTCCCTAACCTATATATATCATGCTTGATTTCTTTTTATCACCTTGACTGTATTTCTTCTACACCAAAATAAAACCTTAAGCTCCTTGAAGTGGTGCACTAAGAGAGAGGAAGAAGGGAAGAGAAAACTAAGCATAGAGGTAAGAAAATCCAAGGTTTTCATGCTTCTTCCTTTACCAATCTTGCTCTTCTTCTTTTCTTATTTCTTTCTATGGATTTAGTGAAGTATTTGGGTTTGTTTTGAGGTCAAACCAATGGGGGAAATTTTGAATTTCAAGTGGAGAATCCAAGCAAAAAGAAGAGCATCCAAGAAAGGCAAAGAAACTAAGGTAATTTGCTATGTTTCAAGTTTGCTCTTTCCTTGTTCTCTTCTTGTGAATTTCGACCAATATATGGATAGCCAAGAGGAGTTGAATGTCTAACTAAACCAATGATGAATTTTAGGAAAATGAGTGAGGAGAACAAGAATATGCAAAGAAAATAACAAAACAACCATTAGATTTTAAGATAACAAAGTTAGGGTTTCAACTGTTCCACCAAAATTTTGTTTTGATGCAAGTGTTCCTAGGCCAAAATGGATATTTGGATGAGCTCCTAAGATCCCTAAAAGGCTTCTCACATGCATCTCCCATCAAAAAAATAAAGCAAACTCCTTTGGTGCTTTTTTGATACATAGCTTCAGCCTAGGGAGGATGAAGCACCAAGGGGTAGTTTTAATTTATTCCAAACTTGTTTTTGTGTCAAATATGATGGGAGAGGATGAGAGGAAGCCTTGAAAAAATTTTAGAAGTCGTAGATAGTGAGATGTAGCTTTAGGTTCCATATTATGACTTAAAGAAGCAACACCTAGCTAGACTCCTTAAATTAATTGTGTGGTGACTCCAAGAGACTTAAAAGGAGTCGAGAATCATATATGGATGGAAAGAATGAAGCCAAGATCATGTTTTCCCAAGGTTGCCTTATCAGGTGCGTTATGGAACCATAAATGAGCTATAAGAACAATCTAACTTTTGAAATGATTGTGTAGCGTTAGAAATTATTCCAAGAGTGTAATTGGCTTCCATATTATGTGTTTAGGCCAAAGGAACCAAGTTCCACCTTCTTATGAGTGTGTAGCCGAGGGAGAGAAACCAAGTTCAAGGAATAAAGTGTGTTATTGTAATAAAGGTAACTGTCTCTTCTTTCTTTCATGCCTAAGTGGATGTTTATCTTGTCTTTGAATGTGTATATATATATATATATATGTTTTGAGCCATAAAAGATGTTTTAGTATGTATCTATATGCCATGGTATCCTGATGCCTTGTTATGCACTTAAATGATGTTTTATGAACATGTTTTGGTTTGCTTGAGTATAGTAAAGCCAAAAATCCCTTAGTTAAGGTGAGGATGAGCTAAAAACCCCTAAGAATGAGTGAGACAAAGTCAAGAGTCTTCAAAAAGTGTGGTTTAGTCAAGAACCCGTTAAGAAAATGGGTGAAGCAAGTCCAAAATCCCCCAAGAGAAATGGGTGAAGCTAAACCACATTCTTGGCAAACTTATGTATGTTTTATATGACTTCTTGAATGTTAAAAATGTTCCATGAATAATTATGAAAGCCATGATATCCATGCATATATTATTGGACCTGGATTTGCATTCTTTATGCATGGTTGAAAGGGAGAAGAGCTATTGGGATTCCTAGAATTTCATTCCTTCCTCCCCCATTGTCTAATATGATTAGGTGGTCCAAGTGAGCCAAGGAATGGAAGCCACTAAGCATAAAGGAAGGAGATTGATAAGGAAGTGTGTGAAATTGTCCATTTTGTAGCCATATGAATGGCATATAATGTAATCCAATATGATATATGATGTTTGATTTTATGAACATATGTAATTATATAAATACTTGATGTATAAATGAGATTTGATGCTATGTGAATGATGTAGCAATTTTTGGACATTGAATGGTAAGATGAAGCATATGTGTTCTTGTATATACCTTGGGGTGAGAGTATGAGTTTGTGAAATCTGGGTTTGTGCACCTTTGACACATGTTTATTAGACTATTTTGGTATTTTCTCATATACTCAAGTGGCTATGAAAGCCTTGGAACCAAATTTGACCCTTTAAGAAGCATAAAAGAGCAATTTTGCAACCCTATAACACATTCTGACCAAATAAACGAATTTATCCATAAAATTTGGCATACATATAGGTCTCATCCAGATCTTTTTAAGAAGCTAAAGATCAAATTATTTGGAGCTTTGTAAAATTAATTATGAATTTTTAAAGTTGTCAAATTTTAGTTGTTCTAGTATAGTTACTATTCATATGATCAGTTTCTTCTCATATATCATTCAATGGCCAAATAGTGTCCAGTGCTCATAAAATTTTGTAGGCATAAATTAGACATAATAAGCTTTCATAGCTACCAAGAACACCCCAATTGGATGCTTGAGTAAGGGGATATAAATTTTTGAAGTTCTATGATAGTACTAGTAGCGCCAGGCAAGTTTGGTTACTGTTCCATCAATTATCAGTGACTAGACATCCCTGTTGTGATTTGGACTTATTTTTAGTATAAAGTATATACCTGTAGCTTTCCAGAATAGTATAGTATACTTAATTTTATTTTTTCTAAAATTAGTTATGATTTTTCAAAATTAATGACAAAAAATTGGCACACTAACCCAAGGCTACACATGCAATTTTTATGTATATGGTTCATGAGCTCTAGTTATTGGCCACTTCTTGAGATGGTTTTAAGTAGTATGTGTGTATTTAAATAGAAGAATGAGATGGATGAGTTCATATGGTCCACGAGACATGAAATGAAAATTTTATCTATGACGTAACACAAAATAATCCATTATTTTTATCTCCTTTTTCTTCAGTAAGTGTGCTAGACCAAGGTAATGTGATTAGAATGGCATGAGATAAGCTAGACAAATATGGTGTTACAGATGGTCCAACTAGACAAGCTTTCTGATAAGTGATGGGGTTGAGGCCATTTCAAAGACTTTTTTGAGTGGTAAAAGAAGATAGTAAGAAAGAGAATAGTATTGCTTGATAGTGTCATACTAATGATTAAGTTACAAGTTTGATAGGTTGGAAAACCAAGGGTCCAATAAGTCTTAAATGCTAGGTTAAGTGAAACATTTGATTTTGTGGCAATTAGAATTTCTCAGATAGTAAAAGTGCATTAAATTGTATTTTTGGGAGTCATAAGGACGTTCCCATGTAAGGTGCATTAGTAAGAGCAGTAGAAAATTTTATAATACCTACTTTATTTGATGAGTAAATAACGTCCCATTAAAATTTTATGATTGACATTTATTTTGCCATATCATTTATATTCTTTTCAAAATTCAAGATTATCTTTGGTCCAAAACTTCTAGTTACACAATGATTTACTAAAAGTGTTTTTTTACTTATTAAAGTGAAATCTCTAATTTCAAAAATGGTGGATCCTTGTATGGAATTAATGGAAGAAATCTTAAGATTTTTAATTACCGGGAGGGGGTGGTGATTTAGTGGCAGTGGGCGGCAAAGTTGCTTTGTTACCTATTCCATTAGGAACTGCGGATTTTTTTGTTGGTTATTTGTATGATCTATTTATGTACAAAATGAGTAGTATGCATTCATACATAGCAAAAATGTTTTTATGGAGGGACTAGAAGTGAAACACTAGGTGTTAATAAAAGTTATATTAGCCCTTGACATGTCTTGGCTAGTACCAAGCTAGTAGAGGGCACAAGAGATATTACCACTATGTGATAGCCACCACATGTGTAATGGAGGAATACTATTTTATGAGAGCTAAGAAATGATGATGGGTTTACATAGGATATATGTCCACGATGAATTAGTTAGATAACCATATTGGCTTTATGCCTACCATTTTGTAAGATGTCTTTCCAATATAATTGTTTAAAGTAAAAGTTTTTAAAAAATGATCGATTTAAATTTAAAAATGCATGCTCATTTTATGATTCACCAATTTATGATTTTTGTCATAGTAAAAGTTTATTAAAAAATGCTTTTATGTTTGGGTGCTTATAATTGCTAAAACTATTGAGATGCATAAATTTCTGACCTTGAGATGATTTAAAGCACTTGTTACAATATTTCAACAAATGGTTAAATCACTTAACATGTTTTTCTTGTTTATTAAATTGATTCATTGTGGGATCTTATTTACTTATTTAGTAATTGAAATTTTAGATAGTAAAGTTAATCCTAAGCCCTCTATGTTGCCTTAGCATGGACCTTCCTTAAATCTAGTGAGGTCCATATTAATCGCATGGGTGAAGATCACATTGATGTTATTTGATTCATTATTTTGTTTATATTATAGATGGAGCACCACATTACACATAGATAGGATCCCCTAAGGCATTAAACTTAGTTTAGTGGATAGACATGAGAGTGGAGCTCTTTTATTTGTTTTGTTATGTTGATTGTCTTATTGTAGAAATTTTAGAAAGTCAAAATTTTTGAGAAAACTCTGTTGAAATTTCTACAAATGGATGGAATCAAGAATTTCTTTAATGGTCCTCAATTGAAGTATGTAATTATTAACGTGAATTAGCACTTCAGTGTTTCTTATGCAAACAGTTAACTTTGAAAAATTTGGAAAAAATTGAATCAAGAAGTGGGGCTTACGGGTAGGGAATTCACCCGTATGCTATGGCAATCACACCCTAGTTTCTAGGCTATGACAATTGCTCAAACCCAAATCCATGAAGTAAAACCAATTGAATAAAACATGGCATATGAATGTGAAGCCACATAAACATAGGGGGTTGACCTATCTTGCATGTGATTTTAGTTGCGAATGACTATGTGTTACATAAAGCTTAGAACCAAGAAGTTGGACGACATGAATAAGCTAATCACACTTGAGGGAATAAAGATGTTGTCAAGAATTTAAAGGTGAGAGAATCAAGCTAATTTGAGGGGAGTAGCAATGGTAACGAGAACTCCATGATGATAGGTCTTATGCAATCAGAGGACTTGTGAAGGAAGGCTAGGAATCATGTAATCAAAGGCAAACTAACAATCTAGGGTGTTTTAAGCACCCATCATTAAGTCCCACAGACATAATGGCAGTTTTATACCAATTGTTGTTAAGTCCCATGGGACTTAACTGTGTATTTTATTTTGCTGTTAAGATTTAGTGACATTTTTCCTAACCTCCACAAATCCACTATCGCTATGACCCATGGTTGCAAAGCTCATTATACTAAATTTAAAGAGTTGAGCATTAAGGCCACAAAGTTTGGAGACATGGCACCAACATAATCGTTTTTCTTTTTGGACTTAACAATAATTATTTTGTATTGCCATTAAGTTCATAAGACTTAATGGAAGATTAGAATACTAGCATTAGGTTCATAGACTTAATAATAATTTTAAATAAAACTATCATTAAGTCCTTAGATTTGACAACAGATAATCAATTGTCATTAGAATTTGGCCATAGCAACAATTTTTAAACCATCACTATGACTTATGTTTTTAGTAGTGACAATATAAAACTATGATTTTATTTATAATGTAATATTAAAAAGGTAAGTAAGTTGATGTTAAGCTCCAACATGATATGAATTTTATTTTCAATATAATATTAAATAGTTAAGTAATTTTATTTAAAAAAACATATTGAGCAAAAAATTAACTTAAAAAAATTAAAACGATTTTTACAATATAAATTAAATAACAAGACCACCATATAATTTTTAAAATAAAAAGAATATCAAGCAACTAGTACACCCACACACATATAAAGTTGTAGAATTTACAAGTGATTGTGATTGAAGATTTTTAAAAATTTGTAATAAACTAAAAGATGAAATCCCATTGTAATCTTGTTTATGATCTATTGTTATAATCTCTCCTTGATATTTAAAGGAAAACAATATAAATGCCATATTCAATTCTGGATTATTTATAAATTTTTCAACTATCAAACTTTGAAAATATTCTCATGAATTACATATTTTTTTAGGATTTAGATCATTATGTTGAGTTTCTTTATTAATATCATTAACTGAGATATTATTTTAGGTTGTTTTAATTATCATATAATGCACTTTCTATAACTCGAATTTTAATCAATGAAAATTCCTTTTGGCTTTTGCATCACCAAAAAAATTCCCATTAAAAGGTTTTTTTTTTATACCATTACAGTGAACTTGGCTGCAAAATTTAATGAGATTTAAGGAGAGTTTGGATTTTTTGAGGTGTGGAAATTGTAAGATGCCCCTGAAGTGAGAGAGAGATAGAGAAAAAAAATAAGAAATGGGCAAAAAGAGAAAAATAAACTCTATACATATTTTCACCCCTTATATTACACTTTTTCTCACTTTAAAGGCATTTTACAAATTTCACACTTTATAAGATCCAAATTACATTTGAGTGTGCAGACTAATCAAGGGTGTCATGTGACAAACCAAAGAGTTTGAAGTAATTTCTGAATTAACAATATTGATAAGAAGAATTAAATTCTAAAATGTGATAGTATATTAAGCTATTTTTTATTTTCAAAAATTGAAGAAGATATTTGTAAATAATTCAAAATTAAAAATAGGATATTTTATTTTTCTTATAATTAAAATAAGCTTAATTATTTGCTAATTACCGAAGAGTAAATTAATACCATAGTTTTGAAATATCTAACCAAATAATAGATCAATGATAAAGCCGCAAGAAGGAACAATGTGAGTATACATGTTATTTTAAATCTTTGCTCGAAAGAAAAATAAAATATTGAACATGATGTGAAGTTTAATTATGCTTGTATTTATTATAGACAATCAATGTAACTTTCATGACTTCACAAATAAAATAAGAAATAGCATAATTTAATAAGTTTTATTATGAATTGGACAATCATTGTCAAGGTTTAAAAGTAAAGGTCATCACATTAAAATAAATAAATAAAGAAAAAAAATGATATTTAGATTGAAAATTTTAACCAAATGATTTGACAATTTTTCATTTTACTATTCATAAACTTTCCACATGTATAGTTTTGCACTTAAATTAAATCTCCTATATCCATGTTTGGTGCAAGAATTCAATTAATTAATATGTAGAATAGCTTTGTGGCTGAGTTGATTAAGAGCTTTAGTTCCATCCCTTGTCTTAAATCTTCCTCTACATTCTGTTTCCTATCATGGGATAAAGTTGAAATTTGAACCCTCTCGTTTTTCCCGTAATTGCATTTTATCTTGGCTGGTTGTTATAGTTTTTTTAATCAATTGTACTGCCCGTGTACAATAGCTAAAATAAAAACCAAGAAAGCAACACGATAATGACTGTATAAGGAAATGTCATCATAAGAAAATGAAAGATAATGGTGAGGGAAAGTTTATAATTTTAATATCAAATTTTTTACTCTAGGAAGGATTAAACCTAGCTCGACCACCCTCACTTTTAAAGGTCATATGCTGCGTAATAGCTTATTATTATTATTATCAATTAATTAATTAAGAATATTTGTGAAAGTTGACCTTTGATATTTAGAGAAATCATAAAGTAGACCTAGCAATGAAAATAAGCAGACAAATTTAATAATGAATACATATTTAAATATATGAAACATAATTTTTTTATAATTAATTTAATATATTTATATATTTTTGTATTAAATCTATCTTAAAACAATTTTTTAATATCTATATTTCTCTTTCTTCTGGAGCAAGGAATTTTATGGCGATGATTTACCTAAAAAACAAAATTATATGTAGAGGAAAGAAAGTGAGTAATGTGACTTGCTTCTTTCGTAGGTTATTGAAATAAGATAGAAATGTCTGCCTGTCAAACTATGTTCTCTAGCTAGAAAAATGTGTGAGGCATGAAAATAATGGGCAATACATAACACTATAGGAAAGTAACGAAAACAAAATCAAAGTTTTTAATCTTCATAATCCAATTGTTAAGAGCTATATTAATATTAAGCTACGCAGCTATACAGCTACAGGCTTGAGCTATGTGACCATATATATATATATATATATATATATATATGTATAACGCAAATTCTAGTAGCTTCCCATGATAGATGGCACAATAATATAATTTTCCTGGCGTTGATAGATGGAGCCTTTCGATGTTTTTCTGCGTTTTGCTTTGCTACCACCTTGTGTGGAAACAAAGCTAAAATTTCGTAGAAATGTAGCTTTAAAGGAATTTGATTCATCCAGGGTGACGAATATCAACTTGGTCAACAAGGTTTAACTAGTTGAAATGATGCTACTAGGCTCAAAAATTGAGCTTTATTGCCCCCGGAGACCTTGTGGTTCACGCTTGAAGACTCCCACACAAAAGTGGATCATGTACTGATCATAACATATAAATAAGGACGTGGACTAACGCACCATAATATCTATTGAGCTCCATATAGTATACAAATCAAGGACTGCTATGTGGCTTATTGTCTGCGCCATTGATCCTGGCAAAATTACTCGTTTGCGCTAGCTCTAGGTTATATAAGGCCCATCAAACCAGCTACGTACGTTTTAAGTTCTCTGTCCTAGTCTCTTCTAGTGATAAATTTAGGGGAATCCGGGAAGCCTTGACGCCCTAAATTTTTTAAAATATATTTTATGCATAAGCTTTTTTTATTTTTCTTTTTTAATAGCCCTTTTAAAATGCTGTATGCCAAGTGAAATTGATAGATCACTGCCAAAAAAAAAAAAACTACGACTTTATTCACGGTTTTCTAGTGGCTTATAACAGTCACTAGACACTTTTATGACTATTAACAATTCTATAATTAAATCACTTGTTAGCAAGAACTCAACTATATTTTTTTAATTAGTCATAGGTAAAACCATCGCTAGATCGTAGTTTAGCTAAGGTTTACATGGTCCAGCCACGATTATAGAAAATTATGGTTAAAATTTTTTTTTTAAGTGTCAATTTTAATTGTTGCTATAAATATATATAATACCTTTAATATATGTTGTGCTGTCCATTTTTTTCTCCATAAACCTGTGACAACAAAACATCAATTTCTAACAACCAGTTTGCAGTTTTCTACTAATATAGGTAACAACAATGACCAATTTCTAGAAACAAGAACAATATGCTATTAAAATTGTAAATAGATTCATATTCCATTAAATTACAAATAAGTGCATACAAATATAATTATAAAATCTATCTAAACAATATATCTATTTTTGTGGGGAATTTTTATGATTAACCAGCAAGTGTTCACTATCACGATCAGCCTAAAAATAAAAACATGATATCATTAGTAATAAATTAAAAATCACAAATAAAAACAGTAGTTCATATGATTTAAATAAAATAAAAAGTATAGAAAATTACCCTTTGACTATGTAGGGATGCAAGTTTTGGTAATAATGAACCTTGAAAACTTCGTAGTTGCTTCCATTTGTCATTGTCATTAATCTTTTGCAGCATTTTTAGCCTCCACTTATCATTGTGTTTTAGTCATTTTAGCTTTAAATTGAACGACCTCATTTTGCAATTTTGCATAAGAAGCACAGACAATGAATTTCCAAAAGTTTGATGTTTGAACATTTCAGACAGGTAAGCACCAAATCCCATTCCTTGAACCCGATCATAGTGCTTTTAGGTTCCCAAAATCTTGGCCAATGAATCATTACTCAAAATTTCTTAGGATAAGCAGTCTTAGACTTGAAACATAGCAATTCGTTCCTACAAATTCAAATAGAAATAATAAATCATCTAAAGAATAAAGTCTTCAAACAAACTTGAAAGTCAACACCCACATAATTCAAATACTTACACAGATGCCTCTAACTTCATTGTTGATATAAGATCAATCACCATATTTATAGACTGTAGTCCACACATATCTCTATATGACTAGCCTCCACATTTAATCTCTTGCAAATTTAAAGATGCATATAACGTGTCTCAATACATATTTAAAAATCAAGTTACTTGTTTACCAACATGAACTTACTATCTTCGCCTTCTTTTATGTAAAGCTTTTAGGTTCGCTAGTGTATGGCATAGTTAACTTACTTTAATTTTGTTTATTTTGTCTATAATTTCTTAATTATTGAAAAAATATTAATAAAATCATCAAGAATTGGTATATCTTACTGAATATACAACTAATTACCTAAGTCTCCTCTTCAAAATAATAGTTTATAAAACTTGCCCAATAAACCTTATTTATGCCTTTTAGGACATTTTCAATTATTTATTCTTTGGTGCAAGTCCTATCATTTTTATGCAATTCATATTGTGTCTATCTTCACCTACCTCCAATTGAATCTAAAATAAGCCTCTTATATCATCAAGAACAAACCTTAGCTACAAGTTGAAATACAATAGTTAGTAAGGATATGAATTTGAAGTGCTAAGAGAAATGAACAATTAATTCTCATATTACCTATATAATAGTTTTACACATATTATCTTTGTATTTGTAGGGAACATTCCTCCAATCCTCGTAACTAATAGGTAATGTGTTAAAGTTAGTCCCAAGCTATCCTAAAGAGACTCTAAGTAAACCACCCATATCTCCAATTGCTTGGTTAGAGTCATTGAAGTTTATTTTGACCATTTGCCCACTAAGAAGAAACTAAACATCATGCATTGTTGACTACATAGGTGTCCCCACACCTTCATCATCTATAGAATTAAAGTTAGTCCAAAAATAAGAAATAAACAAATTAGTACCAATGTATTGTTAAGCAACTTACTAATAATTTCAACCAAAATATTATGTCTTTGGGGTTGTTATGAGCATTATGTAGGCTACTCCTGGTCATCATTTGTGAAGAGGTCATCAACATCAAAGTCTAGATGCATGCCCTAGACATTAGGAAAAGGCAACATAGACAAACTAAGGGAATCAATTAGAGTCAAGTACCTCAAAAGTCCACCATCATTAATTAATGGACATAGCGAAGGACTCCTATAGCTGGGTTCACCAACTTTGCTAATGCTGATTGATTTAGACTTCTTTAAGAACGTCTTTATCTATCAGATTCTTATTGATTTGGACAAAATAACATGCAAATATATAAGATTAGACATACAAGCATAAGTCTTTATTGGTACCAAATAGATCATATACAATTATATATAAGAAAAAGCATATAAGCGTATATCTAATCAAATAGAAGCAAAGGAAAAACTAAAATACACTTGACCTAGACAAACATAAATTTAATTCCAAGTATAAGAATAGCGTCACCTATATAGTTAAGGTTGGTAAGGTTCGCTTTTATATATAATATCTTTGTCCTTATCACCCATGTTATATAAGTCACATGGCTTTAGATGAATAGCCATACTTAATCTTTATTGGGCTCATCTTCCACATAATATACTTATTGAGTTTTTAAGGCTTAAATGTATGGCTCGTCATTTTCATTATCACTAGTATGCATCAATTGTGAAAAAAAAATAAATGTGAATCCTAATTCATCAATTTTACTTCCTCTAAGAATGGTTGTGTTAACCTAAATACATTTGAACAATATAATCACAAATCGATCATAATAATTTAATTAAGTGATATTTAACAATTTTTCAGAATATGACACACCATCAAAGTGCATGTTGACATTACTACTACTGTCATAACATTTAGTTCCAAAAGTTTCAAAGACTCCTTTATTTTAAGTCTTCAACCCTAGATGTTTTTCTAAAATCCAAAATTTGAATCCATTAACATTGCAAACCCTCTTATTTGTCTTCAACCCTTGTTAAGCGATTCAGTTGATAAACCCTCTTATTTGTCTTTGATGAAGACCGTGTGATGGTTGTGTCGAGCAACCTCAAATAACTAAGTTAATTAAAGATTTATAGCTAGTGGTACAGTTTAGGTCATTTCCTAAAGAGTTTTACTTCTAATTATCTATGAAAAAGTTATCCCAATGTCATTAAATTAGAGGTGTTTAGAGGGATTTTGATTTACTAAAATTTAAATAAATTAAGGAAAATAAAAAGAGCTAAAAACTTAAAAATATGTGATGGTAACAATTAGGAAAGGAGTGATAATCAGCTTTTGAATGGACTTTCTAGAATTCAATTATCCTTATTCTCTTTTAATATACCAAAACTTGAACTTGACTTCTTACTTTTTAGTGTATTCTTCATAAAGATTCTTGAAGTATCATCCAAGACTTAAATTACTAATGATCAAGGAACTTGCAACCACAAAAAACTATAAAAAATTAACAATTTGAGTTAGGAATAAGAATACACCAAAACAGTGTCTAAATGTTTATCAAATTCACTAAACAATTTGTTTAAAGATGCTAATTAACTAATTAGATTGAAGATTTTCTCATGTACAAATATCACACAAAAGTCTAGCCACTTAATACAAAGATCATTGTACAAAATACCCCAAAAATAAGAGGAATTAACTAGCAAATTGGATAGCCATTAAGTATGAAATTTCTACAAGCACTTAGGTTTCAAAATAAGTCTCCAAATGTAAAATTACAATCAAAGTTACAAAGCAACTGAATCTAATATATTTAGCCACCAAAATCTCTATTTAACAAGCTAAACTAGTCAAATTAAACAAGAAAATTAATGCTAAAAGTAAAGGATAGGGAGAAGAGAAATTAGCCAAATTGGGGATGAATCTTGGAGCTCAAATCTTCATCCATAAAAGTCACATTCTCAACTAGCTACCCAAGTAAATTCAAGCTTCCATTGAGGAGATGGATAGAGGAAAATGAAAGGAAGAAGCTACCATTCTTGAGCTTGTTGATGGATGGGAAAAAAACCTCTCATTTTCTTCATTCTCAACCCCCAAATCCCTCTGCTTGAGTCTCCATTGTTCTCCAGCCCTTTCACATGTTCTGCCTCTTTTTCCCCAACCTATGCCTTTCATATGTTTTCTTAAATCACACTTTGCGTCCCATATTCGTCCTTTGCCCGTGTTCTGCTAATGTGTATATCTCATTTGAATCTTCGTGGAATTGTGGGCCCCCCTGCAGCTCATGTTCAGCTTTTTTCTCCTTACAAACCCATGACCAAATCACCTTCTCTCACACCACGTGTTCTGCCTCTCTAGCTCATGTGTGATAATGTAAGCGTTATGTGTGTGTCCTATATATATGCTTCATGCAATTGTGTATGTGTATCCTGGACATGATTCTTTGCTTCATGTGCATGGGTTAAGGAGAAAGAGAGAGAGAGAGAGAGCTTGTGAGTGTGTATATATGAAAGCTGTGGATGAGTTAATAAATTTGATCATTTGCTGCATAGTAGTTTATGGCTTCATGTGAGTGGGTGGCGGTTATGGATGTGTATATGACATGATGCTTGAAGCTACGTGTGTTTTGTGTGTGATTCATCCAGCCATGTGACGTGTATGCATGAGTGCCATTCATATGTGCTTCATTCGTGTTACTAGAAGTGGGTATGAAGTGGTTATCTGTGGAGTGAATGCTTGTATGAGAGAGGCATAGATAGCACACCAGATACGCATGCACATAGCTCTTTTTTTTTTTTCCTTCACATGCTCTCCTTTCCACGTGATTATCCATGGCTTCTTAACCTCCTAATATGTGTACATGAAGAGTGGTAGCGTGAGAATGATTCCAGGAGTGCCCCACATGAACAGAGTGCATGTGTGAATGTATTACATGAATAATGGTGTGCATGGAGTTTATGTTGCTAGACTCATGCACCTGCTACTTCCTTTTTCTTCCCATACGTGTCTTGCATTTGTATGTGCCTTCATATGATTCATCCAACATAGGATATCCATGCCTCATCCTCTAATTTTTTCAATTTTCATTTCCTAAAAAAATAAATTAGGAAAAATCTGCACAAAGAATCAAACAAAATATTAAGTAGAAAGAAATTCACAAAAATTCATTTTAAAAGAATTTATGCATTAAAAATCCAAAATTTTGTAAATTAAGTCCTAACGTGCAACAATGGCTAATAAAATCAAATCTCACCTAATTAAATTCATTAAGCCATAATCATTATGAAAAATATCCAAATTAGGAAGAATAAAATATATAAAGATTGACATTTATCATCGTGTTTGACTTCTTAATTGTCTCTTAATGTGCCATCTATATTCTTTATATGACATACATTAGATAATTGGATTATTTCTTTTATATAGTGAAGACAAAGTCTAATAAATATAATTTACTCATATAAGAAAAAGATCCACTCCTTTACAGTTGGTTAGCACGTGATGATACGCTTGTAATTTCTTTATAAGAGAAATGGTAATATATTCAAAACCACCTACAAGTTTTCTAATAGTTGGAAACAAAGTGTTGACATTGGATAGCTCACATTTAGATTGATCATCTACATGTCTAGATTTATTGAATTTAGTCTCGATTCCATCCAAATACCATGATCAAAAAGTCAAAACCTCTTGAGCCAGATAATATTTAGATATTGAGACCTTTGGTTGTGCCTAGTTTTGTACATTAAAACTTCCCTCAAGTACATGTTAAACAAATTGCATTAGATGCCATGAATGAAATAAAAATGATTTGAAGCAATTTCGAAGAATGTAAAAAGTATTAACTACCTCTTTATAGGATATATCCATTGATAATGGATGAGCCCTCTAAGTTTAGCTTATTTAGTTAAGTGTGCAATTAAATGAATAATAACAATAAATAATAAAGGTGAAAATAATATCTCTAGATAACATAATATGAGAACAACTCTCTTATAAAACTAGTCAAGTTTACTTATGCATAACACTTTATCACATAAATGTCTTAAGAATGAGCACAAGTTAATAAGGATTACCAATAATTTCTTCGAAAGTGTTTTTCTCATGGCTAAGGGTAGAAGTTAATCCATAGAAACATGTATAGTCTATATAACTACTTCACATATATTGAAGATTTTATTAATGTAACAATCAAATGTTTCAACTCTCACATTCCATAAATTTATCAACACTTTTATTAACGATTATAGGTAGACATTTGGATCATTCATTAATGCTCACCTTCTTATAATTATCATTGAAAAAAGGAATAAGTTTTGCTTCATACACATCTATGGAGAAAATTTGTATGACATAAAAAACATCGGGTATATGCTGTAATATGTACTTAAGTTGCCAAACAATTTGAAACTATTAATGGTCATCCTAAAATGGACATTCCAATGATCTGTAGTGAACTAAGGATTCTCTATGTCAAATCTCTTTCAAGCCTTGGAGTCCTTCAGATGTCTCATCATGCCATTGTTATTCTTATAAATGACATGTCATCTCATGGGCTAAGCAGTCTTAGAGGACATAAATAACTTTTGTTATTATGGCTTTACTGGAAGGTTCTTGAATACTTTTGCAGGCTACTTTATTCACTTTTCACCTGTAATCTTTAGTTTTTATCTAGATGTATTGCTTTCTTTACATGCATTCTTATTTTCATCTTCCTCCTAATATAACATACAATTATTTGGACATGCGTAAATTTTTATCTAGTTGAGCCCTATTTTAATGATGGTTTTCTCAACCTTATAAAAAAAAGGTGAAATAATTGCATATTCTAAAGCATTGGCTAACAATTCCAATATCATCAACATGGCCTTATCACTTATCTCACATAAGCACCTTATGTGATACTACTTAACCAAGAAAACAAATTTTGATAACTTTTTTTAACCTTTTGTTGTCCATCCCTAATTAACTTATAAAATTCTTTCATATTGTCATTCGTCCATTAGTTTGATAGTGGAATTGGACCCTTAACCTTATCCACAATTTCATTTTCAAGAACCTTGAATACATTGTGCACTATGTCCTGAATAAGATTATCCTTATAAATCTGCTCATCTCTCACTTATGGCATGGACTAAGGTACTACAGGAGGCTTATGTTTAAGTCTCTCCTTATGCCTAACCCAAAAAGTATAACTTTGTAAAAATAGTTTAAGAATCAAGTGGTCATGCACCTTTTTTCTAATCAACCACTTCTTAAATTGACATTTAGAATATAGACATATTATTCTACTCTCAACACTCCCATTGACAAATACAAAGTCTAAGAATCTACTTAATCCATCTGAATATTCATTATGCGTTCTGAGGTTTAATGATTCAAGACTTGTCCATTTTTATAACTAAAAAAAAAAGATCTATGTTCACTTCACAAAAAAGCATCACCCAACTTGAAACAAAGATCATGCTAAATTTTAATTATATTAAAAATTGGGATAAAAATAATGACAATCTTCTTCAAATTAATTTTAACAATAAGTATATCATGGACAAGCCATAAGAATACAAAGAAGGATGCAGCAACATTTATCTTTGATCAACACATTTCACATAAAAAATGACATTGTAAAATTCATCCTTATCCCATCCAAATAACATAATATATTGTAAAATCAATTTATAAAAAAAGAAGCTTATTAGTTTCTTCCTCTCATCATAAATGACAAACTTTTTAATTAAATAACTAAATAAATTAAAGTAAAGGACTACTAAAATTCAACTGTTCATTTAGTTTGTTTTCAATATACCTCCTTACATCCCAACTGCCTCTCAATATTCCTATTCTTTACAACAAAATCCACAATTAGCTTGTTCATACCTTCAATTGTTGATTTCTACTCAACAACACTTGTTCTTTGCATGATAAATAGAAATATATAATGAACATTTATTCCTCAAAGAAAAATACTAAGAACAGAGAACAATATGCTTTAAAAATTTAATTGGCTTGAAATTGCTTCTAAATTTTATATTTATATTGGAGCAATAAAAATTTTAAGGATGAAAAATTGTATAGATGCAAAGCTACTGATAAAAGACTTTTTCAACAAAAGAAACAAACTCCCAGATACAATATTCAGGAAACTTCATGTCCCATATATATTTCATCTAAAACTTACAGGTAAAGATAAGGGAGAGGGATAATGTTGCACAAGAAGGAAAAGAAAGGGAGGGACGGTGCTACACAAAGAGAAAATAAGGGTGAGGAACGGCGCTTGAGGGTCAGATCTTGCACTACAGGTAGCTCATGTAGGTCGCGTCACTGGCTGCTGCATTGGTTGTATCAAAGCTAGCTGTTATTGTCACTGTCTTGTCTTATAGGTCACATCACTATTACACGAGTTGTGTCTTATAGGTTTTGTTGCTACTGCAGGCTAGGGATTTTTAGTAGCTAGAATTTTGAAGAGCTAATATTAAGGGGGTAAGTAAGTTTAACCATAGTTATGGTAAGCCCTTGCTTAGTCATGGTTGTGGTGTAAACCATAGCCAAGCCATTTAGCCACAATTACTAAAAGCCACAACCAAGCCTAGTTAAGCCATTTGATTGTAAAATGCCACAAAATAAAGATATAAAAATGTCATAAGATAAAGAAACAAGCTACATAAAAAAGCTAAAGAAATGAAATGCTGGTCATCATATCAGATTAAGAAAAAATATAGAAAGTTTAACATATTGAATTGTCATTGTTAATATGCATAAATTAAGAAACTACATCAAGAAGTAACTTTAATCCCTTCATAAAAATATTGCAGGCAAAGGTGAAAATTTTATACCCTTTTTCTTTCTTAACATATTGCATTGCTAGATGGAAATAACTTCTCTTTATCATGAAAAAAAACTTCTATTAACCGTGGAAAATTTCTAACCTTTTTTGTCTTAACACATTAACCAAAGATGGAAATAACTTCAACTAACCATGAATCAAGAAAACCAAAAAGCCTTTTATCTTGATGGAAAAGGGAGAGACACAAAGAGAAGTAATTGAGACCAAAAAAAAAAAAAGAGAAAAAAAACCTTTTTGCTTCAGTGGCACGAAATGCAGCCTTCAACTTAGAAGTAGAGAAGAGGAAAACTTCATGGGTTTAATGGAATAGGGTGATGTATTGAAGTTGTAATGACACATGTCACAATTCAAGTAAATAAGGAAATGGAAGGCCATGATCTTGCGTTAAAACAAATTGAAAATCCACTAATCAAAACACATCATTTTATTTAAATGAAGTGTTGCAATTTGATGTTAAAGCTGGTATGTTTAGACTTCAGCCATTAGATCATGTGGATACTCCAGGTTTGCTCGATTACATGGCTTGATTTTTGTGCCACAACTATAGGCAATCATAACACTATAAAACTTGACTAATACTTTGTTCGAGAAAAAAGTCATTCAAAAGTAAGTAGAGGTATTTTACATCCCTTGAAAAAAAAACTGCAAATATTTTCACAGAACCATTATCCAACTCTTAGTTCCAATTGTAGAGATACAAACTCAAAGATAAATATGCTCACTTGAGTTTAATGGGGAATGTAAAGGACTAAGCTTCAATTATAGGCAATTAGACAATTGCCTTCGATTCACTGGATAGATAGGAATGTAATCCAAGTGTATATTTAAGCTTTATATATATATATGTGTGTGTGTATTGACTCACTTCTTATCTTTTCATTTTTTCTTTTTCTCTTGATCTTTCTTCTTCTTTGCAACATCAATTTTTTTTTTCATATATATATAATGCCATATCAACTCAATTAAAAAAAATGTCTACATATAATTGTATTAAAGAATCTAATAATAAATATTTAATTATAAATTACATAGAACTTATTTTTTTTATTTTTTAATAGCACTACCAATATTTCAGCATAAATATAAATAAAAGCTAAGAAAGTACTTAAGAAAGAAATGAAACATTCTTAAAACTAAAACATTATAACAGTTAAAAATTTCAAATCAACACAACTGCTATAGTCAATATCATATTGTTTAAATATGTCCCACAAGCACTACTTAGCCCACTCTCATTGATGTCTCCATTAAATATAATTCCCACCACTATCTTATGTCAAAAGAAAAAATTATTGGCTTAGTTGACATTTTCAATTCTTCTCCCTTACCATGTAAAATTATAAATAACAGAGAGAAATTGAAATGACCACACATTTTCATGGATGTAAAAACTCAAATAGAAATTCGAATTAATTAGTATTTTCTTTTATTATATAATTAACAGGGTATATCTTCTTTTCATCAATCTGATCACACACACCCTGCTTTCATTGGAATTTAAACTCATAACATCTTTATGCCATGTTTGTAATGTAAGAATTTGAGTTTCTCAAGTATTAATAAGCTTATTTATAATATTTTTGAAATTAAAATTCCTTATATATATAAATATGTGTGTGTGTGTAATTTTTTATACATATCTTGAGCGGAAAATGATCATGTATAGATTTTCAATTAATTATATGAAAAAGTAAGATATTCACACTCTAAGGGCTTTAGTAATATAATCTTTTTTGTAATATTTATCATATATTTATAATCATTATTTAATAGTACATATTTTTTACTTAAAATTAAAAGTATAAATGTTATTTCTTATCTTATATACATACTTTTTACATTATATATATATATATATATATATATATATACACATTCATCTTGCAAATCTGGCCCTAAATGTTATCTACTCACTTAAAATGAAAATTTTCTCAATGAATTATTATTACACGTCAATCAACAAATTAATGGGACTACATGTGACATTTTATTTCCGATTCTTAACCCAACAAGGCTACCCTTAATATTGTCTTTTCCCTGTTAACTCACCGCATGAAAAGATCAAATAAAAAAAAAATTGGATGCAATTTTTCATTCAAATTTTTAATCGAATTATGACATGTAATATATATATATATATATTGAAATAGTTCCATGATGTATTGTTAAAGTATAATTGCTATATTTTTATTAAATAATAATAATAATAATAAAACTTAAAAAATTATACATAAGTCTTGTGAAAATAAAGAAGGGGGAAGGGAAAGAGGAGGTGAATCAATTGAATTACAAGTCGTGTACGGCTTGATTTCTATTGTGGCATAATGGCCGTATAGAAAAACTGAGTCGGAAAACAACACAATGCAATGCTTCTTTGTCCTGCTGAAATTACTTGTCAGTCACACCTAACGATCTTCACTGGACTTTTGCTCATCCGATATTAATATTGAGCTAGCCTTATAAATGTTTTTTGATAAAATAAAAATAAGTGAAGTAGATCGTTTCAGTTCTAGACTAGAGTGCATCACAAATAATAGTTACATATTAATAAAAATCAAATTAAAATCTAATTTTATCAATTGAATTAATCTTTTGTTGACACTAAATATTTTTAAATTAAAAAAAATTAAACAAGTTATATGCTTTGAATAGGAGAGGATTATATATAAGAAAAAAAACTTTAAAGAGAGAGAGAGTGTGTATGCATATACGGGCGCCTGTGCATGTGTACGTGCGTGCGTATTGTGTTGTGCGTGTGTTTGAGATAATTATAGATAAGAAGAGAAACTATGAAGAGTGTGTATATGTGTGAGGGTGTGTGTGTGTAAGAGATATCTTATTTAAGTATGAAAATGATACAAGAGTTTAAAGTTTTTAAAATTGTATGGGTGAAAATCTATTTTGTATGATCGTGAACTTTATTTGTTTAGTCTTATAGACCATAAAATCTGTATACCTTGAGTAATTTGTCATATTTAGTCATTTTAAGCAATACTGTTCAAAACAAGTTGTTATGTCAATGCATTGCATACCATTTGTTGAATTATGACTATAAAATTCTTTAAATCTTGATAAAGTGGATTGAATTATTTTGATCTTATAAAGATTGTGAGCTTATAAAGTACTATAACAAAAAGGACTTTAATTTAGTGAAAATTATTGTTTGTTATTAAGGAGATGTTCAAGTGGATGTTTTCATTTCTATGAAAAAGTAAAAAATGATCTTTCCATTTGACATTCCCATCATATGCGGTTGATTAGAATTTACCCTTTTGCACATGTGGTTAGGGAGAAAACACTCATTTCTAACCCTAAAACATAATAATGGAAGACAATGTGAAGCTGAGCAAAAAGGGACCAAAACACTTCCCCTCTATATAGATAGATGAAACAAAAGTGAATAAATTTTCAGCAGATGATGTCTTTATCTTTTATTTGTTTTGCTGAAATAAGAATCTTGGTCGGTGCTCATAAAAAGAGAAGCTACTCAAGTTACACATTTTGTGTATTATTTTAATTAATATCAACTTCATAAATAGACGGGTTAGTTCAATTTACAAATAAATAAATCGATAAAATTTTCACAATTACTCACATGAGATCAAGCCTTTAATAAAAATGATTTGGCGTCTGATTCTTAAGATTAGCATTTGCTCACTTCTCAGTAAAGTCTTATTTAAATGTCGAGTATAAATGTTTGGTTTCAGTAAAAATATATAGTGAACTTTTGCATGCACTTTATGATTAAACAAAAACAAAATGCTTTTGTCTCTTTAACTGATTACTTAATGCAATGAAATTCCACAACTTAAATGAATAGTTAAGTAATGGCATTGATGCACAGCCTACAAAATTAATTACTTAATTTCTTGAACCTCAATTATTTATCACAAGAGTAACTGGGGTTTGAAAATTTGGAATGCAGGATCCACAATTAAATTAAACTTGATGTAAGAAGCGACATGTTTGTCCGGTGGACAAGCCTAAGTACTCATAAAAAGGCAAGAAGTGAACTAGAAGTCAGAAAGAGCGGGAAGCACTAATAAATGTTGGTTAAGAAAATAATTCCTTATCAGTGCAATAATAATACTTTGCGTTTAACCAATATAAATAAAAGGAAAAAAAAAGTAGATATCACAGTATTTTAAAAAATTATAATTAAACACTTCAAATTAAAAATATTTATATTAAAAATTCTTAAATTTTAAAATTATTTAAAAGATTTAATAATTAAAAATTTAAACTACATACAAAAATTATAATTTAAGATTCTAAATTATAATTTTTTTATTTTTGAATCCTTTACCATAATTTTAAATTTTAAAATCCTTAAGTATAAATATTTTAAATTTAAAATTCTCAGTTATAATTTTTTTAAAAATGATATATGATTTTTTTTTAAAAGTTAATGATCTAATCTCATTAAGAAACAACAAAAGGGAACCGCATTTTATCTTTCTGAATTAATTAGATTTATAATTATAAAATTAATATATAAATTTTAAAATATGACATAAATCAACTTTAAGAATTTTATGTTGAAATAAAAAAATTGTATTTTAATTAAAATTAATTGCAAGAACATGTTATCTTAGTTAAAAAACCTTCACAAGCTGATATCAAATTAGAATGATACAAATATAAAAAGTCACGTGATTTCTTGCAATTAATTTTAATTGAACTTAACGTTTTTATTTAGTCTAAAGATCATTGATGTGTCTTAGTAATATATTTTAAAATTCATGTATTAGTCTTTTAAGTACAACTTGATTCAAGAAGATAAAGTGTAATTTAGAAAAAAAGTTTTACTTAAACATTATTTAATAAATAATAAATTTGCTATAAAAAATTTCGATAACTAGAGAGGTTAAATTCTTTGCATTTAACTTATTTTAAAATTAATATATATGATAATAAAAAATTAATTTACACACATTTCTTAAAAAAAAATTGTGTATGAGTTCAAACCTCTCAGACTCTTCATAACATTTTTCATAATAATAGTGATTAAAGGACTCTGTTGGGGAATGGATGACAGCACGAACAAGCTCAATCACTTTAGAGCGTTAAACAGAGTTAGATAATGAAAAAGAAAGGAGAAAGAGAGTGAATGCATGCTTTGAGAAAAAGAGGGTACTTTGAGGACACGCTTTCAAGTTACAAGAGAAAGAAAGAAAGGAGAATGAATTGAATGAACCTTGAGAGAAGTGAGTGATGTGAAGTGTAGGGAGCACAATTAAGGTGGTGGCCCAGTTGACGAAGGTGCCGAAAGAGGGCATGAAGAGCCATCAGATTATACATTAATTTGTATATTATCTTTTGCTTTCTTTCCTTTTCCTTTCTTTCACGTGCTCTATCTAACATTGCTTCCATTGCTTTTCATTTTTGGGCCCTTTTGAATCATCTTCTATTACCAAAAAGTTACTACCTAATCAAGCTTTGAAGTGACCATAATTTTGAGTGATGATGGACGCGAGCTCCGCTTATGCCAAAAGGTAAAGCCGAAGGGTTTTTTGTTTTTGTTTTTGTTTTTCTTTGAGACATTACACCTTATTTTGTTTTGATTTTCATTTTTCTTTTTTTCTTTTTAATTTTTGAAGTACATATAATATTGCGATTAGTTATGTGAAAAGTTAACAAAATTTATTTAAAATAAACTTTTAGATAAAAAGATTCTATAATACACTTATTTTAATAATCTTTTATACAATTAATTTGACGAAAGAGTGTACGTTTCTCTTCTTTTAAATTCTCATATAGGTTGCAGGTAAATAACCAGACATTGCAAGCATTGATCTTCATGTTGTAGTTTTATTTTCTTACAAAATAACTTTGTTATATAAGTTTGTGACATGTTTCTGCATTGATTACCTGTGGTGTGTGTGTATATATATATATATATATATATATATATATATATATATATATATAACTCAAGTATTATACATCAGTTTTGTTGAGGATCAATAATTATAAACAAAGATGAAAAACTTAGAGAGAAAATGCGAGAGGATTGTATTGCTAGACAAAGATGGTACAATAATAATAAGATTGAATAAGAACTATGCTACTCTGCCAATTAAGTGTGAAGTCCCACATCGGCTGGTGCGGTCCTGGGATCAGCCCATATAAGAGGGGGGTGACTTCCTCCCCTTGCCGAGGCCTTTTCCCAAGGGAAGGAGAGGTAACTCAGAACCGAGGGAAGAACAAAATCCCCCACGTGGTTAGCGTGGCTAAGGGGGGGACAATATCGGCAGGGCTGTGAGAGATTAAGTATCAGAGCCTCCAGTGCGAATGTGCATGTGACACATCGGCTGGTGAGTGAGAGCCAGTCCCTCAACTGTGCCGAGGCCTTTTCCCAAGGGAAGGAGAGGTAACTCAGAACCGAGGGAAGAACAAAATCCCCCACGTGGTTAGCGTGGCTAAGGGGGGGACAATATCGGCAGGGCTGTGAGAGTTGGTATCAGAGCCTCCAGTGCGAGTGTGCAACTCGAGGACGAGTTGGCCCCAAAAGGGGGGTGGATTGTGAAGTCCCACATCGGCTGGTGCGGTCCTGGGATCAGCCCATATAAGAGGGGGGGTGACTTCCTCCCCTTGCCGAGGCCTTTTCCCAAGGGAAGGAGAGGTAACTCAGAACCGAGGGAAGAACAAAATCCCCCACGTGGTTAGCGTGGCTAAGGGGGGGACAATATCGGCAGGGCTGTGAGAGTTGGTATCAGAGCCTCCAGTGCGAGTGTGCAACTCGAGGACGAGTTGGCCCCAAAAGGGGGGTGGATTGTGAAGTCCCACATCGGCTGGTGCGGTCCTGGGATCAGCCCATATAAGAGGGGGGTGACTTCCTCCCCTTGCCGAGGCCTTTTCCCAAGGGAAGGAGAGGTAACTCAGAACCGAGGGAAGAACAAAATCCCCCACGTGGTTAGCGTGGCTAAGGGGGGGACAATATCGGCAGGGCTGTGAGAGTTGGTATCAGAGCCTCCAGTGCGAGTGTGCAACTCGAGGACGAGTTGGCCCCAAAAGGGGGGTGGATTGTGAAGTCCCACATCGGCTGGTGCGGTCCTGGGATCAGCCCATATAAGAGGGGGGTGACTTCCTCCCCTTGCCGAGGCCTTTTCCCAAGGGAAGGAGAGGTAACAGCCCTGCCGATATTGTCCCCCCCTTAGCCACGCTAACCACGTGGGGGATTTTGTTCTTCCCTCGGTTCTGAGTTACCTCTCCTTCCCTTGGGAAAAGGCCTCGGCACAGTTGAGGGACTGGCTCTCACTCACCAGCCGATGTGTCACATGCACATTCGCACTGGAGGCTCTGATACCAACTCTCACAGCCCTGCCGATATTGTCCCCCCCTTAGCCACGCTAACCACGTGGGGGATTTTGTTCTTCCCTCGGTTCTGAGTTACCTCTCCTTCCCTTGGGAAAAGGCCTCGGCACAGTTGAGGGACTGGCTCTCACTCACCAGCCGATGTGTCACATGCACATTCGCACTGGAGGCTCTGATACCAACTCTCACAGCCCTGCCGATATTGTCCCCCCCTTAGCCACGCTAACCACGTGGGGGATTTTGTTCTTCCCTCGGTTCTGAGTTACCTCTCCTTCCCTTGGGAAAAGGCCTCGGCACAGTTGAGGGACTGGCTCTCACTCACCAGCCGATGTGTCACATGCACATTCGCACTGGAGGCTCTGATACCAACTCTCACAGCCCTGCCGATATTGTCCCCCCCTTAGCCACGCTAACCACGTGGGGGATTTTGTTCTTCCCTCGGTTCTGAGTTACCTCTCCTTCCCTTGGGAAAAGGCCTCGGCAAGGGGAGGAAGTCACCCCCCTCTTATATGGGCTGATCCCAGGACCGCACCAGCCGATGTGGGACTTCACATTAAGCATTTGAATCTTATGAAATCTTGAGAGACTCTTCTAAATTTATAGGATTTGAATGACTTCTCAAACCTTATAAAGTTTGGTTTGGCTTAAATTATTTATATTATGTAAGAAGGTATAAGACAATCATAACTTATGATTATTTTGACATACTACTTTATATAGAGCCGAAACCTTTTTATTTAGTTTGAAGTCACTTCTTAGTTTAAGTTATAATCTTTGGCCAACTTAATTTTCGATACATTAAATCTACCTTAAGGTTGTGTAGCAACCAGAATCTTTGAGTTTTAGTAATGTGATCTCAAATTGTTTTAAGCCTATAAAAATATTGACTTTTTGTGAAACACTTATATCAATTTTGAAAAAGAATAATAAAGTTATTAGGATCTAGAGTCAATCTTAACAAGTATTTGTTGATGTTGATTGTCCTATTTATTCTATCATTGTCGTATTAGCTATTTTTCAACTTTCACTATCTTTCTTATATGCAATATAATTTCTTAAATAAAATGTATTATATAAAGAATAAATTATACTCTCATTATTAATTTAGTTTGTAAAAAGTTATTGATATCAATCTACTCTTAGTATTTTAAAAATACATCATTTTACTCTTAGCTTAGGACTAATAAAATGCTTATGAAAAACTTATACCAAGATTGAAAAAGAGTAATGTAGTTGTTAGGATTCATATGAATCTTAATTAGTGTTTGTAGATTGTAGAATTTATTCTATGATTGTGCACTGTTTTTTTAACCTTCACTATCACTATCTTTATAATATATACGATAGATTCTTAAAAAAAATGAATTATAAAAGAATAGATTATTATTTTAATCTTTAAAAGATATTGTTGTTATCAATTTAATCCTTAAAAGGCCATTAATATCAATCTAGTCTTAATATTTTAAAAACACATTATCTTTTAGTCTTATCTTAGAACTAAATTAATGTTATAAGAATTATTTAAAGACTAATTTGACGATAATCAACTTTTTAGCCAGAATTAGATTAATGAGAATAAATTTTGAAGGGATAAATTGACATTATTGAAATATATCAAAAGCTAATATAACAATTAACTCTTATAAAATATGAATATATATTATGTCTAGAGAAAGGTAATTACAAAAATATCTTATCTAAATTTTGGTGGAATTCATGCAAGCTACCACATTACGAATTAAATTTGATCTAAACGGTATAAAAGATAAGCTAGAAATGGCAGTTGTTTTCAGCGATGGAAGTTTTTTTAAAAAAATAAAATAAAAGCAATTGAAGTTAATAATACTTTGAATTGTACAACTTTTTTTTTTTTTTACTTTTAATAATGCAAAGATTCATCTGGACTTCCTCGAAAAATTTTAAATGAGGTCCGATACTTAGATATATCTATTTATTATAATAATTATGTATGACTGCATTTTTTTTTCTTAGAAAAATTCATTGGATAACAATTTTTTAATACATAATAGTACCTAATATTCAATATTTTATGGGTACTAACAATGAACTCTTATTGTTTTATTCTTGTGGATATTAAATATCATTCGCACTATTCTCTATCATGATTTTTCACCACCGTTTGATTGGATATGAATGGATGAACAAGCATTTTCATTTGGAAACCATCCAAAATGCTAACCTAGTTACAAAAAAAAGTTAAATGCTCTTTCCTCCCTCTTCAATTTTTAAGTTAAATTAGATTTTTTTAAGATTTGATTAAATAATATCTAATATGATTTTTGTTTAAAATATAATAGTCAAAATTTTTTAACATTTGATATATATTACAAATTTATTATTATTTTTATCAATAATTTTAATTTTTTTTATACAAAATGTATTTCTTCTAGAACATGAAAGTATTAATCTTCTCCCTTTTCTAAATTATTGTTACTTTTTACTTTCATTGTCTGTTATCTTTACGTTTGCATGATATATTCTACTTGTTTATTAAAATAATGTCTTTTCCTAAATGGTGCGTAATTTTATATTTGAAAGAAATGCATTTTGTATAAAAATCAAGTTTATTGACAAAAAGTAACAACTGGAAAAATTTTTGTAATATATATTAAATGTTAAAAAAGTTAAATGATGTTTTTGAAATAAAAATATATAAATATAATTTACTTATTTTTTAAATTGTTATTTTATGACTTAAATAAACTCCCTTCAATAGATAGGTATTGTAGATAAAGAAGACACTACAACTGCTTATTTGTAAGTAATACCAAATTTCTCAACATAAAATATACCTACTTGACTGTTTTATAAATAAATAAATAAAAATAAATCAAATGTCTCATAATTTCACACTACGTAGTTATAGAAAAAAGAAGAAGAGATGGGACAGGTATGAATGAGATTCACATTTCACTTTCTCTATTTCTTTACAAGATGCAATTACCATAAAAGAAGGAATTTAATTTCCATATCTTATGCCATTGCTTGCATTTTCTGCTATTGGTCTTAAAATGTAAATTGGATTCCATACCAATATGCTTGGTTGGCAAATTAACCATTTTATTTTTATTATTGAATTTACTTGATTCCCTCACAATAGGTGATTAGTATTCTGTTGAAAATATTATAGAATGAGCATATTTCCTTGCAATGACATGGAAAATGACAGCTCTACCGTTTCTATACGAAACATTATTATCCTTTTTTATGTCAAATATTTTGAAATTTTATAAGAATAATTAAAAATATTTTATAAGAATATACAAAAATATATTAATATTTATTTGTATTAACAGTTTTAAGGTTATTTGATTTTTTTTCACTCTTGTATTTTTTATCTAATAAAATACAAAATAAAAATAAAATATGTATTTTTTTGAACATACTAAACATAGTTATAAATATTAGAATTTCAATCTATCAAAGTTCATTTTCATTCTAATTCTCATTTTTATTCTCAAAAAAATTATTCTCATATGCCAAATATAACATTATATTGATCAATATCAATAGCAAGTCACCTAATTATCAAGAGTTAAGTTCAATTATTTATATATGTATTAAAAAATGAATTTAGTATTAACTTTGTTAAAAATATAAATTAAAAATTAACCAAGACTCCTATAAGCATTATCATATATTTGGTTTATTTATGATACACATTCATCATATTAATACTTGAAAAATGGAAGAGCAAATTCATTTGGCTTAGACCCCTTTTAAAAAAAATGTTTAAATTCATGTACCAATATGTAATATATAACATTAATTATATAATATTAGTACATTTCAAATATAAATAATTGCTCACTTAAACGACTTAATTTGTAACAGTGATCCACATGACACTGTAATATTTTTATCTTAAAACATCATCTTCAAAATGATAGGACAATTTAGACAACAGAATATAGATTTAGATTGGAAGGACTATCTCATGGGCCAAAAGGCTAAAGGCATGAATGACACTATAGATCATAGACTTCAGAATAGTGTAGAGTCCTATTATTTTCTTTAGAAACACCAGTAAAATTACATGAATGCCATGGAGCGTCACTCGCACGCGCGATGCTAACCTTGGGGCAGACTCGCGATCCTCTGCCTACCAGCATCCATGCTGGGGAGTAGTAGCAAGGAATGTTAAAAAGAAGTTTAAAATAAAAAGAATCCAAAAGTTGAATGGTTCTTTTATTTGGGAGACACAACCCTAGACACCACATAGAATTGTTGCTTGGCCAGACTTACTTTTGTTATGCAATATTAACATTATGCAGTAAGAGATATGTTTAAAAATAAAAAAATTAAAAAAAAAAACGACTTCCTATTTAGGAGATATAACGACAACCTCCCTATTTGAGACAAGCACCATAGAAGATCGATGCTCGTTGGGCCGCCTAAGTGGAGGAATGTACACAATTTAGGTAAAAAATTTTGAAGGTATTTAACTATTTATTATTATTGTGTAAATTATTTATTTTTAAAATATATGATTTAATTAATCAAAATATATATGTGGCACAGTTAGCAAATTGAGTTCTAACTTCAATGTGGCCAGATTTTACTCACAGTGCAGGAATTTAAATTTAACTGAAAATATTTTGTGGTTAAGGCAAATGCCTGCACCCAAAAAGTGAAATAGCACTTCATATTATATATATATATATATATTATACGATTTTTTATTAAAATTAAAAAATATTACAATTGAATTTATTTTGATTAAAATATTTTTAAAAATAATACTAATTTTTAATTAAAAACATAACTTATTCAAAAGATATAATTAATAAAATTATTGTTTTAATATTATTTAGTTTTTGTAAAAATAATGAATTTATTTTATTTTAAAATTGTATTTCACTGGTTAAATGGATTTAATATATTTAATAAATACATTATTATTAAAATTGAATGTTTTATTACTGAATTATAATTAGTTGGTTGTTTAAAAAAATATTTTGCAATATATTCTTTGTATTTAAAAATTGATTTTTTGTTAAATAATTCAAATTTTCCAAAATTTAGGAAAAAATTTTATGAACTTGAGAATAATTTGGTGAAAATAAGTTTGGTTGTAGCATATTTTTTAATCTTTGGGAAGAACATGTAATTAGATTATTTTTCAGGAAAAATAATTTATTTTTTATTTTTATATAATTAGGATATTTTCAAACTTTATTTGAAATCTTAAAAGTGTACTTATCATCGTTAATCTCTTATAGCTAAAATTTTTATTTTTTTAAAGTATTTTTCAATAGAATCAAATCTACTTCTAGGGAAAAAATCTCTTATTCAGTTAATTCCTTTAATTATTTACTCTTAATTAATAGGTCTTTCAAGCAGAATATAATGTAAAATTTTTAAAAACAATTAATCGTGTAATATCAAAACAGCGCTTATTGCCATATATTACGTTTTTATTAAAAAATAATAATGTGGAAACCGAGTGATCAAACTATCCAGCCTTAAGATCATTTAAATAACTTTATAGCCAGTATGTATGAATATATTCCAAAAAACTATTTATTAGCTTTTTAGTCATACAATATTTAACGTAGCCTCTTATTAAAATATTTACCAGTAAATATTTTAAAATTTTAATTTGTGGGGTGGCGAATGCACCACGCGCCAAGGAGAAGGAATAGTCGCCCACGAGTAATGAGAGGCCTCATGTGACTTTTAGATAGTGTCCATAAAATTACAAAAACTAGAGAACAATAGTCTTTATGCCCTTCATCACTCTTTCTTTCCCCTCTCTCTCTCTCTCTCTCTCTCTCTCTCTCTCTCTGTACTACAATAGTTATCAGGCTTATATAATTGGAGAGAGAGACTGGCTTGGAAGGAACCCACCTTCTGTTTTGCTTTCTAGGAAACCAGATTAGAGAGAAAAAAAGTGAGAGATAGAGATTAGAGAAAGGGAGAAGAAGAAGCAGAGAAAACTTGGATTTTGAAAGTGAGGGGAAGAAAAATAGAAAAGCTCAGAGAAGGGACGAAGGAAGGTGAAAGATAAAAGGAGATGATAGTGATGATGATGATAAGAGAGAGAGAAAGGTCGGCAACACTAACAACGACAGGAAATACAGAGTAAGAAGAAAGGTCGTTATTGCATTTTCTCACTTACTACTGCTCGCTCTGCTCTTTTCTTCTGGACCCTCCAGAAACTTAGTCCTCTCTCTCTCTCTCGAACCCAAATCTTTTCTTTTTTTCTGTAAAAAGAAGCCAAAGTGACAGACAGTCGTAGTAGATGGTAGTAACCCCAACAACAGCAGCAAAAAAGGAGCAGAAGAAAGCAGAACGGCAAAAGAAGAAACAGCAGAAGGGGCAGCAGAAGAAGTGGTTCGTTTCTCTCTCTCCTCTTCCTTTAGAGAGAGAAAGAGAGTGAAAAACCAGACACCAAAAGTCCACCCTCCCCCAACAAACAAGATCTATCTCTCCCTCTCAATCCCGAATTCTATCACCCGCTCTCTTTCTCTCTCAGCAAATTACCTCTGATAAATTTGCAGAGACCCCACTTGATTACATAAATCGCCTTCCAACCTCATAAGATCTATTGGTGGGTGGGTGGGTGTGTGTGTGTTTGTGTAGACAGACATATTGAGATATCCGAACAACTTCAGTTGTGGCTACTACAAGGAGGTTGCCTTCAGATTCTGGTGCTTTTGCTGACTGGGCAGCCTCTTCCGCTGGCCGCGCTGCCCCCGCCGACGAACTCTCCCTCGGCTTCAATGCAGGACCTGCTGCTGCGGCCGGGGGAACCGCCACCGGGCCCACCTCCGGAATGTGGTCTGGCGCCTCAAGGTCAATCAATTACGGTCTCTCGCCAGAGATGGGAGGCATGCTCGGCCTGCGCGACCTCTTTGTGGTCGCGCCAGCATCCTCGTTTCACCATCATCACCACCACCACCATCACCATGACCAGTCCGTCATGACCGATCCTCATTCAGTCAACGGCTCGAACTCCGCGACTGCGCTCGGGGTCGGCGTTATTCCTCTACTCACCACCACGCCTTGTCTGAGCCCAGCGAACATCGGGGCCGAAAATGAGACATTAATGAATAATCGAAGCCGAGGCGGGGGAATTCAGCTGTGGCAAGACCAGGAGTCTGAACATGGTCATTATTTGAAGAAGCAAGGAACGATGTTTGAGCTAAACGATAGTTCTGGGAATTTGGTTCAGAATGAGAATGGGGTAACTGTTTCCGCTACGAACAGCGGTGGAACGATGACGTGTCAAGACTGTGGGAACCAAGCGAAGAAGGATTGTAGTTACAGGAGGTGCAGGACTTGCTGTAAGAGTCGGAATTACGATTGCCCTACTCACGTGAAGAGCACATGGGTGCCGGAGTCTCGGCGGAGGGAACGCCGTCTCATGGCATCAGCGGCGACGGCAGCTGGTGGGTCTACTGGGGCTACTTCTGGTGCCAAGAAACCTAGACTTAACGCATCACAACAACAGACCACAACAACCTCTCATACTTCCACCTCTAATACCACTCCTCCTAGGAGCTTTGACACTAGCTCTAGCCACCAAGGTCTGTGTGCTCTCCTCTTCAGCTATTGCTTTCTCCCTATATTTCATGTTAATGTTTTCATTTCTTTTTAGTTTAAGAAGTAAGGATATTGATATAAACGCAAGACGTAACAAAGTATGGGGTGTTTAGGTATAATTTAAAGAATTTGAAGGATACTTCTTGAAGTTTTTGAAGGACATTTAGGGTTGCTAATTGAAGTGAAAATTTGAGTAGGGTTTTGGTTTAATTGTGTGCAGATGCGGGTTTTAAGGAATCATTACCAGGTCAAGTACGAGTGCCGGCGGTGTTCAAGTGTGTTCGGGTGACGGCGATGGATGACGGGCAGGATGAGTACGCCTATCAGGCCACTGTTAAGATTGGTGGTCATGTATTCAAAGGGTTTCTGTATGATCAAGGGGTTGAAAGTAGAGATGTTTATCCTAATTTATCCGAGCTTCATTTGGGTGGAGGTGGAGGTGGAGGCGGCGACGGTCATGGGAGAAATGGGGCTTCTTCTTCATCCCCAATGCTGGATCCATCTGATGTTTATGCAGCGTCAGGTGGAGGCTTACTTGGAGGAGGTTCAACCTATGGTAATCCAATAAATTGACATTAATTGTAAGCTAATTTTTCTTCATGCGCTAATTATGGGAGGAGCTTTTGGTAATTAATATTCTTCTGGGCTTGTAATCTTGTATCTTATTGCAAATGTGTATCACTCTTTCTCATTTTTCAACCTTTTGGATTTGATGATCTCTTTCTTTCTCCCCCATTTGCCTTTGTCATTTAATGAGATGATCAATGAATGACAAGGGATCTACATTATCTAACTGTTTAAAGCATAGTTTATGTAACAAAATAACTGAAAATTAAAAATAAAACTGAGAAAACTTTTTATTATTATTATCTATATGAACTGTTTAGAAGTTATAATATACTATTGTTTGCTTTTTCCCAGCTACCACTCATGACTTTAGTTTTGCATTTTTCTTTCCTTTATTTCTTTTTGTTTGAGAGTTAAATTTGTCAAAAGGGAAATTCTACAGTGTAAAGTATTGATCATCATTGAAAGTTTTTTTTAATATATATTATACTCAAAATTGGTATTTCTGTACGTAGTATTGGCTGTGCTTCCTTCTGTTTACACGAGCATCATATGCTATTTTTCATGACATTTACTCTTGGGAAGCTAATATTACATTATTGGCACCTCTTGTTTCCAATCCAACTTTATTGGTTTTAGCTCAGTACAAGTTGGAAATAAATACTGCTGCTTTAAACTCTAGTGTAAAAAGTAGCTATATGGTCACCATTATATATGGCTGTCCTTTTATGCTAGTTTTAGCAATAACATCGCCAAGTTCCTATATTCATGAATACACTGTATTTTGATTTCCCTTTTATGTGTGGAATTCACACCATAGTCATTGTGAAGCCTCTGTCCCATCTATATGATCCAACATTTTCAGTTGTAATTGGTACAGTGATGTTTCACATTTCTTGGTATTTTGATCATCATTGCAGGATAACGAGGTATAAAATGCATGATATTTAAGACTTTCATGTTTAGTATGAAAGTTGGAAGTAGTTGTAGAAATGATATAATTGGTATTTTATAGTAGTTCACAAATTAAGTTGAAGAGGTCTGAGGTGAGATTTCTGTAGTATTTTTGCTTAATGAGATGGTATACAAAATGGTGTTATGGTATGCTTCATGATATCTTGGATGACACCAGACAATAGGCATTCATCTTGAACACAGGTTTACCAAGTACTAGCACCTCCGATGTCGCCTGATATTCAAGATATCATGGCCTAAAATAACGGGGTGCCCAATGCTTCCTTAGGCTCATTTTGCGTAGGCAATGGCCAAAATGGAAGGCTTATTTATTTGTTTTACTCTAATTGCTCCAATTTTGGTCTCTTTGATGCTTCACTTTAAGCAGCATAAGCATCTTAATTTTTTTGCATTGATGTGGATTATACTTGGCTTTTCTTCAATTGTTTCTCTCTTTCCTCCTCACCCTCATTATTTATTTATTTTCTTGTTTCAATGAGAATCACGGTTTAAAATACCAATCCGTATGATGTATTATTTCATTGTTGATTCCTGGTATGTCATTTCTGCATAACAGGATAACTGTCGTCGAGAATTCCTGCTTGGGTTTTTCAATTCTTTATTATTGCAGGAGAAGCTGCAGATGTGTGTAAATTAATTTTATTGCTAGATTCTTGTTTGTCATTCCTGTCATTGATAAACAAATGAAACATTGTCTATATTCAATGTGTGCTTGAATTATCCTTTATTGCACATGCTGTCCCCTTCTAGTTGTCTGAAATATATTATATATGTTGGTGGATTTTATCAAGTGGATGGCAATATTCTTGCCATTTTGTTTTCTTTCTTGCTTGCCCCATGACTTGTGGTAAATGTAGGGGGCAGTGTCTCTGGTTGACATATGTTGTACTCCCATATTGGACAGAACATGACATTTAAAATAACATCGACACATCAAATTGTCTGAGTCTCACTGTCCTTGCCACATTTTGTGTCCATGTCAATGTCTATCCTTCTTAGCTTGTGGCATTTGGTGTGCTGTTTTAAAGTAATATCGTGCAAGATACAACTCACTTTGTGGCATTCTTTAGTAGGTTATTAATACCTGAATGCTGTTTAAGAGTACGACTAGGCCTTTACTTGTGTCCTTACTTTGCATTCATTTTATAATAGAAGGGCTTGTTGGTAAAATGTTATGTTGAACTGTTCTACACAGGCATTTCTTATCAGTCAGTGAATCATCACTGCTTGAGCCTTTTCATTGATTAAGTATCAATATCCCATCTTTAATATTGAACGTACCCCTGCTAAATGCTAAATAAGTTCCCATCAGGATTCTGAGTATACGTTTGACATTTTGGTAGCTTATCTGGCGCTATCTATTTGTCTTGCTTTCCTAGGATACTCTTTCAACGCTTTATTGCTTCCAACCATGTTAAGAATGGATCATCAGCTTCCGTATCTAACTTGCTAATTGCTATGTATGAAGGAGGTCCCATTTGCATTTGACAATCCATGCTTTTAATTTGTAGAACTTGTAATACATCACTGTTCACATTGTAGGTTTAATATGTTTGTTCTTAAACATGTCTACATAAGCACAATCCATTTGAGTTTCTTCCATCAATGCATGATAGAATTTTGTGGATCTGCTTGTGTTGTATATTCAGTTCGGATCTACTTGGGCGACAAGAATTAAACTTCTGATTACTTATAGAGATTATAATATTATGATAAAGGCTATATCAACTTAAAAATTAATTTCATAGTAAAAATTCATTAATTAATAATTTCATTATAAACCTCTATTTTACTCATAAAAGTACTTACTGGCTATGATTTAAACACAGCTACTTCTGTGATACTCTCTGCGGTTAATTATCATCTCCCCCAATATTTGTGGGGATTTGAAAGCAGGAGCCATTTTTGTGTAGATCTAGTATGTTACCTGCAAAATTTGCTTATATTACTTGCAGTTTGTACATCTTACTGTTAGTACCGTGAAAGATACATTGATATGATGAGAATCAAAGTATTGTCTTTTTGTGCCCTCTATCTTCTGGCACTAACAGTGACTTTATTCATCTCCCACTCGATTCTTTTCTGCCCTATTTATATTAACTTGTGACTTTGCTTCTGTCAGCTGATCTCTTGCCACTTCATTCATCCAGCTGTCCTTGCTCCATTTCATTCATCTCTTTACTTTCTTCCTTTACTGCAGAAACAACTGATGTTGATTTTCATGTAATCTAGCTGCTGCCTAGCTTCCTTTTTATAATTTGACCGTGGTCAATTATATTTATTTAATTTATAAAAGTGAGATGATGAAGAAACTGCGTTGTTCTTGGGTAAACTCTATTTACAAATGAATGGGTATTATTAATAATAAAAAAATGAGGTTAAAGTGTGCATGATTCTTATCATATTTATATCTGATATGTATAACTTTTTAAAATTTGACAATAAATATTCTAAACTTGAGATTATATATATGATTTTTTTGTGAATTAATTTGTTAATGTACTGACAGGGACATAACACATTAAAGGTTTAATTGTATATGATTTAAAGTTTAAGAAGGATGGTTCATATAATTTAGAATTTTAAAAAATTAATCGTTAAATGAAATAAAATTTGGGTGGAATTCTTTAATTTGACTAGTTATCTTATATTAACAAATTAATAGATTTACAAATGGTGGGGGGATATTGTATAAATATGAAAAATTATTGTTAAATTTTGAAAATGCTTACTCGCATAAGAATGTTCAGTGAGAGATGGTATGGTATCAATTATAACGCTGCAGACGAGTTTGCCCACCATTCAAACTGCACAATCACAGCTTGAAGATCAACTGAGAAAAGGAAAAGTCTCGCATCAGTAATGATAAAAATGAAAAAATTATATTAAAGGACTCTTTTTAAAAATTTTGCAATGAAAAATTAAAACTACCCTTAAAGACTATAATTAACTTCAAATTTTAAGGATTTATCTGGACTCTACGAAATTCTTGTCTTAAGTCTAGTATTAAATTTTTTAAAATTTAATGATAATTGTAATCGTTAAAAATAATTTTAATTTTTAAAATATTTTATTATAAATTTTTTAAAATACTTAGTTATAATTTCCCATAACAACTCAGTAGTGAATTCTTGCCTTAAATTATTATAAAGATATAATTGTTATCAAGATTAACCTCCAAAATTCAGTAACAAATTCTTTAAAATTTGTTGATAATTAGTATAATTTTTAAAAATAATTTTAATTTTTTAAATTTTTTATTATAAATTTTTTTAAAATATGAGCCCTAGCTATAGGTGATCCGGTTTTTACGTAAAGAAGAGTCGATATTATTTAATGATCACTGAAACACTGTCAAATCCTAGCTAGTCTGCCATTTATTTGATGAAAAAAGAAGGAATTTAAGATTAGTAATTACTGTAGTTTTAATTATTTCTCCTACTTTCTTGTGGAAATGTCCCGATTGATACGAAGCATTTTTATACTAAGATATAATGCATGTTTGGTGGAATTTTTATTATCATTCCCTTAATAAATAGTGGAATAGGATGACATTTTAGGAAAGTATGCCTTAAATGATTGAAATACCCTTCTTTCATTATATAACTTTAACGTTGTGGCTTTCACTTCTAACCAGTGTCTCACTTTCATTCAACGACGATAATGAAAGAGAAAGTGTGAGATATGGATCTCTAGCCCTAAATCAAAGAGCTGTACCCTAGATTGACGATCAGTTGCTTGAAATCGGTGCCCCATGCTTGAAAATCACAGTCAGATGAGATGAAGCCCTTGCCAATGAAGGATGCAGCATCTGAGTTAATCAAACACGAACCTGTTTGCATTTGGGGAGACAGGTTGTGCGTTTTTGTGGGATTATAGATTAATCTTTTTTAATTAATGGGACTTTATGAATGTTTTTCTCAAATTAAAAAAGAGAAATTTATTATTTTGTTAATTTTTTAAATAAGGGTATTATAATCATTTTTTAAGTATTTTTCTATTCTTACATTGTTTTTATCCAACTCAACATAAAAATAGAATGGCATCATCATTTTTTTTTTGCGCCATACCGAATATTATTCTTGATGACAAGATTTTATTCTATTAAAACTTATTCTTATTTCTATTTCTTTTCCTATTTTTATTAAAATAATTCCAACAATAAAAGTTTTAATGTAAGCTTTGGATTCTAGCCCTAATACGTTGGTCTAGAATCCTTACATTCTAACTTTGGGTAAATAATCAGTGGGTGGATTGTGTTATTTTCAGCTAAGATTTTCATTTTCTTGGCTGGAAGTGGTGTTTAATATTTTTAATTCAGTAAGCTTATTAATAAAAATATACATATTCAGTTAACCCTATTTTAGTCCTTCTTAAATGGAATATTTTTAATTTAATCTCTTCTATAATTATCTTCATAGTTTGATTCCTTACATATAAGTATTTGTTTATTTTGTTAAAATAATATTATTGATAATAATTTTATTTGTAAATAATTAAATTAAGAAATATTTATACGTACAAAATTAAATTGAAAAGATAATTTTGTTCATAAAAGACTAAATTAAAAAAATAATTTTATAAATACTATTCGCAAAAGAGCAGAACAAAGTTCTTCTCGTACAATTATTGAAAAAGATATATATTCTTGAGATAGTGGTGAATTTCATTAAAAAGGACATTTGATAATCTATACAATTTATAGACAAAACATACCCAAACCTAAAGATATTTAATAAAGTAGTATTTTTTTAAAGTAAATAGTAAAATATGGCTGATTGAATTTTCCATATTCCCTTCCAAAGGGGTAAGACAGAGAAGTTTATTCTCTGCATGATACGAAGGGTAATGAACAATAATATTTCTTTCATTTCCTAAGCAAATCAAAGGCTTGAGAGTCTGCACTAATGATTGTGGGTGTTGGTTTCCATTTTTCTCAAAATGCTTTCACATCAGAATGATAATATCAGCCATTTCCAACGGCAAATGTTTCATCTTGCATAGGTCTAAGGGTAAGGCCTCCCTTATGTGGTAGGACAAGGACAATAACCTAAAACCCTAGCTATATATAGCAACCTACCCTTATATATCACTTGTCATTACCAAGGTTTATAGGCATAGCTTAGGGTATCTCCATGCATGTCACTTCTTACAAAGAGAAACAACAAAAAAGACTGGTAAGGGAAGACAAGTTAACTTTCCAGTGAGTTGCATAAAGATGAGGGTACATTATATATAGAGTTTTTTTATTTTTTAATGTATTTTGTAATTTTTTTATTTTGAATTTAATATTCAGTGATTATTAAAGTAAAAAGTTGAAAGTGTGTTTAAACCTGTTGAAACGTCAAGTTTTGTTTAGATTTATAAAGATATTAATGATCTGTGACTTTTAAAAAAGTACTATTATAAAACTAGTAAAAATAATGAAGAGATAAAATTTGTTAAGGTTGTATAGTATTTTTTTATTTTAAAAAGAATAAAGAATAAAATTATGCAGAAAAATTAAAAGTATTAAATTAATAATTGCACAATATTTGAAGAATCAAAATAAAACTATTGTCTCGTTTAAATTAATGGTCCAATAATTCATATGAACTCTTTTTCTTGAATAAAAAATAAATCGAAGTAGATACCTTTAGTGGGAGAATCCTGGGAGTATCTCTTTAATTCGTAGAATAAAATTAACTTTTAATGCGCATGTAAACCAATACTCAAGTACTACTCATACTTTGTATAATAAAAACGTGAGGTTTGATTAGAATTATTATAAAAGTTTTCTTTTTTTCATGTTAGTTTATTCATTGATTATTTTGTTTTCAATTGCACCCACATTATTTAGTTGTAATTTGCCACATGCGAAAGTGGCTGTGTGGTACAGATCCCTAATTTATAGGCTTTGATCAAATTGGTTTTGTTAATGTCCATGAGGTTTAGGGAATAAACGCCCATGATGTCTTTAAATAATATTATATTTTAATTTATTTCCTCAATTTATTTTATGCAATTCAACTAATTATTTTATTAAATGGAATGTACTTTTTTCTATAAATAAAATTAATAAATTACTTATCAAAACGATGATGTCACATTATTCTTATTTCTTCCTGATATTTTATAAAATTAAGTGCATCCACCATGTTTCGCTGTTTATACTAACATTTGCTATATAATTTGAAATTTAAAAGATTTATGTTTTAATTTTTTTCCCACCTTTACCCTCTTGGAGGTTGTGAAATTTAGAATATAGGTGAATTGAAACCAACATTCCTTTATATATGTGGTAGACTGGCTATTCAATGAGAGCAATGATAATGAAAATAACAAAGAAGATGACATAAGTATCTCTTTGTGATCGTGGCAAAGCAAAACTAACTATTATGAGCAAATTACATGTCTACGTTATATGGTGATTCTTTTTATTTTAGAAATTTATACTTATTTAATAAAAAAATGTGTTATATTGACTTCTTTTACCCAAAAAAATTGATAATTATATTTATTATTTATATAATATAATCAATATTAAATATGTATTTGATCAATATAAAGATAGTTACTTTTTAAATTTTAAAATATATTTAAATTTATAATCTTAACACAAAAAATACTTTTAATAATTTATATTTTGAATGAAAAAATTAATATTATTCTTAAAGATATTTTTGGTTATATTTTAATTTTAATTTTTTCAAAAAAGTGTAATTTACGCAATTAATATTGGGTCTGTATCTAGCATGGACAATAATCATTCAACAATTAGTGGACTTTTGTTCTTTTGGGCAATTAAGAGCTAGTGGACTTTGATTTGAGACTTGAAACTGGGAGGACTGGCCTACTTAAAAATTTTGGGTTTTAATTACATGACTCGGCCTATAAAAAGCCCATTCTTTGGGTAGTTTTTGTTGGGCCCATAATTGGGCCCAAGCATTTACATATGGATCCCATATCCCTCAACTGAAAAAAAAAAAACCCTAATCAACAGACGACTCTGGCGCCAGTAAAACTTCTGTTACGGTGAAATCAATTAAATTTTAAATATAGGGTATTTTAATTAAAAAATTAAAAAATATTTTAAATAGAGAGTATTTTGATTTTAAAAAAATTAAAATTAGACTAAAATGTTAAGTAACTTTTGCTTTAAGAGAAATATGCGTATGTTTTGAAAAAATAAAAATTGTGTAATTTTAAAAAAAATTAAAGAAAAATTTATATAATTTACTATAAATTATATTGTTGGGTTGGCCTTGGCAGAAATTATTGAGTTTTAAAAATTTATGGGCCTAATACTTAAACTTAAATTTAAGTTCGGATTATTTAATAAAAAAAAATGAAGTTCGTATCAGGCCAAAATTGGGCCAATTAGACTCCCTTGCTAGTTTAGTCATGAATATCTCCAGTTAAAGTAAATTCTAGATGACCCAAATATTACCAAGAAAAAATATTTTATAATTTTTAAGTATTTATTATCAAAATTTTTTAATGAAAACATGATATGTGGACTTTTTACAATATAATTAGGTATTTAAAGAAACTTTGTTCTCATATTATATTTTTATTGAAAAATTTAATAGTATATGATTAAAAAAATTATCTAATTTTTGTGAGGAAAAAAAAAAGAACTTGTTGATAACATCAATTACATATATAAGTAGCAACAAAATCCTAACATGAGACATGTAGTTTTGGGGTTTAACACCATTTTCGTTGCTTTCACATTGCAAATCGCCAAGTCACATATCAACCAAAAATGTATATTATATGTAGTTTTATGTTTTGTTCATTATCAATTCTATAATTAAAATATGATAAATATATAATTTTTTAATAATAATATAATATGTGTATAATTTTTTAAAACAAATATATATGGTCTTTCAGGTAAACTATATTCTTCTTATCTTTCGATTAAAAAAAGTGTAAATTTATTATATTTTAATTACAAATTTTCATAATAAAAGTATATAAAACTGATGAATAATTTATGAATCCGAACAAAGAATTATGAGGCATCTTTTTAATGGGCTGGGTCAGATAGTCAACATAGAATCTGAAACTATTGGCCCATTTTCACAAATGGCCCAACTTAACAGTTTTTTATTAAAGAAAAAGGATCTTTCAAAGGGCTTCATCATTTGCCCTCGGGGCTTCACTTTCACCTTCCCCACCAGTCTCACCGGCGCACTGATCTGCTGGAGCCGCACGCCGGTTGCCCAACGCCTATTGGCCAGCGATCTCACTCATCGGGCTCTGCTCTCACTCCGTTTCGTTATCGTTTACGGTAGCTTCTCACTCTTTCTTTCTCGCTTTCGTTGAATCTTTCTGGATTGTGTGAGGAAAGGTAGAGGAGACAGAGGGAGGATTGGGTAATGGTGGTGCGCCGGAAAATAAATTGGAATCTTTGCGATCTTTAATCTTTTCACTAACACACAGATTCACACAATCGAACAAGTACTATGTAATACAACGATGTTTATATTGATTGATTGTCCTCGATTGCTTGCTTATACTATCACATTTCCTTTACTGTTTGTTGGTTTCTTGACTGGTCACGAAGTCGTAGTTCTATGTACTACGTAATACAACGATGTTTGTATTGATTGATTGGCTTCGACTGGCAGGAATTTCCTTTTCTTGTTGTTGGCCACAAAAAAAAAAACCGGCTCGATGCTTCTCAGGTTTTATTTGCTATATAAGACACTTTAGTTGCTATGACAGAATCGAGGTTTTGCCTGCTGACACCTACCCCAATTTCTCTTCTCTCTTCCTTTTCCTATCTTTCTCTTCTCCCTTCCTCTCCTGTATCTTCTTCAAAGGTTTTATGAGTTTTGGGTTATCACAAGATATTAGTTTTTCCATTGGACTTGGAAATTTGATGAGTAAGTAGCTGCGACTTTGGTCCTGGGTGGTACATTGCATATAGAAGTATGTGTTTTCTCGATGACAGCCTTTCAGTTTGGCAAGAACCTAACCTAAAACTTACAATTCAGTGGTTGTTGATTCATCAAGTTGGGTAATTAGAATATAAGGTAATAGAACAGAAAGTCTTTGCAAGTTGTCAGTTGAGTTATATTGCTCAGACAAGGAAGGATATGTATAACTAAATACAAATGCCTCTTTCACAAGTCTTTCAATTTGATTTTGTTAGTAATTGTTTTTTATTTGGGAACCAGGGATTTGAATTAGGAATTTTGGGTCTATGTTTTTGTTATTGCATATCTAGTATCCTTGCAGGATAAAGAAATGGGTATCATTAGAATGCCTGTCGGGATGATTTCTTATTTTGCTTGCTTTTAGGTCATGTAGCTCCTCTGTATCCTTAAAAAAGAAATGGTGCTAAGAAAATAATTAAAACATTAGATATAAATAAATTAGAGCTTTTAGTAAGTTATTCTTGTCATCCCTTAATTATTGATAAACTGAATTGATATTGATTATAAGCATTTTTGTTATTTTCCTGTTTAATTCCTTCCTGTTCCATAGCTGTATTGGTTTGGCAATCCGAAAATATTTGCATATTCATATTAATTAGTTTTGTTGAATATGGATCCATTGTATTCGGCATAAAATTTAGTCTATTTATACTAAATGTGATTCAAATTTACACTTGCAGTACTATTTGAGTCTTGACATATTATTTAGTCTATTTATACTAAAATATGATTGATATTCCAATTGGGGAATTAACTACCCCTTATTTTTTTAACACCTATTGAAGCTGTAGAATGAGAATGTATGCATTGCAAACACACCTTGTTATTTTATTTTATAAAAATTTGGGGAAAGTTCTTTAAATATTTTTTATGTGTTAAATATCAGTTGAAAGAAATTTTTAAAGAGAACTGATAATATTGTATTGATTTGTAAAGAAATGTTCACGAAATAAGTTTTTATGGGGCAAATCTGATAATAGAAATCTTAAAAATTACTTTTATAATGATTTTTTCCCCTTCAGATCATGGGACATGGCCAACCTACCACCCAATAAATCAAAGCCCAAATTTTCGACGCATCTGAAGTATCAAAGATCTTATGAATTGAACAGTTGGATGAGGTACAAGTATTTAAATAAAAGAACATTCGAAATAAGAATGCTTCACTATTATATTAATATTTTGTTATTATATATCAATTTCAGGGCATTTCGATTTAACTACCAACATTTTGAAAATTAAATCTTAAAACTTATCTAGTAACTATTATTTACCATAATTTAAGATTATACAATGTTTAATGTACCCAACTTAATTACTATATAAAAATTATAGTCATTTCAATGGATATTTTGTGGGCAGAACATTTCAAAGAAATTTAAGTAAAATGCATTTTAGTTTCTAAATATAGGTGATTTTCTTCCAAGAATGAGTTTTCATTGTGCAACTCTATGTCTAAATATAAATTAAATAACTAATTAAAATTTCTGAATGAGTTAAATTATCAACAAATATGTCAACCATATATGTTGGAATTATGTGACATTTAATCCATTGTGAGCACACTATGCTTTATTTCTTTTGAGATGCTAGAGTCAAGCAATATTTGACATAGACATAGTTTATCAAAAAATTAACCAATTATAAGTTTAAAAGAGAAATTAAGGCGTAATAATTAAATAGCGAATTAAAACTAAGAATTTCTCGTGCTCTGAATTCTTTCATATTAATTTATCTGTTACTTCTAGTGTAGATCTATGCAATAATTTCTCCACAAGAGTGAGTTTTCCATCTTTGATAGAAAAACTAAAAAGGAAAAAAAAAGTAAATATTGTAAGCGAATGATTTTTTAGTAATAAATGATAAGTAAATAACTTAATTAGAGAGTTATACAATTATTTATAAAAATTATATATTTGTTATATTATTATTGAAAAATTATATTTTTATTATGTTTTAATTAAAGAATATAACAATATAAATATAAATAATTACATATAATTTTTTTGTTAAAATTATATTGATTTTTATATCTTCAAAATATACATAAATATTTTTAAATGAAAATTTATATTACATTTTAGTTTAATTTTAAATATTTTTATTTAAATATTTTTCATTAATTTAAATATAATTTTAATTAAAATATTTTCTTATATTTTTTAACTGAAGGACCTTAGTTAAAAATTTTGAAATATTTTTTGAAATAAAAAAATTATAAAATTTTAACAAAACTAAATTAGAAAATTGTGTAATTTATTTTTTAAAAAATACAACGGGGATGAGAAAAGAGGAGCTGAGATGCATAAAACTCCAAGGAAACGTGGCCACAGCAATTGGCTCCAGATGTCAGGGAGGCTCTTGCTGTCAAAGTTTGAGACCACAACCTCGGAAGGTTTGTCCGTTTTGTAAGTAATTTTGCTTGAAAACGTTTGAAAAAGCATAAAAATGTTTGGCCATATAATATATATATATATATATATATGATATATCTTTCATGGAGGCTGCTTTTATTTTTCATCCGCATTTCGGTCCTGTCGTCACGGCTTATATCAATAGATCCCTATTCCGAGTAAGGGGCCCTTTCGTCTTGTACCAGATTACGTACCTTTTTACTGTTTCTTCTTCATATTGGTATCATAGAATCATTCTTCGGCATCTCCCCCCTACCCCTCTCGACCCTATCTCTCTCTCTCTTCCTCACCCTTCCACATATAATCATATTGTGTATGGTTCAGCAGCAGATTGACCAGCAGCCTCTACGAATTTTTTTCTACTCTGTGGATCTGTTACGATGACTTCACTCGGAAAGATCGAAGGCGAAAAGCTCCCCGTCAACGATTTTCAGGACTCGTCTCTCAAAGATCAGGTATTTGTTCTTTCTTCGTAATTTTTTAACGTTGTTTTTGAATAGTTTTTATTTGGATGTTCTTCGGGTACCCAGTTCGGTTGGTGTATTAAAGTTACGAAATACGGCGGTGGAAGAGATTCGTGGACACTGGGTCTCATCGTTCTTATGATTACATTATTCGTTGGTTATTTTTCTGTGAGATCATGGCCGAATTCTCGCGTAGTAGATAATTTTAGGGTCAATTTGTGTTCTGAGCGTTAACCCATGTTCTCTTGCGATAAAAATTGCTAGAGTTGCTGCACCTGATATTGTTGATTAGATCATTTCTGATTTTGCTAATCTTCAGAGTGAAATACGAAGTGAGGCAGAGATTCTCCGGGTGGGATCTGGGAACCATGGGGGAATCTGTGCGATTTGCTTGGATAAGATAGTACTGCAGGAAACTGCGCTCGTTAAAGGTTGCGAGCATGCTTACTGGTTTGTCTAAACAATCTCTTACTACTATGTTTGAAATTAATTTCTGGACATGTGCTTCATAGATTGTAATTTAGTCAGTTTTCAATGGTTTTTCTGCTGATTGGAATTGGAATTACTAATTATGCGTTTAGAGACATCCCCTCGTCTTTCTTTTCCGGAGAGGCGCGTTTGGTTGTGGAGGGAAGGAGGGGTAGGGTTCTGGAAGGAGGAAATCTAGTTTAAGGTTTTGGTGTATTCTTATTCATATACTATTACGGTATTACCATACACTGATTATGTTGGAGGTTATGGGGTAGGGTTTTGGAAGGAGGAAATCTAGTTAAGGTTATGGTGTAGTGTTATTCATTAACTATTACCATACACTGATGAAACAGAACTTATGAAAGTAAGGGTCCTTTCTTTCTGCTCATGAGGTTGCCTTTATCTGAAGAAGCTTTATTATTGTGTTGCGTGTCCTGAACTGACGTGCTTTGAGTAATTGGAATCTTCTTGTTAAAGGAAGAGGATGGGTTTGTTTTTGCATCCTTTGAATGGTATTGCTTGTAAATCAGAGGAGCCTTTGCTTTTCTTTATTGAAACTATAAGAGATAAACTGGACTCTAAAGTTATTCTGTATGTTGTGACTTATAAGTCATATGTTCATTTTTCAGATTTCTGAGCGAAACATTTGAATACTGACTTATGTTTGTAAATTCTTGAAAATTATTTTACTCGCAAGTTTTCTCTCTAAATTTATTCTGTATGTCAGACTTTAGTATGTTCATTGTTATGACTTAGAAACATCTAAATTTTGACTTATATTTGCCAATTCTTGAAAATTATGGTACCTGCAAGTCCTTAAGATAAAGTGCACTTCTTTGAATCATGTGTTTAGCGTCAATGTGTCACCACTCCGGCAATGTGCCAAACTGCATGTCAAAGAGTCCCACACGGATTTCTCTTGGTCGGTGCATTCTGATGGTTGCATATATAATCTAGGTTTACCTTGTATGTAACAAATGGCTAGACACGCTATCATGTCAACAGCAGGTCTTTGAAGTAGCTCGATTTATTTTTTCCAGTAATCCTTTGTATTTTTGTTAAAGCCCAAAGTCCTTATGGTTGAATTGACTGGGTTGTCCATGGTGTTATGGTTGTTGGTACTTGGGTTTACATTATATAATGTGTTTAATGTTGAAAGTTTGTTCATTCTGCACATATTTAATTCGCATTGGAAACATTAGTACACACAATTTGACATACACATTCATTCAATCAACAAACTTGCTTGCATATTTATTTCAACTTGACAGAATTTTTGTGATAATACTTGGCATAGTTAAATTGAAATTATGCACAGCATCAGACGTACATTGGTGAAAAGGTTCATGGAGGATGTGTGCCATTGATAGTGTCATATTTATTTCAACTAGTAAATTGACAAGAATTCTTTATTGTTTATACATTAAGATAATCTGTTTTGTATGTATTCTTTATTTTCTTTTCCACCATATTTGGGATTATAGAACAGTGGTCAGTAATCTGGCTTGGGCTTTAATACTGTAGCTAGTAGCTATGGAGTTTAGGAACAGATTTTAGGTGTGTGTATCTAATGGTTTTGATGCCACTTCGCATTCTGAAGGATGGCTGATTTATTTTCTCCCTGTTTGTAGTGATATGTGTGTGGACAAATGTTGTAGAGTTTTACATTATTTTCTTAAGCATCTACACCCTTTTCTTTTGTTTTATGCTTCTTCAAAAATTTGTGCTAATTCCCAAGTTGCATCATGCCTCACATTTTGGGATTTGATTTCATATACCATGATTTATGTCCTTTGCTTAAGATAATGTTCTGTATACTGTTGAAGTTGCTGGAAATTATAACAGGCATAGATATTTATGCTTGCCAGTGGAAGTGAAAATTTAAGTACTATTTGCCATGATTGATACCTTAGCTTTGTTCTTTTGGGATTATTGGATTGTTGATTAAAAAGGTGAGATTTCATGTAGGTGGTTAATAAATTTTGGATAATTGATTTTCCATCCTTGATGTACCATAGCCGTTTTCATTACTTGATTAAAGTTCAGTAGATATATATATATAAAACTGAAATAATTGTTCCATTGTATTCTAAGATAATAACAGGTCACTATTTAGGCTTGATGACTTGTTTGATATGTTGTGAAAGGATGTTTTGTACTTGCTACTTACATGAATTTTATTTGTTTCTCTGCAGTGTAACATGCATTCTTCAATGGGCCACGTATAGTCCAAAGGTCACTTGCCCGCAGTGTAAACTTCCATTTGAGTTTCTTAATGTCCATCGCTCGCTTGATGGCAGGTAAAATAACAACCATCATTTGTTTCCTGTTTTTCATTTAAGGATTTTATTTTTTATTTATTTCATGCTGTTTCTGTTCAAATTTGAAATAAGAGCAGTTTTCTTCTATCTATGGATATGAATGTATGAATTTCTATTTCTAGGGATAATTGTTTTAGGATTAATCTGGTAAATGTTGGTCTGTGGGTTGGATTGGGTGTAGCCAATTTAAGGGCTCTGCCTTCTCAGGATCCTTTAGTATAAATCTAGGAGTATGATGGTTTGAAGCCCTGGGTGGGGGTGTCTTGTATAGTAGCTGAGAAAGAATTATTTTTTTGATGGATTAAAAATTTCTGGTTGTCTTTTGGTAAAATAATTGTATTTCTAATTTCTGGTTGTTGAATATTGATCATGCTGGTAATCAGATTGAGTTAAGATTTATACAATTCAGTGTTTGTAGTTTTTACTTTTCCTATTATTAGTAAACAATGTGTAGGGGTTGAAATATTACCTTACCTCCTGACCTAGTGCATACTAATGTGTTAGATTCTTGAACTATTTTGGACTCCAAAATAAATAGATATCAACTTGTTCTCAGTTAATATTAAACTCGAGGTGTGATGTTAAAACATGACACTGTTTCATGTATGTCAAGATTCATCAGCCACTTCAATTATATATAGTAAAATATTGTCATCTCTTGGTACTAGAAAAATATTTTCAAGGTGCTAAATACAAAATTGATGTAAAAATTATAGTTTGGCAATTAAAATTGCTTATATCTTGGATTAATACAATGAAATGTGCAAATTTAACATGTGAATGTCCTTTCTCTTGGATTAGTACTTTTATAGATGCTTTGTTGAATTAGTCAATCTTAGCATTTCTTGTTCTTACTGCTTGATGTTTTATATTGAAACAGCCTTCATGACTACATGCTCGAGGAAAGTGTTTGCCTACTTCTTAGGGCTTCATGGTTCAAACCTTTAAATGTGGAAGATCATGCTGAACATGAAGATACCTACAATGACATTGAGGACTACTATGAATACGAGGATGAGGAGGATGACCTAGATGATGTTTACTATGGTGGCTCATCAAGTATTCGCATTGGCAACCGGAGATGGGGAGACAACGGTTATGTTAGGGCCGGGCGTCAACAAGCTAGGCCAGTCTATCAACCAAACTCGCAAAACTCTGGAGCAAGTTCATCCCGTGAGCCGAAGAACAAAGAAGCTATAAAAGGTGCTACCACCGGGCGAAGGGCAAAGCGAGCACTGAAACGAGAAGCTGCAGATAAGGCTGCTGCAGCAAAGCATCAGCAACATTTGCTGAGGTTGGGTAGGAAGTGATTGTATTTATTTTGAATCAAGTCAAACCTTGAAACACCCCCCTTCCCTTCTATTTCAATCTTCATTTCATTTTTTTTTCCTTTTTCTTGTACAGTGAAAATGGCTTTCAATATGTGTAGCAATGTATCATAAGGGGGGAAAAGATGTTTTAGAATTGCTAGGGTGTTCGTTCCTTGATGTATAAGGGGGGCGGAATTCCTACCTGACTGTAGCACTGAACAAGTTAGGTTTCTAATTAGTTGACTAATTCTCTCAATGCAGTCCTAAGTTGTACATAGTTCAAGTTGAACAAGTTAAGTTTCTAATTAGTTTACTCATTTTCCCGTGTGTTGGTTCTTTCAATTTAAAACTGAAATAAGAAGACGTGGAAATGTGAAATTTGCTGGAACGTAGATTCTTTTATATAGTTTTTGAATTTCGTTTATAATAAATATATATATAACCAAATAATTAAATTTTGTATAGTCTAGTTAGGATAGTGTTCTTGTTCTTTAATCTCTGCATTCTACGTCTCTTAAATTAACGTTGGAGAACGATTTGTATTTATAACTTTTCTCCGACCATTTTACAGTTCGTTTCATTTTATGGGGTGAATAATATTTCATATGAATGAAGTATAATTTGTCAGTAGCCTAATTGACAAGTTAAGCTCTCATTCGCTTCAAATGAATTAAGACCTATGGGAATTAAATAAACCTCATTTTTATTCTAAGGGATGGCAATTTTGAACTTAATCGCGGATTGTGAACTTAATATTTGTCAATTTTGAAAGAAGTCAAATTTAACATTTGATAAAATTTTTATATAAAAATAAAATTTGAAACCTGATTGGCAAACAAATCAAATCAGATCTAGGGAAAATTAAGAGGATGGATGTTGATGGTGGTACATTGTGGCTTTAATAGGTAATATTGTAGTTAGGATAGAATAAAATGATGAGAACAGTGCTCCACTGTGGAAATGGCAAGCAACGAGGGAGCAAATTATGGGAAACTCATCTTTCACTTTCATGGCCTTCCTTATCTTGCAAGTTGCAGTTTATGGCCTTGATATGCCCTTTCCTCTCACTTCATCTTTCTCTCCAGTGCAGATCTTGTAGTGCAACAAAGTTGTTAATAATAATAATAATGATGATGATAATAAAATTTTAAAAGAAAAGGGAAAAAGAACAGCTCCCTTATATAGGGAGCACTGCTTTTATTGTGCTTTAAGATACAATAGAGGATCTGCATTCTTTTTTCTCTCCTTCCCTTATAATTTCTTTTTTCGTTTTTTCTTCCTTTTCTTTTTCCACTACAATTGACATAAGTGGTGAATGACGATTATGAAATAAGGAAATACACATATGAGCAAGTTTAGCTTGCCACTAGTATATTGGCCCAAAAAAAAACATACCAAATATTGATTGATACATTTTTAAAAGGCAAATATGAATACCTTCTCTTAGATAGGACCCATACCTTACACAAACTCAAGTTTTACCTCCTTTCTTATTAAATCTTTAAATCCATGAACCAGGACCTTTTTGTACTTTTTTTTTTCAAAAAATAAATTTTTTTTAAATTGAAACTTGTTTATATAAAAACACAACAAAAAATTTAATGGTTCAATCAACCACTAATATATACAAGTCAAAACACACCAAATGCACTTTGGGTAGTATTTATTTTTTATTGTTTTCTAAAATTAATATATATATAAATATACATTAGGCAGGTTAGGTATCATGTATCTAGACTCGGGCTTAGACCTAAATCTTTAAAAATACACAGACCCAAAATCCATTTTTATTCCAATACTCAGATTCAAACGGTTAATTTTATGGATATTCATAAGCTCTAGGTATTTCATCCTTAATTTAATCACTATCTAATCGAAATATTAAAAAAATAATTTCCAACTTTATTTGATTGCATTAAAAGTATGAGTATTAAATATATTAATATAAAAAAAAATTGGGCACAGATGGTAGGTCACCAGAGTGATGCTGTAAACTAATACAAAGTCAAAGCTGATAGTTTTATTTGACATTTTCATGTTTTAGCCTCATCATAATAAATTATATATTTTTATTGATCTAATGCACAGTATAATAATATATCATATGTATGCAATTTTTTAAATAAAATATTAGATATTTGGAGACTAAATATTTTCATATTTGCTATGACGATAGAGTTATTTAACTCTTAAGATTATAACGTTTATGTTTGGTTAGACATGTTAAATGATATTAAAAAAATTATTAAGTGTTTGTTGATAAAGATAAAACATGAATATATTTTACTTTTTAATCTTAGTACTATAAGAATTTTTATTTTCAAAAACAAAAATTACAGAGCACATATCATAATTTAATTGAAAAGTTTAACAATAAAAGTAAGAATTAAAAAATGACGTTCTAACAACTGGATCTCAGAAATGACCTAACAACCAAAGTCTATGAAATAAATGCAACTTTAGTGATAATTTTTGAACAATTATGTAGTAAACATCTAAGTATTTGCATAGATTTTTCAGGAAAGTGACTTGGGAATGACCGAAATTTTCAATGTTAGTTGAGAGAATTCATGGCTTATAGTGACTTAGTGGGTCTTGCCAACATAACAGCTTGTGTTCACAAATGAATGATTGATTAAAAAAAAAGGAAAAGGAAAAACCTTATTTAACGACACGAAATGACTCTGTAATCGAGTGTTATGAAAATAAGCTGTTTAAATATAGATTGATAAGGACACTGCTATCTAACAATTTTCTTTTTACATTTTCCATGGAATTTTATCTAATGCATAAAAGTCCTGACATGTATTATTTTTCAACCGTGTAAGTTCTTTTGTTTTTTTTCAAAAATACATATTCTGAAAGCAGCAATCTAATGCGTTATGCAGTCGTTTATAAAAATTTATGTATTTCATATAACTGATATTTAAAACTTAATATGAACACTATTTATTTGTGAACATAAAATAATGTTTAGAACGTAATATATTCTTATTTATATATAAAAAATACATTTCTCACTCTATTTATTGATTTAATCAATAGATTGCTAAAATTAGATGTAGTGACCTTCATTACCAACTTAGTATTGTACCTATGAGATGAATGCTATTGATATTATTAACTACTTTCCCTTCCCCTCTTATGCACTAGAAGATAATATTTTAGTGTTCCTAGTTGCATCGCGTTTAATATAATGAGTGTTCAATATTTGTCTAATATTAATATTGCTATGTTCTTAAAATGTTTTTGCTTCATAAATGTGCTCTCACTGAATTTTGATTTAGGTTTGAAGCATAAATTAATTTGCTTCTGCTGAAATTCAAGCTGTACTTTAGAGAATCTTGCCTCTTTCATAAGACTTTATTTCTCTTTCGTACAATAAGAATATCTTCAAGTTAATTGCATCTCAATCGAGAATAAATTCGTCTCTGGATGATCCTGAGAGTGTCTGCATTTAGAAAAATAATTCTCGTAGGTGTTGAATTTAAAACTTGAATGCAAGCAAAAGTAATATGAGTAATTAGAGTGTACGTTTTCTTAATCACTAAACTGATTTCTTGGATCGAGAAGACCTTGATTTTGAGACTGTTTCGTACTCCAATTCTTGCCATTGGATATTAATATTTCTTTGTTAACAGAATTTCATTCTTATGCATGTAATGTTTGTAAATTAGACTCCTATCTAAACAAATTTCTTACCTCATTTTCAGTTTTGAAGTATATTCATGCGTAAAGAACCTTCTTCTATTATTGAAGTAAAAATCAGAGAATTCAGACTTTGTTATGAATTCGGATTCTACTCATGAAAAGCAAATTAATGACACCCCTAATCACATCTTATGCTCATCAATTAATGATGCTACGTCGTCGAGACAATATCCCTTATCTTTAGATTTCTTGGTTGAGCATATTTTGGTTTCTACTGATCCAAACCAAGAAGAAGAAGATGAAGACAACCAATCTGGTGATGCAGCAGTCTATGCAACAAGTGTCGATGGTTCCATCAGAGAGCTGTAGCATCACTTAAGAAAGTGAAGGTCAATAAGGATGGAGAAGAGGTAGTGCAATATAGTAAACCCATGTGGAAGAGTTTGGGAAATACCTGGGAACCAAGTTCTTCATGACCAAAAAAGACAAGGAAAGACAGCATCAGATTGTAAATAAACTGAAGAAAATTTGAAACTCACGGATGGGTTGTTATTGGAAATATGCCACATTTCTTTGACAAACCCTAATTAAGTCTTGTTGGATCATCTGGAAAGACATAGAAGCTGTAAGGCAAAAAGTAAAGGAACCAGGCTTAAGGTGGAGAATTAGTTCCGGAAATAGAATAGCACAACTAATGCTTACAAGATTGCATCCATGAAGATACTGCTATATGGAATTGTCAGGCTCTAAAGTGACAGATCTCGATCGAGGGAGGACTATGATTTTTTTAGCCAATCTCAGCATATCTACATGAAATGAACTCAGTTTAGGTATCTACGTAGCTAAGGTGCAAGGTATAACAAGTGCTTACCAAGGTCAGTTAGATTGGCACTTGATCTGGAAATTATTTGTAATGCCTATGATATCCTCCCAACCCAAAGCCTACTGGTTGCAAGACATGTAAATTACTGTACATAACAATGTTTGTCGCTTATATGCTACTTTAAAGGAGAAAATCTTAATCACTTGTTTATATTATACCTTCGACTACACTGGTTTGGCTCTAAAACCTACGTATCAGAATTAACTCTATACAGCCCTGGGATTTTAGAGCCTGGATCCAATGCCTCGTCCAGCAATTTGGACAGAATACTTAGGGAAAAGGAATTATCTTCCCATTTAGAATGGCACTTACTATAACGCCAAGTAAATAGTCAAACTGGCAACCACTCAACCTTAGGTTGAGAGACTTGTACAGTGTTGCGGGTTTGACCCTAGAAAGAATCTTTGGAACACCACCATACGATCTCATGGTAAAAATGAGGATTAGTCTTCACGTCATCCAGCTTTTCACTTGAAAATTTTCAAATGAAAAGCTTTGAGAGAAAATTCAAAATTGGTATTGATCAACGAGTACCGTACAAACTATTCAATAAAGCATTTATAGGAAGTCCTAATTAATTTGAAAAAATAAAAATTAAACCGAAAAAAAAAGTTACTATAAAGGCTTAAAAAGTCACAATAATAGTTGAATTTGGGCTCGAAAGTGAATCCACGTAGGCACCTAGCTCGCCTAAAGCATCAGGCTTTAAGTAAGTTCTTTGTAGACATATCATAAGCCCCAAAATTCCTTTCAAGTTGAAAGTTAAGCCTCTTGGAAGTCCCTTATTTGAACTTCCTTTTGGATTTCTGATGATCGACTCGTTCCATAAACTTTTCCTAAAAAAACTTTCACATTAAATCTATGCGAACTAGACAGCATTATTATGATTACATCTAAGTATTGAGTTTGAGTAAACTACTTAATTTAGGCTAAAATGTATAGAATTATTTCTAATTTAAGGAGTTTGTGCAATTTCCTTCACTCAACTTCCAAAGTTGATTATTGGCTCACGGGATTCCCAAATTCACGCAACTTGATTTTTTCATTAACCATCCTCAAAATTCGACTCATCTAGGACATCCAAATTGTTCAGTTCAAATTTCATTTTATGTTTTTATTTTTATTTTTATCTAAAAGGATACAAAATGAAAAATGAAAATAATTTTATAAACTTCAAACAAAAGAGTTAATAATTAAGATAAAAAAATAAAAAAAAATAACATCCAAGCCAACCCAAATTGAGAGTAGATTTCTATGATGAGTAAAGAATCTACTTTTATTGGGCAAGTACTCAAATATTACCTATTTGAATTTATTTTACTTTTTTTTTTTTGCTAGGGTGAGTATAAATTAAGTTATTTGTTTAATTTATATTAGCATTTGTTAATAAAATTTAAGAATTAATGAGAAATATTGATTGAGTGTTATTTACTTTTCTTTTCTGCTAATAAAGTCATTTGATAAGTTAGGGGTGGGCAAACTTGTTTTAGTCCGATTGGCCTGTCTCGGCCAGATGCATAATCGTGTAGGGACGGGTAGAGAGTTTTTCTTAAAAAAAATTGAAACAAGGTCAGGTTGGGATAATACTTCGAGTCGAGACGAATTTTAAGATAATCTCTTGGCCCTATTAGGCCCAATCTAACCCGAGGTCTATATATATTTATTTATATATAAAAAAATATAGACTAAATTGAAAAGAATTTTTTTAGGGTCTTTTTATAATTTTAACCAAAATTTTTAAACATATTTTATAAATTATAAATAATTAGAGAAATCAAAATTTATGTTAGAACTCTCTTAAATATAATTATCACATTCATATAAGAAAAATAAAATTAAAAAATGTATATTTTTTCAAGTTTTAACTACTATGTTTGTATTTTTTTCCTATTTTTTCATTAAATTCATGTTTATTGCATAAATTTTAAAAAAATATATTAAAAACATAGTTACATACTCAAAATAATTGAGCAAATATAAAAATATAAAATTTTAAAATTAAAAAAAATTTCTTAAAAAAATTTTAAAAAAAAATTGGCCCGTGACCCGATCCGACTTGAACTTGACCCAATTATAATGGGGCCAGATTTGGGCCGGGCCTAGGATGAATTTTTTGTCCTGAAGTTGAAATCGGGCCGGGACTCGGGTTGAAGCAAATTTCAGCCCGTCCCGACCCATGCCCACCCCTGTGATAAGCAATGTGGTATGAAGCAAACTATTAAAAAATTTTAATTTATTATTTAGATTAATGTCACATATGATAAGAGAACTAAAGGGAGTCTCCGAGTTTGTTATTATTGAAAAAAAAAAGGTGTATTTGTTGAATCTAAGGATTAATAATAACGCAAACGCAAAGGGAAAGGCAAATGCAAATGCAAAGCTGATAGTTTAAATTGACAAGTTTATATTTGACCCTCATCATAATAATAAATTATATGTGTTTATTTGTGCCATGCACAATCAAATAATTTGTCATATGCATGTGTCTTTGTAAGATAGGAAAGGTTTGGAAACTAAAGATTTTCATATTTTGTTAAGATGATGAGGTTATTTGAGATTTTTAAAAATTGTAACTTTTTGTTTGGTTGTACAAAAAAGATCTTGCGTTTTTCACGTTAAATGATAAAGACAAAATTTGTAGGTGTAGTTTCTTGAGTATTTGTTAATAAAAATAGAATATATATATATATATATATATATATATATATATAATTTAACACTATGATATTATTTTAAAAATATTGTACACATATCATGATTTAATTAAAAAGTTGCATGTAAATTTTGTCCAAGCTATTAACATTTTATTTTACACATCTAAAAAATGATTTTGTACCAAAAGAATCTCAGAAATGACCCACCAAATCAACGTTTATGAAATAAATGCAATCAGCCTAAATTATTTGTTTTAGTGATAATATTAATTAATTTGAACAACTATGTAGTAAGCGGTTAGGTATTTACATATGAATTTCAACAAAGTGACTTGGAAATGATAGATAATTTCAATGTTAGTTGAAGAAATTCATAGTTTATAGTGACTTGCTGAGTCTTGTCAAAATATAATAGCTTATGGACCAAACTGTTTTCACAAATAAATTATTGATAAAAAATCGAATTGAAACTATTTTTTTCTTAATTTCATTTGGTTTCATTCGATTTAATTTGATCCAATCCATTTAATTAGATTTTGAACATTTTAAATTGATGAAAGGATCGCAACAAAATAACCACGTTAATGTATAATATTGGACAAGTTCAACACATCATAAAATGATAACGTTCCTAGACCAAAGAAAAGAAAATTTTCAAACACTTTAATTAATTAAAAAAAATAAAAACAGCACTGGATGTGAGACTAAAAAAAATTTGAAAGACTTATCTTATATCTCCCATAAAACACAAATCTAAAAAAACTCGTTTGTTAAGAAAAAAGATAAATAAATAAATAAGGGGAAGAAAACGAGGGACTCGAATGGCAGCTGCCTCAAAAAATAGAATTAGTTTTGTAGATCGAATTAATGATTATGAAAGAGAGAAAAAAAAAAAATGAGAACCACACTCACAACTAGTTAAGATTTTTAGTAATTATATATACTTTAAAAATTTTCATTATTATTTTATAATTCATAATTCAACCAGTAAATTAATAAAATAATAATATCATATTAATAAAAAGAAAAAAAAAACTCAATTTTTTAACAGATAAAATTCTTCGTGGAATTATCCGGAAAAGAAAGGTCTTTCATAGTGTTCTCTAATACTCATGGACGCATGGGAGCAATATTAATGTTGTAAAGTTATTATTTCTATGTACCAAAAAAAAAACATTATTATTCCAAACTAATTACTTTGCCCTCTGAAATTCATTGCTATATTTTGCATTCAGATCAACATGCCAAAGACAGCATTATAGGATTAAAATCATAAGTCATGACTATTGAGGAAAATGATCTTATTGGTCTGAATTATTACAAATACATATATTACTCTCTTTCCTTTATATAAAAAGTATAACTACTAAGAAGAATTAAGTTTAAGGGCATGAAAAATCTCCTAATTAGCCCATAAGCATGCTTGCATGATGAATTCAGTGGATTACTACAAGCATATATATATATATATATATATATTATTTTTAAAATATATATAGACTTCTTTTAAAATGAAAAATTACTCAATTTTACTTTATCATACAAGATTCAATCTTTTAATCCTATAATGCTGTCTTTGGCATTATTATATAATCCTATAATCCTTATTTCAAGAAATTTGGATCCGTTCCTCTCTCTCTCTTCATACATACGTATATATATATATATATATATATATATATATATATATATATATATATATATATTGCGAAAGCATAAGATGATGCTTTTGTTTGACTAGTATATGGAGTGATTGAATACAAATCCACTTCAGTGGGAGGGTAATAATCAAAAGCAAATTTTCATTGAATTAAATGATAAAAAATGCCAAAGTCAAAAATTTAGAAGTAGGCTTCATAGGGAGATTCAAATTTAAATTTAATAAGTCGATTATTAAGGCCATTCGTCTTAGTTCTTACGTTTTCATTATGCAAATGATGTAAACTAATTTAAATAATTTTTAGTCTCAAGTCAAATTCAAATATTTTAACCTTGATTGTGAATTAATAAAATTAGTTGAGTTTTACATTTAAATATTTATTCCCCATAGAATTGTGGGAGAATACCAGATATTCCAGTAACAGGTCTAAATTAACAAATTTAAATAGGCAGTAAAAAGTGTACGTATATAGGTTTATTTGACGGGTAAATTTTCCTTTTTGGTACATGTTGACATGGAAAATTAAATCTAAAACTTTTTTTTCTTTTTTACAAACTATTTAAATTAATCGTCACTGTTAAACTTTATCTAATGATTTATAATTTTTCTTTTTTGTTAGTAAGTACATGTTAAAACTTATTATTGAATTCCCTTAATACTACAAAGTTTCACTAATTAAGATGCTTAAGATAATAATAAGATCGGTGTTCAAATTTCAGGCAGAATCAAAATTAACCCAAAAATATATATATGTTAGGTCTTAATTTAAAAAAAAAAGTTAACTACCTTAAATGCTTAAATTAATTATTCAAAAAATATAGGTTATATTACTGCGTTAGTCCTAAAAAATTGTTTCCATTTTTAATTTAATTTCGATAATTTAAGCCTTATAATTTTCAAAATTTTTAATGAATCCTATTATTAATATAACTAATTATATATCATTTTGATATTTAAATATATTATTTATTTCTAAAAAATGAGTATAAATAAATAATTAGGTGGAATATACTAATCTATACGATATGTAATGCCATTTAAATTACGTATGTTGTGAGAATGACGTAAGAATACAAGAGTGTCACATAATTATTTTATATTGTAGGCTAACGGTTGATCTCTATATAGATAAATGTTTGAATTTTTGCGAATAATTTATAACAGGGGTTTTGAATTTCAAAATGTTATTACGCGCGAAATATAATTTTTTTTAAACAATACAAATCCTTCAATATTAAAAATAAAAAAACAGTAGTACATACGTCTTTTTCCCCCAGCCACTAGATTCTTCAGATCTTAAATTATTAAAGAAAGTACACATTTACGTCATTATACATCTCCCTTACCCAAGTAATGGTGTGCAGCAAAAAATAAAAATATTAAAAAAATTAAAAAAAAATCCTTACGCGTAGAAAAGTTCACACGATTAAATATGTATTCTGTAAAATGAAATTGTACCAAAAATAATAATAAAACATATATCTAACTCCAAGAGCATGTTTGGTCTCACATTTAAAGGATTAGATTTGTACCCTAAGACGTAGGTTTGTAAATCTACGAGAATATTTAGCACAGTTGCAATTTTATCCAACGTTCTCGTTATGATGAAGTAAAAAAAAAAAATCTTGTTTTTGCATTAATTTAAAATAACTTTTGATGCAAATTAAATTGATTCGAAATTAAATTTACACAACTCCAACTTACATTCATCCGTATAATTAACCATGTTTGGTTTGTTTGATGGAAAGAAAATCTTCTTTTATTAATTACGTATACTATTTATTATGTTTTTATAATTATAACTTAACAATTTTTATCTTTTTATTTTTTAAAATAAAGGTACAAAAATTATTTTTTATTCTATTTAAAGGAAATTGTTGGCCTATTGTTCCCTTTCTCCATTTTAGACTGGTCCCGACAATCACTTATCCATTTGCCTCGTTTCTCTTTTAGCCAGCAAGCATGCACTATGGTTGATTTCCCATAATACACATGCTGGGTTAAAACTTGGACATTAAGATGAAAAAATTAGAGAAAATTATAGTTAAGGATTTTAAGTTAAAAATATTTATGTTGAAATATTTTATATTTTAAAATTATTTTAAAGGACTCAAAAAATAAAAATTTTAATTTAGAGTTCTTAATTATAATTTTTGATGTAATTTAATTTTTTGATTTAAGAATTCTTCATAATAATTTTAAAATTTAAAATCTTTCAATATAGATATATTTAATTTTGTATTCTTAATTGAAATTTTTCCCCAAAAAAATTAAGTACAGATTTGTCAAAAATGAGATGAGAAATCAATAAATTTTTTCAATATAAATACTTCAGGTGATAGAATTTATATATACACTTATTTAAATGAATTGCCACAAATTTTAATTCTTTAAAGTAAAATTCAAACCCATATTTATGGAGACGTGAAGTTCAATAAATAGTGTTTGCCAAAATCATAAATCTTTGGAGAAAGTTTTATACATGTGAAAACTATTTTTGAAACATTTAAGTTCGGCAAGCTCTCTGAGTTTGATTCAACTAGACGAGTTTGGTTCCCACATAGTGGTACGTTATGTTTGGAGACTTGTGAAAGAAGAAGAAAGAGAAGAGTAGGGATAATGAATTGGTGGGACCAAACGGTGGGTCCTCCATTACCCTGTGAGTGGAGAAAGTAAGTCAGTGCAAGTGGAAGCTGCATTGTCAAGCAAAGCAAATAAAACACACAAAAAGCCTTCTATTCTATTTTCCATGCCCCACCCAATCCTCCTAAACAAGCACCACCAACCATACACAACAAAGTGCTACAAAAAACATACTTTTTTTTTCTCTTTCTTTTTTTAAAAGTAAATTATACATTTTTTTTAATTTTGTTGAATTATATAATTTTTTTATTCTTAAAACATATACAAAACATTTTTTTTAATCAATTCGTAAGACACAAACTTATTACCAGGTCCCTCAATCGACTACTAATCTGGATTCGAGCCAGATAGACCACAATTGAGTCTTAACACAACTACATCCTTAATGACTCAAACTTAAAGCTCTTGGTTAAGTTAGAACAGCTTCTTACGAACTAATTTATATGCTCTATGGTAATATATATAAAATTATAATAAAACAAAAATTTGTCCTCTATTTAAATTCTTTTTTAGTTTATAAAGTTTTTTTAAGTTAATATATATATATATATATATATTTAAATTAGTAGAAGATATTTTAATAAAAAATTTAAAATTAGAAAAAAATATAAAATAATCTTTTGTGTCAACAAAATTAGTATATATTTTGAAAATAAAAAAAAGTATGTATAATTTCAACAAAATTTAAAAAAAAATGATGTTAATATAATTTTGATATTTTATTTTTTTGTATTAATTCAAGACAAGAAAATATGACTATGTTCCAATTTCATCATTTCAAATGCAATAAAATAAAATTATACAATTTTTTACAAAATAAGACATTCAGATGTTAAGTAATCCCCAAAAAAAATTTAAATTATTAAATTAATATTAAAGTCTGGAGAAATTAGTTTAGTAATTAAAAATGTGTGCTTTAATTATTTGGATTTATATTTTTAATCCTACATTTTTTAAATACTTTAAATTGATGAGATAGGCTCTTAAAAAAATTAGTCTTAATTAATACTTAATGTGACATAAAAAATGCATTACCTTAGAACCCAAAATTTGATATTAGAATAAATTATGCAATTATTTTGTTAATTTTGTTAAAATTACACCAAATTTCTCTATTATTTTCATAATATATTTTTTTCATCAAAAAAATTTCATAATATATATATATAGACATCTTCTAAAATAAAAGACTATATACACTTTAATTTAACTAAAATTTTTTATCAAAATATCCTATATTTAATTTTTTTAAATTAAAAACAATATGTAACTAGATTTAATAGAAGATATAAAATAATTTTTTTATTTAAAAAAATTGTATATTTTTTAAAAATAAAAAAATTATATAATTTTAACAAAATTTTAAAAAAAATCTGGATAATTTACTCTCCATAAAGCTAGGGAACCTATGCAGATTTTTAACTCAAAAAAGTGACATCCAAACAAACCCTTACATCATCGTCGTCATCATAGTCTCTCCTCTGTTCATTTTCATGCTTCCATTCTCCATTTTCACCTACTCCCCCAGATTGCTTAACCACCTCTCCTATTGCATCAAATCAACACTCTTCATTTCATTTCATTCAACCCTAAGCTTCTCCCTCACTCCCTCACTTTTCTACCTATCTTTTGCCTGAATCCATGGATTGATCCTCCAAACGTCTTCTAGAACCTTCATCATCATCCTCCTCTAAACATTTATATTCTCCCTCTCTTTCCATTTTCCCACTGATTCTAAGCTTTCTCTTCTAATTGGAAAATTTCCTTCAATGGTTGATCGTTGATAAACTATATATCTGAATTGACTCTGTTTCTGAACGATTTTCTCATTCTCTACACCTTCTGGTTAGAATGGATTCTTTCGGTCAGAATCGTCATCAGACCACGAACTTTAGGTACAATCCAAATTCGAACACGATGAACCACGGAGGCGATGACGATGAAGCTGAATTTTCGGGGATTCTCGAAATCTACGTTCATCATGCTAGGAATATTCACAACATATGCATCTACGAGAACCAGGACGTGTACGCGAAATTCTCTCTCACTTACAACCCAGACGAGACCCTCTCGACCAGAATCGTCAATGGAGGCGGGAAAAACCCAACGTTCGATGAGAATCTGAGGATGAAGATTGCCCAGAAAGATGCCGTTTTGAAATGCGAGATTTGGATGTTCAGTAGGGCGAGAAACTACTTGGAGGATCAGCTTCTGGGTTTTACTTTGGTCCCAATTTCACAAGTTGTGGGAAAAGGAAAGGTCACTCAAGAGTATAGCCTTTCTTCCACTGATCTTTTTCATTCTCCTGCTGGAACTGTTAAATTAACTCTCTGTTTAAATTTAAACCCATCTTTGCAAATGACTTCCTCTGTTAATAATTCTGTATCAGAATCAGTTACTACCAATACCAATTGTTCATCCATATCTTCAGAAGTTGTTTTGCTTGATAGAAAAATCTCAGAGGTTATGATAGACCCAGTTGAGTTTTCCAGGATTGAGTTTCCTGATATTAGTGTTGTGAGGGAGAATCAGCAAATGGTATCTGAGTACTTCAATTTGGCATCTCACGGTTCTTCTTCTGCTTCAGCTTCAAGGCCTAATTCAGGAGGACTCTTGCCATTTCTTCGCCTTTCTGCATCTCCTCAAGTTGATGATTATGAAATGACTGTGAATTCTCCTGATGGGAATCATGGAGGCTCCATTTCTCCAAATGGAAGCATTCAGAATTCTGGGTTCTTCAGCTCCACCACCACAAGCTTGAGTGATGATAGAAACTCTGCAGAATCCTCAATCGAGAAAAAGGGTCATATTGGGGGTGAATCATCAAATTCTGCTAATATTATAATCACTAGTGAAGCTAATCATCAGAACTCTGGTTCTTCTTGTGGTCCTGATACCCCAACTTCCAAGAAAGAAAGTGAAGCCAGAGATGAGAAAGAGGCAAAATTTTCAGCCACCAAGGAAAAGGAGAGCAATAATAAGGATAGGAACATAGAAGCTGCAAAATTTGGTCAAGTGTTCTCAGCTCCATTAGGGAACATCAATCTTGAGGCTGAGCAATCTGTTATGCAACAACAGATAGTGGACATGTACATGAGGAGCATGCAGCAATTCACCGAGTCTCTGGCAAAGATGAAGCTCCCAATGGATCTCAATAAACCAGACAGAGAAGATTGTGGTGATGTGATTCAAAATCATAGCAGCAACAGCAAATTAGAAATTGATAAGAAAAATGATAGATCTCGTGTGTTTTATGGAAGTCGTGCATTCTTCTAATCACCTCTTGATGCTGGCGAAACTGAAGAGTTTAATTTGGTGAAACATCTGATATTTGTTACTGCTCAAAGTTTTTTTCTTTCTTTTAAGCAATCCCCTTTGTTGGTGACTATAATCTTCTAGTTTAGATGTGTTCACCTTTGACTTCAATGTACATGGTTCTCTACTTCTGTAGTAGTTTTACTATAGTACTTCTTTTTTAAGACATGTTCATTTTGTGGATTCTTGTGATTGCTATAGTCACAATTACAATCTTTCTGCAGAATTGAATTGCAAGTGAAGTTCTTGGTGTTATGTTGTATGGCTAAAGTTGCAACTAGATTCATTATTATGCTTCAAGCATGACTATAGCAGATTTAGACTATACTAAAAGGTACTTTTTTAGGTAACACTAAGCATCAAGTAAATTTGATCATGAGTCAGATTATGAATTGAAGTCGAGACCTGGCCCAAACTCTGACAATTATTTATATAAAATAGACTAACTTTGGCAAGATGTGTCTTCTAATAATCTGTTCTAACATGTGTCAATCTCTAATTTGTTTGAGATTGTTAGCACCATCTTATGTCATAAATACCTTAAAAAATTCTAAAGTGTCCTTCTGAAACTTCCGTCGGATGCATTTAAGGACAGTGGGAAGGATTTGAATTTTTTTTTTTTATGTTTGTAATGATTGATATTCCTTGTTAGAGCAAGACCTTGTTAGCAAAATCTCCATAGTGGCCTAGTGGGCATCTCTAAAGTAATTTTTTTTCCTTTCTGCTCATTTTTTGAAATTTTGGACATAAATCTGTGCACTTTTGGAGTATTATTAAGGATAAAAATAATTGAAGCTTTTAAATTTTTTATCAGTTCTTAAATAAAAACATAAATTGTGAATACTTATATTCAATTCAATAACGTATAATTGACTCTTCTAAAAAAAAATTTCACATATTATATTTTTATTAAAATTTTAAATATATATTTTTTTAAGTTTCGCTCTATCATGAATCCATCCGTATTTAGATGAGTGTCATATATGTGATGTGTGTTCCTTTTATCAAGTAAGGGTCAGACGTCATGATCAAAGGTTGAAAAAATTCGAGAGCTAAAATTTGATTACATTGGAATTCTGGTGCGATGGTGGGGGCAGATTCGCGCCATTTTTGTCAACAAAATGTGTACCACATTCTTAGAATAGGAGGGAATTGTACTTAATGAAAGAACAGAGAAATGGAAGATTAGGAATCCAATGCCAATGCGAATGTGAGAGAAAACGTACTTTACACACCCATATGAGAGAGGAAAAAAAAGAAGAGAATTTAGGATAAATTGGGTTTTCAAATATTTTAAATTATATGGTTCTTTCCTTTTTTATTTTTTTTTTAAAAATCATATTATTCTTTCCTAAAACAAAAAACATATTACATTTGTTTTTCATGCAATAAAAAATGAATTGCAATTATATTTATTGAAATATTCTTGTATTTATTACTTATATAATAAAACAAGTATAATACATATATTACCAGTATAAAAATGTTACATGTCTACAAGTAAAAAATTATATAATTATTTGATTAAAAATTATTTATAAAATAATTTTTTAAGATTAACTAATTAAAAGATAATGATTAATAATATTTAACTTTAAAAATAATAATGAATATAGATTAATAAAAATAAACATTTTCATAAATTTATGAAAATTTAAAATAAATAAAAAATAATGATTTTTAACACAATATATAATATTTAAATAAAAGCGTAAAAATATATATTTTAATAACTAACATTTTTAATAAAAGAAATTAATATTATCCTTAAATGTATTTTATTCATTTATTCGTATATATTTTTATAATAAAGAAAAAATTATCCAAGAACTTAATTGAAGTTCGGAAGACTAACATGTGATATCTGGTTACTATGAGACACCAATAATTATTAAAAATAGAACTTGTAATGTTACTTATACGACACATTTTAAATTGTATTAAAATGTTATATATTTTCTCGCGTTGTAATGTTGATTTGTGTTGTGTCTTATATTAATGTTAATATCGATACTTTTCTTAGGACTAAATGCACTGTTTTAAAAATCTAATTTTTTTAATTTTTAAAGACTAAATTATAAAGATATTTTTTTCGAATGAATTTTTTTAATATTTAATAAAACTATGAATTAGTTGAGGTGCCAATAGGATAATTCAATCACTATCTTATATAACCCTAAGAAAAATAACATTATTTAAATGAAATCACATCAAATATCAATGATTATAGTGTAAAATAATATTGTAAGAAGCTATCCTGCAGCAAATGTTAACTCAACAACGATATTATGTTTTGTGTGAAAGTGGAACAATGACAAACTTACACGTTCCCTTTTTTAAAGAACAAGCAAAGACCTTTGGATTAGGGCATGCCCATAACAACTTTATGGAGTTGTTAATGTTGACTAATATTTTGTTACTTTGTTCTTACTTTTTGATATGTTCATTACTTTTTTAGACCAATATGATGGATTTTTCTTATTTTTCAACCTTCAAACAATGGCCTATTCCTACCTACTTTGTCAAGATGGATTTTTACATGCTCACATTAAAAGGGGAGAAAAAAATAAAGAGTAACTTATCTTATGAATTTTGTTAAAATTATACAGATATTTTTTTATTTTTAAAATATGTAAATTTTTTTAAATAAAAAGTTACCATATACTTTAATTTAATTTTAAATTTTTGACCAAAATGATATTTATTTAATTTATTTAATTTTAAAAATATGTATTTAAGTTAATTAAGGATATTTTAATAAAAAATTAAAATTAAACTAAAGTATATAATAACTTTTTTATTTTAAAAGAAGCTTGTGTATATTTTAAAAAAAATTGTATACTTTAAATAAAATTCATGAGAAATCTATATTATTTACTCAAAATAAAACCTCAACATCCATTTAGATTTTTTTGATTTTGAACAAATTTTCTTTATTCTTAAATTCTGACCAAACTTATCTTAAAATTTGAACACCGTTCTTGAAATCCTACTGAACCTCCTTTAGATTTTTTATTTTAAAAAAATCACCCAATTTTATTGTTTAAGGAAGTTCAATGAAGGCGTTGGAAAAAAAAATAGAAAACTTAGTCTCTTAAAGATCAAACTCTTCACTGTCCAATCATATCCCAAGATGTGTGCATTATCAAAAAATATTATTTATTATGAATTTTGAAACGATTAAATAATAAAGAATTCGACTTCTTCCTAAAAAGTTAATTTCTCTATTAATAGCCCCTTTAAAAATACATAAAACTTAGATTTGTGTAATATCAAAATATTCATACGATATTCAAAATAAAAAAAATCAAACTTGTAATAACCGAAAAAAAAAGAAAAGGGGGGGTTAATAATAATAATAATAATAATAATAATAATAATAATAATAATAATAATAATAAATATAATATATATGAAAAATAAAATGAAAAAGAAGCTTTTTTTTTTATCCGTTGCTTTCCTTCCCGTCACTTCTCACTGGTCATTTGGTTTTGTTTTGGTTTCATTTTTCTGCTGCTCTGGTTCCTTCGTCCTTCTCCTGCAAGCTGAATCCTCAGCTCCTCCTTCCATGTTTAAGCACCAGAAATCGCCTCCCTAGCTTTGTTCAGACGATTGAAGCAAATCCCCCTGCTATTTCGTCGCTGGTGTTCCGTTGCCTATCCTTTCCATCGCGTCAGTTCTACTCCTTCAAGCTCCCTTGTTCCTTCATCGTTCGAGCTGCCATTTCCTCCTTCCCCTTCGGAGAAGCCCCTCCGGCGTAGTGGTGGTCTTCCCGTGTCTTCCTGCTGCTGGTTCGAAAGCTGGAAATCTTGAATTTGGTCCGAAACTTTGCAACCCAAGGTGAGCTCCGATTTTTCGGTCAAGCTTCATTCCTATGACTTGGTTCGATTGTTACAGTTTTTCCCTTCCATTTCCTGGCATGTCCTAACGTGGTAGAGGGAAAAAAGGGATTGGAGCTCTTGCCTTGCTAGGTTGGCCGAAAAACAGAAGGAAAAATTGGGGATTTTGGAATAAGGTTTCCTAAGTGTATTACTCTTGCATAAATCTTCAATTTTTCTACCTTAGAAATGATTTTGAAACTTAAATGATGAATGAGTTATAGTATGGAAGAACAAATTGGTTGGGAAATTTTATTGAATTAGACAGATGCTTAAAGTTGTGGTTGTTCTGTGTTGTATACTGATTTGGCAAGTTTGGTGCTAATAGGAAGCTCCGTGGACATCGATAGTTGCAAGAAGCTAAATCTTGAGGAGGAACGAGTACCTGTTAGTTTTCGACATCATAGTGAGTAGAAAATGATTGCAATAGTTTCTATGCTTTTCTACTACTATAGAAATATGTACCCATTTGCAAAGGGTAATCTAAAGTCCTTATGGTGCTGCAATAGAGGGTAACTTAGAATTTGTGGTGGTATATGTGCCGTCCTTGTCTGACCTCGTCCTACACTCTCCCTTACATGGAGGAAATTCCATGTGGAAATTTGCTTAGTCTTGACTCATTAATTAGGAAGCGAGGTGTTATGAAAAATTACCAAGCATGCTTCTTGATGGACCGTTGGTGAGGTCTGGATTGTGTTATGAGTTGGATGGCTTGAGTTCTTTACGCTCTTTTAAACTATATATATACATATGTTCACACCACATTTCTTAAAGAAAATTATTTACACACCCCCAAATATATATATATGCATTTGATTCTTGATCAGTCCTTAAAGACGCTCGCTTTCTTTTTCTTTACATCACCTTAGCTTGTGTGGATAGAATAGTGGCATTTAATTAGTTACACTCATGATGATCTGTGTTGGTATTTAACTATCCAATCAATCCCTCCCTTTCTATCTCTCTCTTTCTTCCTTTCTCTTTTTCTTTCTCTCTTTTCTTTCCCTTTTTTTTATTTCTTTCTTTCTGTTTCTCCCAAACTATGATGCTTTATTTCATTATCGAGTAGTATCCCTTACTTGTCCTAAGTGTTACGTCATATGCATTAATGATCAATTGTTCAGTTGAAGTGACAAACGAGTATTGCTTATTTTATTTTAGCCTTATTGTGCATGGGTTACCAGTTCTTGGTATACTACCTGGTGCTTAATGGGAGATCTAGGTGGAGAAGGAGCTGCCCGTTAGGTGTAGCCACCCCTAAGGGGTAAGGAGCTGCCAACGAAGCGAAGCCGCCACTAACATTGGTCAAACTAACTATAATAATTATTGTAATTATTTATCTACTTACTGAGTTGGCTCACTCCTTTAACTTTTAAACTTTTCAGATAGCGTTACCGGATTTGATCCGCCTCCCTCATCTTAAGTGCCAAGGCGGAGTGGTGGTGAGCCTCCATTTTTGGGAACTAGGGGCTTTGTTAACTTTCTTTTGGGTTTTGTTAATTATTGTAATGAATTGATACTCGCATTGTAAAATACTATAGGAGAAGGACCAATGGTTATAGGATTTGTTTCCCCCCTTCTCCATTTTGGTTCCTTGATGTTTTGGATGATTGGCTGAAGAGAGCGGAGCTCTCTATTGTTATTTCTATAGAATTCTGGCCGTTTGTAAAAATTTGGGATATCCTATTTACAGGGGATACTCTGTCGAAATTTCTATAAAAAGCTAAAGTACAAAACAAAAGAAGTTACATATATATATATATTCAATGAGGCAGGGTTACACTTGATGTATAGTTATTTGGTATATGACCTCCCAAAGATTTTTTACTATTATGGAGAAATTAAATTAGCTATAGTCAAGGACTCCGTATGGGTTCCCCGTATTGGTCACCCCTTCTCTTGGGGAGTGGGGCGTGACAAAACTACTGTAAAAGAAATGTTATTTTTATTATACTGATATTAGGAAAATGGAATTTGGGAAAAGAGATGGTGGGGGTTGGAGTTTTATTTTCATTTTTATTTTATGGGGCCTAAAAATAAAGAAAAGACTAAGTGAAAAAATATGAGCACAATGTAAGGAAGTGGGCTAACAATGTTATTGGGCCCTCAAGATGGAGCTTTCCTTGAGGGCGACTACAGGATCAAGATTCAAGAATTGGTAAGAAAGAAGAAATTGCATTTTTATATTTTGTATCATGATAAGCCCTGTTTATTTGACTGCTTGTATACTAAAAAAGGAGTAACATTTTAACTTTGGTTTTCTTTTAGACTCCTATTGTTTCCTGAGAAAATAAGATTTGAAGTATTTTATCGTATTATTGTTAACATTTGAAATTTTTATGATATCATATCATATTATATATATTATAAAAGTTGAGATGTTTGTAAATCAATTGCGTCAAGTGGCTCATCAAATTTGTGACAAGTAATTGAAGATAACTTTTAATAATTGTTTAAAATAATTATATTTATTCACTGAAATATTATTTTTAATTACAGTATTTCCTATTCTATAAAAATTAGAATCAACCTTCTGATCTGTTAACCTCATTATAATAAGTCATTTATCATCTAAATTTTAAAATTTTAACAATGTAAAATTATTATATATTTTTTTAATACTTTAGTACCCTTTTATTCTCCTCTTTATCTTCATTTAATCTATCCATACATCTGTGACTTACTTATCCCTCATAGACTCACCTCTAATAGCAGTAAGTATCATATTTCACTAGTTGTTTGTTTCTATTTCTTATTTCTCTAATTATATATAACTATAAATTCTTTATATATCAATATTATGGATCACGCGAGGTATTTTGAATACGAAACTTTCTTTGAAAACTTCTCTGTGAAGCATCATAAATGAAAAGCATTGCCCAGTACGATCCGATTATGTTAGACTTTTCAGATTGTGTTTTTTTCCTTCTCCTTCTTTACGTTATTTTCATTTATGGTTATTTCTTAATTATATTTTTTTAATCTCTTTTTATTTGCTAGGAGAGGACAACAAATCCAGCTACTCAACTAGCTTGGTTCGGTTTGACTATATCAGGTTGGGTTGAATTAAGCTAAAATAATTTTCTCAAACCAAACTAAGCCATATGACCAAAATGAGCCAGGTTGAGAATTGGAATAGCTATGTTGGCCAATATAGTATAACGTATATGTATATTTTAGAAAAATTATAAGGATTTATATAAAACTTTATTTATTTAAGAGATAAAATACAATTTTAAAAAAATGTATATAAAAATTTTATTTTTGTAATGACAAAATGTTATTTTATAATCTATAAAAAATTATATATGTTTTTTTATAGATATAAAATATAATTTTATAAGGACTTTTATAAAAATTTTATTTTATTTTCAGGAATAAAAACGAAAAATAGAAAGGAAGTGGAATTTTGAGCATTTTAAAGGGCATAGAATTATTCTCAATTCATCAAAAGCTAGTGGTACATATTTCTGTTTATAAGCAACTTTCGATCAAACTTATTTTTCTGGAATTGCTTTAAAGAAACATAACACAATCCAGATCTGAATTGGAAGCTGGGTTTTCCCTCACCGCTGTCAGACCATATACTTCTAAACTACCATGTTTTAAAGATTTTTATATTCTCTCAATTCTTCTTTATAAAAAACTGACATTATTAACTTTAAAAAAAAAAATAGAGACAAAGAATATAAAACCCTTATACCTTGTAAAGTTTAAAATTTAAATCACACATATCACTCAAATGAATTCCTACCTCTTTCTGTCTATCCTTCTTCAAAGTTTCCACTATATATATCATTGTCTAAAGCATCGAGTATGAGGCAAAATTCCATCGCAACATCATCATAGAAACATTTTGAATTTGTCTGGAGATTAAACGTAGGTACGATTTTTATTATTAAGTTTTTTAATTAAAATATAATATGTATATGATTTTTTACTAATAAGATAATAAGTGTCTAATTTAATTAAAAATGATATAATTATCTACAACTCGGTATGATCAATGTGTTATTAGTAAATGGTGGGTCACGGGTGTTGATTATAAGAGCTATAAGGCCAAAATATGGCAGTATTGCATATACTAGATATAAGATTAAGGATTCATATCAAGCTAGAGAAATTATCAAGAGGGGTCACGTGATTGAGGAATGGCACTGTTAGCATGATTAAATAATTTGGGTTGATATGAGGGAGTCGTGAGAAAATAAACTCTCTGTCCCCTTTATTTTTATAACTATTACATCGAACCCATCTTTGGGTTATACTTTAACCTGAGAAGTAGCTGTATGGTTGTTTTGCTCAATTGCATGATGGATAATTGAAACTTTGTACTCTATCATGTATTGTAAATTTAACTCTATTAAAGAAATAATTGGGTTGCCTATTTTCCTCAGCTCTAAATGCTTTTAAACTGTGATGCAAGAAATTTGATGAATTTTATCATGCTAAAATTAACGTGATTTAAACCTAGCATTTTATCTATAAGGGAAAGCAAATTCAGATTGAGTTGGATTGCTGTTTAGGTGGCATTATTTATGAATCTGATGGGATCCTAATTTGGGGTCAAGGAATTTGCTTATTTATACTTGATTAGATTTTATTTGTGTTATTTTGTGCACCCTTGATTGTAAGTGAAGATATACATATTGCCTAAACATTAAGGGCTCGATATCTTGGTGATACAGAAATTCAACATGCTATTGAGATCAATTTATACAACTTTCTTACTAAATAAATCTTATCATGTTGTCCATTTATTCGTCTTCTACTCTTATTGAAAATATAACTCTTCGACCATCCCTATTGTAATACTGAAATTTCTGCCCTGATGTCTGATTCAAGATCCTTTATTGTCACTATTTTTTTTTTCCTTATATATCTTGTTTTGTGTATGCATAGTAGATTCATAGATTAATCATTTATGTGCATTAAGGAATAACTATGAGCATGAAGCAAAACTATAAACAACATAGTGCTATTGCTTCATAAGCATAGTCCTACAATCATGGAAGAATGTTATTTTACTGTCAATTCTTTACCTCCACACTCTTCATTCTCCACAGTAGGAAAGTCAAGCATATAATGAAGACTAAATTGTTTAATCACTCTAAAGTAAATCTTGCCTAGTCTTAACTTTGCAATATGCCTTCTATCTTTCATTGTTTTATGCCCTGACTGAGGATGTAAATTGGCTGGACATTCCTGCAGTTTTATTTCCAATGATAGCTTTTGCAACTATAAACTATGATGGACCGATTAGAAGGGGCTTGATTGGGCTGTCAACACCATCGGGTGCCTCTCTTTTCTTTTCCATCCATAACCGTTGTATTCGAAAATGGAACAGTGTATGGGCTTTTTTTTTGGAAAAAAATATATAAATAATAAAAAAATAGTAAATAAATAAATAAAATAAATATACTTATTATCTTATTATTAAAAAATTATATTTTATTGTATTTTAATTACAAATTTTATAATAAATATATAAGTAACTGTATATTAAAGCTTTTGAAGAATGCAAACCAAAGACCAAACCGTGTTAATTTATGATCATCTTGACAATCCTTTTTAATATTTATAATTTCATAATTAGAAGTCTTAGATCAAGTTGGTATACAATTTGAAGTAAAGAAATTTTAACTAAAACGGAAGAGTGATACAAGATAAGTTTAAAAGAAAAAGTTATTATTATCAATTTATCATTATCTTCTTTAATAAAAATTTATTGTTTTAAAATAATTCTCCTTAAAAATATATAATACTCCTAAATATTAAATTATAATTTTGATATTTTATATAAATTTGTAGATAAATGATTATAGATAAAAGTGTTTGACCAAAGAAATTAATTAAAATGTTATATCATCCTAGTCTTTTAATAGGATTAGAATTCTTTGCTTTCAATATGCTATAAATACAAATGTAATACTGTATAACGTTCTACTTACCTCTTTCATATCTCTCAACATCCGACGAAGAGTCCTCCGCCACGCTCTCAGGCAGCGCCGTCGTCAGCGTCATGGCTAGTCCAAACGGGTCATCCTCCAACAATTCCTCAATCTCAGCCGGTGGTTCCATCTCCGGCGCCAGCCAACCCACGGACGACCACCCGATTCTCCTGCGACCAAAGAAGCCCCCGGGAAGACCAAAGGGTTCCAAGAACAAGCCCAAGACAGTGGCACCCCTAGCGAACAATGAGCAATCTCTCAAGAAGACGGCCATCATCGACATCTCAGCCGGCGTCGACGTGGGGGAGTCGCTCCTCCAGTTCTGCCGCCGCCACCAAGTCGGCATCACCGTGTTAAATGCTTCTGGGTGGGTTGCCCACATCACCCTCCGCCACCAACCCACCTTCCCCATTCCCGGACCCTTCCCAATACTGTCTCTTTCCGGCACTATCATGGAAAGCCCATCGTCTGCTGCTATGAACTCGCCGGAGTATTCTTTTCCGTTGGTCCTTCTTGTTTCGGGGTCGAAAGGCGAAGTATTGGGTGGAATGGTGGGAGGGAGGGTCACAGCGGTGAGCACGGTAAGAGTGGTGGTGATGAAGACGGAGTTTAGAAGCATTTGGTTTGAGAGGCTCGTCGGCGACGATAAGACGAACGACAATAAGTTGAATGGTGATATTTGGAGCGATGATGTTGATAATCTCAATCCTGCTTTAAGTCTTGCACCAACTCACCCCATACTGAGTTTGATGCAATTGAGCAACTTCACTACCCCACTTAATTAACTGCCATGGGGTTTTTTTTTTTCTTCTTTCTCTTGTGTAAAATTTTTTTTAATATATATAAATATTTTTTTGGCCAATTGTATATAAAGATATTTAAATTACTAAGAATGTTGATTTTTATAATTTATTAAAGAATTATTTTTTAAATTCTTGTTTTAATGTTATTTATTATGTGTTAAAACTATAAATTTAATTTATTCTTCATTTAAAAATTCATTTTTTCTATAAAAATTAAATATATATATATATACACACACATATAATACTTATTATATTATATAAATAATAAATATAAGAATGTTTTGGTTGCAATACTTTTGCAAGTGTGTCTTTTAATGTTAAAGTATATGAGTATAATTTTTTAAAATAAAAGGGAAGATTATACAATTTAAAATATTTTTAAAAAATATATTATTATTATTATTGTTATTATGGACTGTGGGCTTTATAATATTCTCTCGATTGAATTATAAGCCATTAATTATTAAAAGGGATGAAAATTACGGGTGTTCTTGCTTCTTTTATTTATTTATTTTCAGCATTGTCTCGTGTGAAGAAATAAAGAGAATGCTCTGTTTCTTTTTGCACAAAGATTAAGGGCTCAAGTAAAGGATAATAGAAATTTACCCCAATAACTATTAAAATAAATATTTTAAGTGGAGGTGTTTACAACATATTTTAATAAAATTATATTAATTCCTCTTATCATTTAATTGTATGAATTAATGTAACTTAGAATTTATCAATTTTGCAATCAAACTTGCAAGTTGAGGTTCCATGAAAATTTGATATGTATATTTAATTTTAAAAATTAATAAATTAAATGAACGATGAATAAAACGTCAAATATATTTTTAATTATATTTTTTATGATATGTATATATCTATTTATAATTAATTTAATCTATTAATCTTCTTCTTCAACAAAAAGAAAAAAAATAAAAGATAAAGTATACTTACTTCCTTTAAGTTTTATTCAAGTTATAAGGATTTTCTTTCAATTTCAAAATAAAAACTCTCTTTTATCATAGTCAAAAGTTTCATTGCACTTTTAATTTAATTTTAAATTTTTTTAACTAAATATTCTTTATTAATCTAAATATATTTTTTTAAAAAAAATTAAAATACTCTGCTTCAAAACTAACAACTCAGGAAAAAAGATTTAGTAATAAAAAAAATCTATTACTCAAATCTAAAATTATATTTAAAACTAACTTTAAAAAATGAATTTACTGATAAATCAAATTAAACAAGTACACCTAAATTTTTATGAATTTAAAAAATTTTAATTCATAATAATTAATAATAAATTAGTTAATTTATACTTCAAAATTTATGAGGTGTTGGAAATTTTTGATCCAGCAACTATGATCTTGTCAGTCGTAATGCATGCAACTAGTTGTATAATAGACCAATCTATTCACACAATCTAGACTAAAAAATATTTATTACAAGAAAAATATTTTAAAACATTGTTCGAGTTAAATCTTTTCCTAAGGCGAAGATTGGTTTAGTAATTAGATATTTTAATATAAAATTTTCTTTAAAAGAATCAAACCCCAAATTAATGGTATGTTGCGAGTTAATTTTTACTATCGCTTGCATTTTCTTCTGCAACCTTTTTACTTGGTTCTTTTTAATGTTATTGGGCCGTCTCTCTTGGGCCCTAGCAACCTTTTGGGCCAATTTATAGGCACCTTGAGAAAATCTGGTATATTGTTGAAGTAATATATTAATTATGATCACAACATAAACCTAACAATTTGACTTTCCATGTAAGTTCTAGATGTCAAATGACACTTAACCTTCAGTTAATTTTATTCAGGTGTTTTTAGAGGTATTTCATATTAAAATGTGTTATATAAATTTAATTTTCCTTTTTTTAGTAAGTGTCTCAAATAATTTAAGAGTGGGGTTTCTAACAGACACAAAAAAGAAAAAAAAAAGATTGAATATTGTTTTAAATATAATACTCATAAAACCGTCGAAAAGTAATTAATAGATTTAGAGTATACAAGAATTTGTAAAGTTGACTTACATTTTCAAAAGTATACTATTTCGTAATTTATTACTTCTAAATTAATGAGAAGTATGTAGTTTCGTTTGGTGGTGCTGCAAAACTTTTTTTTTTTCAAATTCTTTTAGAAGCATTTTAACAAAAATGATTTAGCGCTTAGTACAAACATTTTTAGTAATATTATTCTTTTTTTTTATCAAATTCATAATTTTTATCCTTAGTAAAGTATTTTTGCCTAAAAAGATATTATTTATTGTCGTTTAATATTTTTTTGATAAATTACTCTTCCCTTATTTGCAAGATGCTAAAATTATAACCTTTTTTCTTTACCTTTATATTGAAAGCATACACTTATCCTCTTAAACTAAAATATAACTATAATACTTTAAAATACGATATTGATTTCTTTTATTAAAATATAACTCTTTAAAAAACGCTTTTTAATTTTTATTTTAATATTATTTATTTTCTATTGAAAATCATAAATATAATTTATTCTAAAACTTTATTAAATTTACAGCAATGCTTGTTAATTATAATATACATTAAAATGAAAGTATTATCTATAAATTAGTTAAATTTAAAAAAAAATTTGTGAATATATTTTAATTTTAATATTTTTTATTAAATAATTTTTCAATTTGTTAAATTTAAAAAATCGATTATTTTATATTAGTCATATATATATGTATAATGCTTGTTATATTATATAAACAATAAATATATAAAAATATTTTTGTTAAAATGAATGTAAAAATAATTTTTTTTATATTGTAAAGAAGTAAGTGTTGTGTATTTTTTTAAGAAGAGAAAAGTATAAATCTTTAAAATAAAAAAGAAGATTGTATAATTTAGACATAGGGGAGGAGAGAATTTTTTTTTCCTACCAAACATATATAATAGGTTAAATTTAAAAAAAAAGGTGAATTTTTAAGTTCTTTATCATCTACGGATGCGTAAAACAGGGACTTCGTGAACAGGTGTCAAATAACTGTTTAGTGAAGTTCACTTCGCAAATGAATATAACAATATTTTGGTTAAAATATTTTTGCACCATGTTAGTATAATGTATTTTTTTATGTTAAGGCATACGAGTATAATTTTTAAAAATAAAAGAAAATATTATATAGTTTAAAATATTTAAAAAATATAAATTATTATTATTATTATTATAGATTGTGGGCTTTATAGTATTCTCTTGATTAAATTATAGGTCATTCATTATTAAAAGGGATGAAAATTATGGGTGTCCTTGTTTCTTTTATTTATTTATTTATTTTTTTCAGTTTTTCCTCATGTTAAAAAATAAAGAGAATGCTCTGTTTCTTTTTGCACGAAGATAAGGGCCCAAGTAAAGGATAATAGAAATTTACCTAGATAACTATTAAAATAAATATTTCAAGTGGAGATGTTTACAAAATATTTTAATAAAATTTTATTAATTCCTCTTATCATTTAATTGTATGAATTAATGTAACTAAGAATTTATCAATTTTGCAATCAAACTTGGAAGTGAAGTTTTCATGAAAATTTTATATGTATATTTAATTTTAAAAATTAATAAATTAAATGAACTATAAATAAATGTATCAAATATATTTTTAATTGAAATTATATATATATATATATGTCTATTTATAATTAATTTAATCTATTAACCTTGTTCTTTAACAAATAAAAAAAGAAAAGTAAATTACACTCACTTCTTTTAAGTTTTACTCAAGTTATAAGAATTTTTTTTTATTTTCAAAATATAAATACTCTTTTATCATAATCAAAATTTTTATAATACTTTAATTTAATTTTAAATTTTTTAAATAAATTATTCTTTATTAATCTAAATATATATATATATTTTAAAACTAAAATGCTTTCTTTCAAAACTAACAACTCAAGAAAATAAATTTAGTAATAAAAAAACCTACTACTCGAATCTAAAATTATATTTAAGGCCAATGTTAAAAAATTAATTTACTGATAAATCAAACTAAACAAGTACACCTACATTTATAGCAAGTTAAAAATTTTAATTCACAATAATTAATCATAAATTAGTTCATTTGTACACCAAAATTGTGAGGTGTTGGAAATTTTTGATCCAGCAACTATAATTGCGTCACTTGTAATGCATACATCTAGTTGTATCATAGACCAATCCACTCACACAATCTACAATAAAAAACATTTATTACAGGTGAAGTTATTTCAAAACATTCTTCGAGTTAAATCTTTTCCTAAGACGATGATTTGTTTAGTAATTAGATATTTTAATATAAAATTTTCTTTCAAAGAATCAGACCCCAAATTAACGGTACGTTGCTAGTTAATTTTTACTGTCACTTGCATTGCATTTTCTTTTGCAACATTTTTCGTAGTACCTTTTAATGATATTGGGCCATCTCGCTTGGGCCCTTGCAACCTATTGGGCCAATTTATAGGTGCCTTGAGAAAATCTGATTTATTGTTGAAGTAATATATTGATTATGATCACGACATAAATCTAACAATTTGACTTTGCATGTAAGTTTTGGATGTCAAATGACACTTGACGTTCAGTTAATTTTATTCATGTGTTTTTTGAGGTATTTCATATTAAAATGTGTTTTATAAATTTAATTTTCTCTTTTTTAATAAATGTCTCAAATAATTTAAGAATGACTTTTCGAACAGACACAAAAAGAAAAAAAGAAAACATTCAACGTTGTTCTAAAATATTGTACTCATAAAACCACTGAAAAGTAATTAATAGATTTAGAGTACACAAGAATTTGCAAAGGTTACTTGCATCTTCAAAAGCATACTATTTCGTAATTTATTACTTCCTATAGAAGTAAGAAATTAATGAGAAGTATGTAGTTGTGTTTGGTGGTGCTGCAAAATTTTTTTCTTTTTCAAATTCTTTTAGAAGCATTTTAACAAAAATGATTTAGCTCTTAGTCAAATCTTTTTTCAAACATTTTTAGTAATATTATTCTTTTTTTTTTTTATAACATTCATAATTTTTATCCTTAGTAAAGCATTTTTTTTCCTAAAAGATATTATTTGTTGTCATTTAACATTTTTTTTGATAAATTACTCTTCCCTTATTTGAAAGATGCTCAAGTTATATAACCTTTTTACTTTTATATTGAAAGTATACATTTATCCTCTCAAACTAAAATATAACCATAATATTGTTATAAAATACAATATTGATTTCTTTTATTAAAATATAAATCCTTAAAAAATTTTAATTTCAATATCATTTATTTTGTATTGAAAATCATAAATATAATTTATTTTAAAACTTCATTAAATTTACAGCAATGCTTATGTTAATTATAATATATATTAAATTTAAAGTATTATCTATAAATTAGTTAAATTTAAAAAAATTTTTGTGAATATATTTTGATTTTAATATTTTTTATTAAATAATTTTTTAATTTGTTAAATTAAAGAATCGATTATTTTATATTGGTTACATATATAATGCTTGTTATATTATATAAACAATAAATATATAAAAATATTTATGTAAAAATGAATGTAATTATAACTTCTTTTTTTATTGTAAAGAAGTAAGTGTTGTGTATTTTTTAAAGAAGAGAAAAGTATAAATTTTCAGAATAAAAAAGAAGATTGTATAATTTAGACATAGGGGAGGAGAGATTTTTTTTTTCCTACTAAACATATATAATAGGTTAAATAGAAAAAAAGGTGAATTTTGAAGTTCTTTATCATCTATAGATGGGTAAAACAGGAACTTCATGAACAAGCGTCAAATAACTATTTAGTGAAGATCACTTCGCACATGAATGCTTTATCATTGATTTAATCTTGTTATATGTAAATTTGACAACACTTTGCCAATAGACAAAACAAGTGGTTCAAAACGAAACAAAAACTAATAAATCAAGAGCCTAGCTTAGCATGTAGTCTCATGCATTATTACCATGCATACCCACATAACATTCATTATTAAAAAAATTAAGACAAATCTTTAACATATATTGAAAGTGATGGAGAAGACCGGAGTCGACTTTTGGATTTAACGGGGAAAAAAAAATAATGTATATATCTGACAAAATTCATTTTGCTGCATAAACTTAATATTTTAATTTGTAATATAGATGAAACTAATTAAAAGTAAACTATATCATATAATATCATGGAATCAACGAGTACTTGTCTCACGTCTCGATCATTATCACTCGCTTTTCCATTGACGGTTAACTTAGCTTCTTATTTTAATTAAACACAGAGCCACCACTTCTCATATCTTTGACTAGCATGTGCTAGGTGTGGCTCAGTGGATCAAGTTAACCCAGAAGGCCATCAAAACCAATCCAACCCCCACAGTTAGGTGGAAATTCCTTCAATCTCCCACTGTACAGATCAGATTGTAATATGAAGGAATTTTAACCCAGCTCAACCTGCAAACCTATACAAGTTTAAATTTGATAGTTTTTAATTTCTAATTTTTATACAAACAATGATAGAAATTATTTGCATGTGTTAAATCTAATAAAGTTGGTCTTGAAAATAAATTATTTGACTTAAGAATAGCAAAAGAATATATATATATATATATATATAAACTCGTTTATTTATATTAAAATTTATTATTTTAATTTCAAAAAAATGGTTTTAAAATTAATTTTTTTGGTTATTTTAAATTGTTTTAATTATTTAGTTTTTTTAATATATATTGTTTAAATACTTTTAACCTATGAACCCAACCCAACCCAACCTACATATATACAAGTTGGTTAGTTTGGATTGATTAATATATGTTTAATTTGAACCAATCCAATCTGTGGAACAGTATGTAAATTGAGTTAAAAACTTCTTTAAACTTGAACTAATAATTTTCAAACTCATGACTTGATTAATTGAATTTGCTAAGTTTATATTTTTATTTAAGGAAAACGTATCAAATTATCTGTAAACTCATAATCAAAGTTAATTTATATAGACTCATAATTCACTCAATTCATTTAGCTAGTTTGAATTGAGTTAGATGACTTTGAAGATGTCCTGTTTTAGCTAAAAAATTGTGTCAATTCAACTCAAAAACAAATTTTAAAATGTTCATACAAGAAACTCAATTTAAAATTAGCCTTCTCAACTTGTTTAAATGTTAAGACAAAAAAAAAGTGTCAAAGGTTGTGTTTCAAAATTTGATTGTGTTGAATGACTATTTATGTATTAATTTTATAGAATTTTTCATGTTGAATCCTATGAAATATAGATAAATTTCTTTTGAATTAAATATGATTAAATTATATTTGAATAAATTTCTTACTTTATCTTATATTTTAAAATGTAATTATATATTTTAATAAATATTTATTAATAAAGATAAATTCTTACAAATTTACATTATGAATATATATATATAATAAATCTATTTTTATTTTCACGTTGGTTTAAACTCACGAGTTTAACAATATTAAACTCATCCAATGAGCACGTCTCCAGTATACAATTTCAAAGCCTACGCGGACACTAAAGCCTACTAAGAAATCACCGGTCAATATTGATAGACTAAATTTAAACAAGATGTTGTCGTATTTGAAAATTAATGCAACATTAGCTTTCTAACAGTACGTAAAATTCACAATATTATGATTGAGATTAGTTGGCTAGTGGAAAAATATGAACTGAGCTTTGAATTTCGGTGCTATGATCATTCGCTAGAGTTCAGTCTGAGTTTTTGGAATCTCAAAGGGATTGAAATTCGGTATTTGAATAGTATTATGAATTTAATTTGATTTTGACCATCTATATAAAATAAACGGATCGAACTGTAACATTATGAGAACGCAGACCAAAATTCGGACTTCCTTTTTCTTCATTTGCAATCGCATGACCTACTTTTGATTTTTGGTTTCGTTGAGAAGGATTCAGGAACCTAATTATTATTATTTATTTTCAATAAAGAACACATTTTTTTACCATATATTTTCATTATTGTGTGCATTTAAAGATTCAATTTGGTTTAATTTTGAATTAAAATCAAATTGAATCGAACTAATTAAGTTTGCAAAAAGAAGATCTATTTGAATTCGGCTAGAGTTGTAGTTGATTTTAGCTTGATTTATACTCACTTTGGTTTGGATGTAACTTGACTCAAATATTTATCATCCATTATCCATATAATTAATAAAATATTAACTAATATCAAATTAACCATGGTATAAAAAGTTGAACAACTAATTTTGTTTTATTATTTATTTTCAATAAAGAACACATTTTTTTACCATCTATTTTTATTATTGTGTGCATTTAAAGATTCGATTTGGTTTGATTTTGAATTAAAATCAAATTGAGTCAAACTAGTTAAGTTTGCAAAATAAAAGGTCGGCTAGGGTTGTGGTTGATTTTGGCTTGATTTATACTCAATTTTTTGGATGTAACTTGACTCAAATATTTATCATCCATTATCCATATAATTAGTAAAATATTAACCAATATCAAATTAACCATGGTATAAAAAGTCGAACAATCATTTTTGTTTTATTATTCATTGCATAATCTTTTATTATATCTTTCAAAGTTGCATGACCCAATTTGTTAGTTTTTATGAGAAAGATTAAAAAAAAATAGCACAATAATTCAGTTTAATTCGATTAATAACATATGGATTCGGTTAAAACCTTACTAAGAAGCAAAAACCAAACGCATTTAATTAGTTCTCACATGTAAAATATCGATTTGAACATACTTTTTTATTTTATTTTATTTTGATTGGGGTAATTTATTTTTGAACACCCCTAATACTATAGTAACTAATAAATCATTTTCAAATATTTTATAAAATTTCACGAATATAAATAATTACTAACTTATATATATTTCCCTAAACTTTTGATACCATATATTTATATACATATGATGTTTAAGAATGTATACAAAGATTTTTAAACATTTTATAAAGTTATTTGGTACACGATTTTTTTTAGAAAATAAATATAAATACTCTTCTTTAATTTTAAATTATTTACAAAATTTTTAATTTCAGAAATTAAAAAAAAAATTTCAATATGAATTTTAAGATTAAAACCCTTACCTTAATTTTTTGTTGGTTAATTAACTCTATCAATATATATGTCACGTCAAATTTTATCCTTTATTATTTCTAAACAAATAAGAGTGTGTCTCATGACAAATGAATATATATATATATATATATAAGGTAGCATCTGTATTAATTGGATTATGAGGAAATAAATAAAAGGTTTTACATCATAAAAGATGATAGATAATAGAGTTTCAACATAAAAAGATGTCTACTAATGGCCGAAAGTTGGAGGAGTTTTTGCATTTTTTTTAATTATAGTTTCTTTCATATTAAGAGATACTATACATTTCTTTAGTTAATTAATTTCCAAGATATTAATCACATCCCTAAAATTAATGGCAATATTAATGGCAATGGGGCATCTCATATTCTTAAATTTTTTTATTTTTTTATTTTGCAAAATATAATTGTATTCTTTTTTATATTTTTTAATTAAATATTATATCAAATATAAAAATTTTAAATAATAATTTTTTAAACTAGAATATTAAGACATTAAAATATGCAAGATGCTAATATAACATATATGGCCTATGTAGTTGAATGTTACCCGGAAAAAAAAAAAAAAGAACACTTGCATAGTTAGATATCTAAAATTTAATATCAATATGCCAAATATAATCATCTTAGGCAAATCATACAAAGGAATTAGTGCAATTGGTAAGGAAAAAAAAAGTACTTGGAAAAAGGAGAACATTATTTATTTATTTTGTTAATGATTATTTATTTCATATGCTTATTTTATGTCATATTTAATACCAAGCAATGTATCAAAGGAAATGGAAAAGTTTTCAAAAAAAAAAATTTAAGAAATATCTATTATACCATTATTATCATTATTTAACAATATTTGTTTCTTTTTATTACTTTTTTTAAAGTAAAGATATAAATATCATTTCTTATCTATTGTATCTATTTTTTTTTCCTCTCTTACATTCTATTATATTCTATCTTTTTTTGAACTTGGATCTAGAAGATCCAAGTGCATTGCCTCTGCAATGAGGCAAATGTGAGGAGAAGGCCATAATTAATTAAAAAAAAAGTGTCTTGTGAAACATTTTAAAAGCAATATTTGGATTCTTAATGCAGAGGAACCAACTTTTTTTTCGCTATACCAAAGTTAGCAAAGGACAAGATTTACTATAATGTTTTCCCCCCCTCTCCGGATTGAATACAAGGACTACGGAAAAAGAATGAGAATATTTGGTGGATACCAATGGGGGACGAAGAAAAATGTCGATGATCATGAAAATATTTTTTATTTTTTTAATTCTAATATATGTTGGCAGAGCAATTATTTTGGAAATTCAAAGCTCATTTTGTTTATCAGAATTAATAACTATATAATATCCTTTATGTTTTTTAAGTAAAATACTTTAATACATATCAAATTCAATAATTCTACTTTGTTTTACATAGAATATAACATTCTTACAAAAGTTGAAAATATAATGCAGAAGATCATAAGAAGATGAGTCTACCAAGAAACAAGATAAACAATTAATAACCCGGCCATGTCCTTGAATAGGTAGTTAGGCAAAGATGCCTTTCTTTCACACCTACACCCTATTGGTATCGCAAGTAAAGAGGAATAACACTATGCATTAAATTACCAAAAGAAAAAAAGTACTAGTCATACTACAATGTGAGAATTAAGACCACCTAGGGAACAATATGTACCTTAGAATTGGGGAGAAAACTTCAAGAGATTTCTTAATACATGTATATTTTTGTTAATTTACCACCACATAATTAAATATTTTTTAGTAAAAAATTTAACAATAACCGCGTGAGAATCTTATCTAAATCTCATTCCAAAATTCACAGAATTCCTTCTGAATATTGTATGTCCAACTTGAACAACCAAAGACCTTTTGATGCAATCTTAATTAGCCACATGAGAATTAGAAAGCAATGCGGTATAGCTTAGGCTATCTACTCATTCATCTATCTAGAACCAAAGGAACGGACAATTTGCTCAGTAGATTCTGTATTATTATTCTACAATAATTCTTATGTTAGCTATGAATGAGATCGAGAATTCTGTAATAAGACTAAAATAACAACACAAAGATTTAAATATAAAATTTATTTATTTATTTATTAAACACCTGCTAGGAACTTGAACCTGCAGATAGAAGAAGTATTATTTCTGTGGGCAAATTAAAACCTATTTTATTAGAAAAAGTAATGGAAGGGGGAAGCAGAAAATCAAAAGAAAACTTTGTATGGATCATATCGAGAATCCAAGCCCTTAGTCGTTGGTTGGATTTGTTTTGAAATTGTGATGAATAATATTTTATTATTATACATAAATTTCAAAGACGATTAATCAATCCCTTTGTAACACGCCTAAACATAAAACACCATATGCCATGTCATGTGATATGCTGGAGTTATATGTTTTCAAGAGTAGTGACGAATCTGACTGCAAATCCCATACAGATAAACCAGAATAAACATGAAGCACCATATATTTAAGGTCTTGATCTTCTCTCAAGTTAGCTTATTACATTTATTCAAAGAGAGAGAGAGAGAGTGAAACTGGAACTTCATTTCATTGGCACCGAAAAAAGAAAAAGAGAGACTTAAGAGACAGAGAGAGAGAAAACCCTTGAAGAAAAGCAGAAGCGCAAGCGAGTACAGGAATGATTAAAATGCAGCAGGAGCAGAATCATGGATTCCGCACAAATCTTCCTTGTACTTTCAGGTCGATTTCCCCGGCGGAGGTGGCTTCTTCGCCGGCGCCGGAGAATGGGTCAGAGGGGTTTCTTTATTACTCTCTTGTGGATTGGAAATAGTACTACTTGTGGGGGTCCCACCTGTACTAACCTGGCCGGTCAAGTCCAATGGCTTGGACAGCTCTTCGCCGGCGTCGATGATCTCCGGCGGGAGGACCTGGGACGCTTGTCGCCGATGGCGGGACATGGTTCGCTACGTAATTACCTGTTTCTTTTTTTGGGGGGTAGAGAGATGAGAGAGAGTCGAAGGAAGTGAAGAGGGTGTCGGATGATTTATGGAGGTGGGGGAAGTGGGGTGGAGGATTTGTTTGGTTAGTCAGAAAATTCTAACCCACGCGCTCTTGGAGATTGTGGTCAATGGATTGCAAAACTTCTTTATTCATTTTCTTGATCTGAGGGTATTGTCATTTTATAGTTAATTACATGTTCTAAGTACCTCTATGAAAGTAGCTGATTTTTTTCTTTTTTTTTGGGATCAAAGATTCAGTTGTTATTAATTTTTTAATAATAATATAACGTAGTTTTTTTTAAAAAATATCATTAATGTTGTCTTGAGCTGTAGAAAATATTTATTTTTCATGGTTTTATAAAAAACAAAAAATAGTAATCAATATTTAAAAATTGCACCATAAAAAATATCTTTTTTATACTTTTTACTAAAATAATAATAAATATCTAAAAATTGCCCTTTAACTTTTGTCATTTTTTTTCTTGCAATTAGTAGTGTACATGAAAAACTGTGTAGGAATTGATGAATGAATCAATTGGCATATGCACATATAGGTTAGTGTACATATAACAACAAAAAGTTGTGTTTGGTTGAATCTTTAACCCTATTGCCATTTCTTGGAAAACAAAGATCAGTGTTATGCAACTAATATAAACACCTTCACCTCTATGTCGACGGTCTACCAAAAATTGACACAATCACACAATACATACTCGTTTGAAAAAAAAAGTTTATATTTGATTTCTTATATTTTTGTTATTAAATTTTTTAATCAAACCTTAACATTTGGATTATCCACCTCATCAATCCTAAACCCTAAACGCATGTTTGGTTTGTTGACAGAAAAAGAAAAGGAAATAAAAAATTTGGTAAAATTTTATTTTTGCCTCTATAATTATTATTTAATATTATTTATCATTATTATTCAATCATTAAAAATATAAATATTATAAGTATTTTTTATCTATAAAATTATTTTTTTATTTTTTTATTTTTACTTTTAACTTTTTGCATAATAAAAGTTTTCTTTTTGAAAAAACTAAGGGCATAAATTAATATGAAATGGTGATCTTTCTAGCATCTTTACAATTTCTAACCCATCGAGCGTTCCCTTGCCCACAAATTTTTTCATAAATTTCTTACTCATTCGATTGACAATTTCAACGAAGGCAGTTCTTGAATTTGTCATGGCGGGACACTTACTGCCAACTGCAAAAGCTCACCATCAACGATGAGAACGAATCCATCAATGAGACACTACAATGCGTGCACTAGCAACTCAAATCGCACACATCCATAACTGGAACCAATTCACTCGAATTTATTGATCACATTGAAGTATCAAAACATAGTAAGAAATCAATTAAATTGTTGCTGTTGTTATCATCATCTTTAGTAGCACCCAAATTAATCTAGAGTGCACTTTTTCAATTAAATTTTTACATAATCAAAACTAAGTACTAAGAGATTTGTAAACTATTTTGTTTATAATTGACTAAATTAACATTTTACTATATTATTGAGTTATTTAACATCGCATATTCGCTTTTCATTACATAACATCAATCCATTGCGATTGCTGCTATTGATATGGAGCTTCTCATAACTTGCATAATAGAAATAATTCCTTACAAATAACCTGTACATATATATAGTGCCAATTATGGAAGTCATGTGATTCAAAGATCTCATATATAAAATTCTATGTTCTTTGTTGTTAGTTTGTACTTCAGAAAAGTGAAGATATATAGGAATCTTTCGTGATTTGTCCAAGAAAGGTAACCCACGGGTGAAGATTGTTTTGTTAATGGTTTTATAATATATTGGATTTTGGATATAAGTTTTGGTGATTATAATAACTATAAAATTATATATATATATATATAAAATAATAATTATAATTACTATGTACTGGATAAGAATGCTGACACTGTAAATTCTATTATATTTGGTAACTCATATATCATGCAGAGGTGAAGATTAAGTGTATCTATGAAGGGCCAATGAATGTGTACAGAGTGTTCCAAATAAATTTTGCGTGTTCAAATTTACGAGTTTAACTTCTTAAAAGGTCAGAATTTTTTTATCATGGTTAATTACATCTTAAATCATCAATAAATTTTGGTTCAGTACTAATCGTCTCACACTAATTCAAATTTCAATTGAAGTTAAATTAACCCCCCCAAAAAAAAGACATTTTAAACTTTTATATTTTTTTAATTTATAATTTAATGAATGAATTAAGTTAAAACATTTAAAATATATATAACAATAAAAATCTCAATCTTTTTAAAGATTGAACTCTTCCTATACTAAAATATTTGTATTAATAAAATTTGTATATAAAGAGAAAATTGTTATTCCATTTATGGCTTATTAGGTATGATTACAATATGTATTTGATGAAAGTTACTTGGGGCTAGTTTAAACAATAAAAGTAAGGTGGAGATATAGGCAGGGTTAAGTGTTCGATTTCTCTAATGTATTAAAAAAAAACAAATAATATGTACTTGATGGTCCTTGACCAACAAATTAATTAACTAGTTGATAGTTGATGAAGTTAACCCGCGCTTTTCACAAGCTTCGTTTCTAATTTGGGGTCAAATGACTTTGATTGCTTTTTCTTCAATTTGAACTCATTAATTAGTTCCTCAACGTTGCTAACCTTAATATATAATAGGAAAATTACATTTTATTTCTTGACTGTAATCTAATTATAATGTTAGTGTACTTGAAATCTATTAGTTATGTAGTTATTAGATGTTATATATAACACAATATAGTTTATCTTCGTTTACAATTGACCCATTTTGGCATAGATAATTAATATTGGGCGGAATCCATTGATCATTATAAATATTCATCACAGAATGTTACAAATAATGAAAAACCAACGCAGAACTTGTTTAATGCTAGATCTCATCTTTTAAAATTTTTTTTCTTCTTTCATTGGTTTTTGACCAATTTTTTTTAAAACTAATTTCAACGATCAAATAGCTAGAACCATGGATGATTCATTTATTTTTTGTCAAACCATTGGTCCAATTTGATTTTTTAATCATTAATAAAATCACAACAATAAAATAAAATGAAATAAAATGTCCCAAACAATCATTAATATAATTCAAAATACATAAAATGCCTTCTCCGTGTTTTTTGTACTGTTTTGTAATATATTACATTAACATACATACACACACATTATGGATCTAAGGCAAAATGAGTATCATACTACACAAACCTTTAAATAAAAAAAAAAACTTAGAAAAACCCCTAGTTTAGTTTCTTTTTTCATCTCCATCCCCAAACTCAAATTTTGTAAATATCTATAGATTTGGACATTTTATCCATTCTTGATATTGGAAATAGTTTGAAAAACTAAAGAACTCATACATATAAAGCAACTAATCAAGTTGTAGTCACTGACCAATCGACTAGTCTTGCTATGAAAATAAGAGAATGGATGACTTCTATCAATCAATTAATGAAATTTATCAATCAATCGATAATAACCAAAGAGTAACAAAAGAGTGACGTAGACTAGTAAAAAACAAAACATCAAAAACTTTGAAAAATATGACATGTTAACCCAAAAATCATGTGGGTTTACTCTATAATAGTCAAATAATCTTTGGAATGTTTAGAAAACATTTTGAATTGTCAAAATTAACATGATGGGAACTTTTAATTTTTAAAGGGACAATTTTTGAGAAAAAGGCATGATTGTTGAGGTTCAATGGTATAAATAGTTGGTTTTTAAAACAGGAAATAGATAATGAAAATCTGTCTCTTTTATCTCTTTAGTTTCTCATCATTCTTTTAATTCTTTACTAGTGCATTTGAGAAAAAAATTTCATAATTTCTATGCTGTCTTTTAGGGTGCTTTAAATTATTCTTAAAAGATTTGCCCAAATCCAATAGCAATTAGCAACTAGGAAAGGTAAACATCACTTTAAACACATTACAAAGCATATTGCATTGTTTTCAGATTTTATTATTCCTACAATTTCAAACAAATCTGTTATAATCTTATAACTCTATAATAGCTCCACTTCCTAACACCTAATTGAACCCTAATATTTGGGTCCAATTGCATTTTCCAATTTACTTTATAAAACACAGTATATTAACTTTACGCGCGCACACACACACGATATATATTATACACTTTATTTTATCCACGTACATTGTGATAAATTTCACACAACGCATGCCAATGAGTTAAAGCGTTACTTGAATGTTACGTCTTAGTTTAATATTTAACTTTTTAACTGTCATTTAAAATGACTGGTGAGAAATTGTCACAATGTTATTGATTAATTATGATGCAATTATATTTGAAAGATTAGAAGAGAAAATGCAATTACACCCAAATTAAAAATAAAGCAATGAAATGCAATACATTGTTTTGTGGAAAATATATTGCATTCTATAGTTTTACAGTAAATTTATGTATGTAAAATTTGCTATCGCTTATTTATTAGGTAATATCTAACGTGTTTTGGATGTGATCTCTAAAAATACGAATTATTCTTTATTGATATCTTTGATATTAGAAAATCTTAATAGAAGTTTACTGATATACTTTCAACGAAATTGTTGTAATTATATTTGTTGCTAAGAAAAGGATGAAAAGAACAAAAGAAATCGATCATGGATGGTCACGCGCGAGTGTAGAGAGATGAATCCGAGTCTGCGAGGGAGGGCCAGCTACATATGGGGAGATATGACGGTGAAAAAATTGAATCCAGGTCTCCTCCAACTTAATACGAATAGAAAAATAGAAGAAAAGAGAATGAGTCAAAAAAATAAATAAATCTTATATATATTATTTTTCTCCAATAAAATATCGACAAATTAGTAAGTGAGATATTAAATTTACCTGAGTCAAGTAATTTATCTAAGCCACTCATAAGGTTAGGCCTTTGGTTACCTAACTCAATCTAAAACACCATGCACAACTACTACACTGTTCTAGTTCAACCATACCTCCCATGCCCTAGGTTTAGGTTAGTGGCATTGCCAAACAAGGGCAATATATATATATATATATATTGAAGTAATGATCAATAATACAGAATAAGATTAAGGTATAGGACTTTTATTTTGATTTTGTTTTAAAAGAAGTACAGAATTTTAGGAATATAAAATATTTGACATCATATTTACTTAATTTTAATGATTATAACTGTAAAACTGGTGTTATAAGCTCATTGAGGGAATAAGTTAATTTCATTTACGCGTTTTCACAAATATCATATGATAATAGAAACATATGATGACGAAGAACAGGCTTCATCATATATGACTGGCCTTTTAATGATTTGTTCGATGTAGATCAATTTGGGAAAATTTATAGGTAGGATATTGGTATGCCGTAATACTCAGGTTTTGACTCACAAAAATATCAGGCCCGTCAATTTGTCGACATGTAGTTATGTAGGCATAACAAATTTAAACCCTAGTGCTGTCCTCCTTGAATTTTCAAATTTTCGAATTCAATTTTATTTATTTAAGAAAGGATTTAAAAATAAATAATTTTTTCTTATATTAAAATTCATTTATATAAAATTAAAACAAAAGTGCAATGTTTCAAAACATAGTTAATGTAATTTGAAATTGTCAAATTTCAATAGTATTATCTCTGACCAAGTTCCAAACATAACACCAATTTAAAACATGAGAATTACAATTCTCTCCCACGGGAGACATTAAACTTCACACACCAACCATTCTGTTCTTGTCCCCTCATAATAAACACTTAAAGTTAGACCTCATATGCCTTTTTTTTTTTTTCTCAACAGACATTAGATAAGGGTGGATCCAAAATAATAAACTTCTATGTATGGATTATATATATATATATATAAGTTGTACTTAATTATGTGCATTATGGGATAAATTTGCACGTTAATAAAGCCTAGGTCCATATTAGGATGATTTTAAGGGCATCTCCCATGTTAGTTTAATACGTTTAGAAAAATAAATTGACTTGAGCGTTAATTCTAAATTTTAAATTTAAACAACTAAGATAAAAAACACATTTCCATAATTATTAAGTGAATCTCTCAGGCAGTGTGTTTTAAATTAGATATGTTTGTATATATAATATGCTATCTGCTACGTTAGATATTTTTTACAAATTTTATTTTTTAAGGTACTGATATCTCATCCTAGGATCTCAAATGTAACATTTTGTTTTCTATATAAAATTGTTAGATATAAAAAAAAATTAATGTAAATATGAATGGACTAAAATAATTATATTTCAAATGAAAATATTATTATATTATTATATTTAGTTGGATAAAATGAGTATTGAAATAGAAAAGAATGATAAAAAAGTAATTCTCACATCTCTACATTAAAAAAAAATAAAAAACTAATAATTATAATAAATATAATAAATTGTATATAAATTAAATACAATAATTATTATCAATTTGTACATTTGTGTAAAGGAAATGATTCTTTTCTCCTTCGGATAAAGTTTGATTACCAAATGAGATATGAAAAATAGGAAAAATTATATATGAAGAATTATATGTTAAAAAATCTATAATAAAAAATCTTAAAAATTAAAATTATTTTTATAGATATTAAATACCATCAAGTTTTAAATTTAATAAGAAATTTTTTAAAACTAAATAGTAATTATGATTTTTAAGGATAATTTTATTTTTTAAAATTTTTTATTATAAATTTTACAAAATATGAATATTTAGTTGTAATTTTTTGAAAAGAGAATATTTATTTTCCATCAATTTCTACTGTCCACCCCCTACTAGTAGGCGTAAGAACTTTGCCCAAATATCAAGATTTATTAAAACGAAAAAGAAATATCCGTTTGCCACTAAAACAGTATCAATAACAAGTTTCTTTGATAAAGTGCATGAAAATAACGATTTTTAAATAAATTTAAAAATAATGGCGTTCAAATTTCCAAACTAGTGAACATTATGATACCAAATGAATTTGAATCTTCTTACGTAAGTAGTAGATGATAAGATATTTTTCAAATAAACAAAAATAAAAATTAAATTTTATATTTACTTTTACTTTTTATATTATTCCCTCTTTATACGAAAATTTCTATACCGTCTATCTAGGTGAGAGAATCCAAATGAGAACTGTAACTCTGCGTTGTGGCTAGACCAGACCAGAGATTCTTTCTTTCTGCAACGAAATGTGCGGTTGCAAAGAGGACCCAAGGTGTGTGGAGAATCCATTGGACATAAATATGTGTGCGTGGAAAGTGACCCATGGGTTCACAATGGTGTACGGATGGGGACACGTGGAAGAGTCGCAGAAGCTGAGGCTTGTAGGGCAGTTTTGTTGCGTGGGATGCGTTAAAGGCGTCGGAACAGGAAGTACGTAAATGTTGTTCCACGTTATCCGCTCTCATTATTATTATATTTAATAAAAAAAGAAAAAGATATTTATGATATTATCCATTTACTTTTCGGATCACTTCTCAATCAGATAATTGTGGGGCCTCGCTTGTTTTCCACCACATTATTCACTTTCCCCCCTCCTTCTCTCTCTCATTTTCTGTTCCACGTGAAGCATCAATTCCTAAGGCCATGTTTGCTCGACATGCAAGAAGAGCTCATATTCCTTTATGTCTGGAAACTTCTTACTCAAGAGAGATAAATGGATAATAGGCTTTTTTTAGAAGGTAATGATAAAAATATACAAGTTTATATTGTACAATATTTTTAATTACATTTAAGAAAAAAGAAATCTATACAAATAGATTTTATTGGAGTCAACTTTGAATCTTTTCTATTTTTTTAATTCATTTTCTATCAATTTTTTTAAAAAATAGATATATAAAATGTGAAAAATCGATTTGAGTAATACATTTTATTTAAATATGTGAAATTTATTTAGATTATAAATTTTGCATTTTTATATTTATTTATATCTAAAATTAATAAAAATTAAAATTAAAAAGATAAACAGAACCCAAACTCAGTGGGCCTCGTTGGTTGTGTCCTCCCTCCTCATTTAAAGAATTTCTGATTGTGACAGAGTCTCCTCCCTTACAATGAGTTGAGAACTAAACATGGGATTGAAAAAATAATAATATTTGAAAGAGAATCAAGGTAAGAGGTGTTTGCGATTGCGAGTTATTCGAATTTAATTTGTTAAAAATTTTCAATTAAACTAAACTCATTGACTACTGGCCAAAAAAAAAACTGAACTCATTTACTAAATAAATTAAGTTTAGTAGCATATCAATTAAACTAATTTAATTAAACAAGTCAGCAGAGGAAATTTGATTCAAAACGCAGAAGATTTCTGCGTTTTACAATCTGATGCTTCCCCTTCTTTTACCAACTGGATTTTAGGGCTACTTATGTTTGGATCTGGGTTGAGATTTTAGTGATTAATTGGGCTAATCTTATGAATTGAGTCCAATTTATTTAAGTCCAGTCTATTTGGGTCTAGTTTACTCTTCTTCTTCTTTTTTGGTTTTGTATTATTGGTTTGTTTTAGATATATATATATATATATAACTATTTTTAGATATTTTATTTTATGCATTTTTGCTTACTTTAGTATTTATTATTTTATACGTTGATTATTTGTTATTGTCATTTTTTTATTTGAAATTAATTAAATAGGGCATATATTTTATTTTTCTTTTTTTATTATTTTTGTTAAGTTGATCTTACAAAACATCTATTATATTATCCTATTTGTATTATTTAGATCATTTATTTGTTTATTTATTTAATTTATTTTGATGGCTTGTTTTCAAATTGACATAGCAAAACAAGGTATTTATAATTGTCCCCTTTCTATTTGTTTCTTAGGTATGAAGAGTAAAAATGTAATTTTTGAAATTCTAGTCTAAGAAACAAGATAAGAACATGTATTTTGTTTAGCAAAAGGAAGACAACATATAAAGAAATGAGATGACTTAATTACCCTTGACATGAGTGGATCGAGTTGGACTTAGTAAATGTAAAACATAATGGTGTAAGGAAGAAGCAACTTGACACAATTGAACTAAACCTAAATACGAAAGTGAAAGCAACCCAGACATAATATGGTTGTTGCCCCTTTATGTGTTTTACAAGCAATTTTTGGATGGATAATAAAATATAGAATGGAATGGAATTGTTAGAATGAATTAGGTTATTGTTTATGACTTTTTTTAAGGATGGAATATAATGGCAATAGATGGCCTCCAAGACTCGTCATTACCATCCAAAATTCTAATTTTTGTGCCCTTCCAAATTGAGGAGTAAAGAATGGAATGACTTGCATTTATATGGAAAACTACAAATACACTCCCATTAAAACTCCCAAACAATGGCTTGTAGTTCTTTTATATGGGTAATATTGGAAAAAATTATAAGTCATTATATTTCATCCATGTTATTGTAATTTCCAAACAATAGTAAAGGAACTCCTTCCCTTCCATCATTAAGGCCCCTTTTGGTATGGGGAATATTCTTCATGGGAATAAAAATGAGAATGAGATTGGGAATGAGTTTTGATGGAATACAATATTATAACTCATATTTATGTTTGGTATGACATGAACAAGAATGGAAATACTATTACATTTTATTATTTAATGTAGAAATAAAAATGAATGAGATATCAAAGACCATAATGCCCTTCAATGAAAAAAAAACAAAATATTTATTTTTGTGCAATAACTAAAAAGAAAACTCTTATATGTTACACACCCATAAAAACTCATAAATTCTTTGCTCTTTATCATCAGCTATCACAATTTTAACCTAGACAAGATCCTTTATTCTTAAGAGTTGTGTTAAGCATCCTCCATTATCATCCTAGAAGCTAGTCATCCATTTTGCAACTATCACTTGCAATGTTCAATCTCAGTGATAGGTCCTTAATTCAAGGCAAGGGGATTTGATTATGATACAATTTCCTCATATTCCATGATCTCTTAGTTCAATTGTTTAGCTCAGGTAAGCACTTTCTCCCTTCATCTTTCTTGTTTGTGTTGAAAAACTTATGAATGTTCTCATGGCTATCTCAACCACCTACCATTCCTTCTTCTGTAATTGATTTTTCTCATGGTTGTATCATGTAGTTTTCATTCACCCTTTGATCATAATTATAACGGTACACTTAAAAAATAGATTGGAATAAAGGATGCATGAGTATGAGAGATCTTTGATGATTGGGACTAGAAGTGGTAGTTTTGGATAATGTTATGGAATATGGATTAATGAAGTTCGTCACCTTCTTTATGTGAAATTGTTATTACATTTTCAAGAAGAAAAATAAAACTTTTATTGAAATTCTTTATTTCTTTATTTTGTGCAAAAGAGAAATTTTGTTGTTTAACAATTGGAGGTGAAAGAGGAAAAAGGCTTTTAGGTGATGTGCATTTTGACACATGAAAATATTCGAAACTTGATACACTCTGAAAGGGATGAGAAAGATATTATGAATAGGATTATAAGAAAGAGAAAGGACCTCAGATACGTTCAATATGCTTTAAACAACATAGCCTTCAAATGGAATAATGAAATGCATGTTTAAAACAACTGATTAAATCTAGGAGGTAATTTTTGTCCCCTTGCTGTACTACCTTGTAATTTGTTTGACATTTTTGCATTTGTAACATAATATATACCTAATATGTACACTTTGTTTTCTTTTTATAAGTAAATTAGAATATAGTATACTTGAAGAACAAACAATTTCCATACTATGACAAGTTGCAATGTTTGGAAAGTTAATGGATTAATTCTTAATGTGTAAACCTATAAACAAAGTACTTTTTTATGTACAAGTTTCTATACATCTTATGCCAAATTAATGGTATAATAAGTATTATTTGTAATCAAATACACAGTCCAAGATTATGATCACTTTGTAATTGACCAATTTGTGGAGTTCATCTTATGCCTTTCTTTGCTCTTGGCCTAACCTATGTTATGTCTTGTTACCATGAACATTCTATTAATTTATTTTATTTTAAAAATTGTGAAAGAGTTCTTTTAAAGCTAATGTGCTGTTGAGGAAAAGTTCATGAAACTAATTTAGTGGAAACTTGTCAAATATTTTTATGTCAAATTCACTTATTAGTTGTCACAGCATTTTCAATAAAGCATGATGTGATTCAATCAAGTATATTCTATCAGTTCTACATTAACTTGCTCTGGGTGTCTAACTATTTAAAAGAAAAGGTTGGATTAGTGTTTAATGAATAATATATATACATACATATATATATATATATAAAGTTTTTGTCAAGTGAAGAACATATACTATAGTCAAAATAAGTTATAGACATGTATATGTATATGTTGAATAATGCAAAAGATTTTTTTTCCTAGGAATAAATATAATTTTGCTGAACAAGTATTAATTTTTTGAAAGAAGTATAATTCTTTGAAGGCTTATTGTAGACATATTATGTTTCTTCAAAATGTATTTAAAATATAATGGAAATAGTCAAATTTTCGTTGCTCCATCATATATGCCACACTATAGCAAAAAATTTTAAATTATTTTAATTGGTAATATAGTACTAAATTATGCAGAAAAAAATGTTCCCTTATTATATTTTTAAAAAAATATTTGATAAATTTAGTCTTGCCACCCTAAAAAAAGTCATACTACTGATCCACTTATAAAGATACTCCAAGAACCAAAATTCAACTTAAATAATTCACCTAAATTGCAATACAGATTATGTTTCCAACGTAAGTTTGTAATTTAGTGCATTTTAGAAAAAATGTGACATAGTGATTGATAATCTATTAGTTTATTATAACTATGAGAAAGAAAGAAACTGGAGAACTAAGGGAAACATATATATATATATATATATAAAATAAAATCAATGAATAAACTAATGTCTTGATGGTAAAAGTTCTTATCCTATGACACTTTTATATTTCAAGTGTTAGCTCTTATATATAAATATTATAGTAATCAACAAAACACCTTCACTCCATTACAAATGTCTTGTATAGATATTCAAAGTTTGAAGCATACTTTCATATTTACAATCTCATAGGTATCCAAACTTTAAAGGTAGGTAGATACTTTAACCAAACTTTGAAGTATCAACATACAAATATGTACATCTTCATATTGTCATTTAAAATACTTTTATACATATCCACAAGTGTCTTGCATAGAAAGACAACAATAAATACCAACTTTATCCTATTAAAATACTTGTGTCCTATACAAAAGGACAGCATACTTGACTTAAACAAAAGTTAGAAATTTCTAATTAACATACAAACCCCAAAAAGCAGTCAATGTTACCCAAAATACGTTTATATAAAGTTATGATGAACCTAAGATGCCTTACGATAATGTGGTATTGTATGGAACAAAAGCATCAATGATTGATAATTGCAAAGCTTACTTAAAGCAACATCAATCTCATCTTTGGTTAGGACTTCAACCAATTGCAAATCAGTAGAGTTGGCATATTTTGTTCTTCATCTCTTTCTCACTTATTGATGGAGTACCACGGAGCTCATATGACCACCATCAAGGAGACAATGCATGGCCTAACTATGAAGGAAAGCTTGAACAAATTGTTGAACATGTGGGACGTGATGTGGAGCATGATATTGGAGCTAAACGAAATTCATCTATTAAAGCCTAAAAATTCAAGCCCAATGTGTTTAAAGATCCATTACAAGATATTGGAGGCCTAATGACAAGAACAATATCCAAAGCTACGAAAGAAGATCTTAATTGTTTAATCCATGAATTGCAAGACTTATAGCCCATTTTTAAGAATCAAATGGTTGCCCTAAGAAGCTCTAAATAGTATATTAATATGCTCCCAAGTAGCCTAAGATTTGGCTAGAGTTGAAGGCCCAAAAGAAATCCTATTAGAACAGCTTACTTAAAGCCTCATGTGACTAGCATGCGATCATTAATTTCTAGACCATATAGAAAGTTTCTATTTTAGTTGTTTCAATAAGGCCATATGGTCAAAACTTATGCTTAAAGATTAAGTTAGTTTCCTTCATTTTATTTAGTTGCTTAAAACTTACAAATTAAGTTATTATCTTTTAGGAAGTTTTAGTTATATTTTATTACTGTTTGAATGGCATCATTCTTAACTCATTTTGTTTCCAATTTCTTGTGAAAGATGATGCCATCAATACGATAGTAATTTAGAAAGTTTTTAGAGTCTAATTTCCTATAAAAGGCCTCATATGTACTCAGAATGGAAAGATGAATAAGAATTTCATTTTTTTCATATTGTGTGAGAATTTATCCTATTCTCCTTATGTTCTTGTGAGAATGCTTGACTTATCAAATGAGTGATCTTCTTTTGTGACGTCTTGAGGATAGGGTTCTAAGAGACAGGTTCTCTTAAGGTTTCACCTTTGACCAACATCTTTTATCCCTATTTCTTTTAGTGTTTCAATTTTTTTTTTTGTTGCTAGCCGGTCTTGAGGTAAGATTCAAATTGTGTAAGGTTCTTAAAGTAAGTCTCTAGCGTAGCCAGTGTTTAAGTGGTAGATTGAAGGCCACCTTGCATTTTGATGGCAACCTCTTTCAACACGTCCACATACTTGTCATCTAAGTGCTTCTTTTCCTTTTTCATAAGGATGCACTTCCCTCAGCTACATTATTTGAAGGCATTTTAAAATAAGATATAAACATATTATTAGCATTAAGGTCCTTTGTCTCATCTAGATCAACTTCCTCTATAGCACTTATATTGCCAGTATCTATATCATTCACTATATCAAAAGCAAATTGCACATCCCTCTTAGTAGCATGGTTTTTCCCAAAGATGATGGAAAGTTCATCAAAATATGAAAATTTCTTAAAGATGCAGCCTTCTTATGGGACTATGTAAAAGGAAAAGAAAATGAGTTAATGAAATACACAATGTATAGAAATAAGATAAACATAGGTAGCTAGATAAAAGTTTATCTTCACATAGGCTTCCCATACATCTTTGTTTGCAACTACACATTTAGTTTGGCTATCCTACCTAAATCCACTTGTATTTGCACCATATATCATATCATGCAGAGTTTGCCAAATTGATTTCAAGGCTTTTAACTAGGATTGCATATGTAGATATGCTTTGAGGTTGCATCTAGGCAATTTTTACTCAAACATACATTTAAAGGCTTGCAAATACCCACTCCTAAAACTATTATTAGCAACACATTTGCTACTTGTTTTGAGGTCAAATAAGCATTGAACTAGCAAACTATCTTCCTCAAATGTCCACACATGCTTAGTAATTTAGGTAGCACTTGGAGTACTAGATTGGCTTTGTTCTTCCATTATGAAAAGCTAATAAAAAAGACATGTACAAGCTAAGTGTAAAATGCAAATGCAAAGATAATGTGAAATTGACATTTAAATGCCAAAGTTGTAATACCTTAAAAACAAAAACTTTCCAATTGGGTGCCAAATAGTTAGTAATCTAAGGATAAAAATAAAAATAATACTTATTAATATAAATTGAATTATTAAGGGTTATTAAATAATGATCAAATAATTTTTAAATTAATTATGAATCTTATACATTTTTCTAAGTACTTTTTAAAGTATCTTAAGGATTTAATTGAAGTCCATCAAAATTACCTAAAGCGAGAGAACAATTTTAGCTCTTGCAATAGTGCAATTTAAGCCAAAAAATATAATAATCCTCTACTAATTCTTTCTCTCTTTATTTTCTTCACCTTTTCCTCATTTTGCATGCCTCATTTCACTGCATCCTTGAAACTTCATTCTTTCCCATATATTTCCATGAAGCTCTGCATCCTTATTTCATTCAGGTGCTCTAATGCAAGAGTTGCTTAACTGTTGGTTTCATTATCTTCCTCCCATATCTATCATCAACCTTCTTTTTTTTAGTGGGATTTCATCGTTAAAAGTCTGGTGTGCCGTTACTATTTATACATCATCATTCTTTTCATTATTTTCTTTGTTTAGCTATGTTTCATGAAGGTTTTGTGAAGGTAACTTTCACCTTCTTTCTTCACCTTCTCCTCTTCATTTTTTCCTCTTCTTCCATCCTTGTTAAAGCATGATTGTTCATGCAACTTTTCTCCCTTCATTATGCTATGGGTGAACCTATAAATTTTGGGCTTTCATTCTTGAATCTTTAAAGTGTCAAATTAACACTTTCATCTTCTTCCTTCAAGCTCTATTAAATAAGTTCTAAATCTAATTTGAATTATAAAAGGTTGGATTGAAAAATCTAAATTCAAGTTTTGCATTTGAGATAGTAAAGTATGCAAACATTTAGGGGTTTATGTTTTAGACTACATAAATAATTATAGATGCAAGTTGAGTAGTTAAAATGTTTATTTAATGTTGAACATAATTTTAGATAATATCGGAGAGACTCCTTCAATTGGAGTTTAACTTTAAGCAATATGAAATAAACCTCTATTATCGGTCTCAATTAATAAGTGTATAAATAGCAAAGTGATACTTTTGTTTTATTCCATGTTATATTTTCTTATCCCAAACTTTATTTTATGATTTATATGCTTAGCATCTTGGGGGAAATAAAATCTGTTTTCAAAACTTCAAATTAAATGTTCTGACACAAATATAGGTGCATATACATATTTATATGGAGAAATAATAAATAAATTAATAGGCAAATAGACAATTGAAATGTGGCAAAGATATATACTTGTGGAATGCAAAGAAAGGAATTGGTAAAGTGAAAGTAGTGATGTATATATACATATATTGTAAGTGAAATATTTTATTTTTATTTTGTTATTCTATGTTTTATGATAGCTCCATTAATTGGTAATTTTTTTTAGTATTTTGTTACTTCATTGTTTTACATTTAGTTATCTACAATACTATTTTATTTAATGTTATTATTTATTTTTATTTTTTAAAATAAAATAATGGATATAGATTTGGTTAGGACCCGTAATTGTTAATAGAGATAATGACTTAGGTGCACCCAAAATGAGTTGTAATTTTGTGATATCACTGCAATGTGATATATTCAGTATAACAATTTGAGATACTTGATGTGTATTGTGAAAGCACTAGAATGTGATTTATTCAATGCAACGATAAGAAATATGATATTGTGGTTTGATAATGCAAAGACAATTAGTGATTTGGTTCCATTCTATGATACTTTTTTAATATTTAGAAAATTTAGTTGTTATCCAAGAATTTCTTATTTATTAAATAATTGTCTTTCATTTCAACTATAAAATATAATACTGTTTAAATTATTTATTAACTACTCGATTTCTAAAAACTTAAACATGTGTTCATTTCCTTCTACACACTTTGTTATTTATATGCTCACTAAACCAATGGTAAGTTTATTCCTTTCTTTTATTATTTTTTATATACTAGTAGGTATGAAAGTGAGGTGATTTGGAAGCTTACATACTACCAGACACATTGAGTATGTGCTTAATCTTATGTAGTTGGTGTTAGACTCTATGATGTAGTGGTATATAAGTGTGGGAGAACTTTGGAGACAATAGGTGTCGCGTCTTTTGTAGGGCCTATTATGGCTATTTTGAACATGTGCATATACTATTTTATAATTTTCTCATAAATTATTTTGTTAAATGTAACTTGATATTGTTACTATTGGTGTTGGATTGAACTACTATGCAAGTTAGAATGTCCAACTTTTAGGGGAGGTACTGTCAGATTCCTAACAACCCCGAAATAAATTATATGATATACATGCATACTTTCAAAATATGTAGATTATATGTATTGGTTTGAATTTGTGGTATTATAATTAAGTTTAGATTTGTGAGGCTTACTAGTCTAAGTTAATCACTAGATTGGTTTAACCTATATGCCATTCATGCCTAAAAAATTAGGTCATGACAAAAGTTATGTTACATCATATATACACAAATGTCAAAATACAAATAGGAACACATAACTAAAATCCTTTTAGAAGCTATGTGCGCCCTAAATTATTGGAACATTTGGTTTGCTAAATTGTCTGATTAATTACTCTAAGTATCAATTAGCTCTATGATCAATATAAGATCATTGTCAAAAGTGGGAGTAATAGCTTCCATGTCATCTAAATCAACTTTTAATGGATCTACGACATTTTCTTGCCCTGCAAGTTTATGCAAGTAACAAGCAATAATGACATGATTATTTGTTCTTGTTAGGTAGAAGGCCATACTTTTAAGAATTGTCTATTTTAATTTCAACATTCCAAGATACACTTAATTACATTACGTGCATATGAGTGTTTCATATTGAAGCACTCATATGGGGTAATGGGTTGGCGATCATCTCTCTAATCATTTAGGTGGTATTAGTGATAAATGTACATATAATATATATATATATATAATGAAAGACAAGATAATTGATGAAAAACATGATTTACTCACCTTTGGGTACTTCCAATCCATTCTTCATGCTAATAGCATCTTGTAAATAAATTGTTCATCTGGAGAGCAAGCCCTTAAGGCATTAGTGGTTATTTTCCTTTTTCTATTATGATACCTAGATTTGTCTTCAAGGTGCACTTTTATCTTGATGTGTGTTCCATTTAAAACTCCCAAATAGTTCTAACCAAAGAGGCTAGAAAAGATTAGTCTTATAAAAATATAAAATTTTATACTAAAGTAATCATATTACTTATTTACCTTAAACCCCATCTTTCATCTATTGAATCCTTGAGAACAAGCTATGATGTTTTGAATAACTCCCCTTGTAAACACATCATAACATTTTAAATCAAATTGAACTATCTACTTATGGTTTCTCTTGATATTTTAAATTCAAATTAGATAACTCTATTCTTGACGTGATGGGCAAGAATGTATTAGTATATTGCTACTTATTCATCCATTATCATATTATGGTAGGTTTTAATCCCCCTATATTATCAAGCATATAACATAGTCAATCGAAAGTTGTCATATACATCTTAAGTTGGTTAAAGTATGCGACGTCACTATTATAAACTAATTCCTTAAGGTAAACTCTCTTAGCATGAAAGTTTAATGTATACGTTCTATTACTAATGCATTTCCTTTGTATAGCACAAATGACGCACTTGGTAAAGTAAAATGTGTGCATATGATAAACAACATTGAACTGCCATATCAAAAGATGAATGATCATTGCTCTTCTTGCTTGGTCCATAATTGTGGGAAGATAAAGGCATTAATTAAAAACTATATTGATTGATAAAGATTAACTAATAATCACAAAAGATAAGTTTCTCCAAGATTCGGCCAAAAGGTGAGCCTATTTTCTATTTAAGAAAAATTATAGCCATATGATGTTAATTGTATACACATAAGTTTGGAAAAGAAGTTGTAGCATATTTTATATTTGCTGCAAATGAACTTCAATGCTTACTTGTCAATGTCACCTTGAACCTTGATAGTTGCATGAAATTGCAATTATGACTCCTTGGAGGCTTTTTCAAGCCAACCACTAAGCCTATCTTTAGAGTAGCCATTAATAGATGAAGAGAGATCATTCATAGACAAGGAAAAACTAAATTCCACATCTTTCTTAAAATCAGAAATAGAACCAATGTTAATTGGAACATTCCCTGACAAATTCTTATTACCTTTTTTAAGAAATGGGCCTCTCCTTTCTCTGTTCTTCGAACTCGTCCTTGGAGGTCTCTTTTTTTATTAAGTTAAAGTTGCTTGAGAAGTTAAATTCCACCTTCATTCTTTTCAATTCTCGAATTTGAGTTTCTTCTCCCACATCAAGCTTCTTCTTTTTTGAATTAGGACACTACAACTCATCACTTGCATTTCTCTTCAAGTTAGGCTTCTTTAGGCTTTTATTAAGTTTAGTTTCATAAGGATGATAGGATAATATGACTAGTTCCCTACCACTTGTAAAATCCTTTTCATTAAAGGTAGCTCAAAAAAATAATAAAAATTTCCCTCATACATCATACTTAGGCTTTTAGGCTCTCTATCCAAGGCCCACTTTTGCTTACCTTATTCTTAATATAAGCCGAATCATTTTAAGATCCAAAATTCTTTTTCCTCTTTCCCTTCATGTAAATTATTTTCTATTTTAACTTCTTTTTCTTATCACGTTTGCATTATCACGATCATTACTATCCCCTACAACAACCTCCTACTCTTTATATTTTCCCTAAAACCATTATTATCATTGTTGCCTCAAGAATTACACCTATTCACTCCACCCTTGTCCATGCTTTACTTCAATGAAGAGTTTTCACATGCCACCTCCTTTATGCCATCCCCTACACCTTGACCTTTTGCTTTTTCTAAGAAGTAAACAATAGCAATATCCTTCATAGGTGCCACCCTAAGTCTAGCTCCAAACCTCATTCTTGTTAGATCTTGAGGAGACATTACTTTTTCTTTACTACAATTTTTTAAGTCATACCCTAATCTATTGTAATTTTTAGCAATAGTTCTATAGTTTTTCATACTTAACATCAATCCACAATTATGGTAATCTAGGTTTAGGAATTTCAAAGCCATTTACCAAAGGTCTTGTAGTATTAACTTCCACTTTTGTTCTTGCAAAACTTTTTTATAAGACCACCTTTGACTTGAGGCTTTTTGTAGGTAACAACCTTTTCCACCTTACTACTAAATCTTATGAGGTTTTTCTTTGACAAACCCTTCCTAGAAAGCTTTTGAAATTGAACCCAAAATAAGCAATGCTTCATATCAATTTCTTGTAATGACAGCAATAGAGTCCATAGCTTCAGAATTAATAATGAACTCATAACAATCTATAGGCAATCTTTCAAAACTCTATCAAAATCCTCCTTACCTTCGAAGTTACAGATAAACTAATTTTCTCCTACATCATTGATTTATATCCTTCTTTTTAGATTCCAACTTCCTAGAATTAAAGATTTAGCCATGGACTTGTCGATAGCTTTACTTGACATAAGTTTTCCCATAACAGTAAGCTTACTTCTTTCACCTTCTTCCACTTCATTCCAATCCAAACCCACATAGTTATCTTTTCCATTGCCCCTTGTATTAGTTTCCATCTTCATTGTAAAGACCGTTCTAGTAAATATAGCCAAGCAATAAAACATATCAGAGCTCTAAATATAATTACAAGTTGAAATTGATCATATGAATGGATTCATAGATCTAAATTAGCCACAAATGATGCACCACTCAATAGAAAAGCTCTCACCAAGGAATGAGTTTTTCTCTCACTTAGGGGAGATATTTTTAATTAATTAATTAAAAAATATTTATTTGTGAGAGAAAATAAAAATATTTAAAAAGAACTAATTCTTTTAAAAATAATTAAAATGTGGTTATTTTTAAATTTAAGTGAGTCAATCATTGTTAGACTTAATTTTAAATTGAATTTTAAATTTTATATAATGTCATAGCAAACTAGACTGGGGAGTAACTAAAATTAAGAGCTTAATTACATAAAAATAAAAAATGAAATATGTAAATGAATAAAATACCAATATATATATGTTTAATATAAATAAATATATCTTGAACATTCAAGAAAAAGCTAAATTAATATTATGTCTCTAGAAAAACTAAAAATCTAATGATTGACTTTTTTTCTTTTTTTTTTCTTTTTGGTTATATGGTATGAGTATTTTTTTTTTGGGTCAACTTATGTGTCAATCAAAATTAAAATCCTAGTGAAATTAATTTTGATAATATACAAATTTTCAAGTTTTACTAAGAAGAGAAACAATATTTAATTAAAAAAGTAATTATGTATCATTCGATTTATAGATCTAAAGATTAATACATTAAAAAAAATTCATCTATGAAATAAATTAAGACTTAATAACACATATAACTAGATGCCTACAACAAAAAAGAATAAAAGAATTAAACATTTATAGTGCATAGCATCTTCTTATTAAAGTTTGACTACTGCAAAACATACTTGATTATTAAGTCTTTTGAAAGACCACAATTGCACCTTGTCATTGTGTTTAAGGTCATTGAATTGCATAATGCTATTCCAATGTTTGTGTTACACCCGTATATGGGCATAACTAGCATAATTTATGAGTTGAACTCGCATTCGTAAGATAGTTAACTAGAAACATAAACAGAGGCAAAGCAATGATAAAGTAAAACAAATTGTTTTTTTAGGAGTTTAAGGATGTTTTTCTTTGTTAAAAGGTTCACATGATAAAACAAAAGGATCAATTATATGCTAGTTAATTTAACTTTTTGTAGAAATTTTAGTAGAGTCTTCCCTAAACATAAGACTATATGAAATTTCTACAAATAGCCAAACAGCCAATCAAAATAATTAAGAGAACTCTGCTCTCAATCTAAAGCACTAAAAATAATAAATGGAGGGTGGGGAAACCCTACCTGTGCATCAGTGAAACTATAACTAAGAGGAAATAATATACCTAATAGAAATCCAATAGTATTTCACAAAAGAAGACCCTAGCAAAAACCATATAGGGCTTAACAACCAAAAGCAGTCATTCTTGTGTTTCCGAGGCTAGTTCTAGACCCACACTACCATCTGTAATGAAAAGAAAGATTTAAAGGAGTGAGTTCAAGTCTTAATAAGTAGATAATAGTAACTATGACAGAAACATATGCTATGCATAATAGCCTACCTTCAGACTTGAAATTTATACTAAAAACAAAAACAAAAACATGGTATCTATTAAATATATTATTCATCATTTATAACAAATAATTCAATAATGCCCATAAACCAACCTTTATAAAATCATTCATAAAGATGCAATTGATGCATCTAAACAAAACCAATTCAAACATATGCAAACAATCACTTATAGAGGTAATTATACAGAGGGGTATCTTACGCCTAACATTTCAAACAAATTCACATGTGATGACCAACACACGGGGTTAGCAATAAGCCTCCTAACTGGGATTCGGATCAAGGTGCACCAGAGCTAACAACTATTGTTGTTACCTGCAGGGTTATTAGATGTATTATGGGTTTAACACTACCACATATTAACAAAAGATGGATTACATAATAAAATAATTAATTACTAAGTATTTTTAACTAACTAATCAACTACTAAGATATTTTAAGAACAATAATTTGTAATTCTTTTTCAGACATAATGTAACAAAATCCAATTTATAAATCCATTAACTTACAATTTAACAAGTAGTATAAATACTCATAGCAAGTATTATTTACTCAAAGTACAAGGTGACATTGAAATTCCTTTGGATCTTAAACTGACTAGGAACTTGATAGGGGATTGTCTTCAGAATCTCCTATAATATACAAAAACAATTTATGTCACTAAATAATATATTAAATTACATTAGGGTCAAGTTACTCTTATTTATTATTATCTTTTTTAAAAATATAACTTTTATATTCTACCAATGGATATTCCTACTTAGACCCAATATTTAGGTCCTAATTAACATAAGGTTCCTACCTCCTTAGCTATACCATTTAACCTTCTAAATTACAATGTTAATTAAATTCCCTTTAGTCCTCAAATTTTTCTTACCATTCAAGAAGTTACATAATTAAAATTCTATCTCAAAAAAATTATTCAAGTAGTTTGTCATCCTTTAACGTAAACCTAAAGCCAACATATAAGGCTACGGAAATTTCTAATTTTATTTAACACTTTAATTCACCATCTCAAGAAGAAGATCTTTAACTTAAACTTTTCCCTATGTAGCCACAAGAAGAAGTTAGAACACTTTCCCACAACTTGAGGAGTTAAAAACAAGAAGATCTTTAACTTAAACTTTTCCCTACATTGCCACAAGATGAAGTTAGAACACTTTCAAAGATTTAATTACCTTCAAGCATAATCTGAACTTCAGTAGCAAAAGAATAATGAAAGGAGATGATTCTTACCAAGAAATTAATGGAGGAATAAAGTGGGAGGGAAACAACTCACTTAAAGCTTAAAACCCAATCCAAACGCCACTTTCACGTTGTTACCATGATGAAGAACAGGGCACACATTACAACTAGTTCAGGGGCTAGTTTCATGGCATACAAGGCAACTAGAGTGCAGGTGAACAAAAAGGAAGGGAGGAGAAAAAGAACAAAGAGAATGAAGAGGTTTGAGAGGAGGAAGAATGGAAAAGATGGTAGAAATGGAGAGACCTATAGTTGAGCTTCAACGCATCAAGGAAGAAAAAGTAAAGTTACACCTAAAGCATTCTTTATTCCTACTTTATTTTGTTTTATAATCTACCCAATCATACTCAATTCTTAAGTTAATAGGAACCCAGATGAAAGAAATTTTTTTAATATGTCATAGTTTGAATCATATTATAAATTGAGCATTTTGTCATCAGCCACTTCTTCAAAAATAAGTTACACCTTCAAAGACTTAGATCCAATACTAACACAGGAATGAATACCTGCAAGCTTATTATACATTGCATGTGTTTCTAACAACTTTGCCTCTTCTTTTTTAAGAAAGTTCATGACTTCCTTTGGAATCTTGTTCTTTGGGATTGAGAAGCAATCATGGTTTGAGCTCACTTAACAATTGAAAAGTTTTTTATTTATCGTCATTTTGATGCCATAACCTCCCATATCATCAATTTTTCTCTTTTAACTTCACGACAACATTAATGTATGAATAAGATTCATCTATTGTGGTAGCTTTAGTGGCCTCTTATTTATTGGAAGAAGCACAAAGGGGAGGCTATTAATAGTAGCCTCATGATGGTAAGGAGAATTATATTCACATTGTTGATCTTGGTTTTTCAAAGAACTCTTCTTAAATCGTTATCTTCTTGTGGGTTCTTTCTTCGTCATCCATTACCATTCATGAAACTCCTTATCTTTATCAAAACCATAAAGGAAAAGCAAATTTCAACATTGTCTTCAAAATTATCAAATTCTTTCTTTTGAAACATTCTTTTTCTCTCTCTTCCACCCTAAAAATTTTTTTTTAGTTTATTTTTTATTCCAATTTGATATTAACTAAGTCACTGAGAAGATGATGATGATGATGTCAACAACCTTTCCTCATGTACAAAAAAAAGAGTCATTTTTAAGTGACTAATTAGCTAATTTGCCCACCAAACATAAGAATGGATTAAAATTAAGTTGTATATGTATTCACTTAATTGGATTGGAATTTCTATCGATGTTGGCAAAAAACAAATCCTACCCAACTCTCATAGTGTGGGCTAACAAAATTTCTCTAAAATTTGAGGATTCTCAAAAAAAAAAATTTCTACTTAGAGATTTTTTTTGGAAAAAATTGGGAGAGATTTTTAAAGTATTTTAAAAATAAGAATAAAATTATATTTCTCAGTGAAATTTTATTCTTATCAATTTTATCTAAGTATTCTTAAAATTTATAGTTATAAATAAATATATATTACTAACTTTTGTTCTTTATTAAATTATTTTTAAATTTATTTGTATTTACATTAATTTAAAATTTTTAAAAAAATTATCTAGCTCATCTTCCATAACCTTATTTTTGAAAAAAAAAAAACCTTAAATATCCTATCTCCCCCAATCTTCCCCCACAACACTCATCAGTTCACACGCGCACACCTCACGGGGAACGCCGACCAAAAATCCAGTAGAGAGGGACCCAAAAAAAAGCCATTTTTCAGAGGAGTCACGAGAACCTTTTCTCTAAGTTCTCGGAGACCGTGACCTCGACGTCCGAAGGAGCATCACCAGAGAAGACGATCGAACGCTGCGTCCGCGCCGTGCGTCTCAGCTGGGCGAGTTGTAGCTCTCGGCCTAGACCGAGGGAGGTAATCTTCGAAGCCCTTTCTCCCATCTTCGAAAATCCACTCCCCATTTTTAATACCTGACCATGGGTGTTGTTATATAGGTTGTGTTTTCTGTTTAAGTGTGAAATTTACTCCCCATTTTTTATTTCTGACCACGGGTGTTGTTACGTTGGCTGAGTTCTCTGTAGCTTCCTATTTTAGTTCATAAACCATTGATGGTATTATTCTAGTTGTATGCCTTACAGTTCTCTGTTTACTGTCAATATTAATTTCTTATTTTGTTCCATAAACCGTTGATATTTCGTGAATTCTCTCTTAGTTTTTTGAGCTTGATCTGAGCTTGTTGGAAAACTTAACAAGGTCTTTGAGCAGGAGCGGGGAGGCACTGCCTGGGCTGGCATCCCTTGGTGCACCCTTTAGCAAATAAAAAAGAAAAAGAAAAATAAAAAAATATACACTGATGCAATGGTGTGTTTAGACTGAACAAGAGTAGAAGATGTGGCTGTATTGTCTTCCTGGATCGTCTTTGTCCTGCATCTGTTAGGGTTTTGGAGAGTTGCAGTTTGCCTTCATCCATATTAGACTGTACTCAATGTTACAATCGAATGTTCTATTTATCCATAGTACATTAACATTTCTGTAACTCGAAATAGAAAATTACCACGGTATTGTTGGATATGGTACAATGTATTTTTTTTTAATTCTCTCTATATTTTATTTTCTCCATTATCTATTTTCTCTGTTTCTAAACTTGTTTAGATTTTGGTACTATGCATTAAACTTGTTTGATAGAATGTTTTATGCTTTTATTTTATGGTAAGAAACTGTTTCATGCCTTTGTTTAAACTATGCTTTTGTCCTGATGGCATAATGCTTTGTAGCTGATTGACAAAATGCTTGAAAAAAGGAGAAAAAAAAAGGATTTCTTTGTATGGGTAACTGGCCTTGGGTTTCTTAGATCTCTTGATGCACGTGTGACTTTAAGAAAAATGGAAAATGCTGGTCTAGGAATAAAGAATGCTTCGTATGAAACCAATTTACTAAGTATGAAGTCTCACTTGGCATTGTTATAAGTGAAGTTACTGTTACGTGGCAATATTTGATAGCAAAAATTTCTCCACTACTCACCTAAAGATTTGAGCAGAAGCATTTCACTTGTGTTTCTGTCTTTCAAAAGTTTGATTTGTCCATTAAAAGCCAAATTTGACTGAAGTTACACTTTCACTTGATGATTATCGAGATAGTTCAACAAGACAGATTGAGACAGATCGACACTGGTTCTGGTTCTTTGTATTGCAATATTGTCTTGTATTGTCAGAGCATTTTTTACTTAATTACTCTTCTGAGCTAGAAGTTTAGATTATAGTAAATTAATACTTTGGTATCTACTCAAATATGATATTTATGTTGCAGGAACTATATTATTGAATCTGGTGCATGACCTTACCTTGTACAATGGCTGATTCATCATTTTTTGATCGGATGATCTGTCAGCTTCGTACAACATGCAAGTATGACTTCCTACATATGATGCTTAGTTAAAACTGTCAGCAATGCAACGGCCAATGTCACTTCGTTATAAAGTTGTGTTGCTTGACTGACTGCCTTTTATTAATTTTCACTGCTAAGGAATGTTTTCTGTCTAGTATATTTTTGTCTCTAGTAAGTCCCAAATTTTTTTTGGTTGGTTTAATATCCATTAGGAATATGTTCACTGCATCATACTATTTTATGCCATTTGAGTGCAGATTTGTTCCATTGTATGTATAAATCAAGAAATTGTAATTTCTAATCTTTGTAAAGTCCTAACAAAATATAAAGGGGAAAAAACCATAATATTGGTTTGCTTGAATCTTTTGGTTAATTCAAATTACAGCTTTGTTGTTACATTGTAATGCCCTTACTTTGTAGACAAAGGCTATTGCTTATGCATTTTTCTTATCTCAACTGATTCTCTTACCTTTTTTTTCAAAGTATTAAGTTTCTCTTTCATTTTGATGAAAATTTTCTTGTGATGATAATAGGTATTATACTGGTTATCCAAAGGATCTTGGACCATCAAGGGTTATTCATTTTACCTCAGAGCGTGAGTTCATCAAGCTTCTTCATGAAGGTTATCCTGTCGTTGTTGCATTTACTATCAGGTGGAGTCAGCACCTGATTTTTTGTTTGGTTCCCCTACTTTGCAGTTGACTTTAGGTCCAAAATTGAGAAGAAAATGAAAAAAAAAAAGAAAAAAGGAAAAAGATTTTGGAATAACTACAAGCTAATTATAATGCAGGGGTAACTACACGAAACATCTTGACAAAGTATTGGAGGAAGCTGCTGTTGAGTTTTATCCACATGTGAAATTTATGCGTGTAAGTTGTCGTTGATGGCCATTTGCTAGTGTCGAAGGTTGATTCAATGACATATCACTTTATAAAGCATAGTATTCCCTTCTCTACTGATAGAAACATGAAAACACAGACAGATGCACATGGATGTACTAATCAGTTTGTGATGAGTTGTAAAGTTACTTTGAAGGAGTGTAAGCATGCAGTGAAATTAATCCTTGTCAATTCCCCTCTCTTTATTGTTTACTGCTTATGATTCTTGTTTTCTTGTGTTTTTTCTAACGGAACCTATTTTCACTTCACAGTACTTTTCTGCGTAGTCTAGCTTTTTTATTACACATTGATGAAATGGTTATTTTCTGGTATTTTCCAGGTTGAGTGTCCAAAATATCCTGGGTTTTGTATAACACGGCAGAGAAAGGAGTATCCATTTATTGAAATATTCCATAACCCGGAACAAGTATAGTACACCTCACCTTGTTCACTACAATCTTACTGCTCTGTCTCAAAGCCTCGTGGGAAGAGATTGTAATAGTCTAATAGATCCATTCCATGGCATAATTAACGAGAAAACATATGTTCTGCTGCTATCATATACCTTTTTAAAATAAGCTATATCTTTTTTTAATAGGCTAATCTTTGTAATGATTACCTGTCCATCTAAACCTTTATTGACTTTGCTTTTCTATACAGGCACCTCACCAGGGAAGGGTAGCTGATCCAAATGTTACTAAATACAACGTGAAGGTCTTGCCTGTAAGTTTTGGAGCTTGTTTATAAATTATCCCTGTTGTTAACTCCTCGTCATATCCTTCTCCTTCTACAATTGTGTGGCTAGACAACTTTTTAAGTGTTTATGACTGAGAATGAGAGTTCGTTTGATTTATCTATATTTGTAGAATACTGATGAGTTTTGTAAAATTTTCATTTATCTATGCATGTGCAGTTTAATTACGACCTCAGTGCTTATGGATTTAGAGAATTTTTTAAGCGTCATGGTATACGGGCATCAGACCCCAAGTGAAGATACTATGAAAGGTTTTATCTCTCAAATACGTGGGACAGCCATGCCTTATTTTTCATAATGCCTGTTTTACCACTAAACCCTTCTGTATACAGATGATGCATTGTTATTCATACATGGGTTGATGTACAAAACTATGATTTAGTTTAGACCTTGTTATGGTCATCTTTTCTGTTCCTTCTTTTTGGTATTTTCTCCTAGTTAAGGTCAATTTCCCACTTCCTCGAGTAGAATCTAGAAAACGATCCTTATGAAACCTTACTGGATATCTCTGACGACATATCTTTGAATTTAACCCAACCATTAATGGAATAGCATGTCCATGCTTGCTAATGTTGAGTTTGGTCTTGCCAATGGTTCGTCTACTTGATTTTTTTTTTTTTTAAGCGTACAGTTTAAATTTAGCAGATTTAAGGTATCTAGTAGACTCCTCCCTCCCCCCCCCCCCCCCCAAAAAAAAACACATATCAAACTTTGTTTGACTATTAAAAAGACTTGTTTAGTTTACTGAATCTCGAACTATATAATTATAAAAGGAACATGTTAAGGAATGCGATTAAGTAGGTTGTGTTTGGTATGACATTAAAAGTTAAAAACAATGTGTTTACATTTATATGTTTGATTGAGAGGGGAAAAAACAAAACGTGTGAGTATTGCAATTGAATGAGTGAAAAATGACCAAAATACCCTTACCATAAAATGGTTAAAATTATTTTTTTTTTTCATTTTTGCCTTCCATTTTCGGTTTTTTCACCTTGTCTAACTACCCAACTAATTCATTCTTTGTTTCTGTTCATTATGGGGCTTTATCTTTTCGGGTTTGTCTTGTCTCTAGCTTTGATTGTATTTTTTCACAAACACTCTTCGCCGATTCGATGCCTTCCCCTCACAGTTGCACGCTGTTGAGAGTCTGAGGAAGATCTTGGCTCTGGTTCGAGCACAATAAAGCAGAAGTCAAAGGCACAGAAGCTGTCGTCGCTATTGCCTGTGTCATCGGAGGCACAGCATGGTGGAAGGAGCCAGTGTGGACGGCGAGTTCGGGTCAGACTTAGTTGATCTCGAATGGGCAAAATTGTTCCAATTTCCTGCTAAATTGAAAACTGCATCCCATTGCATCATCTACAATGATTTGCAATTCCAAACATTGGGCCAAACAGAAAATTGCAATGCATTATTTTACCCTTCACATTTACTTTGATGAACCTAACAGGGCGAAAACTTTCTGGGTACTCGAAAAAAGCATGTCAAGTTTTACTTTTGAATTGGTTTTGTTTTTTTTACGTATGTTTAATACATTCTGCATAATAATGTTATATTCTGTAAAATTGATATTAGAAATGGACATATTTTGGCCGAGACATATATTCAAAGAGTCATATAAAAAGATATTGGGAGTTAGGGGTGTTCACTGGGCTTGGCCCTACCCGTCTAAATCGGGCTGGGTTGGGCGGGCATAAAAAAAATTTTTAAAAAAATTTAGGGTTAGGGCGGGCTACAAAATCGAGCATCGAGCCGATCTGTAGGGTTATGTTGGCCAGACCCAGTCGGAAAAATAATTTTATTTTTTTAAAAAATATTTTTTTTATAAGAATTTATATCAAAATTTTAATTTTTTTTAAAGATAAAATATAATTTTATAAAAAATTATATAAACTTTTTTAAGTATTATTTTATAATTTTAATAATAAATTTAGGTTGGCCATAAATGATATATTAGTCTAATTAAGTCTAAAAAATATTTTTTTATAAAGATTTATATCAACATTTTAATTTTTTTAAAGATAAAATGTAATTTTATAAAAATTTATATAAATTTTTTTGATATTATTTTATAATTTTTATAATAAATAAAAAAAAAATATCGAGCCGCTTGATTTAGTCTAACCCTACCTCATTTTTAATTAGGTCAGGCTAGGAATCGGGCATCGAGCATCAATTTTGAAACTATTTTAAAATTGGATTGAACATCGGACAAGGTCAAAACCCTGCCCGGCCCGACCCATATATAGGTAGAAGCTTTTTGCATTGGAGTGACTGCAACTGATGTGTAACTAGTATTTCGTGGACACAACTATTAATTTTATATTGTCTCAGTGATGTATTTTACTTTTGTTTTGGGCATCCCGGTATTATGTCTTCAAAAAAACTTTTTTTTCCATCATTATTAGGAGGTAACTAATAATATCAACCTATTTCAAGCACATCTTAAATTGTCCAAATGTTCTAGAACCTTACACCATCGTTATAATTCTGCTTATTTATTTAATTTCGTTTACAAAAATCGTTCAGAAACTTGAGGCGTAATCTCCTCCACTGGCGTCGCCTAAATTGACCAACTCTATCTCTGTGCATGATAAATTAGTCAACTAATACATAAACTTTTAAGTAAAGCCCATTATTTAATAATAATGATAATAATAATAATAATCTAATCACTTTTACACGTTTACATTTCTACAATGATAACTCACTTCTGCCAAACATTTCACCACCAACCTTGGGTCAATGTGGGCGGAAATTTTTTTTTTCTAAGAAATGGTTTTATATTCTATTTTTTTAAAAATATATTTTAATAGTATATTTTTTTTTTAATTTTTGCACTAAATTAAATGAGATTAACACATGAAAAAATATCCTAAATTTTCTCTCTTAAGTCTAGAAACAAGTTCAAATTTGAATAAGTAGTGTAGTGAGCATTATTTTTCATATTAATATCAATAACTTAACTATCTAAATAGCCATAGTTTTATATATACTTAATGCTTATGTAATACATAACAATGATACATTAAAAAAAACATACCAGCACTCCATAACATCATAACAATTCAATGTACAACTTAAAACATTTTGAAGGAAAAAAAAAATTATCTAATGAAGCAAACAAATTTATGATTGTCAGTTTGAAAAAAAAAATGATATTTACATACTGCAAATATTATTCTATCCAATAATAATAAAAAAGCTTTGTAGAAATTTCAAAAATCTATATTTACAAAGCACAATTTGAACATAAAAAAACAGAAAGAGATGGGAATAACATGAACCATGAAGAAGTTGAAAATTTTTGTTAAAAAAAAAAAGGAGGGGAAAGGTGCAGTAGAAGGGAGAGGGGGGAAAAAAAGCAATGTGTAAAATCTAACTAAAACTAAGAAAAATTTAGAAAAAAGAGAAAAAAGTGAAGGGCAAATGAAAAAAGAGAAAAAAAATGTAGGAAAAAAATGGGAAAAGGAGAAAGAAAAAAAAAGAATTTTAAAAAAATTGTGTAAATTTAATGAATTCAAATTAAAATGTCAAATAATATATATATATATATATATATATATAGATTCAATGAATTTAAAAGTTTAAAGAATATGAATACATAATAAACGAATGACAGGTTCATGAGAGTTCAAAATCAGAAGGCTGGGTTCATTTCTTGTGCTCAACACTCCCCACCAGTCACTTTCAGATGTAGTTTGGTTATATGACGTAAACAGAAAGGATGGTGAAGCTACGAAAACAACGTCTGTGGACTGAAAATGAATAAATCAAACTTTCTCTTTTCTTTCTTCATTGTTCATTTTTCTCAATCTAAACATACTTTAGAAAACGAGTCATTTATACATTTTGTGTGCAAAATGAATAGCAAGAAGATGAGTAAAACAGAATAACATAGACTTTAAAACATGGATTCTTCGGATATAAGCATAAAGTCATGTCTAACATTTGTATTAGACGCTACGCGACTCTTCAAATCAAATATACTTAAACACGCACTATTTTATTGTATTATATTGTTAAAGTTCATATATTTACTGTGTTAGGGTAATTCTTATATACATCAAGTACGTCACGTGTCATTTGTACACTCAACGGTTAAAATTTACTCTACACGCGAGTCTCATCTATATTATATATAGATTCTACTTGTATAAATTTAATCTCAACTTTTAATTTTTTTAAGGACACCTACAAAAATTTCATTGCGTGAAGTCTCCTTATTTCTTTGGTAGTTTGTAACTATTATGGGCCTCTCTGTCTCTATCAATGTATTTATGGTCAAGTGGGATCCTAACCACATGCTTAAATGTCATTAACGTAAGCAAAGGGGAAGAAAACCAATTGATAGCAACCTCTGCTGTGAATATCGTGACAAAAGCAAAACGCTTTTCATGAAAAAGAACGTGACAGAAATAAATGACTGAAAATTTTGGTGAAATTTAGTTGATGTTGAAAGAGCATTTAAAATATGAAGGTCATGTTGGTGTTTGATCATATCACGATATCTCGATAGGATCATTCTAAACAAATCTGGGAAAAGATGTTTCTTTGTTGTCTCTTCTATGCCATAGATTGTGAAATGAATTGTATAAACCGAACTCCTAGTTACGAATCAAAACCTAGGGTAAACTACACAAAATTTTTTTATTTTAAAATAAAAATTATCTTATATTTTAATTTAATTTTAAACTCTTTAAGTAAATTCTCCATTTAAAATAATATATATTTATGATAATATTTTATATTATAAAATCTATCCAAAGTGCATTTTAGATAAGTTATCTACAGTGCAATTATGTTATCTTGAACTCTGTGTTTCTCTTTGTATGCTATTATCTTTTTTTATATTATTTTTTTCACTTTTCTACTATAATAAATTTCATTTTAAATTTATTGGTTCTAGAACATCCGTGCACTGCACAGAAAGGCTGCTAGTAAAGAGTAAAGTATAGAGTAACTCTTTATTTTTTTAAAAAATTTATGTATATTTTTAAAATAAAAGAGAAAGGGTGTATAATTTACCCAAAAAATTATTTATAGTATTTTGTAATTTATTTTTTCAAAATATAGTATTTAGATTATATATAATATTGAATGTGACAAAAGAAATAATTTGTTTTAGTTTTACATAAATTATTATCTACTTTTCTCAGAGATCTCAAATTACATTATTTTCTTTTTATTTTAAAAAATTATATTTCCTTCCTCGAACTGAAAAAGACGTTAAGCTTAACTTTCCACAAGATTGCAACAAAGATAAGTTATATTAACCACTATTTTGGTAAAAAAAGTTTTATATCTAGTACATATATTAAAAAACAAATATTAAATTTTTATTTAATAAATATAAAATATTCTTATTGTTATAATTGTATGAAATTATTTGATAAAAATAAATAATTACTAAAATAAAAAAACATATTCACAAAATATAGTTTTTTCAATATTAACCAATCAACAAATCAATTAAAAATATTGTTTAATAAAAATATGTGTATTAAATATATATTAATAAATATAAGCATTGTCATAAATTTAATAAAATGTTAGAATACATTAAAATTTTGATTTTAAATACAAAATAAAAAACATTAAAATAAAAATTTAAGAAATATAATTTTTAATAAGTTATGTTTTTAATAAATTCATATTATCCTTGAGGGTATATCGGTTATTTTTTAGTTTAAAAAAGGTATGTATATTTTTATAATAAAGGTAAAGGCCTTATAATTTAAACTTCTCTTTTTTTTTTTAAAGTAATTTACCTTGTAAGTTTTTGATATTTTGAATATAAGGCATCTTGGCTGAGCACATTAATTTCTACTTTTTTTTTGTGCTCTCTCTTAATGCAATTGAAATAAGTTAATTATTTACATTATTTTTAAATTCAGTCATTCATTTATATTCATTATGAAAAAAATGGAAATACTTATTGGCACTATAATAGATGAACCCCCAAGTAATTCACCCAAGCTTTTGAGGCTGGATTATTAAGAGAAACTCTGCTAAAATAAAAATATTATAGGTAAATATATATATATATATATATATATATATTCTTTCAACTTTACTCTAAGAAATTAGTACAATTAAAATTTAAGTCTTTGCTAATGTACAAGATTTTACTTGCTGAGTTAAGTGACACATTCTTATTAAGTATATGACTGAATTATTACTTGTCTAAAAACCATAAAGGGTTATCGTAATTCTTTAAAATTAAAGGAAAAATTGGAAAGAATGTGTTGGAGTTTTTTTTTCTTTCATTGGAAAATTGATATATTCTTATGTGGCCACGCATTTAAAACATTACTTTTTAATTTCAAGCAAATAGTATAATTTTTTTAAAATTGTATGTTGAAATTACACACATTTTATTTTTTTTAAATATCCACAATTTTTTTTGAAATAAAATATTACTTTACATTTTAATCTAATTTTAAATTTTTTGACTAAAATACTTTTCATTAATCTAAATGCATATTTTTAAACAAAAAATTTTAATAAAAGATATTTTGGTCAAATTTTTTTTAATTTGATTAAAATATAAAGTAATTTTTTTGTTACAAGAAAAGTATGTATGTATTTTAAAAATAAGAAAATATTTATATAATGTTAACAAAATTTAATAAAAGTATGGATAATTTGCACTTTAGTTTCTTGTGAAAGATGTTCTGACTTTTCAATATATGGCCGACAAAGCAAAAATAAAAAAAAAGTAGAAGAAAGGAAAGAGAAGAGACATTTCATTCCTTCTACTTTGTCTGTACTTGAAGAACGAATTTCAAAATCATTTCATTTCTTCAATAGAAAATGTGAATATTCCTCCCATTTTCCTGCCCAATGTTTCTTTTCTCAATAATGAAAGGCTTCTTTTGTCAATTCGTGGGCCTAACATGAATGTCCACCTCTTCTAATTCCTTAAATTGAGCCGAAAGAACTCAATGGCACATTTGATTTCTATTTCTGAAAGATGCCTGGAATGGTATCTATTTCCAGAAGCAAAAAGTATGTAACTATTTTAAAAAAATTGGAAAACAAATATATTTAAATAGTTTTAGTTAGTTTCCTCTTAAAAATTAATACAAATTATTTATTAATAATATTTTGATAAATATTAAGCGCTCACACTATACAAGTGATTTTATGATTGTTCCTTTAAAAAAGTATATTTGAATTAATAAGTTTCTATAATATTTTCTTTAAAATTGTTTTATAAAATATGAGAATGTATACAGTTCAAATCCAGCCAAGTTCAATATGAGATAAACTTATAATTGTGAAATCCACTCCATCAGATTATAGATAATAAGTTCATAACTTTAACCTGTTACTATTTCGGTCGAACCATGTCTATTAATTCTTCGACAGGATTAGTGAAAATATAGTTTAAAAATAATAAAACAGAAATAAAACCAAACAAACCCTTAACCTAGCATCTATCAATTTTTTTTTTAAATTTAAGACTTAAGTGCAGTTTTTTTAATCTTTTTATTATCGTTAAATTATAAAAATTATATATTTATCTATAAAAATTACACACTTATTATATTATTATTAAAAAATTATATATCAATGATATTTTACTTACAAAACCTGATTGCAAAATCCTAAAAAATTACATATAAACCCTTCTCTTCCTTGTTTTTTTGTGGTTTTTCTTTTAGTTTTTGTCCTTACTAGTAGTAGGTTGTAGCTCCTAACATAGTGCATCCATGAGCTTAGCTAATTAAAAATGGTACATGCCCTTTTGTATTGGGGTAACAACACTCTATACAATAAATTAATTGAAGATAAAGGGCACAATTCATTTTGGAGCACCAAATCACAATTTTTTTTTTGGGTGAGACAAATTATGACTAGTGGCAATTGCTTTATACCTATTTTATTTTATTTTTTTAAAATTTGTTAGTTTGAATGCAATTGAGATTTAATTTCAGATTCTTCAATCTAAAGGATAACTTTAAGTCACGTTAAGCCAAAACTTATTGGTCTTCTCTTTTGGTTTTAAATTTTTATAGGTTATTGGTATTGTGTTTGCTTTGTACTTAATTCCAATCCTTTTGTTAGAGGACATGGCACCAACAAAGTATCTATATTATTTTTTAAAAAAAAGTATCTATTTTAATTAGTAACTGTTCGTATTACTTGGTGTGACACATTTTGATTTGTGGGCTTATATATTTTAAAAAAATTGTAGTTGAATATTTCAAGTTGAAAATATTTATATTAAAAGATTTTAAATTTTAAAATTATTTTAAGTAATTTAAGGATAAAAAACTTTTACTTAAAATCTTGAATTGTAATTTTTTTGCACAATTTAATTTTTTGATTATTGTGTTTTTTAAAATGATTTTAAAATTTAAAATCTTTTGATATAAATATCTTCAATTTGAAGTTTATAATTATAATTTTTCTTTATAAATTTGGGATAATTATCATATAAATCAGAATCAACAAATCAATAAATTTACTAATTTATTTATATAAAATAGTAGTTATACAAAGACAAATTGTGATAAAAAGATAAACAATTTAATATAATAATTTGATATGCTAATGGGGAATGTTAATTTTTCCTCCAAACAAGAGGTTAACTACTTTTATATTTAAAAATATAAAAAGTATAAAAACATTTTGACAATTTTTCTACAAACAATAAGTGAAGTGATATTTAAATTATTTTTTAATAAAAAGTCATTTAATTGAATGTTTTCAAAATTTTCGTCACAGAGTGTCTATTAAATGAGTGATTTTATTTTATTTTTTGTTGAATACGTAATAACAAGGATAAATTACTACTATCAATCAAGTTGTCCAATAAGGATTGGATCTCACCTTCTACCTTTTTTTTCTCTCCAAATTTAAGATGAGAAACTTTAGAAGATCAGTCAAATTGTCAATGACACGCCTTAGCACAATTAACGTGAATGTTAGTTTTTTTTTATTATGAATATATTTATATAAATTAATCACAACTTATATATTTTCAATTTCTTTCAGTCACATCCTAAATTAGCGTGTTCAATGACCAATAAGCAATAACTTCCTATAATGTCTTTGTCTGTTTTGATGGCTCATGAGAAACACCTTTTTGTATGGCGCAATTAGGTGCTATTTTCTATATTTGGTCCGAAAATATTTTTTCCAATTAAATAAAAACTAATCCATTAAAAAAAATAAAAAAAAATACGTATCCACTATTAGGCTTATATTTTTCCTTTCAGAAAAAGACATTTTTAAATAAAAATCATAATTAAGAAAATACAAATACCCAATAAGATATACTTGTTACCTAGTAAAAAAAATCGTTGTTTAGAAAAGAATCACGCAAATCTGATTTTATCCATAGATACTAATTTAATTGCTGAAAATAGATATAATATCTCTTTGAGCTTGAGAATGCATATTTAAGATCTTTACCCCCCAAAAAAAAAAATTAATTTTGGGTGAAATTTTGACAACCCTCCTTAAAAATAATAAATAGAGTAAATTATGCTAATTTTTTAAAAAAATTGTGACTAAATTACATCTAATGCTTTTCTTATTTTAAAAACCATTTGACTTACTTGACATGTGATGCATATTACAAAATTCTACCCTCTAATTTCTTTTTGTTAATAAAACTATTTGTTTTTTTGCACAATATATGTCCCTTCTAAAAATAATTATTTAGTTGTCTTAGGGTTTAGAGAAAGGGGTAGCTACCAGCTCTCGAGCTCGTGCCTTTGCAAATTCAAAATTAACACTGAACCACAAAGGCACAGGCATCCCAGTAATTTAGTTGTCTTAACTATCATATTAATAATAAGTCACACATTATTGTTAGAACGAACATCCATTCAAGTTACGTATATATATATATTAAAAATAAAACCATAATTTCATATTCTAAGAAAAAAAATTAATCTCATTGGCACAAAATAAATTAAAGAAGAGATTTTTGTAATATATATATATATATATATCAAATATTATAGATAATATTTTTTAAAATAAAAAAATATATGATGTATAATTTAATCAAACTTCAAATTGAGATTAGTGTAATTTAATAAAGTGCATTCAGATCAAAATATCCCAAAAATTTTCAAATTATTAGCCTAAACTTGTATAGTGTATTTAGATGTCTTAAAAAAAAAAAAACATAGGACAGGGCTCCATCTATTTCTTGAGTGAGTGAATTAGGATAAAGACAAAATCGGATGTGCCTGTGATAGGGATTTGCGTCCATTGCGATGGTGATTTGAGCAAAAACTTTCTTTCTTGGTGGTCACCACATCGGCCTCGCCCACCTATTGCACTCGCTGTTACCTCCATTTTCTCTTTTATGTATAGAAATATACTTATATATATATACATACATATTCAATTCTCCAGTCAAATACTCGGACAGACTATCGGCGACTCTTCAATTCAATTCAAACCTCCGCGTTTTCCAGTAGCTGCCACTGGCAGCAGCTGTCGAAATTCCAAACCCTCACCAAAGTTTTTTACTTTTTCTTCATTTCTCTCTTGGTTTTCCTTCGTCTGCATTTGGCTGCAAGGATTCTCGTTTCTTTTGTTTCTCTTTGAGTTTTGCCCATTGGGTTTCTATAAATGGCGTAGAAAATCGGATCTGTTTACATGAATCTTAGTTCTGATCAGGTATGGGGTTTTCTTCTTATTTGGGTTTCAGTTTCTGGATTTTTTCCTTCTGCTTATGGCTGAGTTTGACTTTAATCCTATTGGTTGTTGTATATAATAAGGTTTTGGGTTCGGGGGATATTGGTTAATTATACTTTTTTTTTTTCTTGCTGTAATGCAGAGATTTCTTGTCGAGCATCGATTGGATGAACATACAAACGAATGAGTGGTATCTTTAGACGATGTTTATGAACTGATTTTTAGTGGGATGAATGGGATTTTAGTTCTAAGCTATTGTAGATTGAAGAATTGGTTTGAGTTGACCTTTGTGGATTCATAATTCATATACAAAAAACCAAAAATTTTAAAAATGATTGTGAGGAAAAACATGGGACGTGCAAAGTCAGGACTTATGCTGCTTATGGCGCTTGGATTTTTCTTTGCCGCATATAATTTGGTATCTATGATTGTACACAACAAGGCTTCCAATTCTGGAGGTTGGATGGCTGATGGGTTGGAATTGTTCGATCCTGTTATAAGGATGCCTAGAAAGGTGATTGGATCAGCAGATTCTAATTCAAAATTTCATGTTGCCTTGACTGCAACTGATGCTACTTACAGCCAATGGCAATGTCGGATTATGTACTACTGGTATAAGAAGGTAAAGGATATGCCTGGATCAGACACGGGAAAGTTCACCCGTATTTTGCATTCGGGAAGGGCAGACCAGTTGATGGATGAGATTCCTACTTTTGTGGTTGATCCACTTCCTGAGGGCTTGGATCGGGTAAGGAATTTCTGCTTCTGCTGTCTGAATTCATTATGTTTTCAACCTTTATGACTTAGTCCAATCAAATTTTAAAGTACAGTGTCTGGGAACTGGGAAAGAATTTAAATAATTCTTGACATATATAATAGGTTTCACTCATTTCACAACTTGCATATGGATGACACAGGACAGCAATATGATGGTAGTATTATAAAATTATTCTTTAAATGACTTGCAGCGTATGCATATGTGTGAAATAAGAGAATCATAATTGGCAAATTTAGCCTTCCAGAAGGATTGTTACAAAAAAGAAGAAAGAAGAGGAAGAATCCAAAAAAGGCTAAGTTCTGATAGGTCAATATTGGTCAGGATGCCCAAGCGCATACCAAAGCTCATCCTCATAATCCACTGACTTAATGATTATTAGTTGATAGATATCTCTTCATCACTCGTAGAGTTTGAATTTCCAAAAAACTGATGAGGAAACTCTCTTGGCTTGATATGTATGCAATGAGAGTAAAAGGGTATAGAGGTTGTTTTCATGATAGTTTTGTTTTAAAAACTTGAATGTCTTCAAAAAAATTATGGCACTCAGTATTTTATCCTCCAAACTGAATTGGTAAAAAGAATTTGTGAGGGCTACATTGGAATTTTAAACTGATAACCTTTCCACATCCTCTTTCCATTTCATTAAACATTTAAACAAGGGGGGAAGGTCATGGTAACTCCTATTCCAGCCCATGTATTCCCTTTCCTTTCTATGCTGGATGACATTATTTGTACCAATTTAACAATGCATTTTCTGAGTCATAAGTTTCGGTTGAATCCCATGATTTTACCTTTTTGGTGGTGAATTTATTGACATGAGTTCTGGTCTGCCGATACTTATCGGATTTATCATATATTCCTTTGTTCATGATCACTTTCTGTTATTCCTCAGTATTGATTTCATCAAAATTTATGTCTATTTTTGGTGCAGGGTTATATCGTCCTAAACAGACCATGGGCTTTTGTTCAATGGCTGGAGAAAGCAACTATTGAGGAAGAGTGAGTTTATTTTGGTTTTCCATATTTTTATACTCTCTCTCCAAAGACAAAGCCTAACAGCATTATGATTTGTGATTATTGGTGCAGATATATTCTAATGGCAGAGCCTGACCACATTTTTGTAAAGCCATTGCCTAATTTGGCTCATGGAACCCAACCAGCAGGTTATCCATTTTTCTATATAAAACCAGCCGAACACAAAAATATAATTAGGAAATTCTATCCTGAGGAGAAGGGTCCTATTACTGATGTTGATCCCATCGGCAATTCTCCCGTAGTCATTCAGAAGGTGAATTCAACCTATAGCTTACAAGAGTTGCCTGGTTGATTAATATCTATATATTTATCAAAATGCTGGAGAAAAGGAAAAACCAAAATTAACGCTATGAGAAGAGAAACTTAACATGCAAATTACACAGGAAAGCAGTTTAGTAGTCATACTGTGACTTACCTTATAGCTGTTACTATTACCATTATGGTTATCGTCTATTTACCTACTTATGCTACAAGCACCATAGTCTCATCTTAAGGCACTGATTCTTCTTTATCATGATCATCAGTCCTTGTTGGAGGAAATTGCTCCCACATGGGTGAATGTTTCCTTGCGAATGAAAGATGATCCAGAGACTGATAAGGCTTTTGGATGGGTGCTTGAAATGTGAGTAGTACTTGAGAAATTCCAGAGCATTTTTTTCTTAATATATATTGAAAATAATCCTTGCCACTAGCTAATTCTGATAACCCTAAATTTTCTGATGTTGCTTTAATTTGTTGCTTAAAGGTATGCATATGCTGTGGCATCTGCATTGCATAATGTACGGCATATTCTCCGAAAAGACTTTATGCTGCAGGTATGCTTCACACAAGTTCTGTTGTATATTGATTTTCCTGTTCCTGTATCCTTCCATAGTGAGAGAAAGACTACTTTGTTACTTCATGAAGCACCAAATGAGTTATTAACATGTGTTTTTGGACTTTTTCAGCCACCTTGGGACTTAGATGTCGGAGAGAAGTTTATAATCCATTATACGTATGGATGTGACTACAATCTAAAAGTGAGCCAATCTCTCCTCCCTCTTTCTATATTATTTTAAAGTACAACCTAATTATTCTTAATATTCTTTTTTCTTACGTCAGTCCATATGAAAAATTAGTCTTGCTTACTTAGTGGTTGGTGCTTAAATTATGTGTTCCCTATTATTTCTCTATCCAGGGGGAACTAACATATGGGAAGATTGGAGAATGGCGTTTTGACAAGAGATCATATCTTATGGGTCCTCCACCAAAAAACCTTTCCTTACCCCCACCAGGGGTTCCTGAAAGTGTCGTAAGTTCTTATGCAATTTTTCATGGCTTGCTTGAAAATGATTAATCAAAGCCAGCTTGATCAGGAAGTGAGGCATTTGGAGGTTGCTCTTTTCTGATCATTCTATAATATATTTCTCTTTCTTAATCTTGATGTCTTTGAAAAACATATAAACTTATTATGAAGGCCAAGTAACAGGAAGTTTGATCTTAATTACAAAAATCGATGTGTCAAGTAGATTATTATCTAACTTTTGGCCTCCAATATATGTGATCACTGGATAATATTTCCCTTGATACCCACCAGTGTCACCTTTCTTGTGTCATTTGGATACCATACAAAATGGCGGGAGGGGCAGAGGGAGATTGGGCAATTGGCATTCACTAAATTTTTGTCAAACTCTAAATTTGACCTGTTGCCATAGTTCTGAATCAGCTGGTTTTGTGGTCTGGTTCACCTTCAATATCCAAACTGTATATGAATCGGTTAGAAGTCAATTGAATTGGCTAGTTAACTGATAAACTTGGCTGAAAACCCACTGATTCAATTATCTTTGAACTGCACTGACTCTTGATCAATGGAGCCTGCTGGGTTGGCAATCACCCAATGCACACCTGAGGATGTGGGAAAGCCTCATGAGCAATAAGTCAGCTTAGCATGTTGATATCTGATTAGCAACAAAAGATTCTTACTCCAAGTCTCTTTTTCTATCCAAAAACAAAAAATCGTAAGTGCATGTTTGATTATTTATATTGGAAAATAACTTCTATGTTCTAAGCGCTAACTTGTAAATAAACATAGAATATTCATCTAAAGCTTATAGTAAGGCCTCAGACGTGTCTGATTGGGATCCATATTAGTTTTATTAAATGAGTGTGTATGTGTTGTTTTATATCTTTCATTCTATATATTTGTGTTCTTTACATATTTACTTGATCATAACATTATATTTTTAAAATTTTATTTAATAAATATATATTAAAACATAACAGTTCAAATGTTAGAATAGAGTTGAAAAACAGTTTGGATCATTGAACTTAGAACCAATATCCTCTTTCCAGTTCAGAGACTAGTCTGGTTTCTAGAACATAGCTTCTTGCCTTTTAATAACCTGATTAAATTTAAGATTCTCTTTTTGTTTTTGAAAGCTTCTGGAATGCAGTGTCTACAATTTCTATCTATTAAAAGTACATTATTTGTTATTATTATATCACCCTGTTTGTAGTGAAATCTTTATATATTAAAATTATATTATTTGTTAGTATTATAGGAAATGAGTTATTTGTGAACTCTTTACTCGATACAGCTACACTAAGAGCAGGATTTCCTTTAATCCTTAAACAGTCAAATCACGGTTTGGGCAATTAGCTTTTGTATACAATTGACTTACAGGAGTATATGTTAAATAAATAGGTGGTATTGTAATTTATATGATTCTGTATTAAATAAGAAAATGTATTTATTATATATCTATGTATACTTAGTCAATACCCAATCTCATTCTAGTTCATCTTGTCGTAACTTGTGATGGGGTCAGTGCACAACAGGAAAGTTTTCATACAATCTCCATATTACTTCAATAAATTAGTTGTAAAATGAAGAGCTCTTAGGTAGAATCTTATTAAATCCCAGGTTTAACCGGAGTTGACCACTTCCCAATGTTTGGGCTCCTTAACTTTGCCTACTCAGATAAAAATATTGTGTTAATTATGACGATAAAGATTTTAAGGTAGATCAAACGAATAGATATGTTAAGTATGTCATAATCTCTCAACAATATGATGGTTTTGTCAGTGGCTTATTGCTGTGCTTTTGGCAGTTACTAGATACTGTACTGATCATTTGCAGGTACGGCTTGTAAAGATGGTCAATGAGGCTACTGCTAACATACCTGAATGGGAATCGTTGAAAAGAACCTGAGCAAAAGATAAAAGACCATTAAGGTTTATTTGTGCCCTTGATGCGAGTGACTACCAGTTGAGAAATACCAAATCCTAAATATGATAAAAGATTAGTTTTAGCAGAGGAGAAATGTGATAGATACAAAGAATGTTTTTGTCTTTGCTTTGCAAATAGTGTTTTGTTAGCCACTTAATTCATTGCATTCAAAATGTACAAAACACTCACAGCTTGTTACATAGTTAATTTTTTACCTGCTGAAGTCACGGTTTAACCAACGGAAATGCATAAAAATTCTTAGATAGACTTAATTTATAAGAGGTATGTGAATTAAACTAATTGCAAATAGATATCTAAACATGTTAAATATAATTTTTATAATGATTCACTTTTGAAATGTTTACTATTTTGAACCTAGTTTATTTATTTCTTTTGTAAATAAATCTACTTTAAAAAGGCTCCAAAAATGCCAGTTTGTTTTGAAATCTTGTCTCGAGCATTTGTGGATGCTACTGCGTTTGTTGGCTATGCAAAATTTGGTAAAAGAAAGAGGAAGGGAATAAAGATGGCTGTAAATAATCCTCTTCCAAGCCCAGTTATGTGTGTTTAAATGTCTCATTTTCAAGTACTAATGCCTTTGATATAGTTAATTTTTCTATTAGTTAATTAAATAAACTGTTAATTAAAATTATATGGTGACTTTTCTTGAGTTTGACTTGGTTTACATTTGTTGGTTTCTGTTCAACACCAAGGATGAAAGACAGGTTTGTCATTAGCATTAAGCTGTGTTTAGCCCTTCGGTGTCTGATACACAACATTCAATTTAATCTGCACTATGATAATAGATAGATTTCGATAGAAGAAAACGTTTGAGGCACTAGTCTTCGTGATCTAAGGGAACATGAACGCGAAGCCAAAGAGACCTGCAATTTATAACAGAACCTACTGAACATGCCTAATTTTGCTCCCCATCAACCATACAAAGATAGAAAGAATTTTACGTGTTCAGCACAAGTTCAGAAATTACTGGGTCACCCGAATTCAAAATTCATTAATAGCACCTTAAGTTTTAAACCAAGACTAGGGGTGTACATGGGCAGGGCCGGGTCAGGGCGATGCTTGGCCCGGAGCCCGACCTGATTAGGGTCTTGGGCGTATTTTTATGCCCGTGGCCCTGCCCGACCTGGAGAAGCCCGATTTTAGGACGGCCCGGGGCAGCCCGGGACGGCCCGAATAAGTAGGGCTGTACATGGGTAAGACCAAACTGAATATCTAGTATATCCAATACCTGATCCGATTAAGACATGAAACTTGTTTTTATACTTGTGGCCTTACTCAACTCTAATAATTCTGATTTATGTTGGGATAGGACGGATTAGGGCCACCCAAATTAATTTTTTTTAATGAATTGATACTTGTAATATAAAAATATTTTTACACAAACTTATAGGCATATATTTCAAAACAATGGACTTTTAGAACTCTTATATTTGTATCAGTGATAAAAAAATAATCTAATATTATCAAATAAAATATAAGATATACTAACATAATTAGTCTTAGGTAAATATATATTTTTTCATTATTTAACAAAAATAATATCAGTAAGGATTCACATCAATGATAAAAATAATTAAGAAGTAAAGAATATTTGAATAAGTAATAAAAATTACAGTATGCAGAGATAATTAAATGAAATAAAAAAAAAGATGACAAGATATTAATAACTAAAAAAAAGAAGTAACTATTAGGGCGAGTTGGGCGGAACATACCTTCGCCCGTGGCCCGGAGCAGTCTTGTTTAAAGTTATGCCCATTTATACTTTTAGCCCAACCCGACCCGACCCGATTAGATCGGGCTAGGGCGGGCCCCTAGGGCCAACCGGACCGATGAACACCCCTAACCAAGACCAAACAAGAACGATGCTTGTAACCCACCAACGGAACATTCCAACTACACTTTAGCCCTCGGGAAAGGATTATCAAATAATTCAACATAGATCCTGTACGGTCACCGAGACGACTGATAAGGCCGCAGTTAACAGTGTTTGCGGTTTTTTTTTAAATCTCGAGTTATAAATTTAGAGATAAAAATCATATTTTAAGAAAAATTATACTCTCAAAATTTTAATTATAAAATGTAATTAAATTTTTTAAAATATAATTTTACTTCAAAATTATAATATTTAACCTTCCAATTATAATTTACATTTCTAAACCCAATTTAAAACCTAAAATTTATCTTAAAAAATTTAGCTGCGATTAAATCCTCTCCATTCATTCCGACGATTGAAAAAGATTCATTTTGCAAAATAACTGGCCGATGAGCCCGAGTGTGAAACTGTACATTAAACCCTCAAAATGTTTATTGTTATATAGATTTAGTTTACTAATTTATGATGGAATAAACCAATTAAATATAAATACACACGCCAAGTGACTTCTCAACAGCCAAACTTGTAACGTTTGCACACCAATATTCATTAATAAATATGGTCTACCAAAAATGAATAGACTCAGTATATAAAATTTTTCCAATATAGGTATAATCTACGCCTGCATACTCAATAAATCACAGCAGAAAATAAAGAACAGTTAAATAAGTCTTACCATATATATGTCATTTAATTCATAAGGACCAAGATGGAAATAAATCCACCATCCACCATCCAACAATGGTTATTTATTTGGAAGTTCGGGTTAAAATTAAACCCGACTTAGAAAAAAGAGAAAAAGTGTACCATATAACACTTGTCATACACACTCTAAGGACCTTAACAAAGACGCAACCACCAAACACATACCCACTCAAGTGTGCCCCACTACGTCATTATTATCATATCCCGTGACCCAACTTCTGACCCCACTTCGTCCCTAGCAACCTTCCCAACTATAGCCTGAAGTTTTGCAGCAGAATAAAGGGCTAGCACCATGTTTCATCGGCAGCCAGTTGATGGTAACAACGATTCTTATAGATGCGCCACTATGACACTATTCCATCGTCATTACATCAACAATCCCAGAAGATACAAGCCCCCAAGACGACTGGATATATTCTTTTACTTAACACCTATCCACCACAACCGGATAAGGAATTTACTTCTTAAGAACGTTGAACTGTAAAGATGCTTGCATATCTTCCTTCCACTGGGCTGGAAAGCTCAGCACAATCTGCAATTAAAAGTAAAATTTGCTAACCAGAAGTAAATTTGCCAGTAAACACATCAACAAACAATCATGGAATAGAAGTAGCCATGATTTCCAAGACAATCACCTGCGATTATTTAAAGAGTTGATGAAAGTGTCCAGACTCAGACAACAGCACACAAGGAAAAATTTGTAAACAGTATTTTATGTCTTTGCTATCAATTTCCTAGTCAAAACATGATAAATATATAATTTTTTAATAATAACGTGACAAGTATATAATTTTTTCAGGTAAGTGTATGATTTTTCAATTAACCTATACACTTGTCATGTTTTAATTGAAAAAATCACTTATTCATTATATTTTAACTGGGAAATCTAACAAAGATATAATGAATTGCATTTTAAGTCTAATCCTTAAACTTAACCACCCAGATGAATTCGGTAAAGAAGATGGGACAACACTTACAAGATGATGCAAGTTCCAAATTATTTAAATTATACAGACCACTTATAAAAATAAAAATAAAAATTGGAGAAAATAATAAGAAACGGTACTCACCTTTCTTAGTAGCAAGTGCCTGCAACAAGTCAAGGCGAAAAGATCTCCCAACATTCAATGACAAGCCAATAGAGTCGGAGTTTGAATCAAAGGTATGCAGCACATTCGCCATAAACCTTCAAGGACCTCAATACATAAAAATGTTGGACAAATAATCGAACAGAATAATCAATTATAAAGACAGTAAAAAACCCATAACAGATGCATACCATCTATAATCTCATACTGACATCACACAAAGTAACGACCAGTCCAGATTGACTGTCCTTGAAATTGTTCAGGCAGTGGAGTGAAGTGCTGATTTCCAGTTGTGAGCTGCTGCTGTGGCTGCAGCTGCTGAACATGGTGTGCTTTCAAGAGCTCATATGTCTGATAATCTTGCCAACCATTCTGTTTCTCCACCTGAGAAGGCACCGATGGAATTTGTTTTCCAGGAAAGGGAAAGCTAACTGTCCCACTCAAGCCATTGTTGTTACTGACTTGCTGAGAATTTGATTGAGAATAAGTAACAAGACCATTGGGAGCTAAACCTTTGGTTGATGATGGCAATTGATATCCATCCAACCAACTATAATCATCCAAAATTGGATTCGCACTAATTGAATCTGTAGTAGCGGGCTCATCAGCTTGCTTAGGAGGAACAGAGCTAAAACCAGGAGGAGGTCCTAGGTGCCTAGCAGGCCGACTGACTGGATTTTTTCTCAAACCAGCTGGCAAGGCCGCTGATGTCTTCACAGACAAGTTATCAGTAAGAATTCCAGAAGAAGTAATAGCATCAACTTTTGATGGTATCACAGATTCTAGAGCTTTTGAGTGGCCATGAAACACACTAGCAGTACTGGTACTGACAGATTGTTGGATAGGAACTGTAAGTGCAGCATGGTTGGAGATGCCTACAGCATGTGCCAGATTAGGTTTCATTGGATGCCCATTCTCCATAAACCTAAGACCTTTTAAACTGTTAGCAAGAGAAATTTCCTCCTCTAGCCACCTTGAAGTATGTGGTTGAACTGGTTGCAGGTGTTGAGGTACCACACTGCTGACAGAAACAGGCATGAGTAAATTTTCATTGAAAGTTGTTTGTTGGTTTAGATTGAGGGGAGTAGATGAAGAATTGACTTGAAATTTTAGATCCCCTCCAGAAGCATTTTGAACAGGTTCCAGGCCCTCATGGGGTGCCCATGTTGAGACAACCACATCAGCTCGCTTGTCAGTGACTATAGGCTTAAAAACAATAACTTCATCATCTTCATCTCCTTCCACATACTGATGTTGATTTGATTGAACCATTCCCACCTTCAATTTGTCTGCTGGATTTCCTTTCACTAACTCTTCAGCGTCAGGCATGACTGAATGTGGGGCAAGAACAAAATCATCTGAGGTTTGAGGCTCAACACCAATTATAAATTTCTTTCCCTTTGAGTTGAAATATATCATTTTCTGATCAACCCTAACAACATTTGCTAAAGCCTTTCCTGCAGCTAAAATCCTTTTGACACGGGCTTTTCTTTCCTTATCACCATCACTTCCAAGGGAATGCTTCCTTGAAAAATCCAAGATGCTTTGTGCAGGAAGAAGTGGAAGGAATCCTCTTAACTCGAAGTCCTCCCACAAAGCAAGCCGATTTTCAGTTTCTCCTTCTTCATACTTACTCATGTTATTAAAGCAACTCTCTTCTTCGTCTTCATCAATAGCCATAGACCCAACTGAGAGGAGCTTATTTAACAATGATATGCAATGATTCCAGAACTTTGATCTCACTGTCGCCTGATTCTCATCCACATCATTGCCTGCCGCAAGATCTGGATAACATGCCAACCACTCCACAAAAACCAGTATGGCCGGTAGAAGATAACTAGAAAAAGGATCACGCAGCTGCACACATCTCTCTACCATGTAAGCCATTAATTCAAAAGATGCAGTAAATGCATTCTGAAGTAGAACAGCACGCTGTACAATTTCTGCATAAGTTTGACCTTCAGATTCCCTATTCACATTATGAACTGTAAACACAAGAATAGAAACAATTCGAACAATGGCAAGTCCATTTTCAAGATTATCCATGCCAAAATTCAGCTCCTCTTCTTGCCCTGATGACAGAAGCTCACGAAGGCCAGTGCTAACTAGAGAGAGAACTTCTGTGAAGGTCTCAAGGCTACCACCATGAAACATAAAGAAAAAAGGTAAAAGGTCAGAAACATGGATTAATCCAAAATAGAGTGAGCTACATAAAGACAAGTGCACAAGGGTATTATATACCTTGTACGGGTAAATAAGATTCCATTCAGACGGACAAAACGAGTGCAGAAGGACTTGAAATTCTCTTGAATATTGGATGCTCCTTCCTTTCTAGGACTGCCTTCCACACCAGTGCCCCTTGTTGCTAGTTTGGCTTCCATTTTTCCTCTTCCCTTGCCAGTTACACGTCCAGAAGCTTCCTTAACTGCAAGAGCTTTGACATCACCTGGAAGCTGAGAATAACTTTGACGATTCTATGAAGGTATGAAAAAAGTAGCTAGTTAGGAGACAATAAAATTTTAGTCCAAAGGGTGAACAGCAAAAATAGTCAAAATCACACACACCACATAAACAGGCCTCCTCCACAAGTTATAACTACAGATAACCCCCCTTTCTCTTTACTTCTTGACAATATCAAATGTGCATGCATACATGCGCAAAATCCATCACACTTGTGTGCGTAAATAACGGCTTAGCTCAACTTAAAACCCAAGCTTAAGTTTACAAGTTTCCCTTTTATAATGCAGTTAGTTTACAGAATCAAACCCCAGGAGTGGTTTTAAAAAAAAATGTCCGAATTTGAAGCTCATAATAATAATAATAATTCAGTATGCAGGCAATCATTTGGCAAAAACAAGGCTATGGTGATATGACACCACCAAAAACAATGAATGAGAGACTCACTTCTCAAACAAATTAAGATCATCTGAATAATAATAATAACAACAACAACAACAACAATAATAACAATTGAAAAATCAATTCTATGATCACTTTTTTTAATAAATACCACCATGGTCATCTTACCTTCTCAAATGCAACTATCAAATTCTCTCTTGCAGTTGAAAATGGACTATCCACAGCCAGACTTCGAAAATACCGATAAATAGCTACCAGCTCATCCCCAGAATATGAAGCCAATAAAGCAAGCTGGAAATAACAGACTTATCAAATTAGAATATGATAACCTTGATCAACAATTCAGAACAAGTAAAATATCAACAACCAAAGTAAATCAGAATTGCTTGGGGAATGGCAAACACCTGATGATGGGGATTCCCACTTGACGGCCAAAGAGATGCAGCTTGTAAGTAGTAACTAGAAGCTGCTGCAAACTCACGGTTTATTGAGTCACCTTCACCATACAGTCCTTTGTAGCGAGCAAGATCTCCCAAATATATTAAACAACGATGACAAGACACTAAACCTTTCTTCATGTCAGCAGATTTCTTTCCATCTTTCTCCATCACAATTCGATTCTCTGAATCCTCAAAATAACCAAGAGGAAGCCCATACTTCGCTCTGATTTTCATAATAAGATCATGGTAAAATCCAGTAGCTTCTGAAAGGAAAGTCTTAAACTGCAGCCTTATTTTAGTAATCCGATCAGGTCGTGCAGGGCCTTTCACTCCCTGAGTAGAGTTAGAGCCTGCAGAAGAAAGAGCAGCACTAAAGTATGCCCTCAACTCCTCAATACGTTTATAATGCAACTGCCACAGAGCATACTCAATATTGTGCTGCTCAGAAAATGCATGATCCTCAAGAATTATTGCTTCATAATTCTCTCGCATCTGTTGCCAAGCATTTGGATCCGATGGAACCCTTGCCTGAGCTGATCTCCGACGCTTGCTCTCCAATTCAAGATTCTAAATATCAGATAAAATAAGATGTTATCATCAAAATTCATCTCACAGAAATTTTTTCTCATGTATGAATCAGAAAAAGATAGAAACCACTTTGACTAGCTATTTCACTACATACTTTGCATGTGGCGAAACAACATGATTTGAAAATTTTAATAGATATTTCAATTTAATCATTTACCGGGAAAAACTCAAGTTTTGGAGTAGACTTTTTCTATCAGAAGTTTAATTCATTAATTAGTGCCAACAAATTGTCATTTTCTTAATTATTACCAATGTATTAGGGTCTTGCACATGGGTGCTTTTACCCAATGAAAGTTTTCCTTCCACAATTCTATACAGAGTACTTGCATAGTATAAATTATTCTTTCTTCAATGTTTCTATTGATCGTATCTGTTTACTCTTTAGTCTTAAAATTACAGGATTTACAAAATCTAGCCCTCCATACTCCATAGTAGATACAAAAATTTAGAGCTCCTAAATAATTCAACTATTCAACCAAAGAAAAAACTAATAAAGACATAAAAGCAAACAACAAAATTTACCAAAAAGACTCAGGAGCCTTTAAGACACAATAAAGTTGAGAGCCAACAGGCAAATTTTCAGATTAAAAATTGGGGCATTAGATGTCTAACACAGACACATACAAGAAAGGTGCTCCACATAGAAAACCGGAGTCATCTTCTGCCCATTATAAAGGAAAAAAAAAAAACACTAATCACTGAAACCCATTCCTCTATATGGATCTCCATAATCAGAAAATATACAACATATACTCCAAAGAGTCACATCCCAAAAAAACAAAATAAGTCTGATAGAAACCATAATACCAAGAGATCATGATCTGAAACAGTAAAGTAACCAAATTTCTATTAATCTTTTCTTCGCAGAAGAGGAGGTATACACAAACAAGTCCTTGTTTGGAGATCATATTTGCAAGATTTACAACTTGGTGCCCAACCAAAAGAGTGAATACAGAATACCTTCTCATAAAGGCGCTGTGCACGCTCCCGTGATGAAGGAGCAGACATTTTATCCATCTGTACTATCATCATCCATCAAATATTCTTCAATAAACTTAAGCTACATCAAACCTACAGATGGAAAAAAATTACACAATGGCTCAGCTCAAAGAGAACATTAAAGTCAGATTACAATTAAATGAGATCCATATCAAGGAATGAGTTTCAATGATTAGTGTTTTTCACTACAAACTACTAATTGTATTGATGAACACACAAACCCTCTATATTCATTCTATCACATCTAAGGTATCCTATACCCTTGAAAATGAAATTCTAAACTAGATTTTGTTAAAACAAACTTAGACTAATTTGTCCCCAAAATTATTGTCCCAAAAGCAAAAACTTTAGCATAAAAATTTGATTATACTTAAACGAATCAGACCCTATCAAAGAGACTAAATCGCTGCAATTGAACCACAAAACACTGTCAAAGGCATAGTCAATTCAACTCCAGCTGATATATCAAAAGTTCAAAACAAGCTGGTTTATATCAGCCAAAAAATCAATCAACGAAATATTTAAAAAAATAAAAAAGTAAATAAAAAAAGAAGTCTTCTTTCATCACATACAATTTCAGACATCAATTTTCATGAATTCGGATACCCCATGATTAGATTATTTAAAAAAGATACGTGAGGAAAACATATAAATAATTGTCGGACCCAGTGCCTAAACCAACCGGAAAGCGATATTCAGATTGATTAAACAAAAAATCAAGTTTCAGAAAGCAGAGATTCAAATTTAACGTTCGTTCCCAGTCGAGGAATAATCAAATAAAATGGGGTATAGGAAAGAAAAGATTCACAAAAAAGAAAAAATGCAATGCGTTAGAGAATGAATCTAGAAAGAGAAAATAAGACCAGATCCGTCTAATCAATCAATGATTACTCGTATCTGAACCAACCAGCTTCAAAATTTCCCGAAAAAGTAATACATTGAAAATCACGAAATTAGGCTTCGCAAGCAGAAAAAGAGAAGGAAAAAAAAACTCACATCTATAGTCGGATCTACGACGAAACCAGGGATCAAAGCGTCGGATTGAAATTTCGAGAGAATCAAGAAGAGGAAAGGTCTTCGCTAGGGTTTTGTTTGTGCGAGAAAGAAACAAGGAGAGGTTGTTGTGTTTGGTCCAAAAAGGATGAGGTTCAACGAAGTTTTCCCCAGGCGGCGACTACTAAAACGACCCCGTTTATATGACGTTCTTCCTTTTCTATTTTGAAATATTATATATATATATATATATGAGACAACAAATTATTATTTTAATCTTTATAATTTTACTTAATTTTTGATTTAGTCTTTTTTAAAAAAACTTTGTAATTAAATTTTATTTTTTAACAATTTTTAATTTAATTCTTATTGTTAAATTTGTGTCTAATCCTTTTATAAATTTTATTGGCTTGGGCAACTATATATTATTTTAGCACTATAACTATATATGATTTAAATTAATTCATTCAAATAACTTAATGTATATCACATCATATATTACATATGTAAGTTAATTTATTTTATTATCTATTTTTATTATTTTTGGTCTAAAACATACATATTCATAATATTAAGATAACACATGATGACTACATTATTAAAGTTTAACAAAACATAGCCCAAAATTTAATAATAAGGAGTAAAATAAATTATTTTTAAGCTACAGATATTAAATTAAAAATTAAAGGAAAGTAGGGACCACGCAAATAATTTAACATATATATATATATATATATTCTTTCTTTATAAATATATATATATATATATTTCTTTTTTATATAAATATATCTCTACTGCATAAAATAAATTTTAAATATTTAAGTACCTAGTCTTTGTTTGAGACTTGCTAATGGATCTTAAATTTTTTTCATTACATATTAATTATTAATTTTTATCCCTTAACTTATAAATAATCATATGTACTCGTCTAGTGTGGAAATTAAGTTTGTGAAATTGATTTTTTAGCACTCGGTTTTCATTTTAACAAATATTTTGTTTTCTATTGTAACTTAATCCTAATTTATTAGTAATACTTTTTTTTTATGTTATATTTTCATTAACTCTTATAATGTCTTTTCATCTTGTCACTTCAAGCTGTTTGCCCCTAAAGTTTTCAAAAAACGCAGACATTATTAGTTTATTTAATTAAACTTAAAAAAAACACCAGATGGACCTTAATTTCCTTTTGCCGGGGCCACCTACTTCTAAGCGTTCAACGTTGTAGACCTAAACTTAATCTTGATTAATTAAATCTAACCTGCCTTCTTATTAGATTTATCAATAAATTTTAAAATAATTGAATATCTTAATATTTAAATAAAATATTAAATAATTAGTTATTAAAATAATTAATTATTATCTCATAAGAAATTGAGATATTTAGTTATCTAATAATTAAGATTTAAATTTCTGAAATGAAAAACATGTTTTGTTATTTGAATATATCTTATTAATTGAATAATAAGAATTTTATCCTATTAAAACCTTATTTAAGAATCTATAAATAAAAGGTTAGGGTAAAAAGTGTTTAAAAATCATAAGACTTTTGAGAGAAAGGGTCAAGGTGAACGACATGTGAAGTCTAACTTCCTTACATAACATGTAAGAAGATAAATAGGCAAGAAAGTGAATAATTTTGAAACTTGATATAGATTGGAAAATACTTAGAATTTTTAGGTCTTAGAAATTGAACTTTGAAAATCACTCTGTTGAATTGGAAGCCAGAGGACTAATTCCTTTGAAAATTGACTCTCCTGAATGCTTTTAATCGATTTTTCTGCTGACTTTAAAATGCCAACACTCTTTTGACAATATTTTGAGGTGTAATATATATTTAATGGTCACATATACATATAGAGAGAGAGAGTTATATACACCTAATACATGCAATATTTTTTTTTCATTACAATATTATAACGTACACAGTAGGAAAAAAATAACATGAAAAATGAAAATATATGCAACTCATTTCTTCATCTTTTTTTTCATTAATTATTTCTTTGCTCTCTTCTAAATTGATAATGACAATTTATCCCTAAATTGAAAGAATAAACACATATGAACCATTAATAATTAGCGAAGAGGATAATTAATTTGTAACCATACAAGGATTGATAATATTTTTAGAATAAAAAACAAAATTAATTGCTTGTCGTAAATAAATTCAACAATATGAAATGAACTATAAACTTCTATCTAAACTATTAAAAATGAAATTAAACTAAGTTAAACACTTAATTAAAAATGAACATATAATTACCAAAATTCTATTAAAATAAACCTAAGGAAATATGCAAAATATTTTGTAAAATTTGCTGTTAATACATAGCAATTGTCTTCATTAACTGGAATGGATCTTGTGGTGGCTTCATCAATAATATTGCAATAACATATTCAATCACAAAAAATAACATCAAGCAAAGTACATATACAATATTCATTCATATCAAAAAAATTAAAACAACATTTCAAAAATTTAAAAATTTAAAATAATGTCATAAAAAAATAAAATATATAAAACCATACAAATTGATATGGTTCACTAGTTTTGATAATTTTTTTTTAATTTTTTGCCTAGTTGACTGGTTTTTTTTAATCATATTTTTCGTTCACTAAGAATTTACTGGTTCATTGGTTTTGATCAGTTTTTTCCTTTTACTAAACTCGGTGAGTTGTGGCTCAAGCCTCAAGCTAAGATATAAGAATAATCAAATATAGAGCAAAGTAACAACATTGTGTTGAACATAAAAAGATAAAGTAAAGATATATGCGAAGGCAATATTTATTTTGGTTCAAATCAAAGTTTATATGTTTAGTTTTTTTTATATCTTAATAATATTGTTTATTAAAAAAATTTTAAGTTCAATTTTTTAAACATTCATTATTAAAAATATGATACTAAATATTTTTTTTTATAACTCAGCATTGCATTTTTAATTTATTTAAAAATTAAACCAACAACTCTTTCAAATATAATAATTTTATTTAAAATATAATAATAAATTAAAGGATAAAAATATAGTTTGATATCTCATTATTTAGTGGTTTAATTTAGAAGTTTGTATTCAAATGACTTATAATAAGTGGTTAGTACATTAATATCATATAGTGTTATTTTGTAAATTTTTGGACAAAAAATAATATGTACAAGCCACTTGGCTCACCAATTGACCAAATTTAATCGCATTTCATCTTTGAAAAACCTAATTCAATTTTTTTAAAATTTTCTAAACCAAATCAAAGCACTTGGAGAGATCAATTTCATCTTTTATTTGGTAACTAACTCGTTCACTTATTGATTTTTGAGAACTAAAACAAAGTAGGTTTAACAATTTAGGGAGGGAATATGATCATTAGTTTAGTTTTCTTAGAAAATTAATATGAAATGTCTTTTTAACTCTTCTCTTCCTTCAGATATAATTTTTTTTTAATGCAAACAAACATAATACAGTAGTTTGGCCAAAAAATATGATCGGGTATTTTTTATTAAAAAATTGAAAAAATAAAAGGGTCATCGTAGCCAAACCCTTTAAACCTTAATAGAATTAATTAAAAAAGAGTTTTAGCTTAACGCTTAGAATTAGCATTTCTAATATATACATATATATATATAACTAAATCATAAGAATTAGCTTAAAACTTGGCCATCTATAAAATTAATCCTCAAAGTTAATACTAGATCTTGTATATACATATATATATATATATATATATATATATATATATATAAGATTTATCCAGATCAACTGGAATCTTTGAGGGATGAATTTATTGGCTTCTCTGGTCAAAAAATGCTTTCTTCGTTTGTCCTTGCCGCTTAAGAATACTCCATATGTGATATGACTTTACGTCTTCATGTGATCATTATTCATGGGCTTTGATGTAGTGTTGGCGGTGAAAATTGTCTTTAATATGCTGTATAACTTCAACCCCAAAATCATTGCTAATTACGTTAGGAAAATTATAATTAAAGATCTTAAATTAAAAATCATTATATTGAAAGATTTAAATATTAAAAATTTTAATTTAAAGTTTTAAATTGTAACTTTTTTATATAGTTTAAAATTTTTATTTTTTATTTTAAAAAATAATTTTAAGATTTAACTTAAAATATTTATTTATAATTTTTTCAATTATATTCCCTACGAAAAATAGTACAGCGTGCATCAAGAGGTCAAAACAAGGTGAGGTGACCTCTCAAAGCATACATCAAAGTCCCTTCACTAAAAGACTTCAGTGGTTACATTGATTTAGGATTAAAAATATGAAAGGTTTGATTTTTTGGTTTGTTGATGAAAAAATAAAAAAATAAAAAATTAGTGAAATTTTATTTTTGTCTCTATAATTATTATTTAATATTATCTATTAATTATTATTTAATCATTAAAAATATGAGTATTATAAATATTTTTTATTTACAAAATCATTTCTTTTTATTTATATATATAACTTTTTATATACTAAACGAGTTATAAAAGATTAAATTTTTGTTATTCAACATATATATATATATATTGAGATTTTTACTCTACGTTTAATTTATAATCTCCATATCAAATTATTCAAGCATTTACAAGCCTTCAACCTAGTATTGCTTTCTCAAATAAAAATAAACAAAGACAAAAAGAAACAAGGCAAATTTTTAGCAAAAATCTCTACCACCTCTACAATGGGAATCACATCACAAGCTCATCCTAATTCCTATGTTTAGCCTTTATGGGCCATATTCATTTCTTTCTGACTAATTTTCTTGGGTTTTTTTTTTGAAAAATTATAGTTAAGAATCGTAAACTAAAAATATTTATAATAAAAAATTTTAAAATTATTTCAAAAGGCCAAGGAATAAAAAATGTTTAATTTGAAGTTTTAAATTATGAATTTCTTATATAATTTAAATTTTCTATCATTAAATTCTTAAAAGTAATTTAAAATTTTTTAATATAAATATCTTTAATTTCATACTCTTGAAAATATCCAAACTTCCGAGAGCTGAGAAATTTTTTGATAGAAGGTGGTTCGGACTCAAAACTCCAATTTGGTTGCTTTTATTTGGGTGGGCCAGCTGAAAATGTTTTATAAGAGCTAGCACCATCATTTTTTTTTCTGGGTACAATTTTATAAATTTCTTTTTATAGAATTACACCATTAAATTTTAAATTTTAATACCTTACAATGTGTTTTTCCTGAAGTAAGATAAAGCATGGACTTAACCTATAGGAACAGTAAATTTTATTTATCATTGAAAGAGTTCTAATATATATAATTATCCAATTAAATAAGAAACAAATGATGTATCTTCATGAACAAAATAATATACAATCAATTAATTAGCCAACCACAATATCAATCATGTCTAAAACCGTAACAAAATATAAATTACGTTTTCTTTTCCTTTGTCTATTTCTTAAGCTATGATTTTTTTGGGGGGTCAAACACAATATTTGAATTACTAGATATTAATCAGGACTATATATATTTTTAATGTACAACGATCTTTGTTTTGCAAGCCCAAAATATTATACACCCCTCATTAAAATTATTGGAGAAAAATGCAATTGTAATCTTATAATCTTATTTCAGATTTCAATTTTATTTTTAATTTTATTTAGTTTTAGTTTGATCATTTAATTTTATTTTAAATATCACTTTCATTTCATAATTTTATTTAGTTGTAATTTAATTTTTTAAATTTATTTTAAATTTTAATTTTGTGTTTTGATTTCATTTGATTCTAATTTGGTCAATTGGCTTTATGTCAATTTTTATTTTCGTTTTTTAATTTTATTTTATTTTAATTTAAAGCTTAATTTTCAAAAATTACTCATTTTTTTCCTTCTAATACTATCAAATTAAAATAGGCAAATGAAAATATAAAAAAAATGAAAGGGGAACAAAATGAGATCAAAGAATAAAAGTAAAACTTGAAGTAAAGTGAAATGGTTAAATTGAAACTAAAGAAAATTAAGTGATGAAATTAAAATTTCAAGTAAAAGTAAGAGATCAAATTGAAACAAATAAAATTAAAGAATGAGAGTGAGGTTTTAAATAAAGTTAAAAGATAACATTGTTTATTCTCAATATTTTTAATTTCATATGAATAAAATTAATTGTATGTAGACTAGTCTCAATATGAGAAAAATTGTTGAGTTTGAAATTCTTTCAAGTAAATGTGTATAAGTTTGGGGAATTTAAGAATTTAATATTGCAAAAGAGAATGAATAGTTTATTTGTATGAGTTTGAGAATTTAAAAAAGAAAATCTTTGAGCACGAAAATAAGAATTATACTACCTTACTCATAATCACTGTTAATTAAAATTATGTTCCTGTGTCATCAAACGAAACAAGGCCTAATTGGATCCTGGTTGAAGAAAGAGGAATATGCACAACTTTTAATACCTTTTTTCTAATTTCAAAACACACATGTTGCAAAAGGACTAGCAAAATAAGTATTGGAGGTTTACTATGTTTCCATATAATCCAACATTTTTGAAAATTATTTCCCCATTTGAGTAGTTTTCTGAAATATCATTATAATAATTACACTTCCAAATCATCATAGCAATATCTCAGAAAAATAATGTTGGCCTCAAGGTTTTGGTTTTTTTTTAATGATAATAAAACTATTAAGTCAAGTTTATAAAAATAGTAAGTTAAAAATAATTAAATATTATTTATTATCTTATTGTATCAAAATTTATTAAATCTCTTTTTAATAGGCAATGAAAATTATTCAAAAATATATAAATTTACTTAAAATAGAGAATTGTGCTTATAATATTTTGATTGGACTATTTTTATCTAAATGAATTGTTAAGTTTGATATTGTTTTGCATAATCTTATTAGACTTTATTAGTTTACATATTTTGTAGCAAAAGAAAATAAAAAGAAATAAAGCACTAAAAAATGTGGCATGCTGGAAATAATAAAATGCTTTTAATATAATATCTTATTTTGATATTTTTAACTTACTCAAAAACTCTGTGCATTGCTTTGTGCAGAAAAAAAAAAAAAAAGCTCCTATCATATCATCCCAAAAAGACAAATTAGGTGAATGTGTACAAAAATTCTACACATTATGTTCTTTCTATATACCAAAAAAAAAAAGACAAAATAGGCAAATAAGTTAAGAGAAAAAATCTATAATTATGCAAGAAAATCAAAACATTAGAATACATTTATTTTTCTTTTAACATCAAAATTTTTTTTGAATATGTATAAAAGTTTAATACATTATGTTCTTTTTATATGCAAAAATATATTATATTATATTACGTAAAAAATAGGTTTTTTATCCAACTTATTCATGACATTTATTGTGTATTTTATTAAAGAAAAGCAAAGTGAAGCATCATTCTTTCTTTCTCCAAACTTTATAGTTGCATATGCTAGCAAAGAAGAGTTAAATTTGTGTAGATAAAAGCGTGACTTCCTAACCCTTATAGTTATGCAAATTCTTTGACAAAAATTTCTTCAATAGCTATTTCAGAAATAGCTATGGTAGTAAAGCCCTTGTGGATACATTTTGAAACTTCTATATAAATAAAAAAAGATAAATAGAATAATAAATAGATTAAAGCAAAGAAAGAAAAAATAAAATTACATTATAATTTTTCTTTGTTATCTTTATCTTATTTGAGTTTAATTTTTGGTTTTATCTAACTTTAAAAAAATTTAAAGAAAGAATAAATTTATTGTAATCTCTTTACTGATAAAAGTTTTAAATTTATTATTATATCATTATATAAATATTTTTAAGTACAAGAAAAATGAGTTTAATAAAAAACTTCTTAAAGAAAAGAGTTTTGAATGAGTTCATATAAAACTAAGTGTTTTATTAATTTGAAATGAGTTAAAAAACTTTATACTAGTGGTGAACCAATGTAAAACCATCCCTATTATAATCTAAAGATTGATTAAATAAATTTCTTAAAATTTAACAAAATTAGATATAGGCCAAAGATTAAAATAAAATAAATTTTGTCGTGTTTATTTCTTTTTAACTCTTTTTTTTAATACTTTATTTTTATGGCAACTTTGATTTTAAAGGCTATTTTACTTTTTCTGAAGAATAGTTCAAATTTTGTATTAGCTCATTTCACTGTTTGTGTGTCTTTTATAAATTTGGATACTCTCATATTAAAGATTTTTATTTTTTCTCATATCACTTACAAACTTAATTTTTTTTAATTTTTCCTTTTTTCTTTTTGGAGGAAATAGATTTTCTAGTTAAAGAGAACATGGGAGAATATGAGCATTCTTAACATAAAGGGATCTATTTTTGTCTTTTAGTTAATATTTTCAAACTAACTTCATTTATTTTTTAAAAAACACTCCATTTCATTTATTATAAGTTATTTCACTTTCAATTAGTTTGCTCACTTTAACTTCCTTTATTTTTGTACATGCCATAATTTTAATCCTTTATCTTTTATAACTTATTACATCTATTCACTCCTTTTTTAAATATGATTATCAAATAATGTGTTACTATGTAAAAGAAGAGTTATGGACAAAAGAAATCACAGAGCTTATTGTATCCGATAGTTAAAAGATTTTATAATTTCTGCTGCCTCCATTTGAGATATAATCTAAACTATTGAAGCTTTTTCCACTTTTTTGTTCCAAAAATATTGTGTGGACTAACAATTTAAGACATAATGACTAGATCCAATCTGCACATGTGAAACCAACCTGTCATATTGCGTGAATTAACAATTTCCGTTGCACCATATATACCCTTTGTTGACTCTCCCCTGTCCCCGTATTAAAAATACAAGAACAGAAGAGGACAACATAGTCCCACATGGTTTGAAAAAAAATAAAATAAAAAAAAGGTTTAAAGAGGTTTATATTAAGCTTTAGCGGTAGGCCTGTTCCGTGGTGATGTGAATGGGTTCATGTGTTATGTAAGGTCACTCTTAAATTGGACTCAGGAAAGTCCCCCAGCCAATACTGTAGAGATAAAACTTTGGGCTTCGGCATTTATGGGCTGAGACACTCGTGGAGCTGACTATTTACGGCCCAAGAGATTGGCCGATGACTCAATCATTGACTTGGTTTTCTTGGGCTAACAGAATGGGGCTTACGTCTTGGTGACGATGATGATTATTATTTTAATTGTATTTTTATAAAGTATTTTTAATAGATATTTTAATAAAAATATGATTTTTTTAAAAATATATAATATTTTAATTTTAGAAAAATCTAATATTATATATTTTAAAAAACAAATAAATTATATTGACTTTCTTTCAATTTTATTAAAATTATATAGATTTTTCTTATATTTTCAAAAAAATATAGAGTTTGTCTAAAATAAAAAGTTAAATTTTAATTTTTTATTAATTTAAATATATATTTATGATTAGATTTAAGGAAAACAAAATCTGTTTTTTAATTTTTATTTTTGTATATTTGAAAAACAAAATTTACTCTTTTTTATTTCTATTTGTACATAATTAGATATAATATATATTTAAATTAATCAAATGTATTTTAATGAAAAAATTAGACTAAAGTATATATTTTAAAAATAAAAAAATTGTATAATTTTAACAAATCTTAAAATACCCTGTACAAAAAGAATATGTAAAACAGTATTTTAGTAAAAATATTTGAATTAATAAAATATAACTAAGTAAAAAAAAGATTAAAGTATAATATAAATTTTTTTAAAAATATTTTTTATATTTAAAAATAAAAAAATTCGTGTAATTTCAAATTTAAGAAAATATGTAAAATTTACTTTGATTAGTATTAGCCTCCAAGAAAAAGAAAAAATAAAAAAATAAAAAAAACTTATATGAACTTTTTTATATAAATTCCTTAATCGAAATTTAATAAATATATATATTTTTAAGAAAAAGTATATAATTAAAGTTATATATTTATTATATTTAAATTAGAAAAATATACATAAGTGTCTATCAAAAAGGAAAAATATACATAAGAAATTGCGATTGGTCTAAGCCATGATCGGAAACCGAATCGGTTGAAACAATCACTCCATAGGCTTACTGCAGTCTCGTTCTTTCCTTATGAACATTTCCTTCTGCGAATCCTAACCCCTTAACAAACTTCCATATTAGCCACCACCACTTTCGGCGTCGATCTCCACCGCATTCCGGCGACACCACACGCCGGCAACCGGTAAGTTGTCTCTCTGCCCTCCACATTCTCTTGTTGGATCATATAAATTCAAGATCCAACCGTTTAAATGACCTTCACACTGGTTTTATACTTTTCAGTTCCCAATGTTTGTGAATCATGAATTGTTCGGTTCAATTTGACATTCAATTTTGGAGGAAATTTTTAGCATTCATAGCCTGAGTTTTCCGTTCTGCTCATTTGCGATTTCGGAAGTGCTGGCTTTGGTCGCTGAATAAGAAATTGAAAAGATATTTTTCTGCCAAATTAAAATACTCAACAACCACTGGGAATATGATACTGTAAATCTATGGCGTCTAGTTACTTGGTGTTTCTGGTTGTATTTTTCAGGCAATTGATTTATTTAATTATCGTAACAGCTGGAAACTATTTTTGTAGAAGTAAAATAGTAACATAACAGTTATCTCAAATTTATCCACGTTCCCTTTCGGCGTTGGTAATATCAGCTTTCTAGTTTATTTAATTTTTTATTTCTGTTTGGAAATGCCGTGCTGTATTTTGAAATAGTATGATAGATCTAGTTGCTGGTTTCAATGGTTTCCTTTTTTATATAAAATTTTTTGGGGGACGGGCGAATCAAAGAAAGAGGAATGGCTATCAATCCCTAATAAGCACTCGAGTATTTTCTTTCAGCTTCGAGTAGTAGGATTCTGGTATTATTATGTTTTGTTTTCTATTCTTTCATTTCTTGCAATTTTTTTTAGTTTTATGGGTGCGCATTGATGTATTTAAACTTGTGAATATATTGTTATTAATTGTTAATGGGACTCTAAAATATGGAAAAACCTGACACTATTCTAGTATTCTTTCAAGTTGGGTGCTATATTCAAGTTGACTGCTTGATTGTTGGGTATTACCTGTCAAATGATAATCTTTGAAATTTTTATTTAGCAATTTATTACGTTATCTACTAATAATGCCCTAGGTTAAAATTCAAACGACTCTGCTATTGTCTTTCTAAGACGGAAGCTGGAGGAGAGTTTACATAGTTTATTTACTTTTTAAAATTTCTTCATGTGAAGTAAAATCTTGTGTAAGTCATTTATATGCATGTCTTCTGCTTCCTGGATTATTCAGTTTTTGTTCATTGATTGCTATATTATGTGTTTCAGTGAAGACAAGAATCTGAGCATCTGAATCGTTGGTAAAATGGTTTCATTTGAGATGGATGATCGAAAGAGTAAGTGGAGTTTGATACTTTTGTTGTTGCTATAGGCAATAATGACATTATACAAAGCAATAATCTGTTTATTGTATGAGTTTGCTATCATATGCAAATTACTAATTATCTTCAGTTGTCCAGGGGAAGTGTCATATGGATTATGGATTTAATTCATATTGGGGCTTTGCATTTTTTTTTTGCCTCCCTTTTTTTTTCTCCTTGCATATTTGCCGGGTTCTTTTGATGGGCAACAAGAGGATTTGTGCTGGAAACTTTGAGGAAGATTGATTCTAGAGTGTCATACAAACATCTTCATTGTTCAAAAGAAATTGAGCTTCAGTTTCACATTTTCCGCACCTAATGCTGCCACCTATTTTCAAAATGGCCATATTTAATAAAGGTGGTGTGGACCTGGTCACCATCTCTATGCATTGCCATGGAGGTGCAGCCTTGTCGTGTGCCATTCGCCTCGCACATTTTGGCAAGGTTCCTGCCACAATTTGTAGGTCCAGCTTGAATTAAAACTTAGGGAAACAAGATTACAGCTTATACGAAGAGAAGATTATTTCTGAACACAGACATTGAGCAAGAAATTGGACATTTTGTAGCCAGTCTAACAACTTTAAAGTAATTATCCAATTCTGTAGCCGAAATTAACAAATGGATTAATGAAATAGTGACTATACCAAAATTTGTTCTTGAAACTGATTATTTAGAAGTAACAGCTTCACTTTAACGATCTAATTGGTTATAGTGTTGGACACAATCGTATCTGATGCACCGTGTTGGTTTTCTATAGGTTCATGGAGGCAGACTACCTTTTTGAGATATACATGCAGTTAGTTGGCTTAATAATTAGATGAACTAATTTTTGAGATATATGTAGCGCCTTTGTTGGTTTCTTCTGCTATCTTGACGGTAGAAGATAAGATATGAATAAACTGTGTATTAGTTGTAGAAGGATAAGATATGAATAAACTGTGTATTAATAAGTTTCTACGTTCCATGGTTGATAAATTTCTATTTTAATATCTTATTTCATTTAATGTATGCAATCGGCACACTAAGCAGAGATTGGGTTAGGTTTATCTAGATTTTCCCTTCTTTTTTTTTCACATTTCTTGTGATTATATGGTGCCTTTGTTCCTTCTGTCATCTTGGCGATAGAAGGATAAGATATGGCTAAACTGTGTATTAATTAAATTTTTACGTTACATGGTTGGTATCTACTTCACTTCAATTTGTAAATTTCTAATTTAATACCTTATGACATTTAATGTATGCAATTGGCACATTAAACAGAGATTGGGTTAGGCTTAACTGGCTTTGGTATATTTTTCACATTCCTTGGGATTATCTTCTTCTTTGACAAGGGGCTGCTAGCCATTGGAAATGTAAGTTTCAAGCTACCATAAGTTTCTTGCTTAAGTTGTTGATCTTTATGCTTAATGACATATTTGCGAATGCCTTTAATTTCATGTTGTCACCCCATTCAGATCCTCTTCATTTCCGGAGTGTCCTTAACCATCGGACTGACATCCACCATGCAATTCTTCATGAAGAAGAGTAATTTGAAGGTGAATTTGTAGTGCGCTTACCCTCTCATTTTTTATTTTCTTCATCTCTTTATCACATCTTCCCCCTCTCACCTTTAAGTTTTATTTTGCTGGTTGTGTAGGGAACAGTTTCATTTGGAATTGGATTCTTCATTCTTGTTATAGGATGGCCTATTTTGGGCATGATTCTGGAGGGTTATGGGTTCATCTTACTTTTTAGGTTCAGTGGAATCTGATGCAACTTTATGCTGTATTTAGTTTGTTTAAATGATAAAAGCTTATGATTTATTATATTGTGCAGTGGATTCTGGCCTACGCTGGCTGTTTTTATGCAGAAGATTCCCATTCTTGGTTGGTTGTTTCAACAGCCATTTATTCGCTCGGTATGTGATTGTGCTGAAATGTTTTTTATCTGTCAGAGGATTCCCATTCTTGGTTGGTTGTTTAAGGTTGGAAACCTTTTCAACTATGCAATAAGAATAGACTAGCTGCTTTGTTAGTCACGCAGGCCTAATCATAATAGGGTTACTTCAGCTCCCTAATCCCAGCCATTGATTGGGCATTAGCATTTATTCCAATCTATTTATGTGATTACTGACTGCTGATTATGATGGATTGACATAATGCAAGAATACACAGATGATCTAATATATCTTTAGTCACAGATGCTTGTCTTCTCAGATCCTTTAGGTTAGGTTTCTCTTCATGTCCAACGTTTGGGCTAATGGTTTCTTTAGGCAGGTTTCTTAGATAGTCCTGGAGAGAGATTGTAAAGCTTTGTTTTGTTGGACTAGTGTATCAGCTCATCTAGTTTCCTTTTCTTGTTCTTTTCTCAAGGATGATTTCTTGTCCTCTGTTCCCCCCTTTTATCAAAAAAAATTTTAGGGTCACTGTACCTAAATTGCTATGATGTTTCCTGTGATAGGAAGCTAAATATGTTTTTAATTGCTACTAGGCCCCAAATTATGTTTTGTATGCCAATGCAGGCTACAATCGAGGCAGCATGGTCCCCCGATATGTAGGGAGGAGGTCCTCTTTTTGCAATTATTCTAATGCAACTTTCGATCATAGATTGTCGGATGATTACTTGCATGCTGAAGGCTTCTGCATTTATTTGCTTAATATGCTATATTATTCAAACTAAGCTTCCTTATATTCGGTCAACTCGCAGTTGTTCGACAGCTATAGAGGCAGACGGGTGCCAGTGTAACATGGCCATCTGTGGAAACATTACATCGCTGCTAGCAATCGCATATATAAGTTGATGTATAGAAAGTGATTGTCATTCTGTCATGATAGTCATTTTAGTGGAAAGAAAACTGAAAAAGGGAAATTAAGGGGGTTGCCAGATCTGCAGCTCCATGCTTTCCATCCAGACATCTCTGGCAAGCATCTCTTCGGCGTATCATAGTGGCATTTGTTCTCACCCTGTAAAGGAATATAATAGCTCCTTTATATGATTTCAGTTTGCAGATAATGTTGGTCCAGCAATCTGAAATTGCAATTCTTTTTCTCTCCCGTAATTCTTTTAAATTTAAACTGGAATATTTGCAGTTGATCTCCATTTTAAGTCATGAATAGAGAAACAGTAGTTGCTCATGCAGATTTATGAGGCATGTATTTTCTATCTGTTGGTTTGGCATTCCATATTGCTTTAAATCATGGAATCACTGTTTGAATTGATCGGTCTTATCTGGCAAAAATGAAATAAAGAAAACAATATATATTTTTTATTGATTTGATATGTACCTAATCACAAAGAAAAATGTTCATAATGCTTTTGGCCTTAAAAAAAAAACTTCATAATTCCTAAAAGGTTGTTGAACTTTTTTTTTTTAACCAGTGAGATAACCTTCTATTTTGCAGATATTATCTATTTCCACTCAAATGTTATCAGTTAATTTATTTTCGTAACCCTATGATTTTTTTAATAATTAATCTACTATAGATTATTTGACTGACATTATGAATTAAAACTTCATAAGTCAGTGTTTTTTGGGATATATCGGAGTCGTATTTCAGAAAAGCCTCCTAATATCAGTCAAATGGAATATCTGTCATATTTAAAAATTAATTAGAGTTTGAACAAAAAATTTTATGATGAGTAAAACAATACTAAAAAGATTGTCGTCTATGTAAATTAAAAAATAATAATTATATGGGACTGATTTTGTTGGATTATGCATCCTATACTCGTGTTGGCCAGAAAAACCTCTGTAAAAGAGTGCCCTGTAGTTATACAAAAGAATTTTAACAGAAAATTTCACCAAAAGTTTATCAAATTGTATTCCCTACTCTCAAAACACTGAATCCAAATTGAAAATTTATCATTATTCATTTGTAATAAAGATAACATGATTATCACAAGATCTAAACAACTCCCCCTCCCCCCCAAACCAAAAAAAAAAACGCTAGTTTCACTATCATTTTTCACAAACGCTTCTCACATCTTTCATCTGGTCAAACAAGGTCATTTACTATTCATTTAAACCTTAATGAAGAAACTTTACAAGATAAACGTAAGTTTATTATAGCTGCCCAAACGTCAAATGTGTTTGATTCAAGGATAACATAAAGACATTAATAAATATTTCAAGCAAAACCAAATGTTATAAAATTATGTACCTGATGCAGTGTGTGTGTGTCTATATATATATATATATATATATATAAACAGACCATGGCATGTTACTATGTGTAGTTTAGTGATGAAGGAAGTCGTAGTTAGCAGTAAGTCTCAAGTTCAAACATCTGTTCAGTGATGTTGAATCAATATCACTCACCAGTCACCACTTCTTCCCACTCATCATCCGTCTCATGATTTCTGCAAGCTCCAACCTCTCCATCTCAAATTGCTCAGCCATCCAAACTGAACCAAAGGTTGCCCAGACTGTAGGTTTACAATATGGCTTCTGTAAGGTATTAAAAAGTTCTTAAGACCTGTCATTCACAAGCAAAATTGTCAGCTATGTTGCACAAGTACAGGTACAAGATACGATAACTCTTGAAAAACATAAGGTGCAGATGCGACAATATATACTATATGAATAATGTATATTTTATATGTATGAAAGTTTAACAAAATAAATAAATAATGAACATTATACAAGATATTATCAACCAAAATAGTAAATCCTAATTTCTTATCATGTTTTCAAAGTTCATATAACTTAAATTAAAAATAGTAGATCAATATATGATATTCTGTGTATGCTAGGTCTTTTTCTTTTAAAAATAAAAATTACTGTTGAGTTAGTAAGGTTTAATTTTTATTTTTATTTTGATAAAAGAAGAAATTTTATCAGAAAGACGTGAAAGTACACCTTGTTGGAGGATAAGATATCCTCAAAACAGAGATTACAAGCTCAAAATAGAATACAATAACAAAAGCCCTATAAAACTTAAGTGTGTAAAAGAGCAGTGCTATCTTTTTGCACAACTAATGTGGTGATTTCCTTAAACAACCCATGTGCATAGAACCAAAAGGAAATCATACAGACAAATCTATCATGCCTTTGAAGATGCAGGCATTTAGTAAGGTATACCACACTGTACTCAATATGCATTGAAACCAAAATTTCAGGGGGAAAAAAAAAGTTACGTAGTACATATTTTGGAAAACCCAAATGGTACTAGTACAATAGTACCCAATACATACCTGGTATGGGTATGGCTTGAAAAATTCCAGACCATGCTTCATAGACTGTCAATATACTACTGAAAAGAAACTATCCTAGTGCAGCAAAGCACTAAAAATAACAGTTTTTAAGGGAAGAATAGTATTCTAATGCAAGGCTTACCGTTAATGCACATTGTCTTGTAAAGAAGAGCAACGTGGGCATCTCCTTTTGTACTCATATTTGAGTTCTCCAAGCACTCAAGGAATGCTAAGTCAGCCTTCAGCAGCTTGGCCTGATCATGAGTATCATACCCTATATCATGGCAATAACAGCAGAAATCCAACCAATCAATTGGCCGCCTGTCCCAAATAGGAGATCCACCGTCTTTTCCACTAGACCAGTTTGGTCCACAGTAATGACCATATCTAGGGAAGAGCTGAGAAAGAAATCTTCTCGCCCCAGTATGCCATGGAACCTTAGAAACATATGGCCTAAAGCGTAAAGGGGTAACCCCGCTCCCTTTTCCAACATTCCCTCGGGTTTGTGCACGCCTCTTTACCTCTCTGTTGATAGTAGTTGGTCTTTGAAATCTGTCTCTAGCATTGCTTGTCCAAGGGAAAAATCGGAGGATGGAAAAATACCATCCAAACAATTTCACATCATAATGGAACCCTTCCCTTGGTTGTTTGCTTAGAGCTTTCATAGATTTGGAAGCTGCCCGTGAATCAGGGTTTAACTGAGCTTTAGACCAAGGGCCATTATTAAGAAACCCAAAGTTCATGGTGGACTAACAGTTAAGGCATAGCCACCCTAGCATCGATATTCTGTTCACCTGCCCACAGGAAAGTAACTAAATCAAGAAAAATCCATTATATATTACAAAATCTGGTCCATGTTAATTGAATTATGCAATTAAGTGCCTATTTGGCCATGCTGAAGAAGAGAACAGAAAATTTTTCTTATCTTAATTTTTCGGTCTGTTTGTTCAACACAAAAAACACTTTTAAAGGTAGCATAATCTGTTTTTCTACTGCATGAGAGAAGAAAACAATCAGAGCTTCTCCTAAAAAGTAGAATGAAACGCAGAAACTAATATTTTTAAACGAAAAATACTCTCGCTCAAATAATAAATTAAAAAAAAATTATTTTAAACATTAATAATATTGCCAAAGGCGTTTGTAGAAAAATTTAGCCAAGAACTTCGTTAAAGCGCTAATAGAAAAAAGCTGATGTTTAGAAAGGCCATTTTTAGAAAAGCAGAAATTTGGCAACACCGCCAAACAGATCCTTTTGCATCAGAATCACAATTAGGTTGAATCAATATATCCTCAAGTCCTCATGATCCAAAGTTTAGCATTGAAGTCACCAAGTTTGAATAATTAACAGTTGGATAAGGCACTAAGCTGGATTCTACGTTGAGAAAGTACAGAAATTGAAAATAAAGACATATAATATCCGAACTTCGACATACCCATTTGGAAATTTAAGTTTATTGCACTACTTTACTATAAATTAAAAAAGAAAAAACTAAAGAAACCGCAGAATTGGGCTTCCTTTATTTCCTCCATTATTGACAACCATTGAACCAACATGTACAACCTTTTCCACTCTCACGCAAAGTTGAAACAACAACTGTAGGACTAAAAAATGCGATATCAAGAATCAGAAGCTGAGTTTAATGAACTTACTTGTTACGGGATATGGTAACTGTAGACCATGGTCTGTGGGGAACACATCAAAGTGAAGATCGAAGACGAAGGAGTGGAGAGAGAAGTTCCTCGAGAAACTTTCCAACAAGGATTTTTCTTCTATTTAATTTTATAACTGTGGGGCTTCTTCTCGCTTGCGAATTACGCCGACCACTGGTTCACCAAAATTAAGCTTACGGAGCTGAGTGGGACCCACATATCATTCGAGGCTGTTAATAAAACATTAAAACCACAGTTTTCCGAATTAAACTACCTTGTCACGTTACATGATAAGAGATGGCAAAATTATATTTTAGTTGAAGTCGTAATTTTTTTTCGTTTTAATTTAATTTTTAATTTGATTGTATTTAAATTTAGCCTTTTAATTTTATTTTAAACACTACTTTTATCTTTTAATTTAATTTTATTTTAATTTAATTATGTAATTGAAAAAACCACTCAAATGTTTTTTTTTTCTTTTAACATTATTAAATTAAAATGCTTAACTAAAAAGTCTTATATAATTTTTTGGGGACTTAATTATAATAATTTCTTTCCAATTTGAATGTACCTATTATAATACTCTTTCTATTATTATTTACTACTCTTTATAAATTCAATATGTGGGCATATTATCTACAAACATGGATGATCTTAATCTTCCTAATCACAACACTCATAAAAGTTCAAAAAAAAAAAAGAGTATTAGTTAGACTAGTGCCGTAACATAACAATATTTAAGAAAAGGGAACTCACAAAATATACAAAACACAATGTTTAAGTGATAATAAAGAATGATATGATAGATAAAATCCAAGTTAGAGAGGTTATCAAAGTAAAGTGGGTAAGGAATCACACAAAAAATTTCTATTAAATAATTCAATAGTATTAAAAAGAAAAAAAACATTTGAGTAGGAAATAAATTAAAATAAAATAAAATTAAGGGATGAAATTAAAATTTAAAATAAAATTAAAGAATTAAAAATATATTTTAGCCTAAGATAACAGTGCCTTGTTTAATTTCTTTCAATTATAACTCAATTATAATTTTAATGCATAAATTTTAAAATGTAATATTTTATCATCTTAAATTATTAAAAAAATTATATAACAGTTAAAATTAACGTTTTGATCATGAGATATGCATGGGTGTAGAAAGGACTGAGTTTAAACAAAGTATAATTTTTTTGAAGCATCACAAATGATAATATTGAAATATAAACAATCAAACATATGCTATTATAAATATATTAAATTAAAGTTTACTCACAATCCTCCAATTTCATCTAGCTCTAACCAAGTCTTAATATGAACCAAAAAAGGTTATGCTACTTAGTCATGTGCTACTCTCTTGTTTTGTGAGCCTTAACCTTAAAACAAGACTTGAGGAGACAATGGACAACACAGATCTTATAAATTTACCCTAACTGCACCATGATACATTTATGAGAGAAATAAAAATAATAATTTTAGCAAATTTGTATTAATTATTTTAAAGGATTAGTTTAGTAATTAAAGAGATGTACTCTCTACTTTAATTATTTAATTTAAAATTTAGAATTAATACAGAAGAAAATTTATTCTTTTTAATATAGCAGGCTATTGCAAGAATATAATCTTAAAATTATGTCAGAAAAATTTAGTACTAAAAGATACTTTCACAATTGAAAAAAAGAAGTTGGTAAGCAAATTTTGCTTAAAACCTAAGCTTAACCTTTTTACGAATAAAAAAAGTATACCTAGAGATTATTGATATGACACTGTTGATAGTTGCTTTTCTTGTAGGTACATGGTTTGCAGAGACCTATGGATTTTGCAAGAAGCATTGGACTTTTGTGAGATGCTATAAAAAGAGGACCTGGGGTTCCTTGTCCGATTAAGACACTACCTCCTCAGCCACTTGTTTGGTCAATTGTATTTATGCAACCTTATTTAAAATTTGCTTTTCAAAATTTAGGAATTATCTTATGAAAAATGATAAACCAGGTAAATCCTAAATATATACTTGGAAGACATACCACAAAGAGAAAGATTTTATTTTAGTCCTTAGTATATAGAGAGTTTATAAATTTAATCCCTTATAGATTTATCTTTTTAATTTGATCCTTCAATTTCTTGATTTGGTTTCTCATGAATATATATACATATATATATATATATATATAATTAATAAATATAATGACATGCAAAAATATTTTTTTTATAAATCATTACTTAATCACCATTATATAATATGTAGATAGATTGATAATTTCGTTAATAGTAAACTAACAAAAAAAAGCATTATTGATAATCATTTTTGCTTGTGAATGATTAAATTAAGAAATACTTATATATCTAGAATCAAATTAAAAAGATAAATTCTTAAGGGACCCAATTTAAAAATACCTCATCCATAAAGGACCAGGACCCAATTTAAAAATTTTAATCATACATCAAAACTTTCATAATTTTGATCTTTATGCTTTGTATATTCAATAATAGCTCAGTCATACTAGCTGAAGCTAGTTTAGATAATTGGGGTAAATAGACGGGTAAGAGTATAAATAGAAAAAAGAGAAAATGTGCTTTTTTTTTTTGCTTTCCAATCTTTTAAACATACATGCTTCAATTATTTATTCTTTAAATTTAGAAATATATGATTCAATATTTGAAAATTTTTTACTCATTACTTATTTATTCTTACAGGGACTAAATCATATACTTATAAGATTCAAAGACCGAATAGTTAAAACATACATCTTTTAAGCACCCAAAAAAAACATTTTTTTATTTGATGTTGTATTCAAAAGAGAGGGGGGGGGGGGGGGGAAATAGTGGCTTAGTCTTTGTTAATTGACACAGAGGTTAGACCTTTTCATTTTAAAACTTGTCGTCTATCTCATTCTGATTTCTACAAGAAGTGATTGCGGCAAGATAATATGACCATTTTGGAAAGCTCTAGCTTCATCCTTTCAAGATAAGGTTTGTTTTTTTCCCACCTCTAGGACAGCGTCCAAATTCGATGGTATCCAAATACGGATAAGCCCCCTAACCCACAGAATCCTTAAAATTCCTAGAAAGATTTCATTTAATTGGTTTGAATTTTAGTACTGAAATGGAAAGCGACTATTCATCAAAAAAAGAGGGGACCAATGCGGGCAGTGAAAACAAAATGTCAGTGGTCTTGATTATACCTTACATGATGGATCTTAGCAGGCCTTTACTTAATGACACTTTCAAAATCGCATCATGTTTTAGTGGTCTTGATTATACCTCGCATGTGGATCTGAGTAGGCCTTTACTTAATGACACTTTAAATCACATCACGTTCTGAGTCACACCCATTGAAACAGAGATCTTAGCCACATGATATGCGAACGGAAGCAATTCATGTTAGGAAATAGGGTTAGATAACAATCTTCTGAATCAAAAAGTTATGTAAAATGGATAAGCCTGTAATTTCCCCTCAAAGTGCTTAGTTTTCATGTTTTCTTCAATGGTTCTAGCGAAGACATCAAATGATATATTTACAGAGAAATCTGCCAAAACACGAAGTACAATTTCCTCATAATAGACGTTTGTTTTGTTCAACAAGAAAACTCCCCAGCTATTGACACACACATAGTTACACCAATCTCCCTTCTCCCCTAAAGAAACAAGGGTGTTTCAAAAAAAAATGTATTAAAACCCAAAGGGCAGATTTTCTCATCCAAACTCCAATGACCTTCTCACTGCCAAAAGAGAAAAAGAAAAATTTTAAATAGAAAAGGAGGATGTGAAACAGTACATGAACTACAAAGGATACACATATATGCAACGAGTCGAAAGGATGTACAGGTCAGCCAAAATTCTTCGCACTTGATATAACGAAGCATTGATTTGGCCAGTCAACTCCATGATGGTGATGGCGGTTTATAGATGAAGTCTTGGGAAGCTGTTGACCCATAATTTAAGTCAAGGTTATGGAGCTGTTCCATCAACTGGGAACGCCGCTCCTTGAAAAAATCAAGACGAGTAGTTAATTCTACTAGGGTTGAAGAAGCTACAGATGGGTGTCTCGCATATTCCATCACCTGGAATAAATGATGCTAAGTCAGTACCTGATAAACTTGGATGCAGAAAAGATTCAGCAGCAAGTACAATTTGTTCAGAATTTTCTACCATACATCCAATCAAACAGATGTAACAGCAAATTTGCTTAACACAAGGCTTAACATACAAGTGTTTCAAATTGGTGGAACACTTGCTGAGTTAAAAGCGTCTGAAACATGACTGGTCATAATTCACTCATGGAACATTCTTAAGTTTAATATAATGGAGCAACTTATGTACGACAACATATAAAAAAGTCAGTATTCAACAAATTGATCTAAAACGATGAGGCTAACTCAATAGAATTTAAAACAAAACCCACTTTCTTGGGCACATTTATTTGATCTTAATTCTTACCTCTGCCGCTCTTGAGGTAGTGGGCAATGAGGCAGAATCAACAGCACAGAGGTCGTCTACAGACATGCTTGTCGATGCCTCAGTACTTTTTGAATCACTTGGACTGGTTGAGTCTATAAATTGCTTCCCAGAAGGCTGCCTATTACCACTACCTGATGCCAATACTTGTCCTTTGATATTTCTCCAATCCGTGCCCACCAAACTTTCCTGTTTACATGAAGGGAAGGATTATACCTACCTTGTCAAAATATGAGTGCTCATATCCATAAAAAGACAATTTGACAACTTTATCATGAAAAAGATTATAAAAATTGTGGCAACAAGAAAAGGGGAATGCAGAGGCGGAAGTATGGTGAATGAGGAGGCTCGTACACAGACGGAAAAATCAGACTCATTGTGGTAGCCCCTCTTCCCTCTATTTATAATAAGTTGAAAATAGAGATTAATTATCATGTAAACTCCTAAAGATAATGATAAATAATAACTAAGACTCTCAATAATAATAAACTCTAAAGACTCTAGATAATGATAACCTTATAAAGATAAACTCCAAATCCATTAGGAGTTCTGCTTTCATAGGTTTCTCAACACTCAGAAATTGCTTTATAGCTTAATCTTTTAGGTTGTAGTTCCTTCATAGGCATGAAGAACAAGGGGAGAACATAAATCCCTTTGTCTTTAATTGTTTCTATGTTTCAACTAAATTGGGTCTTCATGTGAAGGGATGTATTTGTGTCGTAAAATCTGTTTCTTGGACCTCACTTAATAGGTTAATCTTTTTAGGTTGTGGTTCTTTCACAGGAGGACATAAACTCCTTGCCTCTGAAGCAACCAAAAAAAAAAAGCTTTTGTCTCATCAAATATAGCATGATAGTGTTTGGCACACCTGGTTTTCTAGGTCAAAGAAATAATTGTTATCCTACATAGGCAGTTAGATGTAGATACAACTATTTATTACTATTCATTTCACCCAAGCACCTACATGCAGCACGACTTATTCACCCATTTTGATGTTCCTGGAGCTCAAAGTGGGACAAAAAAAAAATGATGCCGTTACTCAAGATAAGTGATCCAAACTCCAAGCTCCTAGCTGATGTCAGGGACAATGACCAAATTAAGTTATAGGATAACCACTAGCTAATGGGTGCTTACTAATTTTTCAAAAGAATCTAAGTAAAATGTATTCCTTTTTTATGTATCAGTGGTCGGAAACATTCCCATTTCAGCAGTGTTATAATGTGAGCGAATAATTCTTCCATGGAAAAAAGAGAAGTCAGAAAAACAAGAAATGTCAAAATTCCATTATTAAGGTAAACCATTGGCTTAGCCTAGATGCATGATTCATCTTCAAGTGCCATGAAAAATTTTCTTTGCAAACAAAACTTTGTAATTGTTCATTAGATTGAATTGAATTCAGGTAATCCTTTTATGGAAAAGACCAAGGAGTGGCATAAGGATAAGGAAGGAGCTGAACCGGTTAGAAAATAAGAATAAAGGGAAGAAAGAGGATTGAAGAACATAAAATTGGAGATGAATTAATCAATTCGGTATCCATGCACCTTTACCTTTTTGAATTTCTTTATACTAACAGATTATAATACATACCTCAGCCCTTTGTTTCCTTTCATGATTACAGAAGGCAAGGGTTGTATCAAAATCTTGCTGAAGAAATCTCCTGCACAAGTCAGAACAACTTATATAGTTACTGAAGGATGTAATAAATTCACAAAGTTTTCAATTAAAATTCAGGTTCCCATAGAATTTAAAAATAATTGCAGCATGAAAATAGTTTCAGGTCCAAAAATGATAACTTCAGTTAAAAAATAAAGTACCATAGGGGTGAACACAATTACATAGGCAATGCCTGCAAGAAGCCCTTCATAAGAAAGCAAGGAGAAAGAGAAAAATAAAAGAATATAACGAAAAAAGAAAAGAAGCCACTCAAAATCATTCCATTTTCTTTTCTGGGACAATTTCTCTGATGCCAAGTGCAACATTTCAAGCATCAATTACAGACAAAAATAGAGTCCCCTTTGAAGTTGGTGCTGAAATTGGTTCTTTAACCCTTGAACTTCATAACAAGTAATGGTGTCTGCCTGTCTGGTATCGAGTTTATGTGGAACTGACCACAATTTAAAGTTCCTAAATAACAGTAACAAACAGTACCCACACCAGAATTATAAACTTAAATTATATGTCCTTTTTTACGCAACATGAAGATGGTACATCTAGGTTCAGATGCCATGCAAATCTAGTAATTAACATCACGTCAAGCAATCCTTCAACATTAACATAAGTCTGCATACTCACTGCTGAGGATGATTTGGGACATGTTGATACCGATCACATGCATCAGCAAGTGAACCATAGTGATGCTGTCGCTGCTGATTAAGCTGATGGTGGAGTTCTGCAACTTTCTGCTTCAACCTGGCCACATCAGCTTCAGCAAGTGCAATCTCCTCAAGTTCAGCCCTTGTCTTTAAATAAGTAGGTTTTTTAAGATTATGAGTACTGCAAAAGCATTCAAAAAGAAAAATGAATAGCAAAGTCCACTAAAATCTGTAAGAACCTGAGAATCCATGCCTCGTGAACTGGAAAACTGTCCAGAAGACATGCTCAAACCAACTTCCAATGCAGCTCTAAGATCCCTCTCAGCTTGCAACTGCTCTTGCAATCTTGAAACCTTTGAAGTCAAAAATTAATTAGATATCACATATGGAGAAATGCAAGTAACAATCATGTGGTAGTAGACATCCATAAAACTCTTAATAAAGGAAAGGCTTTAAGAAATTTGACAGCATGGGAGTGGAAGAAGACAAGAATTGCAACTAGGGAGGAAATTAGAAAAAATATATTTTATAAGGGAATGGAGAAACATATATTTGACTCCATATAAAACAACAGTACATTTTCTTTCTTTCTTTTTTTTTCAAATAAAAGAAGAAATTACATTAAGGAAAAAAGGACAGATACAAGTGAGGAGGATAGGGCATCCTCCTAGGACAAGGTCAAAAGACCACCACAAGACAAGATAAGAGAGGTAAGTAAGCAATCCTCAATCTGCTAAATCCCTCTACATATCTAAGGAGACACTCCTTGAACAAGCCTTGAGCCAAACACCACAAAGAAGCCCAAACAAAATCCTTGCCCTTAGGGCATCTAACCACAAGGAAACGCCCCTGAAAATACAAGCATTCCCCTCAAGCCAAATATTCCAGATCAATGCACAAGCTACACAGTTCCACAAAGTTCTGCCCTCCTTAGTTTGGCCAAAAGCTTCAGACTGTTTAAGGAGAAATTGCTTAAAATCCCGCTAATATACCCAATTCACACAAAAGACCCTGAACGAGTCATTCTACAAGCCAGCAGCCACTTGGCAATGTATAAATAAATAACCTTGAGTTTATACACTATTCATGCACATCATACAAATGATAGGAGAAAAAGATGTGTTAGGTATCTAAATCTGCATCATGTCACTTGTGTTTGAAAGAGCTTTGGATTTCCAAATGTATTTTCCAAGAAAAGTACACACCAGAAGCAATTAGATCCCAAACTCTCCTATCCTCAGATGAGGAAAGTTTAACAGTGTCAAGAGGCAAGAGGGTTTTTTAATTCATTTGCATCTCTATGGTAAGATCCCTTGAAAAGTGGAAATTCCAAGAATGCGTTCTCCCCTGAATTGAACGAAAATTTTGAACTGGAGCATTATGCAGAGAGGAACAATGATTGAGATTTGCAAAAGCCCTGAAAGAAATGAATAATTTCTGTTCCTGGGATGGAATTCTATAGGTAGCTTAAGTGAAATGTTCAAAATTTGGGTAATTAAACAGTACGCAGAATGAACAAAGACTTGGTTACACCTCCCCACACCCACCTCTTTTTTTCTAATAAACAGAACAAATTCATGTACCAAAAAATGGGGTAGGGTTTTAACCAAAGACTGTACACAGAAGCCACGCTAACTAGGAAATGAAAAAAATCTAATTCTGAAACTTTTTTTTGGGGGGAAAAAAGGAAGGGGGGGGGGTGTTCTGGAACCAATATGACATTTCCAGAATTTTTCATCCATGACACCAAAAACCAACATAGGGGTTTCACTCCCTCAAATTCTCAGCCATCAGATGCTTGCCAAAGTGGCAGTCCAAATGAAGTAAAGCACACTTTCCAAATATTCTTCCAAGGGAACCCACGTACCTATTCCACAAGGTTAACTTAAATACCATCACAAAAACAGCCCTGTTTTTAGCTTCCACTGCAGTAAATCCAATCCTGCCTGCCTTCTTCCCTCTTAATTAAGGACAACAAAACAAATATAAAAAAGATACACTAACAGAATCCACCAGCCAATCTAGTGGTAAGCTTAAGAGGGAGGATCTTTAGAGAGGATATGTATGTTTTTGTCAAGCTTCTCCAAATTTGTATCGTCTTTCTTTGTTGTACAATTCTCCCATTTGGTGTTTTTGATCTTTTGAGGGAGATAATGTTTCTTGGAATCTACCACTTGCTAGGAATCCCTCTAATAGGGAAATTCAGGAACTTGAGGCGCTTTTACCTATTTTTGACCCAATTCATCTTTCTTCCTATTTAGATAGGAGAGTTTGGACTCTAGATTCATCAGGTGCTCACTCCTGCAAGTCCTATTTTGACTTCCTTCTTCTCCCCACAGGGTACCATTTCTTCTTGATAATTTTTATTTGGAAATCTAAAACTCCTTTAAAGGTAAAATTGTTCATGGACAGCAATACTCGGCAGAATTAATACTAGTGACATGCTGCAGGTCAAACAGAGCGCTTTGCTCTAACAGTTGTTTTATGTGGAGGGCTAATTCAAAAACAAATGGGCCCTTGTTCTTACATTGTAGTATGGCTACTTTGCTTTGGAATAGGTTGTTTGGTATTTTTGCCCACATTTGGGCTTGCCCAGAGAATTTGGATTTTATTGATCTGGTATAAACATTTGAGACACAATAAAGACAGCAAAGTTTTGTGGCAATGTCCAGTTTTTGCTGTGACTTGGTGTCTTTGGTTGGAAAGGAACTCTAGGATTTTTTAATATGTTTCAGGGACAATAAATGACTTACAGCAAAGGGTATTTCTCCTAAATAGAAAAAAGAATTTATTGAAGACAAGATACAAAACCAAGGACAAGACATCCTCCCAAAACAAAAAGAAAAAAAATAATAACAGACTCATTAGCTCATAAGAGCTTTCCAGTCCCTTTGTAAATCCATAATGAGCATTCCCACAAAAAGACTACCAGCTGAAACCCACAGAGAGGCCAAGAAAATAATTCTGCCCGATATCAGATGTGAAGGAAGAAACTTCCCATGGGAAAGGGTATCAGCTTCTGCTTTACTTTGGTGCTCTGTTCACCGTTATTTTAAAGGAGTTTCTTTGACTGATATGAATAAGATTGAGCAGATTGTTATTTAGGTTTTGGGGCAACTGCTACAAATTTCTCCTTTATCCTTCAACAGATGTGAATATCAATAATCAATATCCTTCATTTCAAACAGAATAGTAGGCCTTATACCAAAATTAAACGCAAGAAAGTTATTGCTCATGACTCTACTACTTTGTTCAGTCCCGCTACAATTCAATCCTTTATTTTTTGTTTCAAAAGCAAATAATATTAGAAGGAAGTAGGAGGGCATTTCCTATTAGAAGTGTACAGTCCACTCTAGTTGTCCAGCATATGCATCTAAATAGCATATAGTTTATAGGAGCAGCAAGTCAAAATTGCAAGAAAAATAAGTTCATGACCTCCATGTCTAATACATTCAAGATTGACATTTTAAACCATTAGGACTATCAATGCTGTGAAATATCCTTCCATCAATTGCCAACCAATTGCAGAAGAATAATCAATGAGGTACTAGTTCTCCTTTTTTCTAAAAAAAAAAAAATGAATGAGGTAGGAGTTCTTAGATTAGCCAAACTCCCCCTAATCTGATCTTATCCCATTCAAGCCTTCAACAAAATTGGTGGCATGATAAATAAGAGAGGAAATCAGCACCCACAGAGCACATGCATTAAAAATTCCAGAATACGGACCTAAGTTATTTTAAGCATATCTAGTTAAGTGACATCAGGATTGTTAAACACATAAGCCAAAAAATCACTGGCTATTCTTAAAGCAAACAGCAAAGCAAAGGAAAAAACCAGTTTATAAAATCAAACTGTAACGGAAAGCAAAGTTAAAATGGGCAGGGATAGATAAATCAATTAAAAAGAGTACATCTTGTTCTAGTGCCAAGCGCCGCTCATGCAAAGCTTGCTTCCTTCTCTCTAAGCTTGCTTGTAAAATTGCATTGCCTCTGGCCTAAAATCAAAACATGGCCAATCCCATTAAAGATTAAACATCCATATTCTATAATTTATTTTTTTTTTAAAAAAGAGTTCACCAAAAGTAATTTACCTCCTTTGCAATTCTCTGCTGCAAATCACTTTTTGCAATTTCTAGCCTCTGAATAGCAAGCCTACAAACAACAAAGTATGTTAATTACTTTTTAGAAAAGAAAAAAAGGTGTATGAAGCAAATTGCAGAATGCAAATAGCTAAGTACAAATGGTTGCTAAAGCTTGAGAAATCGCCAACAAGAGAAAACAACAAAAATATTATGAAACAATTTGGAGGGTGCCATAAGGCAATTAGAAAAGAGCTTTTTCAAAAGAAAAAAGTTTCTTGAGCACTAGGTTTATTGGAAAATTGCTGCAACTTGCAGACCCAATACAGCAAACCCTGAGTGTCTTACAGGACTTATCCACTGCAAAACAAAAAGACTTAACTAAGAAGCACTCTTTCTACTACTTGTAATGCTTCAAGACAAAGCATGAATTATCATATTTTCTCCAATAAAAAACAGAAAAGGATGAACTAAAGATCCAGGTACCAATACAGGGAAAGAATATGGAACCTAGGAAGAACAAAGAATAATAACATCAATGAACCCATGAAATTTAAATATAGCTGAGAAACCAGGAACATAAGAATATTAAGTCTGCAATTTGGTAGGCATAATTGGTATAAGTCTCTCCTTAGCTAAAACATGTACAAGTCCTGCCACACAGAGCATTCTATAACTTACTCCTCTTCTCCAGAAGAATCAACTGATTCAACTGACGGCGTCTTTCTTGCCTGCATAAACCAGAAACAATATCGGATGCCTAACATTGAATTTAAACTTAGGAATGCAAAGACTAAACAAACTGTAGATGCCATCTCAGAATTGTCTTACGGATTTACCATGAAAATAAATATTTACTGCTACCATATCAAGTAGGCACATTCTAATTACCAGCTATTTGTAAATCAGTATACACTCACATAAAAACCATATGCCATGAATTCTCAAACTACAGAACATAGTCCTATATGTTAGCCTCTAAAAATTAAAAACATGAAGCAATTCAATGGTTTTAGTTATAGATATAAATACTACTACATATTTAAAATAGATAGATCCCCTGACAAATTGCCAAAATACCAAATCATCTGATATAGATGATTCATAATTCCAATAAGAGATATAGAAATAGAATAATGTGATGCACCCAAAAAAAAAAAAGTGATCATATTAGCAATGACCGTAATAGATGGGATTAGGGTGTTATATGTGGTACCAGCTCTGGAACTGGTACTCTCTTAATTTTACATTTCAAAGCAGCTAGATACAGTAGGCTTTTGCTTTTTTTTTTTTTGGGAGAGAGAGAAAGAGGGGGGGGGGGGGGGAGCTCTATGCTCTCAGAGCAAGGAGCAAATTTTGTTAGTTACTTATAGAGGGTTTAAAAGGAATATGGAAGGCCTTAAAATAATGTACTGTGCACACTGCCAATTGGTGTCTTATATTGGAGCTTAATGCAATCAATGCTTAAGGAGAAATTTCTGCGTCTATGGTCATATGGTGTAAAGCTTAAAAAGTTCTTCAGGGTTTCCCCATGACAGATGTACAGAGGGATGGGAGGGCTTTATTTATACGTGTGGTTGTCTTCTTCTATCTGCGTCTTGTATAGGAGGATGTTTTTCCTTCATTATTGTACAATTTTCTCTGTCCCATGTAGGAAAATGTACACATTTCCTTCATCATTTAAAGGAAATTTGGGAATCAGGTGCATTTTGTAATCTAAGAATACAGGGTTCATTAATTATAGAATAGGTTAATTAAAGTTTTCTGTGTGAATTAGAAATGCTTGGGGATCAAGTTAGGATTTCTTATCCAAGTAGAATTAGGAATATTTAGGTATGGCTACATACAGATATTACTATGAATCAAACTTATTGTTATGAGCTTATGATTGGAGATTGATTATTTTGTGTAAGTTATTTTTGTTATACTGTCTTTCTCTCCTTCATCTTTATGCCTCTAAAATCTTCCTACATCATATGCCTATTGAAATGATGAAAACCATTGAGCAGAAGTAATACCAGAAAATAACAACTCACATTGCTCCTTCCCCAAAATGTTGACCGCTTAGAACTGAAATTAGTGCCATTAGCTTTACCGGTTTGCTTTCCAGAACCTGGCTCCACCCCAGGAACAGGTAAATGGTTACCAGGATCCATGGAAGATAAAATCTCACCCATAGAACGATAAGGTTCGGCAGCAGGTGACACATTTGAAACATCCTTCATATCAATTGATCTCTCATTGCCCTTTTTCTGCTTGTTTTGATCCTCAGACAGTTGGGTATTAGGATCAGCATTTAAATTTGCATTTTCAGCTTTAGCATGGTTACTTTTAGGGGAACCAATGTCAGAATCATCACCTCCAAATGGCTGAAAAAGGGAGTGAAAAAGAATAATAGCAACTAAAGCAAGAGATTATGATAACACACACAAGACATCTAGTTTATATGTAAGGTGAAAAATGAAAGTTCCATATTACTTTTTCCTTTCCAGCTTGTTGTATCTTGTCAGAGAAGAAGAGTGACTTAGAGGGACAATTTGAATGTGTAACTTGAGTAAAAAAGATGTAACAATATAGACAAAGGCAGTGGCTTCTTTCTACATATAGTTTAATCCTATTAATACTTGCCTTTTCTGTTTATTTTCCATGTAGTCAAACATCATACAAGAGTCTGGGATCTTGATCCTTCTAGCCATTTTTCTTGCAATCTTATTTTCAGTTCCTTACATTTCTCCTAATAGGGAAAGGTTTCTTCTTGATAAGCCAATTCAGTACACTAAAACTCTTTCTAAGGCCAACCATTTGTTGTTGCAATACTCAACAGGATTACTACAAATGGATTGTTGAAGGTTCACAAAGCCTATACAGCTTTGTCCTGAAATGGTTGGAATGCGTAGATTTGAATCAGAAATTATCCCACTTATTTCTACATTATCCAGCAGTAACTTACATTTGGAATAACCTATGTGGAATTATTGGTGAAAGTTGGGTTGTTCTCATAAGAGCATTATGTCCTAGTCTATTTCAAAGGCTACAGTAACAAGGAGAATTATAGTGGCTATATGCAGTTTATGGGATTCTTTGGTTTGTACAGTTAGAGGAATGCTCCATCTTCAAGGGAATCTCTTCGCCCTACATATGTTATTGGATAGAATTGTTTATATGGCTTCCCTTTGGTGTTCAACACGTGTGTTTTATGGAAGTCCCCACTGCTGATATGCAATTGGTCAACTATACCGAAATTATGAGCAATTTGTGCCTTTTGTTCGTTTTATTTTATTTTCAGGTTTTTTTGTTATTTCTCAATTGGTGAAATCTTATCCTCCAAAAAGTTGTAATTCCCTTTGCTTTCCAATAAAATTTCTCATATCAAAAATAATAATAAGTGAGGAAATTGGGGGCTAGATGAGAAAACCTTATATTCATAAAGATCACTGCCGGCATAACCACTACTTTCACTCAATTTTCCACTGAGTATGCGATCAGCATCATCATCTGTCTCTTGATCGACTTCATTCTCTGCATCATGGTAGCCGTTGTCTTTCACATCTGTATTATCGTCATCAGTGGAATCCTCAGTCCCACTGTTCTCAATCCGGGAATCTGCTGACATGGAGCATCTCCGTATATTTTCTTCCTGGAAAAACAGATAAAAACTCAGCAACTTGGTTATTAGTTAACTTTGTCTACCATATATATCTTTGTTTTGATTTAAAGCAGTTTGTCTACCATATATATCTTTGTTTTGATTTAAAGCTCTATATATTCATGTCAGTACACATCAAGTTTTCTATATTGCCAATAAATTAGCACTAAAACTTTAAAATTGAAAATTCAAGGTCACGTTATCTCAGTTTGCCAAATTTCCAATGAGGCACAAATAAAACTGAACTTAGCAGCAAAAGCAAATCCCAAGTTTTATCCATAAATTAAACCAAAGGAAAAACAAAACGGAAATTTTCAATCAATTCAAATTAGGTATCAATCTGAGGGGTGTGCTTAATTTTACACAACTAGATTATACAAATAGATTTGCTACAAGTATTCAGGTACAAGGCTTGTCTTGGGCTCTTGGCTGCAGGCAACAGGAATTTTGACATTAAATATCTAAGACTTTTTGAATGACTACTTGGTCAAAAGTTGGACAAATTCGCTAGAGTATACTGTACTAGTTTGCATGGGAATGACACTGTAAGAGGCCAAATTATTTTACCGTGTTATGCAACACACATGAAATTTATAGCAATGTGTAACTCAATCAGTCAAGGAGACACAGAAAAATTATGGCAACTGCACATCTTTGATAAAAGACAAGGAAGTTCAAATAAAGGATGACTTTAGTGCCTAGAGAAATTACTAGTTACGATAACCTAGACAGAGCGTAAATAAATGCAGTAGTTAAACTAAAATTGTATTCGCTGTTAATTAAACAGAAACAAATCAGTACCACCAAAGGTTGATCAAGAGTATCTTACATCAAATATGTTCTCATACTCCTCCAACAAATTGGTAATAATTGCTTGAGCATTATTAGCAGCATTAGCAGCAGCAAGAAGCTGAGCAGAACTATCACCATTAATATCAAACTCATCCTCCAATTCACATTCCCCAGCTAGCAGAGGCCGTAAAAGCAAGGGTGCCATGCAAGCAGCAACAGCTGATGGAGTCATCCGATTCTCATTTGAATGAGAAGCAATTGTATGCATCATCTTCAGAATTCTGCAAAGGTTGAGACAACCACATTTAAGTTGTGTTTCCGACTTGCCACCCAAAATATATATATATATATATATATACCATGAAAATAACCATATATATATATATATTTCTACTTTGTTTGTTATGATTATAATTTAAAACAACTTATATTCAAAATTGAATATGTACCAAAGCAGCATATCAATTCACAAAATGTGAACATGAATAGCATCAGCACTTTTGAAAAGCAGGGAAAACAAAAAACAAAGGCACATTCTTCACATAAGCCAGTAAAAAAATTCCTTCTAGTTAATTAAGGATACTGTGCAAATTGATGTAAATTATTGATAGACTCAACATCTAAAGATCCAAAAGGATACAATCTAGATAAATAACTGTTCCAAAATTCTATGAATCATCATATTTCAACTCATTAAAAATTATAGGGAATTAATTAAGGCATTATATTGTATCATTATCTGATGCTTCTCACTTCAGAAACTACAAATGCAGACTCATACTCAAGCAGATCAAAAGTGGAAGGTATTATTCACAATATTTTCACAAATAGTAAATGCAGGCCAATACCAAATAGTTTGCACAGCAATGAATTTCTTTTTTCTTTAAATATCTATTTTCAGGCAGGGATGATTCCCTATCACCCATTTTGGATATCACATCATAGGAAACAGTAATTTTTAAAAAATTGGGAGCTGAATGCATGTTTTAGAGTGAATGTATTGGTCGAGTAGTTTTTTCAAACTTCCCATTGGTTATTTGCAAGAGTATTTTAAACTTCCATTTGATCCTCTGAAGATAGCCATATTCCCTTTCTAATGAACCAAGGCAATCTGTGCTATTCAAATATAATAATCTAAACAAAGTAAGGCTGAGAAGATACAGAGATTGATAAATTTCCATTTGTTGTAATGCTGTGAAAGAAGTAATAATCTAGACACTTTCCAATTACAAAAGAATAATACCATCAAATCCCTCTCCACATCTCAAAAGGATTACATCTTGAATGAACCACGAGCTTTGCATCATATAATAGAAAGCCAAGAACATAGCTATTCTCAAATATTCTTGCATTAAGCTCCAGCTAGAACCCAAACAGCAGCATATACAGTGCATCTCCATTAAGCTTTTCCTTCCTATCTAATGCGGTGCTTCCAAAGCCTCAGTCAGAAGCAAAAGCTCTAAATTCTCAGTGCAAACCCAGACCTCACCAACAACACCAAAAAGGCTGTTCCAAAATGTATCTAGCAGCATAAACCTCTACAAAATATTAAAACTTGTCTCTGTTCATCTTTTTTCTCCTTTCTGATGTATCATTGACACACTTTTATTAACCACCACATAACCTCTGCAAAATATCAAGACATTCAAGCCTGATCTCTTAAAGAACACACCCAAACATCAACCAAAAACAGGCTGCTGTCAAGCAAAATTTCTGGTATTTGTTCCCTGCAAGTCCTTCTTTTAATTATCCTCCACTTCCCTCTTTTGAAAAAAAAAAAAATCTTCTGCAACTCTCAAAATCATTACCACAATTGTCAAGATTGAGATTTTGATTGTCCTACTGTGAGAAAACATACCAGAGATTGTTTTTGTCCAAAATAGGACCAGGATCATGATCTAGATCGTGAGATCAGAGGATTGCACAATCCTCTTCAATCCTGGATTTTTTTTTTCTTTTTTTTTTTTTAAGCAGAGGCTGGTGTGCTGGCTTCCCCCATGCCAGCACCTCCATTTCATTGGATATTTGGATTGTTCTAAGATTCCAAATTTCATTGTAATAGTGAATTGTTATTATGCTTTTATCTTGTGAATTGTGACTTGAGACTGATGACTTGTGTTATTAATGTATGATCAAATTTTGATAATATTATGCTTATTTGTGAATTTTATATATTTTTTAATTATTTTTTGTCATAAGTGGTAGGGTTTAACAATCCTCAATCTGATTCTACAATTCAATCTTTTTGGCCTCTTAGCTGATCCTATGTAAGATCTCTATCTTAAAAACCTTGTATCATAACCCCTCATAAAATTAGAAATCAGGAAAATACTATGAGATTATGCAACTGGAGAAAAGTATGGTAATATATTATCAATGGATCTACCAGAGGAAGAGGGAAAGCAGGGATGAAATAGGAAGATGACCTCTGTAACAAACGTCGATTCGGCTCTGGAAAGGTCTCCAGTATAGCAGAGCGCATTGCGTTGATCCTAGCTTCCTTCTGATCAATTTCTTGTCAAATAAAGCAGTAAAAAACAACATAAACTTCTGGCTCAGATTCACATTGAAAGAACCAAACTGATGAAAACAATACTTGATTACAGTTGAAAGTACAGGGAGAAAAAAGTAAGAGTACTAGACATATTGAATGCCCAATACCAGCAGTTTGCATATAATTTTTAAGCAGATCAATCAATATGCTACCAGACAAGTGACCTGCAGCACAAATTTTTCATACAAAGGAAAATTTGCATTTGACTAAAAGTTAACAGAGCATGAACTGCAAGTTCAACAGGAAGAAGGTACCTTATATCACTTAGATTCCAAAGTAAAACTCAGGATCTATAGATGTAAGTGTGCTATAGATATCAAATATGACAGCACAAAATATGGCAGCCTGTTGTGCAGTTAACTTCAATAAATGAAGGAAAACATAATACAAACATTGATGCTCAAGAAGCAAATTGCTTAGGTCACAATTTGTCCAAACAAAACCAAACTAATTCCCTTTCCAGTTACAAAAATATATAATGCCCAAATTTATTATCTTTGCCACAGTTTGTGACAATTAAACCAACCATAATAAAGTAAAATAGCACGGCTTTAACCAATAATAAAATAGCATGATACAATGTAGACATGTGTCTACTGTGTCTAACTATCTACTGTTACAAAATACTTCTGAAGTTAAAAAAGGAAAAAAGCTTTGGAGGACCTACAGGATTCATTGTGGTTCATTAGTATAGATGCCAGACTGTCAAATGGCAACTAAATAAGGTGATCGTCGGATATATGGCCAGTTCACAGTAAACAATATCAATGAAAGAATAACAAACATTCTACAATGCTACAGCAGTTTCATAAGCAAAGAATAACATAGCATTCAGCAGTATTTTAAAAATTAACAACCATATAACAGAAAAAATCTATTAATAAAATCATGGTTTTAAAGAAGATTGAACTCAGCACCAAACTTACTATAGGCCTCCAACAAAGCAGTGCAGCATGAAGCTAAAACTGGAGATGAAGGCAGCTCCCTTAGAACATGCTGTAAATAAACAGCTTGAATTAAACAGAATGTATAATCCAACAAACAGACACTTTTCAAAAATACAGGATTTCATATTTTACTGGATGGGCCAAAATAATCGCTACCTCCTGATTAGAGATTGATAAACCCTTAAAGAAGATGAAAGAGTAAATAATTGATTTACTGCCTCAAGTTCTTGATAATAAACACAGAAAATTGATTGACAAGTTAGTGCCCAATCATCTGAACAAATTTCAGTAATTTAGACAGATTTTAGGCTCTTTATAGCTCATAATTACTGAGTTGAAAAGGAGTAAGGTCAGAGATCATTCTTTGGCAGGTTAAAAGAAATAAAAAATGAAAAAAAAAAAGGTCAGAGATCAATCACTGAACATCAGAGGCGATGAAGTAATTCTGTCCCAAAGCATGACTAACAATGGATTTTCCCTTAAAAAGTTCAAGTATTCCACTCCAACAAAAGACATCAAAAGATAGCATACATAACGCACTACCATAAAACTTTTCCCGGTACTCCTGCCAAAGCCTCTAAACTTAATCATTAGAAACGCTCCAAATTTTGAGGATGCACCCAAGGTTCACCAAACACTCCAAAAAGCAAGGTATCCTTCTGTCAATTCTCCCCCCAATTTGTGCCAGCAAAAAGTAATCGATCTAGATTTGTTTTGCATATTATTATTCCAAAAAAAAAGGGGGTGAATTTGATATTCTACATTGTTCATGCACAGCAGCCAAAGACATATGGTCTTCTCTATCTACAGTTTCAGAAAAGGTGGGCCCCAACATAATTTGTTCAACCAGATTTATTGAGGGTTGGGAGATGTGAATCAAATTTGTATCTCTCTGCATGAACTGGGTGTCAAGATGAGTAAAAGAAACAGCCACACATTTATTTGCATGATCCAGAAATCAGCGCATTTGGAGTACAATTTGTTTGTCATAGGTGAATCTTAATTGTACACTTACTTTTCAGAGCTTGGAGCACTTTCTTTTAGTAAGTTCTAGAGATTTTGGCTTGAGTGAGGAGGATAAAGCTTTATGGCAGCTGCAGCTTATACTGTAATTTGGTGTCTTTAAATGGAGCATTCTGCTCAGTTAAAAAATGTTTTTGTGGCTTCTCTGTGGTGTCTTGAACATCATTCCTTTCAGGGAGTTTCCTTAGAAGACAAGGAAAGGGATTGGAGAGCTTTTATGTATTGATGCAATTGTCTGATCTTGGTTTTTGGGTTTCTGTTTCATGCCCTTTTCCTGATGTGCTTATGTAGGGTATCTTACCCCACCACTTTGTGCTCCTTTCCATCGAATAAAATTTCTTCTTTTCTTTGTAAAAAAGGAGGGGAAAAAATGACTACAGTTTCAAATCTCCTATACACAAATTTTAGCCTGCTAATTTGTGCTTTACACAGTTTAGGGCTGTGTAGCTTTACAATTACTTTGAATATCAAATTGAGGGTTTTCTTCTCCATCCCATAGTATGTTCAACATATAGTTTGTTTATATTTCTTATATTAATATTCAACATGTCATCAATAACCAATATACATACCTTAACACAGTCACCAACAACATGGGCATCCTCATCAGAGCCAAATTCAGTCTTTCCTGGAAATATCAGTGAGAAATAAGGCACCCATAAGGTCCATAAACAATAAATGGATAAATAAATATGTATATGTAAACATAAATTTAAGCAAGCATCTGAGCCACAATATCATCTTTGATGGTCTTTCATCAGTAGAATGGTGTAACTATGGAAAAACTCAAATGGCCGTTGTAAAGTGGCTTTACAAATGCAAACAGTATGAAGTAGTGGTAAACCAATTTTTCTACATTACACTGAATCATTCCTTGTACAGGCTATAGTTGGCTTTCTTAATAGTTTAGGGTTCTAGATTTCAGTTAAATGTGAATGTCATAGAAGGTGCTGGACTTAACAGTTGCTTGGGTTAGAGGATAAGCAGGCACAGAGTAATGGCTTAGAAAGTGACTTCATCCTACATAAATAGGAAATAAAGAACAAAAAACTTCACAACAAGGAAAAAAATCCTTGAATAAGTGCAGGGGGGAGCTGGTGTGATGTACAATTGGTTAGACAGCCCTTATGCCTCTCTCCAAATAAAACTAGGTCACCAGATAACTTGGACTTCATGAATTTTAGTTTTCCTTTGTTGCCATACCTTTTCCTCTTTGCTTGCGTATGGTTTAAAACCGCAGGGGACAGTAGTAGTTATCTGGACTCTTTAGAAAACATATTTGTTGTCATTTATAGAGAGAACAAGAGCATTAAAGAAAATTATTAGTACCTTGCTCATATTCTTGAACTCTCCGATCAACTTCCTCGACATCTGCAGACTGCCGCAAAATTCCTTCAACTTTAGTTCCTGTAAATTAAATATGGTAAATTAAGCAGCAACCCTTCACTGAAGAACAGGGGAAACATTACCCACACATACAACTTATTCTCTCATTGTACAATTAGATAGTATGGCAAACAGCAGCCTATAGCAAAAAGCACCAAAAACACCATGGTGGATGGCGTGTTAGGTGCCATATTGCTGCATGGGATCCATTTCAGACAATATTTTAAATGATGAAAAATTTAGTAGAACACATAACCAAAGTAGATAAACAGGCAAAATAGAACAATTACCAGAATAACATGATGTCCAAGTAAATAAAATCAGTGAGCTTTGTTATGGAGTTGTTGATGGCAATCAAAGCTCTAGGTATGACCTAGGGAATTATAAGGAGTGGAGATGAGATTTAGAGAGCTGTGTATTTTAAGACTTCAGCACTAGAGTTGTGTGTTGTTCAATGCTTCTAACCGTTGGCAATCATAAGAGTATCAATTAGATACAAAGAATGCATTTATTGGAGATTTGCTAGAAGTGTATTTGGAGAAACCAATTGGATTTGTTGCTGAATAAGAGTATGGGAAGGTATGGGGGTTAAAGAAGTCAATGTATGGTTCAAAACAGTTGCCTAGGTTTAGCTTGCTCAATTCAATACATGATTGTGGAGATTGGGTTGAAGAGTGAGATTATACTGTGCATTGTGGGAGAGAACTTAGTTTCAATGAAGAGTAAGGTAAGAAGCAGCAACGGGTACAATGGTGTAGTGCCAAAGCTGCATACTGCCATGGTGTGATAATCCGGCTGTCAAATACATCTCACATAAAACCCATGTTCCATGAGATGACAAAACACATTGAAGTAGCTTATGCTTTTGTAAGAGAAAATTCAGCAGCACCTTATTTCTATTTCTACCTCTTAAGTAAGAACAGGAGAACAACTAGCAAAATTGTCCAAAAAGGCTCTTTAACTTGGGTTAGGATTAATTTCATATGTACCAAACTAGAGCTGGGCATGACCTATGCTCCAACTTGAGGGAGAGTGTTATGAAAGTGGGTTAGGCCCATGTTAACCCTATTTAGTATGTATGTAAATTCATAGAAAGGGAGCTAGTCCAATTAGTCATGTTAGTGCCCGTCTCCCAAGAAATCCAAAACCGTTGTCTTTCTTCTTCTCTGTCTCTCTCACTCTGAAAACTCCCTTTATTAACATAAACATTTATACCACACTTATTCAATAATGCCTAACCGCCTCCTAGCCAATTGATTTTAAACAAACTACTAACCAATGGAATAAAACATAATACACAACTCCTAATGATAGAAACAAGGGACTTTTAAAAGTGAAATGAAATGCAACTATGCTACAAGCTTATGGCAGTGAAAGCCTATGTTGAAGACAAATAACTAACCATAATTCTCTAGAAATCGAAGAGCCTTTTCAAGGAAGGATGGACCTCCATCAATGTCCTCTAATGCTAGAAGAATTGGTCTTCCAACAACCAAAGACTTAACTGGACGCTTATCCCTCCCTGGATGCACAATACAAAATTAAATGAACATAAGGATGACAGGAAGCTGGACAAACTAACAAACAAAATAATGATAAAAATTTACAATAAATATCAGAAGCATATGAAAACCTACACGCAATGTTCCCATATAATTGAACTATGTTTTTAAAATTGAAACTGATGTTTTTAAAATTGAAACCATAAGCTGAAATGTAGGGATGGTTAAGGACAAACATTGATGAAAGGCCCCTTCAGTAGAATCACTCGTGTCACTCCGAAAAATCCCATTGTGACCCATGACAAGAGCAGCACTTGGTGCTTGTGCTAAGGCTTGTTCAAGAGCTGTCTTCCACTCATACAAGTCTTCTGATGTCTCAGCCTAATATTTGAGAAAACAATGGAGGATTTGTATAACAAGACAATTTCAAATGGCCGTCATAAGTAGTTCCAACTGAATTTCCATCTCATTATTTAGAAAATTTAATAGTAAATAGAGAACCTTAAGAGTGAATGCTCTCCCATCACGTCCATCGGGAAACAATACTGTGAGTAGCTTCTTGTCTTCTCTAACAACAACACTGGAAGATAAAACTCACAATTATAAGACAGATCATCAGAATGTTACATAAAAGATATTTCAATTACAACACTTACCTCCCTGAATTGTTTAAGTCAATACCCCCCAATGTCAGATTTACTTCACCACCTCTCTGTGGAAGGGCACTCTACATGACAAATCAAAATCACCTCTCTAAGTTTATAATCTTTAGTCACCTCCTACCCTCTAAAAACAAATGTGAGTAAATGAAATGCCATTTATTACAGAGAAATCAGCATGAAGTATATCACTATTCTGATATTGATAGGCAGGGAAAGTTTAATCAATCACAATTTTTTACCATTTGCAAAATAATGGTATATACTTGTAAATATGCTTAGTCCAGTGTGGATTCATACAGAGCAGCAGAAAAAGAATTGAACACAAGGAAAGAAAAAAAATTCTGTGTAAAGATTACCAAAAGATAGGTTAGATTTGTGAGATACTAACAGGATCATTTTTAAAGAAGACCAATGATGTGCGTGTGAGTATAAACCACCGCTTCTTCCAAGACTTCCAGCCTATTCCTACAAAAGTCCAAAACAGGATAGCATAGATATTTCCATATCATTTAATTTACTTAGATATACAGTCCAACAAACACCATTGAGAACAAAAGAGAGACTAAAATAAAAAATAGCTTCCTTCCTCTTTTCAAGAGAAAGAAGGAAACAAACAAGGAAAATAGATATAGCCACAAACCTTTAGAAGATATGAAAAGTGGGCCACTTTTGAAAACCTGCAAATAGTACCACAGGTTAGGAACCAAGACAGACCACCATTTGCTAATTTCTGATTGAAACAATCTAAAATCAAACAGTTGCAGCATAAATACATACAAAACATCTTTCAGCTTCATTTTTAAGTAAAAAGCGCCAAACTAGGAAAAAGACATCAATAACATCCAGCATCCAAAAAATTACACTGACGTGAGCAGGAAAACAATATGATCAATATTCAACAACATAGTTTCTATAGATATATTAACAGCCTGTAGTGAGGATGCTCAACTCTAAGAACGAATCAGTGAACTAACAGTCAAATTGAGTACCAACTATCTTAACACTGTCCACTACGGTCCTATTCTGTTTAACATCTTCAAGATGCTTGGCTCTAAGGGCATAAAAATTTGACGAAACAAATTATAGCTAAAATTGGAATATCATGCAAGCACAATTCTAAGATATGAAGTGATCTGCTTTTGCACTGTCCTGCTGTTTGGTATACCTAGATCTAGATAGACAGAGACCTTTGGAAGATCTTGGGTATGCAGCTACTTTGGAACAATTCATCTTGTTCTAATATAGACGTTTTAGAAGGAATAAAAAGAGCAAGACCCTATGGAGGCAGGCTTATTTACAGTAACATTGTCCATCTGGTTGGAGCTTAATGCAATAACTTTTTTGGCAAAAGATCCTACCAATTTCTCTGTCATGAGGCAGAGTTTTTTAATTCTATTTTCCTCATTTAAGCAATGCAGTTCAGCAAATAGGTGTAGTAAAGGGTTTTCTCTGATAGGCTGTTTGTCTATATGTTTTCTCTTCCCACTTGTCTTGTCAATCTATTTGGTCTGTACCCATATCCTCCGGCCTGTTAACCCTCTCCTTATATTTAATAAAATTGTTTCTTATCAAAAGACTAGCAGGCCATGTTCAATGGCAGATCACATGCAATTACTTAAAAAAGGAATACAGCAAGTAAAATGAAGGCCTAACTACTTATTTTTTTAATTTCTTAAAATTGTTGCTGCTGTGCTGAATTTTCCAGAGTTTCTCAGGTGTTTACCACCTGCAACTTCTTGACGTCAAGAAAATAATAATCAATTCAGTATGTGTAGAGATATAAATACTATAATTAAACACCACGTGAAAAGGAGGATCTTCTAGTCACGATGATAAATTACATCAAAACAAAGAAATGAAACCAAACATAAAAGTCTGAGCGCAATTCTATCAACATAAAATCTTATAAAAATCGAAACAGAGGACAAAAGGACCTCTGGGGAATGATAAGATTAGTCTAGTAGACTAGTAGTCTTACTTTTGCAAGATGATTATGTAAACTTCCTCACCTTTTTGTGGAGGCTAGCATCCTCTAAAGTTTTTTGTCAGACAAAAATGTCTTATACTATCTAAAAGCTAATAAAGTTTGTGGATTTAGCCATTTAAAAGGAAACAAAGTTCAAATTGGAATAAATGGGCCTTCTTTATCTTTCCTCGTGATGACAGAATTCCTTCTCTCATATCCCTTCTTCCTTCTCTGCTGTAATAATGTCTCTCTCTCTCTCTCTCTCTTTGAGTATTTGGCAATAAAAAGTCAACAAGAAAATAAGCTCAATATTACAGAGATGAGAATGTTGCGTTAAATGAATGTACACACTAGATAAGATAGAATTAGGAGTGAATGCATTAAAGAGAAAGTGGAGATCGCACCTATTGTGGAAAAAATTGTAAAATTGTAACTTAAATGGTTTGGGCAAGTGTGGAGGAGACCTATGAAGCCCCAATTAAGAGAGTAGTCCAATAATTAGAGGTAGAGGGAGATCAAAAAATATTATAAGAGAAACTATTAAGAGAGATTTAGATTTAAATAGTTTGTCCAAGAATATAATTTACGATAGAACTTTATAGCGTTAATTGACCCATGTAATCGACTCCACTCAATAAGAAAAGGCCTTATTGTTGTTGTTGTTGTTTAAATGACTAAATTGCCTACAAACATTATTAGCTTTTAAAAAGTATCAGAACATTATTTGTCCAACTAAAAATGTGAAGGATGTTATCCTCCTTATAAAGATGAAAAGGTTAGCATTCTCCTATCTATCTATCTATATCTATGTGTGTGTGTGTGTGTATGCGTGTGTGCATATTTATTTTCTTTCTAACATCTGACAGATCTAAATAACAAAGTCACAGTCCCTAAACAATTTCACTTCTCTATATCACACATGCTTAGAAAGTTAGAAATAATCAAACTTCAACAGTTTCATACAAAAAGCTTCATTATGAACAGCAAGAGATGTATTTTATGAACTGAGAGTATCTAGAGAAGAGCCCCCCAAAGCATACAGGAAATCCAGTAACAATTTCAAAGAAAATTGAGGAAATGGAGTCAACACTGCATATGGGTGGATAGTTAAATTGATATAATATGTATCTACAGATGTATAATTAGTTTGCTAAACTAAGTTCAGCTAAAAACACAAAGATGGGGCATGACCCATGTCAAGCAATAACACCAAAACTTAAAAAGGCTAAATAAAGAAAAATAAGACAATCAAGCTCCAAAATCTAAAGCATGTAACTGTCTCCAACTAGATGCAGAAGAAAAAAGAAAGAAAGAAAAAAAAGGCCTCAACACATACCCATGAATTTGAAAATACAATAACATAAATCATATTATCAAAACATTGTCAACAAACTTAACCCTGAATAATTGCTATACAAATAGAAAACAAACGAATTTTGCCTGAGACAACCATTAACCAGAATATGTCATGCAGACTAAAACATCATTAAAAGACCTTAACAAAACCCAATTGACAAGACTAGGGCCCTGGTTGATATTTTGTTGAGAAACTGCAATAGATCCACTTCACATGATTCTATTTCACCATTCAACTCTACAGTCAAGCTGCATCTCTTGTTTCCAATCCTTTCCCTTATACCACCCATGGCCTTCTTCTAATTCTTGTAATTTCAACTGACTCAATCATCATATTCCTTTTTGTGTCAAAGCATTTACTTCTCCCAATATCTATAAGGAGACTCACATCTTTGAAGAAACACCTCTCTTTTATCATATGGCACTAATCACATTATCCAGCATGCCAGCAGCTATCAGTTAAATTATCCACAGTTCAGATGAATTGCTTTCATTATCAACACTGTAAAATGTATGATAAATTCATAGCATTCATAAAACATGGTCCAAACTCCAAAGTTTCAAAACAACAAAGTTTTGCAGAAACTTGAAATAGTATGCATTTGGGACATTTTTTTTACTAACCTAAGTGCCTTCTTCATCCAAAAAATCAGTAAAACTAGCTTTTGACTACACTCCCTTGACAAGACTAAGTGACTTCTCCTTATACAGTTCAATATTTTGGACAGAAAGAGGAGGGTAGAACATTGTGGTAATATGCAGATTTTGCTATGATTTGCTAAAGATGGTGGCGGGTGCGGATTCCTCATATTTTGAGGTTTTCCTTCTTGTCTTAAAAGCCTAATGAGCTGGGCTTCTCTTTGGCATTCAACTCAAGGCCTTTTCAAGGATGTATCTCCATTAACATACAGAGGGATTGGGCAGCTTTGCTGCATGCAATATTTAAGTTTCTATTTCGTTTTCTTTGGTTATCCTCGTAGGGTTATGGTCTTTTTCCTTGGGAGGATATGCTATCCCCCCTTCCAATTTGTATATTTCTTCCTTCTTAGTATAATTTCGTCTATTAAAATACTAAAACACTTTGAACACAGTTTCACATTAAATTTAACACTCAACATGGAAAATAAACCAGGAAAGGCCTCGCTTAACTTTCTTTACTTCTTTGACTGCATTCTAGTTAATTAGCACAGACCCATAATAAATCAAATGCGTCCCAGTTCAAGCAATAAATCAACCCAATTCGCAAATCGCAATTTCCTGAAACTGGACTTTCCTTCAAAGGATGTCTAGTTAACCCTTCTCCCATTCTAGTCATATACTAAAACACCAGAAATATAAAAGATTAGATTCAAAAGCTGTCTTTCAAGTTGATACATTTCTTCAGTGCCAAACACAGCAAAACTAAAACTTACAGTGTTCGAAGGCCCAGGCCGAGGGCGCTCGAAAGGCGCTAAAGAAGCCGACATTTCAACAGAGAATCACTGAAGCAACGGCATTGAGTTTGAGTTCAAATCCAAACAAAACCACTACCCAAAATGCTTAACATTTCAACCCACCAAATCATTCTAGTCAACGCATCAAAGATCGGCCAGTGAGCTCCGATGACAGCAGCAATAGCAATGGCAAAGCGCTAAGATCTGACCCCAAGAATGACAAACTCTCAAAGCTTCGGATTCGATTGGACACACGAATCAAGGTCACTTCAATTTCCCAGTCACTTTCGCTGATTCTGCCACTTTTTTTTTTTTGGAAAAAATGAACTTTAAGAGTCGGTCAGAAAACCGCTTCCGACTTCTCTATTTTCCCTCGCTTTCTCGGTGATTTTCTCGCACTTTCTGATAGGATTAGGTAGGAAGAGCACTAAGTCGTAATAATATGAAAACTGAGGCGCTGCTTTGCTTTTCACTTACTTTATGGTCTGTGTGAAGAGAGGGAGAGATTAGATTAGAGTTCACAACAGAGAAACCGCAAGGAGGGAAGCTTGGGATCCTCTGCTATAGTCAAGACCTTCCTAGTAAATGTCCAGTAAAACATCACACGTCTAACAACAACGTAGTATTAAAAACCAATTAATTGGCTATGGATGTTTCCTGAAGAGGATTGAGATGAACAAAATTATAATAGAAGTTTTAAGTCAAAAATATTTATATTAAAAGATTTTAAAAATTTTAAGAATTAAAAATTTTAACTTTAAGTCCTAAATTATAATTTTTATTTACAATTTAAATTTTTATTATTAAATAAAATTTTAAAATTTTTTTATATAAATATTTTTAACTTGAATCATTAATTATAATTTCTCCTTTGAGATAATATAGGAGGCATCTCCCTATCATTACGTGAATACATATCGAGTTATATGATGTATTCTTTCACTTTTTATCAATTTTTTTCTCAGTTAAAGAAAGTAAAAATCGCAAATACTTAATCAATTATGTATTTTCCATTAATAAACCATAATTCTGTTAATTCCAATTTCTTTGTTTTTAAACTATTAATATTGTATGTTTTAATCAATGCAAGTTGACTTAACTAATTGAAAAGATCAAATTAAGTCTTCACATCCTTGTGTGCAAGATTCGAATCTTCCTCTCGATTGACAGTTTTGTTTGATATTCAATCTAATTAAATATTATATGTGTCCTTCTAAGGTTGGGTGACACATTGTGTCCACCACTCTAGTTGACGACGATAACTATAAATTTATTTCCTAGTTATAATTTTAGTTCTTTTGTTCTTTCATTGGGTCATAATAGTACATGAAGTTTTTTTTTTATAAAAACATCCCTCTTTGGAGTCTTTAGACAAAGCTTAGAATAAAAAATGTACTAAAGCATGAGATTCCTTGTTAAGTGAGAAAAAAAAAACACAAAGCATGATAAATTGAAATGATTAGTAATTGGTTGAAGGTACCAATTCATTTGTCAAAAACAAGATATCAATATATATATATATATATATATATATATATAATACTTGATGTGATTATTAGCATTAAAAGTCATGGAGTTTCATTGAATGATAATAAAGTGATTGTTTGGAGTGTTTAAAAATAATGTAAACACAAACAAAATGATTAAAAATTGAAATTCAAAATTTAAATTAGTTTATAAGAAAAAAGCATGACTATATATGATTTTTTATACTTTTCATATAAAAGGGTGTTTTCTAACCAACAAAAGAAATAACTCAAAATACTAAATAAAAATTTTGGATCTATTTGATTCTATTATGGTTTTAATATTTTTAAAACAGATTTTTTTTAAAATAAAATTTGAAAACAACAAAAATTAAAAAATTAGTTTGAATCATAATTTTAAAAAATATTATTTTTTATTTTTATTTTTTGATTCTGCAGAATAAAAATTACAAAATATCTAAAAAAATGCTTTGATTTTTCTATTTTTGAAAACATAATTCTGTTTTTTTATTTTACAAAATATTTCATTAAAAATATATTATCAAACAATTTTTTTATTTTTTAAAAATAAAAAACCATTTTAAAAACAGAAAATTAAACAGGTCCAAAATCTCTTTAAACTCTTATATTCTACTTCTTTGTATCCTGTGCAAGTGTTCTTGAAGTAAAAACTTTACAATTACTATATACAATCTTTTAAGATACTTTAAATTATTTCTAAAAGTGATATGTCTAAACCTATAACAATTAATGAAGGCAAATATCATAATAAGAACAATGTGTTTCACATACATTTTAAAATCTACTACATTGTTTGTCTAATTTTATTATTTCTATAGTTTCTAACAACTTCATTGTGATTATGACAGCATAATTTCCTAATATTACCCTCACTCTATCTTGATATTGTTCTACTCTCCCAAGACATTCCTATATCTTGATAAATGGCCATTACCTCAATCTCTTCATCCCTTAATTTCTTCTTTATCTTAACCGTAATATTTTGAACCAAAACAAACCACAATATATAAAAAATAAAAAATAAATGTAAATGATAATAACAAGTTAAAATATATGTAGAAGATAGTAAGTAATTATGGGCCTGTTTGATTTGATTCTGCAAAATAGTTTTGTTGTTTTCAAGAATAAAAAAATAAAAAAACCTGTTTGATAATGTGTTTTTAATGAAGTGTTTTGTAAAATAAAAAAATAAAAGTTTGTTTTCAAAAACAAAAAACTCAGAACACTTTTTAAGTGTTTTGTAATTTTTATTTTACAAAATCAAGTAAAAAACAGAAAACAATTATTTTTTAAAATAATGTTTCAAACAGATTTTTTAATTTTTTTGTTCTCAAAAACTTGTTCTTGAAAACATATATTTTAAAAACATTAAAACAAAAATAATTTCAAACAGACCCTATATTACTTAACTGTCAATTACTTCATTTTGTAATTTTTAAAAATTAATTTAAAAAAAAATTAACATGCACTTCAACCAAACGACTAGTATATGAGTTTTAATTCATATGAATTGAGGTTGCCACGTTCTGATTTGGAGGAAACCCGTGAAACACTACGTGCGGTCCCTGCACTTGATGAACTGGTGAGCGAGGGACACCGTTCTACGAGCGACCGGTTGATTAGGTAGTAGGCTTAGGTTGCTGGTCTGGACCATTTGTCCACTTGGGTCCCAACAAAACATAAAATGTTAAGGTTGCCCTTGTCCTTTGGGAAACTACCAACTTTAAAGGAGTCATGGCCTCACCTACTCTGGTCCAAGAAAAAGAAATCTATCAATTTTTTTTTTTGTAAGAATTGACGTTTTCAATTTTAAAAAGAGATTTATATAGAATATGAAGAATTTAATATTTAAACGAATTTTAGACATTTAAATGAAATTTATTTTGGTATTTGTACTTCTTTGGAATTGACAATTAAGAGATCCATATCTCGTGGTCCAAGTCTTTAAGGTCCGTGGCTGCTAAGACACCAATCTTTTGTAGTTATATTAGTGATTACAAAGAATGCAATAACAGTTTTGACAATGAAGATAAAAATTTTAATTATAAAAAAAAGTTTAACTGTAATGACAAAAGTTTTAACTTTTAAAAAATTATACTCTAAAAATTTTAGTTAAAGACACATTTTTGATCTATTGGGCCTTTAAAATAGTTTTAAAATTTAAAGTCTGTTATAATAAATATTTTTTTTAGAATTAAAAAATGTTGAGTGTAATTTTTTATTAAATTTAAAATTTTATTCTCACAATTAAAATTTGTTGTTCTTGCAATTAAAAATTTTAATATCTTTACCTAAAAAAGAGACAAATATTAAAGAAATGCTTGACTATATCTCTTACAGTCACTAATATAACTGTATAGAATTGTGTTCTGTGTTGCCACTCTAATTCCTTCTTGTTGCAACTTTCATATGCGTCACATTATCCCTTTACAACAAAAACATGTTCAGGTGGTTTGCTTGTAAGCATTCCAATTTTATTATTTTGAATAATTTTGACTTTGATTGGATGAATTAACTGTGGAACATTTGTTCTTGGAATAAGGGTTGGATTAAAGTTCACTTTGCTTAATCCTTTTAGATTAAACTAATTTGAAAGTTAATTAAATAATTTTTCACTTTAACATTGGTGTTACACTTTGATTGTAGGGCCTATTTAATTCAAGCAATGAAAGAAAAAACACTGCATTCCTTTGATTTAAGCTGTTTGGTTGCAGACATGTAAATGCAGTGAATTCAGGCGTTTGGATTTGGATGTGGGCACTACAGGGCACATAATTGCTATGCTCTGGAAACAAAATGGCACAATGTCCATTTTGCCCTTGGCTTGTAATTACATTGAACTCTTTTGCTGTGCCACAGTGAAAACAAAATTAATGGCCATTCGATAAACGAGAAAAGAAAAAAGAAAGTTTAGAAGAAATTTTAAATTTATCTTTTTAATTATTATTATTTAATACTATTTACTAATCATTAATCAATCATAAAATGTAAGGATGATAAAATCATTTTTTATTTTATTTTTTATTTTTATACTTAATTTTTTATTTATCAAACGAGTCTTAAATTTGTTGTGCACAACACAGACTATGACCCGCCGCTGCAATACCCATTTATTAGCTGAGAACAGCATTAACAAGGGCTTAAGCTTCGAATCTACCATAGCCTCTGTGCAAGCAAAGAAAGAAGAACCTGCAAAGGAAGAAAACAAAATCAATTTTATTTTATTTTGAAAGGGTTTTCCCTTGTTCGTGGCTCTGTGCTTCCAATTGAAGAAGTCAATTAATGGGTCTCCTTCAAATGCTAGATTTCCCTCCAATTTCTAATCTTTTTTTGGATCTAGAAGCTAAGTAGAAAGCATTGCAAAGACAAGTTTATGAGAGAAGAATACAATGAAAAGAGGAGGAGGCAGAGATGAAGGCAGGATGAGTAGAGAATACAGTGAACAAGTCAAAAGAAATCCAAAAGTTCAGCAGAGGAAGAAGAACTTGCAAAGGAAGAAAATAAAATTAATTTTCTTTTATTTTTTATTTTACCTTAAGAGAGATATTTTTGTTATTTTATTGATGGGTCTTTCCACTCCTATATTGTTTTTATGCCACTAGACATGATAAGGGTTTTTTTTTTCTTTTCATATTATATCAAACATAAATTATACAAGTACTTTTCTCGTATCATTTCTTTTTTAATTATATCATTAGTAATTTTGTGAATGAAATGAACCTCAATGTAGATTTATACCCTCTATTTGATTTTAGATAAAATTTAAATATTTTCAAAAATTTTAAATACCAAGAAATAGACATTAAAGAAAGCCTCTTAAACATTATTTTGTTGCAGCACTGATCCAAAAAAATTCTTGCTGTAGATCTTTGAATGACCAAGCTTGTAGAAGAAAATAGCTGCGTTACGCTACAATCCTCTGTTCCACTGCAAGTCTAATTGGGCCTGGATCCATGTTTGGATTTCATTGTGAAGCCCAAAAGATAGGGCGGACAAAATTTTGAGCTCATATAAAATCGGACTGGTCTTCGGCTTTGATTGTAAATTTGGGCCGGCTTGAGTTAACCCATCTTTGGATAATATATTGTAGAACGTAATTTATATTTATATTACATATTGTGTATTTATTTTATTTTTTATAAAAAATAAAATAAGCTCTAAGTAACTTAATACAGGATATAAAAGCATGTTGTAAAATGTAAATTATACTGTACAGTAGAGAGAGACAGAGAGAGAAAGGAAACAATTAACATCAGAGTTGAATATGTTAATTGATTGCAATTTTTTCACAACTTGAGGGTATTACAATTGAAGGCAACGATTAAAATGGGTAAATATAAATTTTTATTAAAATTAATAAAATATTTTATTGTAGACTTTAAAAAAAGAAAAGAATTTATTTAGCCGAATTTTGGAATTTTTAAATAAATAATAGAGAGTTAACTATTGAATCTTAATAATTTTGTTAGAATTTTTTAAATGGAAGTTACGTGTAGCTTATTTCAAAAATATAAGCGAGCTATGTGTAAACTTTAAAAGGAAATGAGAGATTTGAAACAGATTAGAAAAATAGATCATTTTAATGAAAACATATTTATAAAATATATTATAATTAATTATCTTGATCTTCTTAATTTATTATCTTGTTAATTTTAGAGGTCTAAACAAAAGAAAACAAATCATTTAATTTAGATTAATTTCCATTCTTCCGTCTCCCAACTTCTGATAATACATTTCCCAACAATTTTTTCTGTGGCAACTTTGAAAATTTAGGATTGGGAGGTTGCATCTTCTAGTTTCGTCTGTTTTGAGCTTGACTAATAGGTGATAATTAAAAAGAAGAATTTAAAATTTTATCTAAAATGCGAAGTATTTGATTTTTTATTTTAATAATACGATTCCATGATTAAATTACATGAAATTTCTAAAAATTCTTTAATTACTTACCTTTTAGTTATCACTCGAAGTATTTGTGTTAGACTCTTTTTTTTTTAATTTAATTACTTCATCCAAACACACACTAAGCCAAGTACATGCATCCATGTATATAACAAGAATGAAATTTACAAGAAAAGAAAAAAAAAAGTTGACACAATATGCAGAAAGTTTTAGTTACCTCATTGGCTCAGTCTATTAACTTTTAAGTGCGTGCAAGAATTTCGTTACAGGAGAAAGCAAATCTCTGTAACTGTAAATTTAATAAGATACCCTCTATCAAATTTGTCCTAGTGTAAGGTATATTTTTGTCATTTTATATTTTTATAATAATTTTTAAAAATATTAACAAATACCTTATTAATCAATCCCACTATTAAAAACAACTTTTATTTAAGAAAAATAATTAACCACCATTTGGTAAAATGAGCGTAGGAGATGGAATCTATCATGCATTATGTTTGGTAGCCAACAAATCCGAGTGATACATGATTTAGGCGTATGATAGGGGATCAAATGGTGAGTTTTTCCCCAT